>OX371224.1:322952180-324152180 GCA_947310385.1 Nephrotoma appendiculata | reverse complement strand
TATTATTTTTCCTCTTATGCTGCCCTGTATAACAGCGCTCTTAATTGATACCGTTTACACTTTGGCGTAGCATATTTTGCTCCAAGTTTGGCGTAGAACCTGAATTGGTGGTCTACTTAAGGTGGAAACGATATTTTCTGTAACCATTGCAAAATTGATTCTGTAGAACCAGCTAACGTATCACGATCACACATTAGAGATATTTACTGAATTCGTCGTATAAGTAAAATTCAAGGGGCTTTATAAATATTATTGATTCTGTGTCATCCACTAAATTGTTCATTTTAATTTACATAAACTTGAAATTTAAATTATAAGTAACACGGAAAACACTAACATTAATCTTCATAAAAAAAATAATTCAATTATTTTCACGCAACATTTCATATTATAACTACTAAAAAAATGTCACGTTTTATTTTAACAATATTAATTAATTATTAGTTTTATTAATTTGTAGCAAATTTCGAGATCTGTTATTTCAAATCAATAACAAATCTGGAAACTTGCCACAGACTCTCTAATGGTTGATCCAGCACAGCATTTTGCAGCCGGCTAGGTTGCAGTCGTTGGGGGGTTCCTTTCTGGACCATAGAGAGCTAGAATTTGCTGTGAAAGAAAATAGAGGTGATCCAAGGTCATTGTTTCGGACTCGAAGATATTGATCAATCACCAATTGAAAATATAACAAATTACGAAATCATTCTATCAAAAATAAAATTCGAACACAAAATTCATTTTAATGGAAATATATTAATCAAAAATAAGAAATGAAAAAATTAAATTAAATTAAATTAAATTAAATTAACTATATTACACCATCACCAAAAAAAAAATTATTATTTACAAAATCACTAACTTAAAAAAAAATTAATTTAAAATTACTAAAGTTTAAAAAAAAATATAAATTATGCTAATTGAGAAAAAAAATGATACCCGTTGCGGATCCGTTATTCGCGAAGACATGGCCATGTTTCAAAATCCAAGTACATATATGTTGTTTAGTTTTTTTTATATAGGAATCTTATACTATGAAGTTTATTCATCAAGTAGTGTTTATAGTTTAATTTTTATTTTAAATTAAATTAGCACATTATTAACAAGTTTTTAATTTCAAGCAACGTTCATCACAACTGTTAATTTTTTTCAATTTTCAATTTTGTTTTTACGTCCATCTTTTCGTCTCACAATTTATCATTTTATTATTACATTCACTATTTTATTATTAATAAATTGATTTTATTATTTATTTATTATTAAATTAAATACGATTAATTATTTTTACTTAGTTATTAAAATACTATATATTGTATTAATTCTTATAAATTTTTTTTCTAATTTAATTTCTCCTAATTAAACCACACGTCTGCCTCGCAGCCAATTCTTCTTTTTTTCTCCCCTTGTCCTTTATCATTTCCGGCCTCCCCAAATTTTTTTTTTTGAAATTACCCTTGCCAGAAGTACATACAATATGTACAGTCTAATTAAAAAAAATAGATCAACCGGAATTTTGTAAATAGGCTAATATGTACAAATTTACAGGATGGCACTAAATAATTAATTTTATAATACAATTTTTTTTCTGTTTTATGGTATCTTACAAACAAATTTTTAAGAAATGAATTGTTAATTGAATAATCAACATATTTCCAACACAAACTTGTGCGCCTTGCCACAAATTATTATTTTTTTATTATTCTCAACGAGATTTAAAACTGCTCTACCTTATTCCAAACGCAATGCGAGATGCTAAGGATTAAATTTTTGGACCACCTGGATACGAGAAGAGATACAAATCCTCTTTCAAAATCTGCCGAAGGATGAGTTGATGTTTCCGGGTTTTTTGCGACGATTTGTCTCGCAAGATCAATATTTTCGACCGATCCTACTATACATAGTTCACGGTCTTCCCGTACGTCTTTAATCTCCAATAGTCCCAAATTCAGCAGATTTGGTGAGAATTTTAAAACTATTGGTGGGTCCTGTATTTGTGGATCTCAAAGGCCAATCACTAACAGTCTATTTATAATTAATTAATTTTGTGACACTGTAATCCAATTCTTGAAGCATTGTTTGTGATACCATTTTGATTTTCGTTTTCTTTCCAGGATCCAACTCACAGGATTCCTCATAGTCTTTGAATTCAAATGATCATTTGTCCAGGATCATTTCTCCCTTAATACTAGATTTCGTTAGTTTATTTATAACCATTATCTACAGGAAATTGTCCATGAAATATCAAATTGGGCCCATTTTGTATGAACCATCTGTGGCATCGGGGGGATTTTAAAAATCAATTTTTCCTATTATTTGTATACAGGTCCCATTCATCAGTTTTCCTAGTAGCTTTGATTTTATTGAGACTCTACGCATCTTTTTGATAAATTCTGAGATGTTTTCCCTAAATTTTCCCTAACTTAAAAAAGATGGAAAAATAATTTTGAGAAAGATACATAAATCGTCCATTTTCATTAAATCCAGGCATTAATTTGAAAGTTATCATTTGCTCCTGGTACTCCTCATTGATCAAATTTCTATTAAAACTAATTAATTCCTCCGTGGTCGTCATGGGAAATTTTATTATCACAACAATTTTGTTCCTTGTTATTTTTTACTACATTTCTCTTATTGTTACCAAAAGATTTTTCAAACATTCTTTAGCAATATGCTAACTGTCTATTTTTTCTTTTTGATTTTTGTAAAATTAAAGCTTGGTTTTGTTGAACTATTTTGCTATTTTCTTCCAGTTTTTACATTTTTTCTAATTCCTAATTTCTTCTCTTTTTATTTCAAAATTATTACTTATAAAAAATGGAGTAGCAAGCCGTACCGATTCGCCCACCACATAAACTGCATAAGCTTGCTGATGAAATGATTTAAATTTTTTGTTCATTGTACTTGAGAATCTTAAGTTTGAGCAGAAGAATTAACATACGATCGGGTTTTTGTGTTTTTAAAGATTGTTTTGGTAACAATGTTGGCATATTACTTGTCTTTTCAATAGCTAGGAATCGAGTTTATTAGTATTGGTAGCGATGTTTGGCCTCTTGCGGCAAAAAATTTTCTCGTTTCCTGAATTAAAATGTAGTTTATAGTGCTTCTTAACTTTTTTCTCTTCAGTAATAAATACCACGTTTTAATATTTTGCAATTTAACTTTTCACATGAGTTTTCAATTTCCAATGTATTTGTCAAAGTTTGTTTTATAATTAGGCGGCCAATGAAAAAAAATATTCTGTACCTATTTCTCTAAAATAACAGATGCCTTTCTTTCATCGTCGGTAGGTTCAGCTTCCATCACGGCATATTCCCTAAAATAAAATGTGGAATTATTTCATTATTAGTCAATGTCACTCAATGAGTTCCGAGCCTAACTACAAAAAAGAAAAAAAATTCTGGTAAAATGCTTTATTCATGAATTCCTTAACATTTCGATACTTTTTTGTAGAACTTATTATCTTTGACCTAAATAAAGACCAACAGATAATAGCCGGTGAGAACAAGATTCATTTCTTCATTAAAACGCACCAATAACGCCATGCAATATTCGTTGTTGATGGTCTTACCTTTCCCAAAATCTACGAACAAAATACCATTTTCTCGCATCCCAAAATACGGGGGCATAAACCTTGTTGGTCGACGCTTCAGTTTTCGATCGCTTCGGATGGCTTCGCCGGCTGCAATCCACTGGAGCTGACATTTTCATTACAGAGTGTAATTTTGGATTCGTATTTCATTCCATTATCACATACCGATGCAGACGTCAGTAAGTTCTGCACCAACTTTAAACGCAGCTTTCTCATGGGCCGATATTCATGTAAAATAGTGCATGCACTACCTTTTGATATCGTAAGGCAGTCTTACAAACGATTTTGAGAATGCTTTTTTATCTTTCCTGATATAACTGTCGGAATTCAGTCAACCTGAGCGTTCAGTGATATCGGGTTTTATATGGCCACGTTTAAACTCAGCAAACCAATGTTCGATGGTTGCATTTGATGGTGCTTGAACAACATTTTTTTCATTAAAATCATTGTTTTGAAAATAGTAAAAGTAGCTTTCTTAAACATCTGTAGCTTGTAAACTAATTGTACAATAGAATTGTCCTAAAACTTTTTAAATAAATCAACAAATTCTATTTATTGTCTCAGAGGTTCTATAGTTAAGTGTCAAATAATATAAAATCAAAAAACAGCCAAACCAATTAGATAAATTTATCCTCCTTTTGCATTAAAATTTAAAATAAATTTATAAATTTGTAGATTCGATAAATAACGAGTACGAGAGACAGCGAATTCAAATATTTTGATGGAGACTCAATTTAACACTTGTGTTTATGCTAAAATTGATACCAAAACTTTTTGAAATATTACATGGTTCCACCAAATTTTTTTTTGACTAATTTAAAAAGAGTATTGCTGCCCTGATTACGCACCCTGATTAAAAATTTCCTGCTGAATTAATTCGGCGGGGATCAATCTGAGTTTTACAAATTAATACCAAAATGGGATGGACAATTCGCTACCAAAAATTGAAAACCGCTTATGTGCATTTTGTTCAATTCGAGAAATGAATGTTTCAAAATGTAATCCTTATTTTGAAAAAAGTGTAGTGACGTTTGGAACTTGTTACAATTTTATTTGAAGTATTTAATATCATTATTAGCATACATCGTGATAATACCAATGTAAACATCAAATTATTTTAGTAAACTACATTTTTTGCATTTAAGCGGTTTTACAATTTTACAATTTTCTAATAAAAGACGCTTATGTAACTTAAGTCATTTTTTCATTTTTATTTATTGTAAAAACCAATTCTTATACATAGTATTTCAAGTTATTTTTAAGAATTCATTTCAACATTTTTCAATATTTTAAGTGAAATTAGAAATAAACAATATAAATAAAAATAGTAAAAATATAATCAAAATACTTCATTTAAATTATTAAAATTTAACGGTAATTCTTCAAAATTATTCAGAATCAATATCACTCTCAGCTTCATTTTCTATACCTTCCAAATCAGGATCTATATCCGGTACATTTTGTCCATCGTTTAATTGCAAATAAAAGTTGTGATAAACCGGGTTTATTAGTGGAAGCTGATCTATGAGATCTCTTTTTAGTGGTTTATGGGTAAATGACCTTCGTAGCATTTTGGCACTTCTGCAATAAAATTTATTAATTCCGCGGCGTGCAATATTTAGTACTTGCTCGTCTTCTTGAAAAGTGTTTTTGAACTGAATTTTTCGAAATTCTGGAGTAAATCGTAACCATTTAACCTTAGCCCATTCAAATCTAGCTCTATTTGTGTCTTTATTACGCCACATACATTTTAGTTTGACGGTTAACGAAAAGTCGAAGATATCCCCTTGCTCGACCTCTGTTACCTTGAACCGATTTATTGAGCGTAAACATTGAAACCATTCACGTGGGTGATGTATTTACAAGTTAGTGCGTTTCTTTTTCCGCTCAATTATAGAGTGGTCTACATCACACTCCATGTGTGTATGACCTGGCTCAAGGAATTTGTGGTCGACTATTTTAATGTTGTGATCAGATGATTGCATACAAATTATAAACATCATAGCAACGTATGAATTTTTATTTTGGCCTGAGCAGCTGTCACTATAGGAAATCAAATGATCAACTGCAGAGGGTTGTTCTAAGCCTCCTCGTTTACCTATACTTTCGTACCACATGTAACAATCAGCACCATTCGTCACACAGTCATGGACCGTTAGGTTAAACGTCCATAACTGGCGTTTATAGAAAAAGATATTCGAAGTAAGTAGTGGAGTTGCGAGGCATTGCTGAAGGTCAAATGTAAACATATTGACATTCCCGTTGGCTTTCGCGTACTCCTTATCTAACGCTTTCTGCTGGTATGTCAAATCGGCCGCTTTATGGTGCTCGATTTGCAGGCCGCTGGTTACTGCCTTTTCCTGATCTGTGCCCACCATATCAATTTTTATTTTAAATTTGTCACATTTGGAGCATGTGTTTTTTGGCAGCTTAAACTTCAAACCCATTCCTGAAAATTAATTATAATTTATGTAAGATAATTTAAATATTAATTAAAAGAAATACCGTTAAAAATTTCCGCATATTTTGTACTATAGAGGCGGGTATAGTGTGAGATGAGCTATACATTTTGTATAGTAATGCGAGATTTAAATTCGACTGCATATATTTCTTTGATGTTCGTTGTTGCGTGTAATGGCTCTCATAGGCCGGGTATGAGTTGATGTGATCCGTGATTTCTCTTATTTTTTCTTCAGTCAATTTAGTAACAGGTGTCCTTTTTCCTCGATTATCCGCAATAGGGATGTCCAATAATTTCTTTTTGGCTACAGTCTTCAGAAAACTTTCAGTCTCACCTAAAGTTCGGCGGAAACATTTCTGACAAACTCTTAGTTTACTTCCGTCAACTTCCAAATTGTAGATATAAGAGTCGATTCTATTCCGGGGTGCTGAAGATTTGTGGGTCAACCAACGCTTCTTCGCTTGCACTTGCATCAAACCGGCCACATACAACGCTTTTGTTTGATATGATGGCAATTGCCAGTACTTGTTGAATATATTAAGTTGTTGGTCATATGTAACTTTAGACTGGCACTGCAATTTGCACGATTCAAGCTTGATGCACTTGCTTAGTTTAGCTTTTCCCTTCTTATACTTTGGAGGAATGATGTTCTTTGCGGAATTAGAGATACCGGCGTATGTTGTTTCATGAGAAGTTGACGTTAATGATTTGTGGCTAGTCGTAACTTTAGTTGGGGAAGCAATATTGTGCTCTATTTCTTCTGCCATTTGTTGTAGATCTGGGATCAGAATCATCACAATTAGATGGCTGGAAATCCGGGTCAATATCGCTATCGTCAAACACCACCGTATCAAGACTATCATCACAGTGCGCATTGTCAATCATTTCAGTCATTCTGTGCAGTAAAGATTGAACGGTTTCCATTTCATTTAAAAATTTCTGCGGGTCGTCCAATAATTCTACGTTCTCGTGATGTAAAAATTGTGGCGTAACAGTTTCGCTTGACAGATTAGAAGTAAATAGAGTGGCCTCTGCTTGCAATTGTATTATTTCTGCAAGTTGTTCGTTGTTCTGATGGGGCGATATGATTGAAAATGTTAGAAATCGGCATTAGTAATAATAAAAAACCGTATGAACCTTAGTATTTATACCAAACACACTTACCTTCATCAACGTCTACTTTTCTTTTCTTTAAAGTATTCTGCTCAGAGCTTTTTAAAGCCATTTGAAGCATTTTAAGACCTCTGGACGACTTCATTTTTCACTTTTCAATAAATTTAAAATATCTCAAGTTACAGATATGAAATATTTCACACACGATAAAATCGCCTATAAGATCACTTAAATATCAAGTATTTAAACTCCAACAAACAAAAGAAACACTTAATTGATTTTAAGGTAAACACTAACACAATCAAATTCAATTTTAATACAAAATTATCGCTTAACCCTTTGAGGTCAACATAAAGGTTTTCTGAATAAAATAATTTTTAGTCATAAATAATATATATTTATTATAATTCATTTAGTTAAACAACCTAAAAAAACTGGAAAACTCACATAGGGGAGCAATGGGGAGGTGGTTAGTTGAACTAACCACTAGGAACATAAGTACACATTTTTATGGTGTATGATACAACGAAAAACAATTTCTTTTGTTATTGAGGCATAAGCCAATATTGCATGAGGAGCACTTCCACATTGTTCTGTGTGGTTCATTTCGGCTACTACATTGGGCACACCTGAGTGAGGTAGTTTCTGCGTTTTTATTGTATCGCACCTCTAATGGAACAATTTGTTTAAAATTGTTTGTCGGTTTTTCCACACTTCTTCTGCCTCGTTTTCCCTCTATTGAAGTTGGATTTGCCCCAATCAGTCCTAAGGCCACTGATAGTCGAAATTGTTTTAGGGTAATTTTTGATTTCAATCTCTCTTGGAATAGTATATATGCATTTACTATTGCTGCATCCAAAAAATAAAATAAAATTCGGTGCCACCATTTGTGGGATTTACGGTCTACTTCGTACAGCGATTTCAGCATGTCAAATTTATCGACATATCCCATATGGCGGTTATAATCCTTTACCATACTTGGGCACGTGATCTCTTGCTGTGTGCCATCTCTTAATCGTCTTGATACTAATTGTATGTCTGTAGGATTGTGGAAATTTCCTAAAAATAAAACCGGTTTCCTGTCCATCCAGTTTATATTGACTAAACCACTTAATGAGACACGCCAAACAGAATCTCCTCGTTTGCAAGTTTTACCTGTTTGCATGTTCAATTTTGGCATACCTTTTCGATGCTTGCGTACCGTTCCACAAGCGTATATTCCATTAGCCAATAAATATTTTTGTAGTTGCACCGAATTGAAAAAACTATCGAAATATACCTTATGGTATTTTCCCGCAATACATTTTGTCAGATTTGTTATGACCCGCAACCCTAAATTCTTTTCGCTTGTTTCATTAACTTTACCGGTGTAAATTTCAAATTGGCATATGTAGCCGGTCGAATCTGCTCTCATCCAAACTTTGTAGCCTCGTTTTATGGGTTTTGATCGACATATATTGTCGAATTCTGCTTCTACCTTTGAAACGTATCTTAGATTCATCTACAGACTGGTTTTCATTTGGTTTCATTGATAACAAAAAGGTCTCGTTCAATTTACTAATCATCGGCCGAACTTTGTAAAGTTTATCGAACTCTTTATCCTGTCTTTTAGGCTGCCTCTCATTGTCATTCAAATGGATAAAACTCAGAAGCCAATCGAAACCATTTCTTGATATGACAGAACTTATATACGCATCTCTCATTGGAACACTTGCAGACCAATAATCTCTATAACTAGGCAATTTTTTGATTCCCATTATAAGATTTACACCTAGAAATACTTTTAATTCATCCGTGGTTGTTGCTTTAAACGCATTATTGTCTCCTCCGTGCTTTTGGAGAGCATACAAATTAGTTTGGAACACAATATGCTGTATTGGGTCCATTGGAAATAATTGTAGAAATATATCTATCGGATCTTCGACAGTTTCTGGTATATTTGGTCCCGATTGTTCCGTAAATAAATTAGGTATATTGCAATAAGAAACATCATTAGTCCAGATTTCTTCGTTGTTAGCTAGATTTGAATTTGCTAATAATATATTGGATATAGGTATTTCATCCTCGCTTTCCCAATCGCTTCCCGATTCAATTGCAATTGCGTTTTCTAAAACAGCGTCCTCAACAACATTATCAGCATAAATTATATCCATTTGCTCTATATCGAATAAATCACTTTCGTTCCTTGCCTCATCTGGCCATGATATTTTAGATTCATTGTCTGACGGAATTTCGTCTAAAATATCATACACCTGATCAGATATTAAATTTCTAATGTCATACAACTTTCGGTTCAAGTTTTCTATAGAAAAAAAAATAGATAAGTGCCTTGTGGTTAGCACAGAAGACCACACAAACCAATTACAAATAAAATATATTTAACACAAAAAAAAGTATATATATATATATATATATATATATACGCGCCACATAATTAAATAACATTTTTGTAATAAAAGATAATACATTTACCTGACATAATTAATAATTAGATATAAAAACCATTAAAATTACACAACGCGATCCATAACCTCAATATCGCCACCAAGACTATATGTTATATGAATTTTTGAATAAAACGTGATGCAATCATCAATTTTTGCATTTTCTCTTCTCCTTCAGAGTAGAGAGTAAAACCCTTGACAGACTAGCGATTAGCTAAACGCGTTTAGTCGTTTTTCGACTTTATCTCTTAATGTGTCAACTTCGAGATTAGCTAAACTGGTTTTGTTTTAGGTTTAGTAACTAAACCGGTTTAGTGCATTAATCTCTCAATATTTTGAGGTTTATCGCATAAAAATGGGTTTAGCGAGAGCGCCATCTAACAATGAAGGTTAAAATTTATAAATAGGACAATGTCATTTAGTGCTGTGATACAATTATAGATGCCGCTTACTTTTTGAGTTATTCCTTTCGAGTTCAAAAATTGTTTTTTGGCTTCAATTTAAGTTCAACATACACAAATGTGTATGTAAATAATGACAGGTGGTAATGTCTTCCGTATTTTAACGGATCTTAGTTAAATGAGAATTCTTAAAAAAGAGCATAATAATTTGATAACACATAAATTATATAACATATTAATTATTTGTTTTTGATAACAGTAATTATTTTATTATTATTATAGTTAGTGTTATCTTTCTGAACAAAACAAATGTGTATACTGGTCTTCAATTTACAAATAATTCTATTCTGACACATTCGTTTCTCGTAATCAAACTTTGCATACACAATTGTGTATACTGGCCGGGCAAGGTTATATCCCTTTTCCTGCATGCCATCACAATTGTGTAGGTAACGAAAACGAATCAGGTCAAAAATGGATTTTTGTATGTGTGATGGACCACCATACACATTTGTGCATACCTCGTACCGTAGAGTGCGTATTATAATACCATGACAAATAAAAGCTGCGTTTTTTTTAAAACAATCGAGTAGAGTTCGCGATAGCTATTTTCAAATTGGTCCAATTTAAAATTAAAAATCTAATTATTTTTAAATTAAATAATTTTGATTTAATATAAATCTATGTACATATAACCAAAAAAATCCATCATAAAAGTTGTATGATTTTCTTGTAAATCGTTGTTCTGTATAGTTCTGTCAATGACATTTTTTAATACCGATTCCGGACAAACATAGCGCTACCGTATTTTATTATTGAAACAGGGTTTGCTAAGCCTCATATAGTGTGTCAACCTAATTGGTTTTGTAGTAGATTAACTAAACTAGTTTAGCTAAACGCGTTTAGCTAAACCCTAGTCTGTCAAGGGTATAACCAATACATAGTGTGGCTGCAACGAAATGCCGGTGGGAAAGTATATAAACATTTTTGTATTTGTGGTTTTGTGTACTAACCAGTAGCCTTGAAAGGGTTAAAACACTATTGCATTCAAACGATGAACAAAATCAATTTTAAAAAGTCGCTTATGTGTCTTTAGGCGAATTTAAAATAACGACAAAATGATTTTAATAAAATAGTTTACTACACTAACAAACCGCTTAAATGCGTTTTATAAACTTCAGATTTTTGTTCGCACATTTGGTATATCATTTTTTGTCGCATAAGCCATTTTTTCAAATGCAATAAATCTCAAAATCACTTAAGCGATTTTAAATTTACTGCATAACTTATAGATAATTTAACGGACAATTTTTTCATGCAATAATCAGAAAAATCGCCTAAACGCATGTAAGCGATTTTCAATTTTTGGTAGAGAATTATGTGCGCCATAAAAATCACGAAGTCGTCTATAAGTTGTGCGAATCGACGACTGATTTTCAAACTAAATTTTAATAATTTCGTAGTGTTGTTCAAGCGTGAGTCTATTCATGATAATTTGCCAGCGTATACTGAGATCTGCCAGAGTATATTTTTCATAAAAATTTTAATTTCTTGTTTTATTTTTTTCAATTTCGAGTTCCATCAGGCTTAAAAAACACCCTGTATATGCACTGCACCCTGTCAAAACTGGAAAGGTTTAGGCCAGTTCAGGACTAAAAATGATCTATCGAAAACGAAATTAAAGCTTTTTAAAAGGAAGTAGACTTCTGTATAAATTAGTTTAGATTGGAGATTATAGATCTTAAAAGCTAAGGATCAGATTTGTATTGTCTTTAGTCTCACGGTAAATTGAAGACAAATATAACTAAAACATTTCAAATCCCTCTATAATCAATGTCACTGTTGTATAAATTTTGTAGTACTATAAAAACCTTAAAAGTACATTAAC
Organism: Nephrotoma appendiculata; assembly: GCA_947310385.1. Classification (NCBI taxonomy): domain Eukaryota; kingdom Metazoa; phylum Arthropoda; class Insecta; order Diptera; family Tipulidae; genus Nephrotoma; species Nephrotoma appendiculata. The sequence goes on along the minus strand of OX371224.1, from coordinate 324,140,287 downwards.
GAAGTTAGTCAAGTCGAGTGTCGAATCCCAACCTTATCTAAAATTAATTTCACATCATAAATTGAATGTATGCACCTGCACATAACCTCTTTATCTTTATTACTTAAACAAAACCAAATGCCACACAAAATTGACAGATTACTCTCAATCGATTATGGTACATCCCTTCGAATTATCCAAATAGGTTTAGTGAATATCTATGCCATAAATCCGATTTTACCTCAAGAGAAATTTAACCCGCCCATTGGGATTGCAGATTTCTTATTTTTTAGTGAATCTGTTATATAATTGTGTTTTATACTTCAGGTTTGGGTTTGACAGTATTCAGGTGTGCATCGCAGGAAAATTGAAAATGTAAAAGGATGTGACATTATGTACCTACTCGTGAGTGTACAAAAAAGAAATGATAAAGTGGAAATCAAGAAACACAAAATCAATTCGTATTTAGGTTGTGATATGCCAAAATCGATTTATATACATCTCGTCTATGACTTTTTAAAGCAACTTTGGTTTCTTATATTGGATTATACATATATGTATGTACATATATGGCTTAGGGTTAGTGTTATGGGATATTTTTTTGTTATTTATGCAAACCACACAAGAAAAAATATTATTTCCAAAAAATCTTGCGTCCCCCTTCTCTAACATGTAACTTGTTATTTCGTCGTACGCAAAAATAATATTTTGATGTGATCACGTTTTTGCTTAAGTTTCAAACTGAATACGCGTACGAATATGTAAGAGAGTATACATATAGTATTCCATAGACTCCAATGAACAAATTTGAAACAAACTATCGCATAAAGTCGAATTTGTCTTAAAAGCTCAATATATTATATCCGAAGTATATTTGGTAACATATATAAAAGCATATATAAAATGGAAACGAGTATATGAGGGGATAGTATAAAGGAATAGAATACATAGGTAAATTTCCCAAGGGTAGAAAAAACAAACAAAAAATCGTTACTACAGAAATCCAAATCCAAAATGCAAAGTATGTTATTTGGGATATTCCCAAGAAACACGGTACACAGAATACGGCACACAAAAAAAGTGTATACGAGATTTTGAAATTTTTCGTATGTGACGTGAAATTTGTTACGCGTGATTAATTATTTTGTGAAATTTTTTTACGGTCTAATACTTGTCACTAACGATGTATTAATGTTAAGTTCTACACATACGATTTATGTATACTCTTTGTACCTGATAATAAACCATTGAGTTAATCATGATTGTGATACAAATCAGTAACAGTTTAAATTTACAAATTTGGACAAATGTCGTGGCATTAATCGATTTATCACAAAATTACAAATTGGCCATTAGGTAATTCACTGTTATGTTCCATTGTATATCTCTTGATTGGATTCATAAAGTTAATGTATTTTCGGCGTTAACCAGTAATTTATATCAGAATCCAAAACCATATTGGTACAATGTAAAAGATTAATGTATGAATCATATGTTAATTTAAAACAGCGTCATTGTTGGTGGAAATTTTATTGTACATACATTAAAATTATATGTAGTTATATACATAACATAACAAATGAAAATCGTGAAAATCATGTTTACTGGTACAATACAATGTTTTTGTGTGAACAATTAACAAACCGCACGTTATGTTAATTTTATTTAATTGAAGTATTTATTTTATTTCGTGTTACTAATGTGGTTTATGCTCTGCCTGTAATTTTGGTTTAATTATGATGTTGCATTTCTTTGTATTTATACAATATTTTCTTATCAGTAAAAGATTGAATAATTATGATAGTGTATAATCGCGGAACTCTATAAGCTCTCGAAACTTCGATGCAAAAATTTTCGAGCGCGTTCTGAACTAAATGTATGTATAGCTGAAAGTTGAGTTATAGCGGAGCCCAGAATTTAATAAAAATCACGTTGAATAAATTCATTACATTTAAATATTGCGAATTGTTGCCATCCGCCCGATAAATATTAATCGAACAGGTATTTGTACAACCTTATAAAATTACAATAGACACGATAAAGGTAGTTCCCACGTTATAAGTATATACTAATCGGATTAAGGCTATGTGGTTCTGGGATCGTCACACTCCTACCTTACTTTTAGAAAAGTTAGAAAAAAATCGTTCCGTGGCAATTTTATGAAATTGGGCCCTGGGCCAGATATATCAATACAACTCGTATGTGAACAAAAATTAAATTTAAATTTCGCACGTTTAAAGTATAAATTTGTCGGATTACGGCTAAGTGGTTTTGAAATAGTCACACAAGTTAAGGCAGGCAACTTTAGAAAAGTAAGAAAAAATTCGAAACTTTGCACACTGGGCTCTGGGCCAGATTTATCACGTTTAAATTTAAATTTAGTTCAAACTAGCTGACCCGGCGATCTTCGTACCGCCTCAAAATCAATAAATGTGGTTTAAAGTTATTAGCTTAATTAAATTGAGTTATTTATTCAGATAAAATGAATACTCCAAATTAATTAAATTCAATAAAAGTACAAAAATCAAAATGAAATATTTTTGAATTATATTGAAATGAATGTAATTCAAGTGGCAGCAAGTCTTGTTGAATTGAATCAAAATGATTCACATAGCATTGTTGCACTACTTTCTTTTAAACTATTTGCTGGGTGGGTTGCAATAGAGTCGATTCCCTTCATTGAAGCACCTTGTGGTATACGACATTTTTTGTTTTATTGTCAGGTGCGATAACGAACAAAGCGGATGATTTGCCGACAAGTGAACATGCTACGTACAATTGGCCGTGCGAGAAACATTCATTTTCTAGGTTCAGGCGACAAACACTCAACGATGGGCCTTATGATTTGTTGATCGTCATGGCGAATGCAAGACAAATCTGAAATGGAATTCGTTTAAACTCGAATGGCATATCGGTTGGGATCATCGGAATTCTCGGAATGAGAATTCCTCACCTTTGAACTTTCCTTGGTGTATCGTTGTGTAAATAGCATTGCCCATGAGTTTTCTCACCATCAAACGCGTTCCGTTACATAGTTTTGGTTGATTCAGGTTTCGTAGCATAATGATTACCGAGCCAACTTTCAGTTGTAAAATGTGCGGTGGCAAGCCAGCCAGATCCAATGAGTTTAAAAATTCAGTTGGATAGGTGGTTACTTCGTCTTCGTTTGTCACACAGTCGATATATTTGAAGGAATGAAGTTGACCGACGATTCGATTTTGAATTGTGAAATTTAAGTGATCCACATCTTTGTTATTATTTTTTGTGATGTTCCGGAACACTTTGTTGATGAGCTCATCCTTCTTTGAGACAAAATTGCAAAACTTCTGAGGAAACGAATCCAATCCGTTCGATTCGTCGACCGGAACACGGCCATTCACGATAGTCAGCAATTGCTTGGAGAAATCTTCGGCAGATGGATCGTTTAACAATGCAACTCGCATGTTTGTCGTCAGATGAAGTTTCTTTACATATAGCGTCACGTAGAGTCGTTGATTTGAGGCAAGCGTTTATTTCAACGACAGCGGTCGATCTTAGAATGAGTGGTATGAAGGAAATCGCCGGACAGTAGAACCATTGCGGCTCCAAAACATCTTGAGTCATTGCGTAGATTTTTCATAGTTCGATCGACTGCTTCCAAACTTTCGCCATTGCTTAGTATTTCGTAATGTTGTGAGCCGAACGAAGGTTTAACGACAATTTCAAAGCTGAATGAGCCGTTCGGCATCCTTCTAGCAATGTGGCTGCTATCTCAGAAGAAGGAATTGCTACAGCAACAGCGTATCTCGCACGAACAGTGACCAAATCAATAACATGAGGAATGTCTTCCCAGTTCCACCAGGCGCATCGAAGAAATATAATCCACTATTTCCATCATGAATTGCCATCATTAACGTATCGTACACTTCTTTCTGTTGTGGGTTCAACAGTGGTACATTGGTTATAACTGATTGGTTCACTGCCTCTCGATCGTATTCATGTTCACGTTCCAATTATCGATTGAAAGCGTTCATTCCACAACATGGCGTTGGCATTCCTAACTTGACTAACAAACTGCCGCACAAAAGCAAAGCCTGGTTATGTTTCTCCTCATTCAACTCGAGATCGGGATTTCCTGAATTGACACGAATTCGATGTAGAATGTCTTTTGACATATAAACCTGCATCCCCAATAGAATTTCTTATGACTTTTTACTTACAGAAAAGTATGAAAAAAAACTTGACAAAAAAAATATTTTTTTGTCAAGTTTTTTTTTCATACTTTTCTGTAAGTAAAAAGTCATAAGGAATTCTATTGGGGGATGCAGTGTAATTCTTGCTCCACAGTTCAGGTGGATTCGATGGGAAGCATGTCGAAACAATGATAGCAAATAATGTACATATCTGACTTGGAGATGCAGAAATAATTGATTCAGCGATTGTCATGTCCCAATGAGTATCGTTTTCAAGCAAGTTGAGCTGTTGACATGCAGCACGAAATGTTGGGCACACTACACCATTGACAGTTCAAAGTCATTCAAATGCAGCATTCGTCATTCTTCGGATGAACTGTGTAAATGCGACCAGTAGAATGCACATTTGGATGATCAGAAACCTAATCGCTTTGCTTCCGTACTTGAAATTTTTTTGATGAAGCGTTCCAAGTGTAATAACGTGGCACCTTCAGAGTAGAGCAATGTTCGTGCAAACGGATCATTTTGACAAATCGGAAAGAAACTGGTCAATGTTTCCATCCAATGTGCGATGTGACTGTTGCTAATTCTTCATATGTGAGCGTTGTATCTCCAATTACCCGTTTTAGGTGGAATTTTAAAGACTTCACCACCGCTTCCCAAAGTCCCCCGAAGTGCGGAGCAGATGGTGGTATGAATTGCCATTGAATCCCAATGTCAGCTAGCATTTGTTGGATCTCATGATTTGCTCGATGTATAGCTTGCTGTTTATCCTTTTCTAGCAATGACCGGGCACCAACAAAATTGGTTCCATTATCACAGTTAATCCGTTGGCAAAGCCCTCTTCGAGAGATGAACCTCTTAAGGGCCGCGATAAAGGCTGGGGTAGTCATATCACTGACAACCTCTATGTGTACAGCTTTAGTAGCTAGGCATACGAATAATGCGATTTATCCTTTGTATGACTTATTCCCACGTCCTTTCGAAACTCTTACTGATATAGGTCCAGCATAGTCAACTCCTGTGTTGGTAAACGGACGTGATGGCGTAACTCGTTCTTCTCGTAAGCTGGCCATTATTTGGTGTTTTGTTAAAGCGTTGAATCGAAAACACGTGATGCATTTTGCTATTTCATAACGTATGTTGCTTCTGCCGTTGGTAATCCAATATTTGTTTCTAAGATGTGACAAAGTTAGCTGGATTCCCTCATAGTTGTCGTATGAGCATCTTTGATTAATAGCTTAGTATCTATGTTTTGGTGGCAATATTTTTGGATGTCGGGTATCATAGCTGCAAGGTTGCAATTAGTTATTCTTCCTCCTACTCTCAACATGTTATGTTCATCGATAAATGGATTGAGGGGAAGGAGGTTGCTTTTCGTTGATACTGAGCCTGCTTTGATAATCTGCATGATTTCTTTCTGGAACTCCACGTGTTGAATCAATCTAATCAGCTCATTACCGGCATCATTAAGTTCTTCGGCATATAATAAAATTGAAGACCCAATATCCTGTTTTTTTAAACATTGGTTTATAAATCGTCGACAGAGGCCAACAACACGGATTATTTTGTTCACTTTTGAAAATCGATCTATAATCTCCATTAATGGATTAGGTATTGCTGATGTTGTCACTGTCACTATCTTGTTTTCTTTAGTTTCCACTTTAGGTTCACTTAGAGTAGCAGTTTGTTGTGGCCAATGTTCGGCTACAAATAGCAACCAATTTGGACTTGTCCACCATAACTGGTTATTTTTTAATTCCCTTGGACTGGTGCCTCTTGATGCGCAGTCTGCTGGATTATCGGTTGACCTTACATGATGCCATTGACCTGGACTTGAGTATGCTTGAATTTCTGATATTCGATTGGCCACGAATGTTTTATATTTATGAGGGCGTCCTCGAATCCAACACAGCGTGATCATTGAGTCGGTCCAAAAGTGCGAAGTTATTTCCGAAATCTGCATTGCTTCTTTAACTTGATACATTAGTTTAGTGAGCAGCAACGCTCCACAAAGCCCAAGGCGTGGTAGCGAAAGTAAGTTTTTAATTGGAGCAATTTTTGTTTTTGATATAAGAAGTCTTACATTACTAATGCCAACTGAGTTTGTACATTTAATGTAAATGACGGCAGCATAGCCCTTTTCTGAGGCATCGCAGAAACCGTGCAATTCTGTTTTGTCGTTCTTTTCAAATTGGATCCAGCGTGGAATAGCTATTTCTTCCAGAAGCGGCAATGAGATTTTAAATTCCTCCCATCTTGTTGACATGTGTGGGGGAAGTTGTTCGTCCCAAGAGAGGCCTGCTATAGCCAAATTTCTTACATCATAAGCTTGGCTACAATTGTTATTGGTGCCAGCCAGCCAGCCTAATGGATCAAACAGTTTAGCACTATCCGAAAGCAGGTTTCGTTTAGTCAACTTGCCGATATCAGACGTAGATCGGATGACAATAAAGCCGAATGTGTCTGTTCCTGGATTCCAGTGTAGTCCAAGTATTTTAATTGCATTGTCAAGCTTAAATTCCAAACGATTTTGATTTCTTAGACGTTCTGGTATGGATTCCGAAAGAACAGCGTTGTTTGTTGCCCATTTTCTTAAGGTAAATCCTCCGCTATTTAGTAAGCCCATGATTTGTTTTTGGATAAGTGAGGCTTCTTCCAATGTGTTTTGTCCAGAAATCAGGTCATCGATGTAGAAATCGTTTAAAACTATGTTGGATGCAAGAGGATATTTATTTTGTTCATCGATTGCAAGCTGACGTAGTGACTTGAATGCTAAATAAGTAGCTGCTGCTGTACCATACGTCACGGTGGTTAACTTATACTCTCGAATCTCTTGATTCGGGGATTGTCTCCATAATATACGTTGATAGTTCTGATCATCTTCATCAATGATTATTTGTCTAAACATTTTTTCAATGTCAGCGGTATGAACGTACTTGAGCTTCCGCCACCTTAATAATATGGATGATAGATCCTGTTGCAGAGTAGGACCCGTTAACATTACATCATTTAATGATATCCTGGTTGGTGTTTTGGCTGACCCATCGAAAACTACCCTAAGTTTTGTAGTTGTACTCGAAGATTTCAGAACTGCATGATGCGGTAGGAAATTGTAACCAGATTCATTGATTGTATCAGCAACCTCCATGTGTCCCAAGGCGATATATTCATCCATGAAGTTTCTGTACTTCGTTGCTAGTTGTGGATTTTTAGCAAGGCGTTTTTCTACCTTAAGTAAGCGTGCCTTTGCTAATTTGCGCGAGCAGCCCAAAGGCTTGGAATAAAACAGCTCGGAGTTAAACGGTATTTTTACCACGTAGCGGCCAGCATTGTTACGTTGATGGCTGATTTCATATAACTTTTCACATTCTAATTCTTCTTTAGTGAATGCTCGCTTGCACGGGATTTCTTCTATTTCAGATATCTACTGCCTCCACTGTCAATGTCTGGATTACCGAAATGTTGCAATCAACTGAAGTTCGTCCCATAAATATCCAGCCTAATTTTGTATGTTGTGCAATCGGTTCTTCGGATGATGGTTTTAAAATATTATTCAACAGAATGTCTCTATAATAATCGGCACCAAGTAAAATGTCTATCGGACCAGGGGTGTGGAATGTAGGATCAGCCCACAAAATGTTTTTGGTGTGTTTCCATTTCCAAGGATCTAGATGCTGCTCTGGCATGTCCCGGCTCAAAGTTTTGAAAACTAGCGCTTTGATTTTTATATTGAAATTGGATGTGAATCTGGGACTTATTGTAAGCTCAACGACTGAACTTGCTGTTCCGGCTTCTGTTTTTCCCATTCCAATTATGTCTGCGTGCGCATTGAACTTTGTTAGATTTAGCTTGTCGCAAGCCTCTTCTGTTATGAACGTAGCCTGTGATCCAGGGTCAACTAAAACGCGAAGAAGCTCTTCGGAGGTGTTAAAAGATGCTTTTACCATAGCAGTGCCTAACAATATGCAATTACGGTTCCACGTATGTCCTGACTGTATAGCCGGTTGTGTTGTTGGTTGAGATTTACCGACTCCCTTTGGATTGTCGTTACAATAAAGCAGGCTGTGATGAGCACCCCTACATAGGTCACAGCTTATGAAGCATGGATTTTTGTGCCTTGGAGGCAGACAGCGCCGACATAATGGTTGATAATATATTGCCTTGGTTCTCTCGGTGTTTGGCAAGTTCTGAAATTTCTTGCATTCTGGTAGATTGTGTTCTTCATAGCAATAACTGCATTTCGCTTGTTTTTTGGCTACTATGACATTTGCTGCCTTCTGCACTGGAGTAGATTGCTGATCTCCTTTTTTGTTGACGTTTTCTCTGGATAGTACTCCAAGTGATTGGAAGCGTAATTGAAGAAAGTTCTGGAAGTCTTTCACTGTTTGAATATCCTTTGGATTTTTAAGTGATGTTTCATACAGCCGATGTGTCTCTCTATCCAACTTCCGTGTCAAAATGTTTATGAGTATTGCATCCCAAGAATCTGTGTTTATTCCTTGATTCTTTAGGGCATGCAGATATTCTATGACTGTGTCATGTAGCGTTCTTAAGTGATTTGCAGATTCTATCTGAATGACATGTAACTCCATAATCGTATCAATAAAGGTGTTTGTTATAAGTCTTTTATCCTCGTATCTAGAGAGTAAAATATTCCAAGCAGTAGAGTAATTTTCTTTTGATACGGTGAGGTGACTTATGAGTTTGGCTGCATCACCTCGGATTACTGAGAGTAAGTAATGCATTTTCTCCTCACTGGATAACTCCTTGTTGCAGTGAATCATTTTAGTGAATAAGTTTTGAAAGCTTGGCCATTGCTTACAGTTCCCATAGAAATGTGCTATTTCTATCCGAGGGAGTTTTATCCTGGAATGGGTATTATCAGTTCCTTCCTTGCTGATACTTTCCAGTTGAAGATGAATGTTCGCGAATTCATATTCTTGTTGAAGTGTCTCGTAAGTTTTCTCACCAAAATATTTATTGCCGAGTTCTTCTTCGGTTGCGTTGCTCAATATTTCTTCGTGGTTGTTTGTGAAGGTAATCCAGGAAGTATTTAATAATTTCATTTTCATCTCATAAAATGATTTGCTGCGTGGTTCAGTGCTAATAATGAATTCCATTATGCCATTTATGTTGGTGCGTAGCATATTTGCTTTTATGTTTTGGATCTTGTATCGCTTTCGTTGTTCTTGGTCGGCGACGTCAATTTCCGGGAACACCTCAGTATTGTCATCATCGTTGTCTTCTAGAACGTATGAAGAAATATCTGCCGCCTTTTTATTCATCTCATCATTTGTGTCAGATGAATTAGCTGGCATAGCCTTGTCTAGGGCATCTTTGAGGGTTGTTTTAGTTTCTTCATATGCAGTTTTGACTTGATCGAAGAATTTTTCGACTACATACGGATGATTTTTGTCGAGTGCATGTACCAAAGCAGCATCCACAGTTGAAAATTTGTCAAAGAGCAGCTGTACATTTGTGAGTCTTTCATCACAATATTTTAACAGTTTTTCTAACAGCTGAATCTTTTTTAACGTTTGTTCCTATTTTGTTTATTAATTTTGCAGTTTGTGTTTGCTCACACAAAGCTTTGATAGTATCTATCTTCGATGTTATGTTGGTTTTGAAATTTTTAGAAATGTATTTCCAAGCGTGGTTCTTATTTATAACTCGAAGGACCAAATATAAGATTGTTGTAGTTAATTAGTATTTGTGGCTTACCACTGGTGAGGGCACACAAATATATTACGAGGTTCTTGTTTTACAACTGATTCTTTATTATAATTTCTACGGTTTTTATACATAAATTTAGTTTACCAAGCATATTATTATGAATGAATATAATACAGCACATACGATGAGCGTATATTAGTTGACCAAGCAAGTTATTATACTTGAAACTAAAGTACATACGATATTATGCAACAAGGTGCATAATATCGTATGTACTTTAGTTTCAAGTATCAACAAAATTAATTTCCTTGATAATTTTTTTTTCGTGAACTTTTCCGATGTTTTAACAGTTATTATGCTATTCGGAGAGGAGACAAATCCAACAAAATAAAAATCATAAAAATTGGTCCAGCCGTTCTTGAGTTATAAATTGTGTAACTAACCCGACTTTGTTTTAGATTTTGCAGTCCCTAAGCACATCTCTGATAAACTGATAAATAAATTAAGTATTTTTTTCGTTCATTATTTGAAGTTAAGCTAAAGTGAAGCATATACACATATGTGGCAATTCAACAAAACCAGACGATTTGTATGAATATATCTGGCCCAGGGCCAATTTTGCGAAGTTTCCACGGAACGTATTTTTTCTAATTGTTTTAAAAGCCACCAGTATGCCGATCTTAAAAACACACAGCGAACTGTGATGATCTCAAAACTACATAGCCTAAATACGAATTGTGTTGATGATATATCTGGCCAAAGGCCTAATTTCGTAAAGTTACCGCGGAACGATTTATGTCTAACTTTTCTAAAAGTAATGTAGGAAGGAGACGATTTCAAACCACAAACCCTTAATCCGACATATTTATACTTTTAACGCGCGATATTTAAATAAAATTTTGCTTCAAACACGAGTTGTATGGATATATCTGGCCCAGGGCCCAATTTCGCAAAGTTGTGACGGAACGGTTTTTTCACATTTTTCTTAAATTAATGCACGACGGTCATCTCAAAACTACATAAACTAAACCGACTAGTTTATACTTATAGCATGGTAAGTATCTTTATAGTGTCTAATGTAATTTTAGTTTGTACAAATTCATGTTCTGTTGATATTTATCGGTTCCATTGCTAAAATTCGTCTAATATTTAAAAATAAAGAATTTATTTCTTGTATTTAACGTAATTTCTAATAATTCTAGGCTGGGCCGAACTTCATACAAGAGCAAATGGGTTTTTTTATTGATTACTATTGCCTGATGATTTTTTTTCTGGGACAGAACCGTGGGAGAGTTCACATACGTTGTACTTTTAAAATAAGAATTTCTTTAAAATCATTTAAAATACTTTGTTACTAGTGTTGAGCGGCTGATTCAAGGTTTAAGAATTTTTAAAGTTCATAAATCGTATCATCATAATATTTAAATTACAGTTTTCCAACTGATTTTTATCATTTTTAGAGATTTTGTCAAAAATAGACGATGGCAATCATTTTCTGGGTCAGATAAATAATGTCTAGACAATGAAATCTTTGAATTTCCCAAAAACAATTTCAAATTACCTCTGATGGGAACAAGTTACGACTGAAAGTTTACAGATGGTTAAGAAAATTGGCCGGAAAACTGGATTTGTGTAATTTTATCATTGATTTTTAGTATTATACCAAGTGTTAACTGTTCTGACGCAGGAGCTAATGATGAATGCTAGCATTTTTGGATCGTTTGAAAAATGATTCTTCATTTTAATCAGTTATAAGAATAACAACTGAACAGGCACAACAAAATGGGTTTATGCGATTTTCCAAGAAGTTTTACCATTTTTACCAGTTTTAACGGTACTGACGGAAGTGATTTCAAATACAAAACTCAAACAAATTTCAAATTATCAATATTATCAATTGTGTGCTTGTGCCCTCTTATAGTGATCGAATTATTTAAAATTATTCGACTATTTAAAAAAGCTGACCACATTAAAACAAAACTAGGTGGAGTTGATCCGATAAAAACTTGCTACGCTATGGCCGATTCATCACAGAAATGTTACCGCTGCCTAATAGTGAACAGATTGAGCTGTTTATTTATTTATTTTGATATGGTTAACACTTTTGAAATGCTTAATTCGTCCACTATTAGATACTCACACACTTGGTAATATTTATATGTATTTTAATTATAGCATGAGTCATTTAAAATTTTTTAAGATTAAATTGTTTTTTGAGAAACCCAAAAGCACGTGTGCCATTTACCGTTTTTTTAAATAATCCAATAAAAACATAAAAAACAATAATTTTCCAAATTTTAATGTTTTACTAGCAAGACCGAACCTACCGATGTTTTATGGAATACAATTCCAATCAAGTCACTGTCCAGCCTAGCTTGACAGTACGCCATTCTGTAAACCCAATTAAAGTACATTTTTAATGGTTTTTGGTTCTTTTTCTCGAATATCCCCGGCAGTGTTGTTATTAAGGACCTGAATCGTATGTGAATCATCCGCATAACGTTGATGTTTCACGCCATCCCACGAGACGAATTGTGATGGTGTCAAATTGCAGCTGCGTAAAAAAATACCGATTGTTAGAGGGCTATTGTAGCATGCCGTGCCATCCTTCTGAATCCAAAGGTCGTGCGGGTACAAGTTTTCAATTGTTGGCCACAATAGAAAGGTTATCATCGCTCTGTTGCGCTCTCTGTCGCGGCTACAACAGAAATATGATATCTTCTAGGATGCCAATTCTCACGTTCTTTATTCACAAATTTACAGCATTCGGCGTTGGTGCATATTTAAAAAATGAAAATTGAGAATTTACTAAACTTTCTATTAGGTACCATTTACGATTTTCTTTTGATGGATTTGGTTAGCCCTCTCCCGACAGACATGATCGAAGTAGACTGAGTACCTTTTATTTTCATAAGAAAAATTAATGTAAACGACCAGAATTACAAATCTTGCAGCATTCCAAAAAGTTTATTATGTAAAAAAATAACCAGGAAAAATCACCGCATAAGCTTACAGAATATAGCTGAACAAATTAAGGAGCACTGATAATTAAAGGGAGTTAGAATAATTAGCTTCAAGTATACTTAAACTGTGGGCTATTAACAAAATTTGTGCTTGGCAAAAGGCTCACGTAGCACACAGTTATATCGAAGTGTATAAAATATATATAGGTTTCATGGCTGTATAAAATATTAATTATGGAGAAAGATCTTAATCCACCGTTCTCGCGCTATTGGCAGATCATTACTTTTTCGCAGAAAATTTTCTTCTTCCATATTATTGGATAGATCTTAAAGAGTCACGGATCTACTATAATTACCATATTACTGAAACTACCACTTCGGCGCTGGATCTAATATTTTGCCAACTACTTACAACATTTATCGTAAAACTGGATATGATATAGGGGTATATCCTCCATCCGGTCGCAAATTAAATATTTGCGATCAGAAATATGGTTACTAGATTTATTTTGCCATGCCAGTTGTCACATCTTTTTTAAATTTAAATTTATTTTGCGATTGTAAAGTAGAAATATACGAAAAGACTGCTACGCATTTTCCGAGGTCGCAGTCTTTTCATGTATTTCTACTTTAAAATCGCAAAACAAATTAAAATTTAAAAAAGATGTGACAATTGCATGGCAAAATAAATCTAGTAACCATATTTCTGATCGCAAATATTTAATTTGCGACCGGTTGGAGGATATACCCCATAAACACGTAAATGTGTTTAAAACTATGTGTTGGCTTCACAAATTTAAACTGGTCTGATTTTCTTTAAATTTGTTTTATATTTATTCAATTTAAATATGATGACCCATCTTTTCAAATGAAGGTGAGTCACCATATTTATCTGAACTATTTGTAACAACTTTTCTGAATGAGATGCCGCGGCAAGAATACCCTCCATCGAATTCCTACCTATATCAGTTAGTTCCTTGAATGTCGATAATAACCTCCGTGTATTTGGAGCCTTGTGTCTATTTTTATTCAAGTCTTGAAGTTTACTAGATAATAGATATTTTACTCTTTATATGTCGCTGCAAGGAGAACTGATTGTTTCGCTTGTTTCGAAGATGAGTTTTTGTAGGTTAGAAATTTTTGCTATTTTTTGTCAAACTTTCACTGATGATTCTCTTATTCACAGTTTGTCATAATAATACTATAGATGATGCTCTAAATTTAATTCTGCATAAATTTAATTTTGTTGAAGTGATATTTAACCAGTCTTTAAGCGTTGGCAACTAGTCTCCTTAGTGTTAGTGTTCTAGTGTAATCTCTACTGGCATATACGTTTGACAAGATTTAGCTACCATTACCTTGACATTTCTCCCATATTAGATTTCGTTAGTGTCTTATTGAGTTGTCGAACGTTTATTTTCCCCTAAAACCAGCTCTGTTGATGCCATCAAAGATGTGCAGATTTTCTACAAAGCGCAAAATGACGTCACGCAAAATAAATCAGGATGTCCTGTCCAACTCGCAAATAGGAGGTAACGTGGTGGATTCTATTCCACAGTATGTTATACTGTTATAATGCGGGGATAGCAAGAATGATTCATTCCGAAGTCGGTTTGCTCACGTCCATCAGTTTTCTACTGTTATTGAAATGCGATCAATACCACATAGTGAATTCTTTTTGAATCGTGTTCTTTAGAGAATGTCGCTCCAGTTCGTTTTTGGAGATTGTATAATTATGATGTCGGCTTTTCAGTTACCTGTCACCTATTTTTGATCTGTAGGTTTGTTAGTTTACAGCGAGTTGTCATAATACTATTTTGGAATTTTTTCGAGGACAGAGAACTGGGGGAAGAATTTACGTTTTATTAATGGATCATCGCTTAAAATTTACAATAAATTGAGTTTGATTGCTTTGCCCTATTCTAAACTTGATAATGTTATTGCTAAACACCCCACTGAATATTCTGCAATAATGCATAATTGGAATAATTGTTACTCTGGTGAATTCTAATTTTCACCAATGCTGCTGTCAATGAAAATTGGTCACTAAATGTTTTGATTAGTAATCGCTACGAATGATTTATTTAGAAAACTTGTGTAGAATTAATAGTTTGTCTTTAATTAGGAATGTGCGACTTTGGCATATTGATTAATTCTATTGTTTACCCAAATGCCACGATTTCGTTTGGTTACCCTTATACTGAATGACTTATTGAAGAAATTCGTTTAGTAGTCATCATTTCAGCTTCATTAAGGCAGTTCTGATTTACTGAATATTGTAAAATTTTAATTTTCACAAACACAGCTATTTGAATTGTTTGGTTCTGCTTGATTGGGGCTGTTCAAGTCTGAAATATAGACTACATGTTCACAAATTCAACAATCAAAATAATTTGGTCATTTATCATTGAGATTTAGTTTATTTAGTCACAATAGTGGATACGGTGGTAGCTGGTATGGTGATAGATTTGTTCCTGTATTTTAAAGGTTTTCATGAATGAGCCTTCATTAACTTGATTTGCGCCAGACGAAATCGTTAGAAAGGCGCTGAAGAGTATACTTGGGGAATCACGCTTCTACACCTGCCTTAGACGATCGAGCTTATTCTTTTAGTAGATTTTGAGTAATTGGAAAGGTTGCTTCCCTTAATCGTATGCCTTTTTTAGAAATATAAAAAAACCAAATGAAAACTTGATATTTTTTCCTTTTTTTCCAAAATTGCTAAATGTAAACGGCCATAAGAAAACTTTAAAATCTTGATATTAAATAAAAATATCGTGTTAATTTTTATTGCAATTAAAGACCAAGCCAATATAGTTTTGGCAAGGAGCGTATACATCAACGAATCTATAGCTAGTTTTTTATTTATATACAGTGCTGTGAAAAAAAAATGGGCAAACATATTTTATTGCAAATTGGAGTCTTTTTTTGATAAAATTACAAAACTTTTGAACGCAATAGGCTTATTGTTTCATTTTAAAGACATGTATGACGTAATTTTATGAAAAATGCCATAATATTCAAAATACGGTGATTGAAGTTAAAGTAATGGATTAAATTAAACACTTATTTTTTAATTTTTTTTTTCGTTTTTTATTGATTTATAGAAGTTATATCTTTAATATTAATATTTTGTTTGACCGCCTTTTGTTTTTTTTACATCGGTATAACCCCGCAACTGATGTGCAAAAAAATTGGTCAAGCAATTATTTTATTTTACTCCTAGCGTTCTTGGCCGACATTAGGGTTCAGATGTTTTATTGTGTGTATTTTTTTTTTGTTTGAGTATAAATAGTGCATATTTTGTAAGATTAAGTTATTCTGTAAGTGATCCTAGTCAAATAAAGAATAAAGTGCAGGTTTAGTTAAAAAAATGGGAAAAGTTAGTAAGCAGTGTAAAAGCAATATGTTGATTTGGGCGCGAGAAAATTTAACCACGCGTGAAATAGCTGAAAGACTAAACATTCCTACAAGTACTGCGGCGTGGAATATTAAAAAATTGAAAGAGATGGGCAGTACACAAAGAAAGAAAGGCTCTGGAAGGCCCAGAAAGACAACGGCAGTGGAAGATCTTTTCATAATATTACAATGTCGTCGGAACCGTTTTAAAATTTCATCGGACATAAGACGGGATGTTGAGCGAGCAACAGAAAAAGAAATTCCAGCCAGCTTAGTGATAAAAATACTTGTTAAAGCTGGTTTGAGTGCATTTAAACCAGTCCAGAAGCCTCAGTTCACATTACTAGTGAAAAAACAACTTTTGATATGGGCTCAGAAGCATGTTTCTTGGACTCCAGAGATGTAGAATGATGCGATTTTCCTCGATGAATCAAAATTTAAGCTGTATGTTGGAGATTGAAAAATTCTGGTAAGAAGAAAACCGGGCGAGAGGCTTGGCAACGAATGTCTTTTAAGACTTCCACCGAAAAAGGAAGGAATTATGGTCTGGGAATGCTTTTCTGGAAATGAAACCGGTCGATTGTGCTTCCTTAGTTCCAGCATTACAGCAGCTGTTCATCTGCAGGTCCTACACAACGAATTTGAGCCTTCTGTTTTAAAGCTTTTTGGCGAGACTTGCAAATTTATTTTTCAACAGAACAACGCTCCGTGCAATACCGCCAAAGTTGTGAGTTATTAAATTTGAATTGTAGATAAAAAGATTGACTTTCAGATAAACATAAATAATTTGTTAAAAAATTGTTTTTTTTCTTATCTCTTCATTTATGGGTAAAAAAGTACTTCGAAGAAAGAAGTATCGATGTATTGAGCTGGCCCCCGTATAGTCCAGACTTAAATCACATTGAAAATATTTGGTCTATAATGAATCTAAAAGTAGCAAGAAAGCGCCCAGATCGATTCAAGCTTCAAAAAGTTTGTTGATGACGATTTGGGAATCCATACCGCCCACGACTTTGAAAAATTTATCAAATTCAATGAATCGGAGGTGTATCGCTGTTATAAAAGCAAATGGCGGTCCACTAAAACTTTAATATTAGAGATAGAACTTCTATAAATCAATAAAAAACAAAAAAAAATTAAAAATAAGTGTTTAATTTATTCCATTACTTTAACTTCAATCACCGTATTTTGAATATTATGGCATTTTTCGGGGTTTTTCCCCTAAATTGCAGGTAATTTTTTTTTTTCAAAAAATTACGTCATGCTGTATTTAAAATGTAAAAATAAGCAAATTGCGTTCAAAATTTTTGTAATTTTAGCAAAAAAGTAATCCAATTTGCAATAAAATATGTTTGCGCAATTTTTTTTTCACAGCACTGTAAATTAAACGGAACCATTGTCGATATTCTTTCCAAGCATAAGAAAGAAATATTCCAGATTGCATAGAAAATGAAATTTTGAATACTAGTTATTCCTAATCCGTGTTAATTCCAATGACTGAATGTATATTTGTATTAATGATGTGTGTTATACTACTTTGGAGATCCCATTCGAGAAAAGAACTGCAAAGTATAAAACATTCATTGATGTCTCTTAAAGCAATGTGCTACATCTTGTTTGATCAATCGTACAAACAGTTTTCACCATGTCATTGGGTTTCGTAAATCATCTGCTCATCATGTGATCTGCTACAAAAATATTCTTCAAATCAGTTTTTTTTTCAAACAAAGCTTTCTATATCTCAGAAAGAAACACTGACAATAACCTCAACAAAAATATTGAAAGCGTCATCAAAAAATTTAAATATGAATTTAATAATACATATGAATACAATAGTTCCGTAAATATTGATTTTGAACTTTGAATCACAACAATCGAATGTCGACGACACATGCTTTCTAAAAATACAGACATTTTCTAGTTCTATTTTACCAAGAAAAAAAACCGAATTTATACAGAGAATATGATTTTGACCTTTTCACCAATAACATAAAATATACGAAAACTAGAAAAAGGGTTAAAATAAAATGTTCCACATAAATGGATTCGAGCGCACAGAAAATATAATAATATATAACGCAACATCCAAACCAATATCAAATTCGAAATCTAAAAATCATGTCTAATCAATAAAATTACAAAAGAACATAAAAATAAATTTTAAATCTGAGATATGAAATCCAAGCTAAATTTCAATTGCGATAATTTAATTTACATAAGAGATGGGAAAATGTTAAACCAACGAACAGTTTTAAAGTTGGTGTGTGTACGACGGGATAAGCGCCACAGTTAAACCCTTTTTTTCTGTTGTTTGCAGACAGTATATAGAGTTTTTAGTTCAATGTTATATACACATAACGTTAATGTTTAAGCGCGGAATATGCAAATTATTATATTCCTAAAAACATAATATTCTCAAGTGTAATTAAAAATTACAATTAAAGCATTTTAATTATTTGAATAATTTATTTAAAATTTAATTATGAAAATTATACTGATTACTATACAATACAAATACTTTTTGTGTTTTTTTTTCTTCTAATTTTCATTTTAATTATATTTTCCAGTGTTGATGGTTTTCGTTTTTGGAAAATTATTTTGGTGTGTGATTGTTTCGAGGAAATAAAGCGCAACACCGATTTTGGTTATGTTTTTAGTGTTGAAACAGTATTATAAATGGTATAGGGGTGATACTCATCCTCTACCGTTGTCCTTTATAACGTTATTCATATATACAAAAATACGTTACAGCAAGAGGTTTGGGCTAAAAGCAATTCCGCAAAGTGTTAAACTAATTTTTTTTCCAATTTCATTCATTTATCAATAATATTTATACCATTTTGTCATTTTTGACATTAATAGTAGCGTACGTGCTCTCGTTACAAGTATTTGCCATTACGAAAATTTTAACAAAACCAAAAAAAAATTAATAAATTTTCAATTTACAATAATGATAGTAACGTAACGTAGAGCTGATACTGCTGCAATAGTAATAACAATAAAAACAAGAATACATTATGGAAAATATACACAAAAAATAACCAGCGAATGACGCCATGTCTCCATGAAAATTTTATTATTATTGTTAACAGTATTTTTTTTTTTGTGCTGGGATTTTCATTTTTGTGTGTGCTAAAAATATGTGAGAAATTGTAAAGTACTGTGATTTTGACACTGTGAAATGAACACCATGTAGTTAGGTAACCGCGCTGACGTTGGTTATGATGAGTGCACTGTGGGGGGCATATCAAAACTAGTGAATATTTTTAGGAGTTTTGAATTATATGATTTTTAGTTTTGTATAAATCAAAATTGGTCAAAAAATAATTTTGCCGCATTACATTCTAGTTTGAAGAAGTTGAAGTATGGTCAGAACCTTAATGTTGTATGGGTGGAAAGCAGTACTTTAGCTTCGATTGTAATAACATAAAAGTATCTTCTTAAATGGAATGGAAAATATTCAAGACCATTGATATGGCCAATACAATATGCAAGATAGCAAAACGTGCAATTCAAACAGAAAAAATAGTAATGCTATTCCTGGTGGGGCAGCACTAACACAAAAATTAAATATTTTGTTACTATTTTAAAACCAGTAAAAAATTGTTAACTTGTGAACATTGATCCAAACATTTTAGTTGAATTTGATTTAAATTTTCAGTTACGAGGACAAGTATCAGAAATTGAAAATAACAACTTGATTCAAAAATGGTATATGATCTTTATAAGATTTTGGTTTAACACAACCTGTATAAAAATTGAATCGTGAAATTTCCTCTCGCGTGAGCCGTAAATGATAGTCACTCTTCAGTATGTCTAACTTGAAATTGAAACAATTGTTTAGCCTAAATTATTAAAAAAAAAAATATCTAACGGATTACACCAAGTTCACAAAAATATTCGTTTTCCCCTATTACATCAAATGAAACTAAGTACTAGGTGAAACTTTACTTGTAGGTTCAGGTTATCACTTTTGCTGTTTATTATACATAATTACCGGTAATTTTACATAATTACATAATTATCAAATTCGGCGGTAAATTTAATATTTTTTTTCAAAATTATTCACTTTTAGGAATAATCTTTAGTTTTGCTTAGCCAATATTTTCATTTAGAAATCAAATTTGGCTGTTTTTGGAATAAATAGAACTGTTGCGTCTCACGAGAGCGCGGAAGAAATATATGCGCCAGTGACGCCGTTAAAGGTTAGCCTAAGGGATGAATACCTCTTAAAAACAGTTTACATTTTAAATAAGTCACTGCTATTTAGCAGTTTAGTCAATACTATTCAGCCTTAGTTTTTTTATAGATTTTTGAAGTAAAACTTCTTGAGGCACGCTTGACTTGGGGACTAAAGCTCAAAACAGAATAAGAGCGAAGGCGGCGAGCGAAATCGCCTGTCATATTACAAAACACCGAAATCATGCAAAACAAACAGAACTATCGACGCAGGCGACGACGATTTTTTCGTTGAAAAAAATTTAGAGTCTATTTCTAT
This sequence comes from Nephrotoma appendiculata, assembly GCA_947310385.1. Lineage (NCBI taxonomy): Eukaryota > Metazoa > Arthropoda > Insecta > Diptera > Tipulidae > Nephrotoma > Nephrotoma appendiculata. The sequence goes on along the minus strand of OX371224.1, from coordinate 324,119,600 downwards.
TTTTGTCGCCGACGAAACAATGTTGCCAACTGTTTTTTATATATGTATAAGTTGGTATGATTTAACCGTCATATTATTAACATTTTTTTTCAATTTAGTAGTCTAACGCCACAACGTCATGTGTCAAACACACAGAAGATTATGCCGTTTGGTTGTTTTTTTATCGCCATACGCTGACGCTTTTCTTCTGTTAGCTACAGCGATATCGCGGCGATATTTTTTGTTTATTCGTCGACGCTCCTTGTCGTCGCCCTTGTTCTGTTTCTAGCTTAAGCTGATGAATGTGTAACGAAAATTGGTGATCGAACGAGGCGAACGAAACAAACGCAAAACGAAATAATTTTCCTTTAATATCAGGATGTGCCATGACAATTCATAAATCCCAAAGTGGAACATTAGTTGATACCATTTTACATGTATGTATGTATGTATGTTTTTTTTTAAGGAAGGTGGAAATCCATCATGGACGTTGTAGGGGATAACTTAGCTATCCACCACAACGGTGTGAGACTCCTACTCACTAAAACCACCTCCTGCATCCTTTCCCCCCGGAACGACCGCTAGGTATCACTTCGAAAGGGAAGGAGCATGTACTAATTGTACGATCACATCTGCCTCGCAACTAAGGGTACAGCTACTTTGCGTTCCAACCGTCGCAACTCCTTAATCGTTGATGTTGCAAAATTTGCTAAATCATTCCATGCTTCTGGGGATTCCCGCATCCCTTCAACTATGTTCTCCGGGGTAATATCAAATTGATCGAGGACTCCAGCAAGCAGTTCTCTATTTCCGTGGAAAAACGTGTACATACAAAAAATACGTGTTCAGCATCATAGAATCTCTACAGGATGGACAATACGGTGAATCATCATGCCCAAAACGATTAAGGTATGATCGAAAGCATCCATGACCTGTTAAGAGTTGTGTTAGGTAAAAGCCAACCTCGCCATGCTTACGGTTTATCCATGGACCTATTTAAGGAATTATTTGTCGAGTTCAATGTCCCTTCTCCGAACGGTTCCAACGCTGTTGCCAATCAAAAAGAGTATCCCCACTGTACGTTCTTGTGTTGTTCGCTCGCACCATTGGTCTATCCGGTGTTCCTCCATGACTATTCAAATACGACTGTTGCCGTTCCGCTGCCAGCAAATCAAATGGGCTTCGTCCGAAAGAGTTCTGAACGCAATAATCACTCTAAGTGCGCAGCTATGATATACGGAGTTAGAACTATGGCGATAGGATAGCACCTGCAGCGCTAGAACCCATATAGGGGACGCCTAAAGCATTATAGATGTTATGACACAAACTAAAAATCTTCGTCGTCCTTGGCTCGGTCCGCCGCATTCGGCATTATACGGAAGAGAGCTTTGCTAGTTCTGGCTGATTTCTCACTGACGTACTTTACGTGCTCCTTGAATGTCAACCTTGCATCGATTTGTACCCCTAAGTACTTTATCGAGGGTTGCGAGAAAATCGTATGTGCTCCGATTTTAATGGAGATGGTCTACATAATCTTTCTGCTAGTTATAAGCACCGCTTCCGTTTTTTATTCCGCCAGCTGGAACAAAACTGAGTCAAGCCATTGTTGGATTATATCGACCGTATCCCTACAAATTTTTTCCAGCTCTTCCTTGTACTTTGAAACTACTACGATGGCGATATCATCGGCAAACCCAACTACCGTCGCCTCCTCAGGAACCTGGAGTGTGAACACATCGTCATACATAATATTCCAAAGCATTGGACCGAGTCCAGATCCCTGGGGGACCCCACATACAACTGTGTACTCTATGCACCCTTTATTCATGCGGTACTGCAAAGTGCGGTCTTTAAAATAGCTTGAGATTACCCGCTTGATGTAACAAGGCACATTCCTGATATTAAGGGCGTTCATAATATGTTCCCATCTTGCTGTGTTAAACGCATTTTTAATATCTAGCGTAACAACAGCGCAGTATTTATTTTTACGGCCTCCTTTTCATTTGCTGCCGCTGATGGCGTCTTCAGCCAGCCTGGTAGCGAGCTGAATAGCATCAATAGTTGAGCGCGCTTTGCGGAATCCATATTGGTTATGGGCAAGGTCACCAGATGATCCGATAGCTTCTTCTAACCGATTACCAAGCAGCCTTTTATGTAATTTCTCCACTCCATCTAACAGACAGATTGAGCGAAATGATGAAGGATCTTCCGAATGTACTTTCCTCTTTGGGATCAGTATCAACATCTGCTTCTTCCAAATATCTGGGAATGTTTCTTCTCTTAGGCAAGAGTTATATACAACTCCAGGAACTCTTCGGGGTTTTTCTAGAATCGCAGCCTTTAAGGCAACATTTTGTATATAGTCCGGTCCTGGCGCTTTCTTATTGGGAATTCTCCTAGATGCAGATATTAGTTCATCAATCGTGAATATCGGAACGTCGTCCACTACAATGACACTCTAGTGAATAGTCACTGGTTTGCGAGGAAACAAGGAAGATACTATATTATCCATCAGAATAGGGCATGTTGGTGCTGCACCTCGTGCAAGTTTAAGCTTGGACATTACCATCTTGTAGGGCCTACCGCATGGGTCTTCCTCACCCTCATCACAGATGGACTTCCAGCATCGTCGCTTGCTTTGTTTAATGGCCACCTTGAGCGCACTCCGCGCTTCCCTGTATATTTTTTGTAAGCTGACGGAGGAGCTGGTGTTGCTACCCAGCTGGGAAACGCGCCTTGCACGATTGCACTTTCGCCGGAGCAATGCAATTTCCTCATTGCACCAGTAGGCCGGAGGGCGTCTTGGGTTTAACCTTCTTTTAGGCATTGTAGCGTTACATGCACTGGTAATGCTGCCTATTAACTGGGACGCTTTGGTGTTAGCGGTTTTCGTCAGGTTAGAGCCGCGGAGCATAAACCTGAAGATGTCCTCATTGAAAGCGTTTGTATTTCATTCCGCAATTTGTATACTATTACTTGGGTGTATTCCATGCAGTTCACACAGGATGGCTTGGTGGTCACTGTGCGTGTAAAAGTCGCAACCTCCCAAGTTATTCCTCTCCTCCAGAGAGATTCGCTAGCAAACGTTAGGTCTATAATAGAACCAACATTCTCCCTGCTGAATGTATATGTGAAGCAGGTGTTGCACAGGACAACATTCAGAACTGAAAAAACCTCCAGAAGGGCTTGACCTGTTCTATTTGTTTGAGCGCTATCCCACTCCGTAGCCCACGCGTTGAAGTCTCCCGAAATTACTACGGGACTATGATCTCTTAACATCCAGAACCAAGCAATCTAAGAAGTGGATGAATTGCTCAATTGGCTCATTTGGAGGGGCATAACAACTGAAGATATATATGCCATTAATTTTGCTCGAACATATCCGAAGAAACCTTGCTGGATTTCTTGAATGGCCAAACCAGAGCATGCCCAGATTGCTGCCTTGTCACTATGGTCCCTCACCCATGCAGCATCATCCAAATGTTTGTACTGTTCACATAATATTGCGTCGTCTGGCTTCAGTTCATGTATAGTCTGCCATTGGAGGTCCTGGGCAGCCTCACAGTGGTTTAAGTTTAGCTGACGTATAGATTTACCTTCTATGGTTGTTTCCCATCACCAACCGTCGTGCTGGGTAATTGCCCCTGCCGGTGATGTGAGTACCGATAGCTTCTCCATTCCCTGAACGGTAAAATGCACACTGAGGTTCCAGTTCACAGCTTTTTGCGTTGTGGCCAGCTCTGCAGCACCTAAAGCAAAGGTTTGATAGGTAAACTTCGCTCTTGCATGTGGCCGCGCTTTGACCTGGTCTCCAGCATTTAACGCATCTCACTGGGATAACTACTTCACGTATACGGCACCTAACCCAGCCTATACGGATTCTGCCAACCTCAACCATTTTACGAGCTATAGCCGTTGGTATTTTGACAACCGCTATCTGTGTACCTCTGTGCGCAAGTCTAAGACTAGTCACGATATTCCCATCGAGGATTTTTTCATCATCAGTGCGGCGGGTCTCGGAGGTCTTTCGTGGCACTTCCTCGGTTTTCTCCCTGCCACCTACCACTCACTTGTTACTTGCCTCCCGCGAATCTCTCCAGAATTTTTGTTTGTGCCAGTGTAGAAGATGTGCCCATGCTTCTGCTTCCTTGGTCTTCCACGGGCTTTGAAATTTGCATTTTCTTTACCTTCTTTCCCGTTCTTTGAGGGCTATCAGCTGTATCCAGAGGTGAAAGGCAATTTATTTGCCTCTTTTTCTTACTGGCTGGAGTACCCTGGTTCAATTCTCTAGCCGTTTCGTCTTGGACTGCGTCCTCCGTTTGCACAGTGACGTCAACACCGTCTCTTGTTTTGAGAATTACTTGGAATGTGGATCTTAAAAAACCAATGATCCTTCTTATTTCGTGGTAGACGTTACTTTTCCCTTTTATGAACTCTGCCAGCTCCTTGATTTGCCTACCCATGCGCTCCATTGAATCAATCTTCCTTCCCAGCTGAAGAGCATCGGAATCCTTGATATCCTATGTTGAACTAGACCTTGTGTGCTCGTGAGTTATTGAACCGAACTTAGACGATCGGGGTAGCCTACTCCTCTGCCCGAACGGATTAAGTTTCGTCACTATATGTCCGTTGCATAAAAAAGGCGACCGTCTTAAATGTGAAAACTTTCGTGGTATAGCTCTATTGAACACTGCTTACAAAGTGTTGGCTCATATTGTACCTGCCAGACTCATCCCTTTCGCCGAAAACATCATTGGCGACTATCAGTGTGGTTTTCGTCCCAACCGATCGACCACTGACCAGTGTTTCACCATGAGGATGATCTTGGAAAAATGTTGGGAGTACAACATAACCATACATCAACTAGATATAGACTTCAGACAGGCGTATGACAGTATAAACCACGACAACCTATGGGCCGCGCTCATATGCCTGGGAATCCCAGAGAAACTCGTTTCTCTGTGTAAATTAACAACGTCCGGGTCTGTATGTAGAATCGTAATTGAAGGATATGTGTCAGACCCCTTTGAAATAACATCTGGCGTTCTACAGGGTGATGCACTCGCGCCTGTGCTGTTCAATTTGGCGCTTGAGTACGTAGTGAGGAAAAGCAATATCGAAACTTCGCGCTGTATATTTAATAAGTCAGGCCAAATTCTTGGATATGCAGATGATATCGTGCTCCTTGGCCGAAGACCTAGCGGTATCAAAGACAGTTTCATAGCGCTCGATCGGTGCGCAATAAGACTTGGTTTGGGATGAACAGCAGTAAAACCAAATATTTAGCAAAACCTAGGAACATCTATATGGCAAATCTAGGACCACAATTTTGATAGCGTCGAAAACTTTAAATACCTCGGGCCAGTTATAACATCGTCGAATGATATGCAGGCAGATATAAAAGCCCGAATCGCTGCCGGACAACGAGTTTTCTACGCCAAATCAAGATTATTGCGATCGAAACATCTATCGCAGTCGTGCAAGCTCGCACTTTCGAATCACGAAATAAAGCAACTCCTCTTAGGCAGCGATATCATCGGGTTCATCAAATTCAATCGAGTTAGATGACTCGGCTACGTTACAAGGTCTCCACAACAACGGATGATAAATAAAGTGTTCTACCAACAACCAGACGAAGTGCGTCGTAGAGGAATACCCCGACTACGCTGGCGTGACGACATCGAACAAGATCTACGAACATTAGGATGTTGAAACTGGAGGACGAGTGCGGTGGATCGATATGGATGAAGGGCCTTAGCGCCAGAGAGAGAGAGAGTATACTCAATTTATCGAAAAATCACAGATACAACGATGACATTGGAATTATCAGAAGTTTGTTTTGTTTTCATTTTTTAGTTCAAATGAAAAATCTAATTTGATTGTCGGTGGTAATAGCAACTAGTAAATCTGCAGAAATCTCAAGGTCAAAGATTTTTTTTTTTACTACAAAGATATTTACTTATACTTCATAGAAAAAATTGAAGAGCCTAAGCATATCAACTAAAAAGTTGGCGTAATCGCGAAAATATTAGTTTTTTATCAGAAAAAAAATAAAAAAAAATTACGTCAAACGATTACACTCCACTCAAAAACCATGTCGAATGCTAGTTAACGGGTGTACTACGAAATCCCGGTTTTCAAAATCCCGGTTTTCAACAACCCGGTTTTCAAAATGTCGGTTTTCATACATTTTGGTGAAGGAAACTTTTATTAAGCAAATTCATTAATATATATTGTTGTTGCTAGTATAGCATAAAACTTAAACTTCTAGCCGAAGCTTGATTTTTTACAAACAGAAAAACTCCACAACTTTAAAAACTAGAGCTCATATCCGAAAACAGCCGCAAAGTAATGTTCACATGTTCGTTTGCTTCTAGAAAATTGCACAAGGCCGTTATTAATTAACTGTTTTGTAAATTTAGAGATTGAAGGTGAAACCGCAAAATTCTTAAATTAACGCAAAAGATATTTGGACAATGCTTGCGATTATAGTTGGAAAAAATTGCGTAAAATATTGTTGTGTTGTAGGGCCCCCGTTCTTATTTAAAAACAAACCTCACATAAACAAGAAATTACGATATACGCCTAAATGTTGTTTAAACAGACCGTGTACAACGAACATTTATAATGTTCGCAATTAAAAATTCTTTGTTATTTACATTTTTGAACGAAACAAAAACAAATATTTTGTCAATCATACGATCAGATTTTTCAGGAAAACCTTTATCACCAAAAACACTCTTATTAGTCTGCAGAAATTCAACTTCATGCGGATTAAGCGGACAGTTATTTATAAAAGCGTCGCAATTTTTTTTACGGTGTGTGTGGTACACTGGCGTGCATCCAAAATAAAAAAGTGTTAAAATTGAAAAATGAAAAATGAGAGTTGGGTGTAGGAGAAAATAGGAAAACATATATTTTATTCATGATGCGTGCAAGGAAAAAGTGCGATAGAGAGAAAAAAAAATGTTTGCACACCACACCAACGTGTTTTGCTACTCTCGTGTTTTTTCTAAACAGTAATGTACAACGTGAATCTTGGTTTTGGAAAATAATTTTCGTTTGCGACTGCGTTTTAAGTAAAATTCGGTTGTATTTTAGTGATTAAAATTATTTTGTATTTATTTAGTAATTATATGCGTCATTTTAGTAAAAGTGTAATTATTAGTGTATGAGTATTATTTTAGTGATTTATTTTATCAGGTTTTATCAAAAAAATTCAATATGTCAAAAAAAAATAAAGAAAAAATGATTTGTGCAGTGAAGTAGAAGTTTTTCCTGAGTACTCAGTGCGACAAGAGCGCGTTACGAGGATACTGGTAAGTTAATTAACTACCAGATTTTTTTAATTTTTGCTTAAAAATTATTCATTTTACGTTTACGTCGTTGTTAGAACCTTCAACAAAAATATATTGATTAATTATAATTTGTAATTTACTCATTTTCTTTAAAAGTGTCTAATTCTATTTATGTTGCTGTGTATTGCTTGATATTTGCCATTTGAAATATTACGGTTGTGAATATTTTCCTAAATACAAACGTTATTCCTAAAACCAACAAAAACAAAACAAAAGTCTATGTATGTGTAAAAAATTGTATTATCAAATAAATCAAATTAGTGCATATTAACAAGTTAAAAATTAATTCAAAAATAATTAATGGGCATAAGTCTGTAGGCCTCAGCCTGACTAGTTTACCGATATTTCCAAACTCGAAAGACTTTCTGGTAGTAAAGACTAAGAATATTTGGTTACATATAACTACGATACATTAAAAACGATCGTTTTTCCGTATTTTCCGATATTTCTAAACACCGCGCATATTAGCGGAAAATTGTTTTGAGTAAGTCTCAGTCTGACTAACTGGAAAATCATAAACATTTTGCAAAAAGTAGACTTTCTGGTAGTTAGGATTAAGGATATTTGGTCACATATAAATACGATACATTAAAAACGATCGTTTTTCCGAGTTTTCCGATATTTCTAAACACCGCGCATATTAGCGGAAAATTGTTTTGAGTAAGTCTCGGTCTGACTAACTGGAAAATCATAAACATTTTGCAAAAAAAAAGGCTTTCTGGTAGTTAGGATTAAGGATATGTGGTCACATATAAATACGATACATTAAAAACGATCGTTTTTCCGAGTTTTCCGATATTTCTAAACACCGCGCATATTAGCGGAAAATTGTTTTGAGTAAGTCTCAGTCTGACTAACTGGAAAATCATACACAATTTTCTAAAAGTAGGCTTTCTGTTAGTTAGGATTAAGGATATTTTGTCATATAACATAAAATATGAATATAATTTAAGGTTGTTTATATTATTTTTGATTAATATTGTATAACGTGAATACTTTTAATAACAATATTATAAAATTGTTTGTAATTTTAATTTTAAGCTACCTATTTTGTATAAATAATAGTTGAAAAAAAGTTATGTTGGGTGGTTAAATTAATGACAGTGTTTGCTGAATTGTGGTTATAACGGTTTCTAGTTTTGTTATTATTTGTCTATAGGTAGTACCAGAGGTACTACCCCATTAACCTTGGACAATAATAATTTGTGTTGGAATGAACCAGACTTCTTGCAGAAGAATCATCGGAGGAGAATTACCACCACAAGAATTAAAAGATAACACAGTTATTTACTGATGGGTTAAATCTGATTGGTTTTCAGAAGACTTCATGTGCCCCCATGTGGTTTCGGGCAAATGCTTCTTATTATAGACATTTGGTTGGCTAGAAATATTTCGAATTTCCGAGGATCACCATGAATCCAAGCCAATGTGATGGTCGATCCGACCAACAGTAGGATCTAATGTCCGCTAGGTGTGACACACGTTTTTTTGACATTAATAAATCATGCTGGTGGTGATGTAGCCTCGCTCATCAGAACGTCGGCAATAAATTGCTGCGGCATATGCTGACTCCGAAGTATCAGCGCACCCATGTAATTCAACAGATGATTTCCTTGTGAAGCCAATCATCAGCCAATTAAAAGCTTCTTGCATTTTTAATTTAGGTAATGGGTAATGGGTATTGGTGGCAACCATCCGCTGGCGTTGAACAGTTTGGATGAGTCCGTAAATAATACTTGCTTGGTTTGTTGTCTATTTAAAAAGTATAGATTTGACACATCAAACTCCTCGATGGGATGATACATTACCCAAGGTTTTGACGCAATCATTCAACTTAATTGATAAGTTGACTGTTCGATGGAACTTGTTCGAATACATTGCAGGATGCCTATGGAGTTGGATGCTTAGTTGCAAAGATTTAGACTTTCTTTTCGGTAGTTGTTCTTAATTTATTCACGGCTGCTACAGTTTTCTCTAAGGTGTCGGATCCTGTAAGCATATCATAAACGAGGAAGTCCGATGGTAAAATTCTTGAAGCTGTTGAGTTTTGCTGTGTTTTTCTTGAGCTAGTTGTAACAGAGCTCTTTCTGCTATGAAATCTGACCGCCGTAGTACCATAGATTACAGTACTGAAGCTGTAAATCGCGATAAGTTTGCTATGGTCATCTCTCCATAGAACCCTTAGAAAATCCCGATCATCTTTATATATCCATACTTGTCTGCACATTTTTTCAATGTCGGCAGTTACGACAAACTTGTGCTTTCGCCATCGAAGTAGGATATCTGCGGGATCTTATTGAATCTTAAGGCCACACATCATTAAATCGTTCAATGATACCCGACTGTCGCTTTTTCCTGAGGCATCGACTACTACACGGAGTTCAGTTGTGCTGCTACGTTTTAGCGCTCGGTGATGTGGGATAACATAACTTTGATTAACTGCCAGTTGTTCTTGTTCCGGATACACTAATTCCATATGATGGAGATTGATTGCTTCTGGATGAACTGGTGATTTGTTTAAACGGTGGATCCCTCACACATTTTCTTTCCAGTTGTATTAGTCTGACTACAGCCACTTTCTTAGATTAGCCTATAAGTTAAAATTTTTAAAGGGAATCTTTATTGTATATTTACCATCAGGGCTCTGTTCTAAATTTGTCTGGAGGTGTACTTCTATTCTTATTTCCTCTTCAGTATGATTTCTTTCGTCTGGAATGGAAAACGTTTTCGATAAATAACTTGAGTTGTTCTTCTATCGCCTTTGATGTTATCATGGTTGTTATTTTTTGATTCTCGATAGTCCTGGGGCTCCCGATGATCATCCATCCGTCCGCTCATTATTAGACACACTATGACAGTAGTTTGTTAATGATTATAAAGTGGTTCGGCGTGTTGTAGATTTTTCAGTTTGTGAAGTATTTCCAGTTATTTGTGTTGATGCCGATTTCGGAAACTCTTTGAATGAGCTTCTCAAAAATCAACGCATCAATGTTTCGACGGAATTCACCAACGAACCTTGGTGCAAATTTGTATACTTATAAAGTGGCTGAAAGTGGTTTCCTCGATACTCAAATGTTGACATTGATCTTTCTTTTTTTTTGATATTAAGCTTGCTAGCCGCCTTGGAAGTGACAAATGTGGCTTGGGATCCCACGTCTATCAGAGCCCTTAAGATGACTATTTGAATAAACAAACCGTTGGAAAACAAGCATTTTGCGATATAAAATTCGTCAACAAAAGCCTTAACCAAGGGTCGTCGTAGAAAGGCAATATTTTATGCCTATAATATTATTCTACGATACTACTACGATATAACTCATTTGCTGGTAACATCGATTTAAAGTACCTATGTACTTGTAAGATAATAAAGTTTGTTAATTAAGTAAATTAAATTAATGAACATAAGTAGTTACAAATAGACAACTAAATTTATATACTAGTTATGTGTAGTCATTTAAATTAACAATACACAATGTTAGAATTTGAGATAAAGTAAATTATTTATGTGAAATTACAGGTAGAAATTAATAAGAAAATATATTACGTAAAGTTTATGTAGTCTAGAAAATCTGAATTCTATTGTAATGACTTAATTAATAATGGGACTATAATTATTTTACGGCATAAGTAATAAGAAAGAAATAGTATTTATAGGTTTAATACTTTGCACATATCCAATGTTAAAATATTAATTGTTGTTGTTATGCAATAATATATGTGCATGAAACAGAATTTCGACCTTACAACTTCTCCATAACGTTCTTAATTCCCTTCTCATAAATATTTGTCGCATCGCAAACACTCAATTTTTTTTCCTTATGTAACATTTTAAAGTACAACCTCCTGAGATGGATATAGACGACGTGACATGTTGGAACTATACGAAAATATTTCGGAAAAAATGTTGTTTTCCTAATATTTTTTTATGACAAATTTGAAAATCATAAAATTGATGTGAAAGCATATAAAATTATAGAATAAAATAAATATTGGAAAATTTATTCCTCTCCTATATATAAATTATTATATTTTTGTTGATTCTTGATTTAAATTTACTGCTTTGGGTATAAAATAATAAATTATAATCTTTTATGTATTTAACAGCAATTTGTAAGCAACTGTACATGTAGAACTTCGAATTTTTTTTGAGAGGTCGTTTCCGTGCTTTCAATGAATGCCTCGTTTCTAGACATACTTGTAGGAACGTTATTGCCGTTTAAAAAGTTCCGTAAAAATTTTATCAAGTATTTAAGAAAGCTTATAGAAAATATATATATATATAGATTGTATAGAATCGAGCAACATTCACAATATACAAAATTATTATATAACATTTGCAATTCATAAAAATAAATAGTTTGCAGTAGTTTTGATCGTTTCAACAATAAAAAGTACAAAACACTATATTGTCCTTCTGTCATCTTCAACAAAATATGTATAACAAGTGAATATCTGAAAAATATAATAATTTTCTCTAATAATGCTATTATAATAAAACTAAATTCAATTTATTTTTATTGTGTAAAATTGAAAAATCTTGTATTGTTGTTATTTATAGCTGGAAATTTTCCGTGCATGAATTGTTTGCATATAGGTATATGCGGAAAATTACATTGTACTTCTGAAACGGATAGAAATATGTTTATTGTGAAATACAAAAAAAAAATAATTGTAATTTTTAAAGCGTTGTTCAAATTGTAGTGGAAAAATAGTTGAGTTGTGTAAGAAGGCTTGATTAAAATTAAAATATACTTAACATGTAAAAATAATTTGAAAAGTTTTAAGTATTAAGTACTCAAAAGATTATTTTCTGGTCTCTTACTAAATTTTGGTTATAAGCGGTACCCTAGTTAAGTGCAACACAAATTATAAAGGTCCTACTTATTTGACATCCGGGTTGTCTCAAACATTTTATGTTACTTGGGTTTGAATTTTGTTTCTTTGAGTATGATCCCAAATATGAATTTAAAATGTATAGACAAATAGTTTACAGAGACAAGAAAGATACTTCATATACTGCTGTAATTTTGCTTGCTTTGTGCATTTAAGGTACCCGTACTACTAAAATATACTTAATTTAAATAAGTAAGCTTACATCAATTGTGGACACAATGAACCATCAGACAAGCTTGTAAATCCGGAGTTATCGATAGCCGAGATTATCAAAAAACTATTCAATAATAATTATTGATTCGAAATTAAGTTCAACGTCGAACGCAAAATATTTTGCGCCCATTCACTTGAAAGCATTGTATTCAAAATGAACTTGAATCAATGGTAAGGGAACGCAAGTTAATTGATGTCACCCAACTGCAATATACAAGTACTTACAGTTTCTGTGTTATATGTCATTTATTTATAATTTACAGTAATTTTGATTTAAACCATACATCCCATTTCGAGCTTAAATCTCATATCGATATTAGGTGAGCTAGTAGAAATTCTGCTTTTTTGGTCAAATTCCAATTTATCGAAAATATTATTGTTATACAAAGATTAATTATCGAAATATTCGCCATCACTACTTGTTGGTTTTGACGCAAAATAGTCAACGAGCCATTTTTGCACATCTCCAACTTTCGTGAACCCTGGTCTTTCAAGTATGATGACATCGATTTGAATAAATGGTAAAACTTCCCGGTCTAGGGAGAATATGAGTTCCTGGGTTGATTTTGCTATATGTGAAGGAGTGGTGCTATGTAGCAATATCACCTTACATCTTCCTTGGCCCACACATGTTCTTTTTTCCTCCAGAGCATCACTTAATTTGATCAATTGTGCTTGGTAACATTCAGCTATAACAGTTTGACTAGATTCTAGAAGCTCGCGGTAATGAATGTTCAATTTTACTACTGTTGTTGATGGCTGGCCTGGATCAACCAAGGGTTTTATCGTACAAAATCCACTTTTCATCACCCGTATTGATTTTTCATGCATTTGTCAACTCTTCAGTTTTTGTTTTCTTTAGTCATTTTATGAGAAACCCATTTTCCTTTCTTCTATATTTTTTTCATTGTATGCAATCAAAGTAATATTGCTTGGTGAGTAACTCCTAACTGTTTTCTTTTGAGTTTGACACGGATTTTCCTCCAGTAAAACTTTAAGTTTTTCTTCTTCAAACTGTTTTATTGCACCTGGACATGGATCGTCCCCAATGCAATGACGAAATGTTGCTTATCAACATCCATCTCTTAAAATTGATGTTTATTTTAATGCAACCAACTTTAGAGCCGAGTTTCTTAGGCGATGAAGTTCCGTGATCATTGTTACCAAAACCATTGCTGACTTTTTGGCAAATTTTTTTAAGACTGCCTACTCCAATAACGATATCGAGTACTTTAGTTACACGAATAACATTTCTCTAGCATCTCCGATCACTATTCAAATCGATCTTGATATACTGTGGTAAGGAGCATCAACAAGTTAAAAGATGATTTTTCCGCTGGGCCCAATGGCAAAACTCGATCTCGCTCTTACTATTTTCATCAATATGGAAAGACTCTTTTATAGTTCCAACCAATAAGAAGGGATGTAGATCAGACGTCTCCAATTACAGGCCAATTGCGAAGTTGTCCTGTATCCCCAAACTATTTGAAAATATTGTATTTGATTCCCTTTTCTTAAATGTAAAACACGGTTTTCAATGAATCAACATGCCTTTCTTAGAGGACGATCTACTACAACCAATTTAATCAAATTTGCACCTCATACTTTGAACGTTATGGAGGATGGAGACGAAGTTGATGTTATTACCACGGATTTCATCAAGGCATTTGGCAGGGTTTCCCATAAGATATTGGTAGTAAAAATCAATTCGGTCCGTTTTTCTAATTTTAAAAATGCATTTATTTTAAAATAAATTGAATGAACAATGTTATGGAATTGCCACGTTGTAGCCACTCGTAGTACACAGCGCCTCTTTGGTCCCACCAGATACACAGCATAACCTTCGAACAATGAATGTTCGTCTTTGGTGTTGATGTTGAGGTCGATGGCAACGATTGGCTGGGCAAAGCGTAGCATTTTTTCCTCTTGGGGTTATCGTAGAAGATTCACTTCTCGTGCCCAGTCACTCTCAAAACTCTTTCTTGTTTGCCTTTGAAGTAGCTGCTCACAAGAAAAAAATCGCCTTTCTACATCTCTTGGTTTAGGGACTCATTTACCTTGCTTTTGAATCTTGCGCATAGATTGTAATCATACGAAAACTGTTTGTTAGGTCACCCCCAATGTATCGACAAACTCCTCTTGCGTTTGGGTCGGATCTTCATCGAGAATGCCTCTAATTCATCGTCAATAATTTTTTTTGGTTGTCTGAAATCATCATTTTTGAAGCGTCGAAACCATTCTCTACATAATTTATCGGTTGGACCATTGTCACCGTAAACTTCCACAAGCATTCGATGTGCTTCAGCTTCCAATTAACAAAAAAAGTTAAGACCTCCCGCAAATGCTGTTTAGTTATCACAAAATCCGACAAATTCAACACCGTAAAAAACACGTTATGTATGAAACTCAGAGCAATGCAAACTAAATGTTAACGGCATATGTCTAATCTGTCTGAAACGCAGTTACTTTTGAAAACGGACCGAATTAATTTGTAGTACCAATAATTTTGTTTAAACTTAGGGCTCTCGGTTTCGCACCCCAACTCTTACTATGTGTGGACTCTTATCTGAGGTAAAGTAGGTATCACGTGATCTGTAGGTCCAGTCACCTTGAGCCTATCGTATTATCCACCAACAACGTAGATTTCGTCATTAAAAACTCGTCAATTTCTTTTTCAGCAGACAATATGGACATTTACCGCCTAATTTCAAGTTCCATCGATGTTGACCTATTACAGAATGACCTTAATAACTTCATAACTTGGTGTGCTAAAAATAATCTTGAACTGAATTGGAGTGAATGCCAATCCAATACATACTCAAGAAAATGCGCAAATTCCATTAGTCAAGAGGGTTTGAGGCTTGCGTGGCTTCTGGCCTACACCGTGATTACAGATAGTTCAAAAATAAAAAAAAACGCCAATTAAATAAAAACAAAACCCGGATGTTCCGCCAAAATTCTTAGGCCGAAACTTGAGGAACTGAACGAGATAATTATAACCGGAAGCCTTGGTGCGCGCATCCGTTCGAACTCAAACAGCGCAAGGGCTGTGGATGCGGGCACCAAAGGACCGAAAAAGAACACCGCCACGAAATGGAATCTCAGCCAAACGCAATCCCATCATAATCATCAAAAATTAGTAATTCATTTCCTTTTTTTTTATTTCTTTTTTAAGAGAGAAAACTCTAATGGAGACCCACCCACATCTATGGTAAAGCACGATTATATATCAAAAAACAATTGATAACGGTCATAAAGGTAAAATGAACCACAAACGAGAAAACCAAAAGAAGAGATTTTGCTGAACGTTAAAAGGAAATTTCCGGAGCGAAACCAACGTGTAACCCTGGTTGCGCGCACAACACCTATCAGTTAGTGCTTGATTACAAAATATAGTTGAGAATATAATAAAAATTGAATCTTCTTTCTATTTTTTTTTAAATTGAAGATTAAGTTGCAAATTAAAAATTAAATTTAAAAATTTGAAACTAAATAAAATTAAAAGTTAAATTTAGAATTGGCTGGTTGGCCACTTGTACTTGTGGTTTGAGCGTCTCTCCGCTTTTACTGTTTGAAATTGGATTAGGCCCGGGCTCGCCAAAACCCGTATTTTTTTTGTTGGACGACCCTAGCCTTTAACCTTTACAATAAGTCACGTTAGGCATTGTTTCACCTTGAACCGTAGGAAACAACCAATTGCAACACAAGTTGTGCATTTTTTTCGCCAAAACAGGTTAATGTTGCGGTCCACCCGCCGATAAATATTTTGGGCCTCGATTGGCCCCTAAAATGAGTTGGGTAAAGTTGGACGTCCTTACGCCTAACACTGACAATAAATTGAAGTGTTGATATGGCCTCAACTGGCCACCAGTTGAGTAAAAATAAATTTTGTGTACTGTTGCGACACACCCAAAAATTTAACCGCTATGTACCGACTGTGCGCAAACAAGATGGACAACACGCAGATTTTTGTTTTGTTTGTAATCTCTCGTCAACCAACAACATGAATTCATTTTATGTATTTTTCAAAGGTATTCAACAAATGTACACGTAAACTGGAAATTTTAATATTTAAACTTGAGTTTTTTTATTTTTCTCACTTAACAACAAAATAATCGTTATAATCTTTATAATCGTAAGTTTTTTTTGTTCCTTTTATTATCAGAAAAATATTACAATCAACTAATATAATATCTTGTCTACCATTTTAAAATTATATCCTGATTCAAAAAAAATTTAACACTCGACTTTGGTTCACATTCCAAAACGAGACTCTACTGTATCAAATTCTAACCAAGACTAACTAAACAAACAAAATTCGCGCACCAAACAAAACTTCTAGAATCTTTTTTTGTTGTTGCCACATCTTTAAGTCTGCAACACTGTTTTGTTTGACAATCGATTTGACAGCTGACATTTGCTTTGTCATTAGTAGGCATTAATCAGTTCATAATGAATGTAGAGCAACTCTTGGAAATTTTTGAAATATTTTATCAAAAGATTTTATCATTGATGTTGATTTTCCAAACATAATTTTATATAGCGATGAAGCTCACTGATGGCTGAATGTGTACGTTGATAAACAGAGTTCTAAGATTTGGAGTGAAGATAATCCACAAGCCTTTGCTGAAACATTTTTTTTTGTTCTATTTTAATTTAAAACTGTAACCCTCTAAAAAACATCCTTTAAAACCGAAGTACTTTTTATTTCAACGCTTTTATTGTATTTTTTCCAGTTACTTTTTTTTTGTTTGTACCTTAAAAAGAGTTTTAAAAATTGGTTTAAAGAAACCAACGTATTTTATTACTAATCAAATCCGTTAAATCAGTTTATATACTCTACGAGATTTTAAAATTTCTAAAGAAAAATTCGGTTATTTGCTTAAACTACAAATTTATTGATAATACATAATTTGTCCATATAGACAAAGTATAAACTCAATGCCTTAGCGAATTATTTTAAATTTGATAAACAATAGTATAGAAGTTTCCTTTTAATAGTGTTAGCATGCAACTGCATCGCAAATCTTGCTGCATCTTTGTATTTAAATGTAATACACGTTCTTTCGTATGAGCCGCGTTGCAAAAGTTATAACGAAAAACAACGAAAAATTTCTAAACGTGTAGTATGGCACATCTAAAACACATTAAAATTCATAGCAGTTAATTGAAGTGCTATTTCTGTGCTGGCAGTGTGGACTTTCACTGTAGGGTAAAATTTCCTTTGATGATAGTTTTCTGTCACTATAGTTTGTCCTGGTACGAAATATTTTGGGATTTTACAATTTCTACAGAAGTAGATTATACGTCATTGCGAAACAGTTTTATGGAAATATACTGTACTCCAATTTATTAAGGATGAAAACTTTTGGTTTTGACACAATGATTGACCGTTTTATATCCTGTGTGTATGTAATCTGCATGACCAATATTTGTTTTGAATAAACATAAATCTTACAGTCTTCGTAGGCAATACAAAAACAAATTTTTAATGTTCTATGTGGTTTGTACATATATATCAGCTAATGCGCGCTATTCCATGTAACACCAAATATCTATAGGAGAGATATATTAAAGATAAATATTGTTAAAACATCTGTGTGCTAATACATGTAATATTAAAAAATATTTCACTCCAATTTCGGCAAAGCGGCAGAAGACCTAGACACATAAATTACGACTGTATATTTATAAAACAAAAACGGGAAAAATATTCGTCTTAAAGATAAATCGATACTTAAATATATATTCTTAAGTGTTATACACGTCTATATGCTATATGCTTTTACCACGGCCTTGGTTCGTTTTTGGTTTAAATTGAAACTCGAATACTCTTTTATAGAATTTGCTATATTTATCAGAATTTGAAGGGTTAAAGCACGAAGGTTCACTTCTTGTACAAAATGCTGAAACGTAGTTTACTTTGTATGTCGTATCTTCATGTGCGCTTGTATGATTACGATGAAATTGCTAATATTATTTAGATTTAAAATTCCATAAAACATATAGAAATTGTATTCTGGCTGGAAAAATACTAATATATGTAAGCGTATAAGAAACATGTAATAATAATTCCATATAGAACGAAGTAATAAATGTTTAATTGAACCTTCTCACATAAAAAACGAAATGGAGATGTTTGAATCCGCTTTAATATATGATGGGAGGTATCTTATAAATAATAAGATGCTATTCTTATACAATTCTTGGTTTATTACCATGATTTAAATGTATTCAGTATATCTTTTATTTAACCATCGTTTTATCTTTTAATTGGTTGGAATTATTTAATTTTACAGACTCTGCTCTCTGCGTTGGGTTTGGTCCTCAAACTTTAATTTTGTTATTTCTATTTGCACACACGAATACATTGCATACCCCAAATTCTTGGCGCGTGTTATGTCATATAAATAAAATTCGTTTATAATTAACTTCCTTATTTGCTATAATGAATCAACAATGGAAGTTTGTTTTTCGGGATCCTTTTTCTCCCGCTTTTTACTTTATTTATTTCCGTTTTTTAAAGAACAATAAATTTTATTGAGGTTTATTTCACTTGAGTATTTATGTTTTTTTTATGTTGGTAGTTAGTTATACGTATAGATATTACCGGATTATTATTTTTTGTGTTGCCCAAAAGGAGCCGATACATAGAATAAGGCGATTCGTAATATAGATATTCGTACGCGTATACATCTGAAAACAATAAAATATCAACGACGATAAAGCTGTTAGAATTTATTTGTGAATGTGCGGTTATCGAAACGCTTATTTTTATTTGTATAGGTTTCGAAAATTAAATTTATGTTTGCGGATAATCGGATCTACCAGTGTGTTAGGTTTTAAGATTGCGCCTATTTTATACGGTGGTTCTAAGGTTGGCTAATCAATTTATTTATATTTAAGTTGGTTACCTTTTTTCGGGAATAAATGAAATTTTCAAATTATTTGAATTTCGACAATACATATTTGGCGTATAATGAATGCGCACGCTGTAACCATCAAATGGCACAATGGATAAAGCTTTGGAGTTTAGGACGGGAGGTACTGGATTCAAATCTCAATAGAACATGTAGGGTTCAAAAAGAATTTTTATCATCTAATTGCGATCGATGGTGTAAATGATCCCAACTGTGCCCCTACTTTCGAAATATAGTACTTATTGGCCATCCCAGGATTATAGGCTGGCATGGAGCTATAATATGTGTAAATTAGGGAGGACCTTATTTTTCGAAAGTTCGAATATCTAATGGGATAGCCCCTAGAAGTGTGAGGTTATGCCTAAAACTTAAATAAAAAAAAACTTTGATCAATCAAAGATGGTTTAGAGGTCACGACTTGAGCGCGAAGTTCGATAAAAAAGGTATTATTAAAGATCTTAACCTGTCTATTGAAATTGCCATCAATATCAGTGTCTAACTCATCACATTCTACTGAATCTAGCAAATCATATACCTCATCTGACCCCATTAATGAAATATCGTAAGTTTTACGTCGATCCATATCTAAAACGGCACATTATTTAATTTACCTTTACAAGAGACCAAATCAAAATAATAAACATCGCAATTCGACGCATGTTTATTACAAAAAAACTATGATTAATTGCTCAGGACCGCCTCAAGGCGGGTACAATCAACATAGCTAAAATGAAGAATTCCCATGAAAAATTAAACAATTGAACACGTAATATACTAAATAAATAACGTAAAAACTTACAAGTAATTTACTTGTAGAAATCCAATCACTGAAACTATTTGTTTTAGATTTTTAAAAATGCGATATGCAACGCACAACCTTATACCATCAATTTTCATAACTAACTGACTATTTTTGCAAAATGACGAGAAATTTCATGCTATTTAACGGTATTTTTATATTATTACCTATAGTATTGCCTATAGGCGGACATGGGCATTGCTTGAATGGAATAGTGTATGGGATTAGAATAAATACTTTTGTAGACTGAGCTTCAAGGCGGGCTTAGGAACTAGAGGGTTAACAGTTTTATTAATATTTTTAAGAAAGTGCTATACTAAAGTTTACAAAATGGTAACTTATTTACGGTCCACTACAGAAACTTATCTTCTTGGCCATGAAAACTGTCAAATTATTGGTGCTAAGTTACCCTCAAAAAAAAAGTGTTGTGCCTTTTTTCAACCACCGTACTGTTAAGTTAAATATTCGTCAAAGTTTAGCTATAACAATCCAGAAATTGTCTATTTTTTGGTCAAACGCACGAATTTCAGTTAAAAATTGGAAAAAATGCATGATGAGTGGAAAAATATTTTTATTAAGAATAAAAATAAATCTTTAAAAGTTTACCATGAAAAAGAAATTTCCTTTAATAGTAAACTGGATCACATTTTAGATATCGCCAATACCAACACCTTGTCCATGCGATGACTGCAGTGAAGACGACAAGCGATTCCTCTTGTCACAGCGTGAGAAATGGCGTCCAGGATATTTGGCTGAAGCCAGACAATATGAAACGAAGATATCTTGAAGAAAAACATAAATCAATTCCAATAGACTCACAAGGACTATTTTGGTCTTCGAAAAGTGATAGCGAAAGGATCTGATAACAACATGAACTTCGAAAATATTGATTTGCACACTAAGCGAAGTAGAGCCCCTATAAGGAAAAAACAAATGTTTCATCACTCCTAGACTATTGTCAACTTTCGATAAGTGGAAGACTACTGATCGTACAGCAATGCCTTTAATCAGTGTCGTTGAACTCGTTTTGAATCGAACAATACTAATACGTCTTCGTGAAACAAATTGGGTAGACAGCATCAGTTAAATCGACTTTCAAGTTTACAACAGACGTAATACATTAGGATGGACAAATTACTTCCGAAGTTATCTGAAACGGAAATCGTGGATTGTTTGCCGGTGATTACATATTTCCCATACAGATAGAGAACAATTATTGGGCATTCCCAAAATATACAATGGCAGAGGCTGTTTTCCAAAGCTTAATCGTTAAGAAACTGGAACGAAGTATATTACATCTTCCTTGTCGACATCACATATGTGAAATTACATTGTGCGCTGCAATCGAATCCAAAATGAGCAATACATCAGGAGAAATACCGTTAATTGTGAAATTCAAGAATGACTGGAATTCTTTGAATAAGGATAATTGATGATCCCAACGTTACAATTAAATGATGTGGAAGCGGAATTAGCAGATTTTTGCAAGGAAGAATTGGCAAAAAAACATGCTTGGGATGATTACAAAGTATTATTGGAGATCACTCTAACTTTTTTGGGCCCAATTATTCTTTAGTTATTGTAGGAAGAGCCCAATTATAAACCATTTATCTGCCGAATTGCAAAAGACTAATTTGGGATTAACGAAGTACAATTAAAATGAAAAAAAAACAATCTTTACCAGTTTTGGTTGATATTGTGCTCGGCCATATTAAATTCCATTTACAATGAATGAATGAGATTTATTTGATATTCTTTGTGCGACCACTGCTTTGAAGAGAACATGACAGCATTCACTTTGTTTGGTTGTCTTATTTCGAGGTAGCGCAGTCCCTGGTTTCTTACATAATAATTATTCTTAAAGTTTTATGAAATGGTTTACATTGGAAATTCTTTCAAATTAGAAATGATTTGACCTTTCGTTTTCACAATTCTATTAGTATCACACATGCTGTACCATATAGATATTTGAAGGTTATAATGGTTATCAGAAGGCTTAGCCAATTTTATTTACTTGCTAATCCTGGTAAATATTGAATGAAGACAAAGACATACAAAATCGTTTTGAGCTTCTGTTACTTAGAAGCAAGTCTATAACAAATTAATTCTAACCGATTTATACAAAATTGGTAGCCTTTAGTTAAAAAAATATGTTACTCGTGTGTATAATCTCTACCTTGTATTAATCGTCTGCGAAATTATTTAATATTTTTCAAGTTTTATGACGTCGAAATTTGAGGACTAATCTTTATTGCAAACACCTTAACATGAACACCCTGTTTCTATTTTTCAAAACCGCACCCACGGTATTAATGGATTTCTATTGAAACGTTATTTTACAAAGGTAATAGGATTATTTATTTTCTTATTTAGTCTGATGTCTGTGGAAAAGGTTACCATGTTCTTGGAATTTGAAATTATTATTTTTTAAATGTTGAAAGGTTATTATGGCGTAAATAAATATGCTGCTCGTAAAAGTAAAACTAAATTAAGTTTGATGATTTCCACTGAAGCGTAATCGGAAATCAACAAAATATGCTTGTTCTATTTTTCTATTAATAAGTTTGTTTTATGCGTGGTCGGTAAAATTTTGGAAAATTACATGTCAATGCCGTCGTGTGTTTGAACGATATGTGAATAAACGGACTTTATCTTTAATATTTAAAAGAGTATTTTATAACTTTAAGCGCAGCCTTGACTTTAAGATAATTCCAATATGTTACCTCAGTAAAAATTGGGTTATTAAAATTCTTTGTTCGAAGAATGTTAATTTTGAACACTCTGCGTTTGGCTCATCTCATTTCATGGAGCTCTATTGAAGTATGTTAACTTGTACTAATTAACACGAACACTATATGTATTTTTAATTGTAAATTTTAATTTAAGATTTGATATCTTCTAACAATTTACTTCATTTAACAATTTACAACCACTGACCACCCTAGAAAATTTGTCGGTTTTTATATTGTTTTCTTATTTGTTGTTGTTTATATGTATTTATGCTTCCATGGTTTGTCTCAAACATAGTGCGTTGCCTTCGTTTCGGTTGGGTAGTTGGCTCTGCTCCATTTCATTTGGTGATGAATTTGTGATTGGTCAGTCGTCCCTTGTTTATTCTTGATTCGCTTGAATATTATATTCGCTGTGCTATGTTTGGTTAAATTATATCGTGTAGCTAAAATTAATTTAAAACAAACTATAAACTTAATTTGATTTACTTGTTTACGACTTTTACATTTACAAGTTATTTAAAATTATGATAACCTCTGTGGCACAAAGTTGAACAAAATCTTGAAGAAATCGATTAAAAACCCTAATATTGAATAAGCCTTGTTGATACATGCCAATATGGTCTTTAATCGATAAATTTCGAGAAAATAAGACTCGATCAATCGTAACTATATCCATTTAAAAGCTATATTATCAACGTCTTCTAGAAAACTTCATAACTTTACAATTGTTGAGACAAACCTGATTCAAGGTACACATTCAAGATGGCTACCTTGTGGAACTCCAGACAAAACATTAATATTTCTGGATACAATGCTATTTAAATAAATTTTTTACATCACACTTGAACAGTTCCAGTTTCTTTCAATTTTATAGAATGCTTTACTAGAAATGGAATTTTTAACTGAGAAACAGATACGGTCCTTGATCCTTGATTCAAACCATTTAGAAATAGTCGATAAGATAGAAAATCCGCGTTAATTTTCGATGTTCTTTCTCCGTCCACTCTTGGAAATTGGCTTAATGAAACTGGATTACCAAATTGAAGGAAACACTGCAATCGCTAAACTCAAATTAAAGAGGTTCGGCTGCGGTTTAGTCATACACAAACACACTCTTTGAAGACAGGAGGGTGCACCTTGTCCGGGCTACAACTCTTATTTACGTTGACGTTCAACAAAGCCTCTAGAACGTCCTCGGTAGTAATCTGAAATTGAATATTGTGATTTTTACTAAAATCAAAATCACCATTCTCTCTCGAAGAAGCGACATACACATTTTCAGAAAACGCCGCAAACATGTCAATGATTCTTTGCGGACCTCTGACAGTGAAAGAGAGACGTTTGCGAGGGTATACCTGTACAGTTCCTTTTCGAATCCACATAGCTCCAGAAATATTTACCATTGTTTCTGACATTCGATTCTTTAACAATATTTGAATTATACAAGAAACGATTTAAAACTTTAAATTGTGAGCTAAGAGCACTAAATATTTCATAATTTACAATGCATTTTAGGCCAAAGAGGCGACGTTTAATAAATGGGGCGCGAATATAAATTATGTTCAATTCCAAGTCCATTATTATATAAAGTTTATCAATATAAGCGTCCAAATTACCCTTTTTATGTTGATCCCAATTAATATTGTCCAACAGCTCATTTAAAAAAGCATTGTCTCTCTTTAATTCAGCCTCAGCTTGAACTAATTTAATAATTTTAATACACTTTTAATTCCGAGCTTTCCACTGGAGGGCTAATACCGTAATATTGTAATAAAAACATATGTAGAGTTTGATTAGAACTGAATTGTCCATTTATTTTTTGTCGTTTATATACAAATTTGATAATTTCTTATTGTTGTTTTTTACATTATATATGATCATATATCAATTTCAATATTTTATAAAATCCAAAAGTGCAGAATTGCATGTAAATAATTAATTGTTTTATTTATAGCTAAATTAAAATTAGCATTCTGCAAAACTGCATAATGTTGGAGTTAAATGACCCTGTTCATATATTGAACATCTTGCGGCGCGGGTTATAACGTCTGCTGATTTTGGTTGGTTACCTGATGTGTTTGCGATTGGAGAAATTGTCATACAGACAATTAGAAGGACGGATTAATGGTTCCGGCGGTATATTCGTATGTGGCGAATTATGACAGTTATCCCCACCACAACTAATATCCATAGGATAAGATGTATTGCTGTATAATGATGAATATGATGAAAGTGCTCGTTGGTTGTATTCTCTTGTAACTCTTTCATAAGGGAGATTTGTTTTTCTAAGCCCCTTGTATCTGGAGTGGTTAATAGGTCATTTTCCTCATAGTTTTGTTTAGATATCTCTATTGTTAAATCTTTTAAGTACATCTCCTTTAAGTATGGTGGAATTCCGAAATTCTCTATGATAGTTTCGAATCTTAATTATTCCCGCTTAGTAGCTTTATTAGTTTTGCTCGCTGCATAGAATACTACTCTTAGTTTTGTGGTATAGTACTTTCGTGGTTGATCACTCCGTGATGTGGTATATAGTATATTGGATTCTCACCTGGACCATCTTTTACCAATTGCACATGTCCCTGCGTTAGAAAGTCTTCAATAAATTCGTAATATAATTTTGCGAGTGGTTTATCTTTCAGAAATTTTCTTTCGATTTGCAGTAATCGTGCTACTGCTTTTTTCAGGATTCTTCTAGCATAGATGGTTCTACTTTGAACGGTAAATGTACCATGTATTTCCCATCTGGTAGTCGCGTTGTCCCTTCTGCATATAGCTTTTCAACGATTGCTTCCTCCTGGGTATATATTTTTTCTTGCGGAATGGAATCATTTTCTATTAATAGTTCTAGTTGTTGTTTAATTGTTTTGGTTGTGACAATTGCCAACATTTTATCTTCCTGGTTATAGCCTGTGCTGCCCATTATAATCCAACCAAGTTCGGTTTCTTGGGCGACTTGAATCTTGTGGGCGTCCTCTAATGATGTTACTGTTTACAATTAGAGGGTAGTAATCAACCCCGATTATTACGTCAATGCTATTGAACTTATTGTATTGTGGATCTGCAAGTTGTAATTGCTGCAAATGTGCCCATTTGTTGGTATCAAAGTTGATGTCTGGAATATAATCAGCTAATTTTTTAAACACCATTGCTTGAAACTCAATTCCAAAGAAACTTTTAAGCTTTGAAGATAAATTTAGTTCGACCTTGTGACTGCACACTCGATTCTTTTTCTCCCATTCCTGAGATTAAAGTGTTGACTTGTTTCTACCTAGCCTTAAGAAGATTTGCTGCTTTTGTGGAAATGAATGACGCCTGAGAGCCTGAGGTCTATTAATGCTCTGAAGAGCATGCATTTTCCCTCGCTTTTTGTTAATGCAATTAGAGCTGTAGGTAATATCGCAGGACCTAATTGTGTTGTTAAATAACTTTTCGATACTCGCTGAATATCTGCGTTAGAATCGATGTGCAGTCCTGTGTTATGCTTTCTATTGCATATGTTACATTGGTTCTTCTGTCTGCATCCATATGTTTCATGTTCTGCTGATAAACAGTTTCTGCATCATTTATAAAGCATTACAATTTGCAATCTTTCAGTGAAATTTAATTTTCGAAATCCTTCACATTCATTAATTTTATGTCCCCCTCGGCAGTAGACAGAGATATTTCTTGTGATTAAGAAGATTCTTTTAATTATTTGACCTTTGTTTTCACGTGAGGCGGTTGTTGGTTGGCTTAATGGCTTTTGGTTGCCATTGGCCTCTAATGATTTGATCCTTCCTTCCAAAAAATTTTAAAGTTCCGTTGTTGTTTGGTATTGCTTTGGATATTCTAAGGAAATCTCATAGAGTCGCCTTGACTCATTGTCTAGTTTTTAGTTAAGGTGAAAATTATTATTGAGTTCCACAATTGAATGTTTACCCCTGCGTTACGTATTTCATTCAAACATTCAATTGTTATCTCGTGAAGATTTCTCAATGCCGCTGCAGACTCGATGTTTATATTTACTTGACTGAGTAACGTATTTAAATATGTTGAAATCAGTAGTAGTCTTCTGTTATTATATCTGCTATTCAAAATTTCCCAGGCGGCTTGGTAATTTTATTCTGTTGGTTACAGGTGGTTGATTAATTTGGCCGCACCACCCTCCAACTGACCCTTTAGATAGTTAATTTTATGGGTATCACTGATCTGTCTATTCTCATGGATGAGTTTGGTGAATGTGTCACGAAATCCAGTCCACTTCTGGTAATCCCCAGCATATATTGGGATTTGAATTCGATGTAGCCGAATCTCTGTTGTTTGGTTTATTGGTATAATTTTTCGGTTTCTTCTATCCTCGTTGTTATTTGAAAGATTACTGCTTGACACTTGTTATCAATGTTTTCAAAGTACTGTTCTGTGAAGTACTTTATACGTTGTTCTTCCTCATCAGTAATGAGCATGCAAATTTCCTCATGGAGTTGAGCTATTTGTTCCATGAGTTTTTGCATCACTCCAAGTGACAGTTTCTTTGCCGGTTTTGGTCCAGTCACGACAAGGTCTTCGGCCTCATACATCTTCCTGTAGAGACCCCTCATCCGAATGGTCTGTCGTTTAATTAATTGCTGCAACTCTGAATTCATTGTTTCCAAACAATGGTTGTTCGACTCTAGTTGGCTTATACTGCGATGATCTGGGACCGGTGTAAGTGGTGGGCCGTTGTTTAATTTTGCACGCATTATAGTAATAAATTCATTATATTTTTGTACTACACGTGTTATCATTTTAAAGTACGGATGTTCTAAGTTGACATGTTTCAGCTCCCTTATTTTGTCATCTGTTTCTTAAAATTTTTTATAGAGCTCTTTTAATTGTTGTTTTCGCTTGGTGAGGTAGGTTTCTGTTTTTATCTCTGGGCCATCCATCTTATAATTTCTACAAATTTTATCAATCTGAGTCGCAAACTCTTCTTGATTGAATGCAAACGTTTCCATTTTTGAATTAAGGCAGTTCTCGTTTGCCAGCTGATTAATTTTCGTGTGTTACTTGTTGTAATGTAGAATACACGTTTGTTTTCGCCTGTTTTTAATGGCTCGAAGGACCACAGTTTAATTCAGCCTCAGTTGAACTAATTTAATAATTTTAATACACTTTTAATTCCAAGATTTCCACTAGTGAGGGCTAATACCGGAATATTGTAATAAAAGCATATAGTAGTGTTTGATTAGAACTGAATTGTTCATTTATTTGTAGTTTATATAGAATTGTTTTTGTCGTTTATATACAAATGATCATATAAAATTTTCAAAAAAATTAATTAAAAAATTAATTATTTTATTTATCGCTCAAAATGACCACACTAGTACAAAAACTAAACATCCTAATTATTCTGATCGACCGGGTGGCAACTTAATCAATGTAGTACGTATTACAGATTTGCCGACTAGTGAAGATACTCCACATCCTACTCCTAAATCATTCCCAGCAATTCAATCTTTTTTTGGGAAAGGTAGAAGTCTTTCTGATTCACCTGTCGCTAAACCAGCTGTTAATGTTAATCACACAGTTCGCGACTTGTGGTCGAAACGATTTTGCGATAAAGTTCCGCAAACTACACCAGATTCCGACCACAAGCGACCAAAATTAGTTGAAGAAAATGACTACGATGATTTAATTTTAATAGACGAAGTATATCAGGTTGTCGATTTGTTGGATACTGATGATGAACAAGAGAAAACGCACACCACAAGAGACGGTAAAAATCAATCGATTCAAGAAATGCAAGACGACCTACTGAAGGAAATTAAACATAGCACCAATGATTATTGTGAAGATGAAGATACAGATGATGATGTAATTGATTAAATCGCCGGTGATTTCGATGACACGAT
This sequence comes from Nephrotoma appendiculata, assembly GCA_947310385.1. Lineage (NCBI taxonomy): Eukaryota > Metazoa > Arthropoda > Insecta > Diptera > Tipulidae > Nephrotoma > Nephrotoma appendiculata. The sequence continues at coordinate 324,090,833 of OX371224.1, read as the reverse complement.
TACAGGAGATACCAACGAATTAATCGATAAAAATGTTATGGATGATTTATTTGGCGAGGATATGCTTTTACGTCGGTATCAAACAACATCAATATCCCGGAACAGTGATGTTATATGCGTAACGGAAAATAATATGATTCAATGCCCCCTGTGTCAAACTCGAATGATCCGTAATGAATTGGAAAATCATCTCGAGGGTTGCTTGGGCGTTACAGTCGAGGAAAAACATGTTAAATATAAAGTACCAACTAAATTGCCGTTTTATAAAAATAAGATTTTAATTGCATAATTTAATTTTATCATTTTTATTTAGTTTTTTCATTTGAACCTGAACCGCGTCGAAATCATTCATTTCGCGCATTGATGAACCCTTTTTAGGCATGGTATACAAATTTGTTGTGGTAAGTAATCGACGAACTGGATTGCGGATCGCGATAACACTATTTATTAGTTCGATCAGGTGAGCATCTTCGTGGAAAAATAGTAATTGCTCTCCGACAAAATTCATTTGCAAATAGACGACATGGAAACTGATCAATTTCATCTTGCTCACCCAGAAAATATTCGGCTTGGGGCGAAGTTTGAGAATCTTCATCTTTTATAAAATACTTATCGAAGCATGTGAGTTTTTCATTTGGTGGATCGTCATCTTCTTCAAGGCGCTCTTCGAATTCGTCATCCGGTTCGGACGAATTTGAACAATTGTTGGGATTCGTACAGATACGCGCAACCGTGTTTTCTTGGGGCTCGAATTAAGTGGCGGATCTTGACTGCCCATTTACGAGCGCTAGAAAATAATAGTACATTTGATTAAAATCCTCTTCCTACCTACAGGATCGAAACAATTCAATGGAACTTACTAATCCTCATTCTTTAGAAATGCGAAATTATGGATCATACGGTTGTTAGGTTGCGAATTATAGCATGAATGGGTGCAACACCATTTCGACATTTTCACACCCATAACTCCATTATCACTATCGCTGTCATCTATATTTATGTTACTATCACCTGCGGTTGATTGCAGCATTCTGAAATTAAAAAGATCGTTATAGAGCGATTCCTTACTTAGATGTTTCCAGCCAAATACGTACTTATTCATGTTGCATGGCTTATAACTAATATTGTATTTCGTAAATATTATCCTAAATTTAACAGGCCGTCCAGCTTATTGTAATTCATAAAATAAAATTTCTCATTTTCAACGGGTGTCCTAATTGAGTATAAATTCATTTGATGTATTATCCCAGTACGGATTATCGTAATCAAATAAAATTTCTGAATTATTAGATTTCAGCGTATTTAGAAAAGCTTGATTCGAACTATTTATACCACTTAAATTCAATTTTATATCGGCAAATACGGTATCCAAGAAAGGTACCGTATCTTGTTTAAAATTTATCGTTCCTTTACATTTTGTTACGGTTGAACTTTGTAGACGTCGCTTTTTGCTTTAGCCTTTGTCTTTGCTTTTGGATCTTGCACATCATTACTACCCTCAGCAATTGAGCTATCCTTTTCGGTTCCCCTTCGTTCTCATTTCCTTTACCGCCGACATTCTTACGAGATAAACCATCAGACATTCAAATCACTTCGTTGTGCACGATATTGGTCCGGTAACCATAAATTTTACTCGATGCTCCCAATGAGGCATCAACTACTTGGAAATTTTTGACATATTTACCATGACCAGTAACCGAATTGGTCAATGTAACGATTAAGTTTGAAATGCATTATCTGTGTTGATATTTTACGAATATGTAAAACACAGATTAATTTGAAAGATTGGCCAATCGATCTTTAAAATCACGACTTACATTATCCATGAACTGTTGCAACAAACTTTGAACTCTTCATTATCTTCCAGTACCGAAAAAATTACACTACTCGTACTACTGGTCACCGATCTACTTCGTCGTCTTTCATCTTTATCGTCATTCTACAAAAGAAACACAAACCAAATTCGGATATTTAATGAAATTCACGATCAAATCTAGCTCGTTTACAACTGTGGGGAATCGTGTTTTGAATATTAATGAAGTTCGAGAGGCTTTCGTTGGAGGAGTAACCATTATATTTTATAAGTATCACACAGGCACATCACTCAAATTCTAAACTTAAAAACTTATTCACTATATTTATTACTGTGTACAACTAAATATTAATAAAATATTTTTGTTAAATTTATCTAATTTATTACTTATTTCGCAATTTGTTTGGGTTTTAAAATGTTTGCGAAATTTTTTTCAAGCAACATAAAAATAAAAGTAGAACTGTCATTCGACTGCATGAAGTTAAATACAATTTAATTTTTTATTAGTAGCGACACCAGTGAATAATGGCTGCAGCAGTTTCAGTAGCAAATTTCCCTTCTGCGCCGGATAGTGCTCCAATATTAAAACACAGCAAATGTTTTTCTTTGTAGATCATCTTTGGCGATATCTGATAAACGGCAACTCAACAATATAGGTTCTGCTAATTTATTCTAAAGAAAGTGGAATTCATCGTTTCAGTTGGAAGGGATGAAGCTAAACATTTTTTAATTGAGCATTTAATCATAAACGTTTTAAAATTGACAAAAAGGTTTTTTTAAAATCTCCGTTTCAGTTATTTCCTTGAACAGCATCTTTATACGACCAGCTAACGTAAATTAAAGAGAAAATCATGAAAAAATGGAGTTTTAATATCATTTCCTGTGTTGTCAACGACTTGTCGACATCAGCAACGCAAAAATCGCCTGTAATCTGCGTAATAGTTATCTACCTCGCCCATCTCTGATCAGAAACATGTAACCAAGTTTATCAACCAAAATTTTAAATTTGGATAATCATTCTTCGGACCATTTAATAATTTTAATGTTATCATTGCGTATCAAGTCCCATAAAAAACAGACTACAAATTGAAACTTATAAATAACAAATTATCTTTGCTCCCATATCGACATTTTGAAGGGTATTCCCAAAAAAGAGCAGACTCGTACGAAATCGTCCAAAGTAATTAAAACATTATATATCTAATCTCTCTGCTGTATAAATTATATTTCGAGACTATATATCAAAAAATATAAACACAAAACAACAACAATCGACTAATTCAAGTGCGGAGTCATCAACAAAATAAAAAAAATTGTTTCACTTTTGGTTAACTTCACTGCTGTGTGCGAGATAGCCACTGGTTTTGTTTCCGTTTTTTGTTATCAACTTTCAGCCTTTTTTTTGTTGTACATTCCAAAATTTTTATTGGTTTTCCCAATTTTTCTTCGTCTAATCTCTTTTTTATAATATCTATAATACAACTTTCACTTGTTGACTTAAGTTTTTCTTTTTTTTTTTTTTTTGGTTTTGCTTTTTTTTTTTTGGCGAAATTCGACTTGTTTGTTTGTTCTGTTGTAATATTGATAAAATATTAAATAAATAGAGATGATTGTGATGAAAATTGATGTTTTATTGGAAATGATTAAGAGAAAACAATGGAGAGAATGGGAAGATAAAGCGGTTTTTGCACAACACAATAAACGTTCTTGAGATGATAAATACAAGAATTATTATATTTTTGTTGTTGTATATTTGATATTGTGCTATATTTTCATTATGATAAACAAAGAGGAATAGATGAATTACCAGATTTGGAGTACCACCAGAAACATTTTAAATCCTTTAATCCGCTTATAATAATAATACTGATGATGATCTTATACAACAGTGAGAAACTAAGCCACTGACAGTAGACATTTTTTAGTTAATTTTTGTTATCGCAATAAATTTGTGTGTATTTAGAAAATATAATATAAAGGTAATTTTATTTTGGTAAGGTGTCAGGACATTTAAGTTAAACAATTTATTACATTTTTGTTTACATTAAAAATCTTATAAAATCGTACACCACCATCGGGGGCGGGAGAACTTTTTATTATTTGCGCTTTTCACAAAAAAAAAAAAAAATCAAAATCTATATGAATAATCACTTTCCTCCCATCTTACTCGTATTATTATTTTTATTTCTAAACAATATCCCTTAAAAATACAAAAATAAATTAAATCATCACCTTTTTTAATAAAAACGTAAAAAAATGCTACGATAAATCTCTTCTCATATTATTTGAATATATTTTTTTTTATTTTCAGAGTACTTTTGGTGTTTTCTTGTTATTCTTACTTGGGTGTAGCCTAGGTATATACGTTATCAAAGATTATATTTTATTGATAACAAAAAAAATATTAAGTGTTTGACTTTGGTGACAGGTAAAATTTATTTTTTGGGTTTTCACCTTCATAAAAATAATTTTTTCAAATATAAATTTGGGATTTTTTGATTTCCATCAATTTGATTTAAATTCAATGGAATTAATTGAATATTCTGGAGAGCTTCGTACTATGCTAAATCAATATTGATGTTAAAGCACAGCACAGAGAAGGGTTATATTATAATAAAGCCATTTCTCTCATATCATGGTTTACAATTTATAGGTATGCAAATTAGCAGAGTTTTTGGTATGGTATTTGTTTATTTTGTGGTGAGGTTTGTTTGAATTCTTGAAAAATGTTGTCAATTAAATGAAATAAATAAATCATGGACAAAATGATGTATTTGCTGGATATATAAACGCACGTAGTTACTATAGAATTGATTTATTTTCACGGCAGGGTATATATTCATTATACTGAAAACCCGGGATACCAAAAATCGTTAAATTCAAAATATATTTTAATAAAAAAAATAGACCAATTTTGTAAAAAATGTTTGCGTTCGTTTGAACAAATGTCGGATTTATCGCGAAGAGATTTTAAATATTTGAGCCTACTTTATAGCTCTGTGAGCCGCGAGTTCGATTGTACTGATTCAAAATCAGCTATTCACATAAACTGAGTAACTTTTTATGAAGTACTAAAGTGAATCAAGCGTTCGTTTCTGACAATTTTCAAAATAGAGTTTATTTTATTTTTTCAGTATTTAATAAAATCACGCACCGCCCAATTATCAATGATAGTGAAGTTTGTGCTAATAAATATATTAAAAAACTAGACTGTTAAATTTTTTATTTTTACTACTAGAATTTACTTTCAAAAGAAAATTATAAAATTGGACTAATTCTAAATGTTGTGCCGTTGAATCTAGAAATATCTACAGATTCTAGGTTGAGCATTGTTACCTGGTTTCAAATCATATTCCAGCCAATTCTGGTGATGTCCACGAACATTTTCAAATAGATCATCAAATCCACTCAATCGACAGTGCATATGATAGAATTATAATTGGTTTCACTATGTTCTTCAATTAAATGATGAAAGTTAGGAAAATGAGATACAAAATTTGTTAAACGGGCAGTATTTTTTTTGAATCATCGAAAGATTGGTTCAATCGTTAAAATGTTGTTATCGGGAAGGTTATGAGAATGAAGCTGTTGCAAACCCATCAGTATTGGCATTTTTTGAATTGATTGACCTTTGGCTAATAGATTTTTGTATAGTGAAATGCCACTGCATTTTGTTTGGATCGATAGAGAGAAAAATTGAAATATTTCGATTGTATCTTGTATCTCCCCAAGATATTGAATTGTTTTATTAACGGTTGCTTTTGTTGCATATTCGGTGCCCAAAATCATTTGGAGATTTCAATACGTATAGTAAAATGTTCCGAAAAGTTTAAAATATTCATGAGTGAATATTTTCTTAAGGAGTATAATGATGATATGGCTTACAGCCGATTTTATTAATGCGGAGTTTTGCCCTTATTGCAGTGCGTAAATCCTATTGTTGTTAACTTTTATATTCTGACCCAAGCATATAATTTATTGCGGTTAAATTAACACTGAATACATTTCATTTAATAATAAGTACAGTTTTCTTCCCGCTTAATCCAACTATGGATTTTTGTTCCGATTTTCTTGAATTTTAGTAATTTAATACCATTTATGAATGAAAATGTTGATTTCATCATTTTTGGCGATTTCAACTTTCCAGAGTTAGTCTGGGGCTCTATTCCAGAATACGATACGAAAATGTATTTCGTTACGAAAATACTTTTGTATTTAGCGAAGGCTATAATGGAAATTTATTTTATCCCTATTCTCATAGTCGTATGAGGTGATAAGCGTCACTTGAAATGCATCCCCTACTATTTTTAAGTGATACGAATAGGCAGCGAGGTGGATGTTAATAAAACGTAAGATTACGAATAATTTAATTAGGAGTCCGTTAAATCCGATTGTCCGATAAATCCGAAAGTTTTTAAATTAATTCGATTCAATCGCATTTAATCTGGGACGGAATTCAGGCATTTCCTAGACGTTATGAGGAGATTGGATGTCGTGGATGGAAATGGGATTCTTAAACGATTTTTGGAAACAAATTCTGGAATATGGCCACCTGGGACGGAACTCGATCAATTCTTAACAGATTATGAGGAGATTGGGTATGTTGGATTTAAATGGAATTTTTAAATAATTTTTGAAAGAAGTTCTGGAATACGGCCACCTGGAACGGAACTCGACGAATTCTTAACTGATTATGATGAGATTGGGTATGTTGGATGAAAATGCGATTATTAAATGATTTTTAAAGAAGATCTGGAATACGGCCACCTGAGACGGAACTCGTTTAATTCTTAACCGATTATCATGGGAATAGGTATGCTAGATAGAAATGGGATTCTTAACGATTTTTGGAAAAAATTCTGGAATATGGCCACCTGGGACGGAACTCGATCAATTTTCAACTGATTATGTTGGATTGTGTATGTTATGGATCGAAATGGGATTATTGAATGAGTTTTAGAAGAAGTTCTGGAATATAGCCATCTGGGGCGTAATTCGTTCAATTATTAACAGAATATGATAGGATTGCGTATGTCGAATGGAAAAAGAACTCTTAAATCATTTGTTTTAGAAATTCTGGAATATCGCCACGAAACTCGGTTATTTAAATTAGGGTAAAACTCGATAATAAGCAGTTTTTCTTAAAGCAAGCGGCTAGTGATGCTTACGCATGTTTCTGGTAAGGCTGGATGCCTGAACATCTGTCAACAGTACGTAACCATATCCACCACTCATGGGTCTAGTGGGATGAGCGGCAGGTCAACTAGTTATTCTCACAAAAAATCACGTTATGAACCCAATACAAAAGGCTCGGATAAATTTGTATTATTAAACTTTTCACGGAAACATGGAATATGATGTCTTCTAAGATCATGAGATCTTCAGAACCTTTAGTACCAAGCGAAAATTTATAGTTTTGAGGTACTGTCAATACAATTATAGCGCATAATCCATATGGCCATATTCCAGGACTTTTTCCAAAAATTATTTGATAATCTCATTTCATCCACAATGCCCAATTTCTTTCTATATTCCAGAATTTATTCCAAAAATCGTTTAAGAATCCCATTTTCATCCAAAATTACCAATTCCAACATAATCGGTTAATAATTTAAAGAGTTCCGTCCCATGTGACCATATTCCAGAACTTCTTCCAAAAACTCTTTATGAATCTTTATTCCATTCAACAAACAAAATCATATCATAATCGATTAAGAATTGATTGACTTCCGTGGTAGGGGTCATATTCCAGAACTTCTTCTAAAAATCATTTAAGAATCCCATTTCCATCTACCATACCCAATTCCATCATAATCGGTTAAGAATTGAACGATTTCTGTTCCAGATGGCCATATTCCAGAAATTCTTCCAAAAATCATATAATAATCCCATTTTCACCCAACATACCCAATCTTATCATAATCGGGTAAGAATTGGACGAGTTCCGTTCTAGGTGGCCATATTCCAGAACTTCTACCAAAAATCATTTAAGAATCCTATGATCGAGTTCCGTCTCAGCTGGCCATATTCCAGAAATTCATTCAATAATAATTTAAGAATCTAATTTCCATTCAACACACCCAATCCCAACATAATCAGCTAAGAATTGCCTGAGTTCGTTCCCAGATGGCCATATTCCAGAACTTCTTCCAAAAACTATTTATGAATCTCATTTCCATCCAACAAACAAAATCCTTGCATAATCGGTTAAGAGATAAACGAATTCTGTCCAAGCTGGCCATATTCCAGAACAAGTGCAAAATCCATAATCGAGTAAATTTAAAAACATTCCATTCGAATTTAGCGGACATTCGGATTTAACGGACTCCCCAATTAGTCTGTTAAATCGAGGTTTTTCTGTATATTTTTAATTTTTCTATTGAGTCGTTAACTAATATTCATCGTACAAAAATTCGTTCATGCACGTACAAAAACTGCTCGAATTCGTATTGCGGAATAGGGGAAATTTTTGAAAGTATCGTACATTTTCGTATTCGTATTAGAATTATACGTGTGCGTATTCAGGAATACCAGTCATACGAATTCGTATATTTTCGATTCGTATTCGTATTCAGGAATAGGGAGCTGGAGCCTGAATTACAATCATTCCGCCTTAATCTGTGATTTGATGGCATATAATCGCGATCTTATAAACTTGAGTCCTGCGATGACGTTGCCGGATCTTCGAGTATTTATCACACCTGAGTTTCCATCCAGGGTTCCTTCGAATTTTCAAATAATATAAATTTCTTTAAAAATTTGCTCTGTTTTTGATTATGCGAATGCAAACCACGGTTCTATAAACAATGTTCTAGCTGAAATTGATTGAACGTACTCGCAGTAGACACCTTCAATCAGAAGAAATTTTGGAGATTTGTGAAACTGAAGAACCAAAATAACGACTTACAGTGGTTTATGGAATTCGATGGTTAAAAATCCATTATCAATCTGTAATTTCTTTTCCGATTACTTCAGTATAGCGATTTTGCTAATGATATCTCACAAACTCCAATGATACCTATCTCTGTTAAAGAACAAATTGTTTTTTCTGAGCTTGATGTGTTGCAGGCATTAATGAATATGGACGCGTCAAAGGGTACGGGGCCTGATGGTTTACCAGTGTTTCTGTTGAAGCTTTGCGCAGTTGGTTTTACCGCCTCTTTATGCTAATTGTTTAACATGAGTCTCACAAGGCATTTTCCCTGATGTTTGGAGAATATCAAATTTATTCCAATCTATAAAAATGGATCCCACAGTGATGTGACTAATCATCGTGTAATTGCTATTCTGTCCTGCATTCCAAAACTCTTCAAGCCATTGGTGCACAACGTAATTTTCTTCTATATTCTAAGCAATATATCAGCAGACGTCAGCATGGATTCTTACCGAGCCGCTCACCGGTCTTTAATTTGGCAGTTTTTCAGACAAAGTGAATAAATTCCATTGCTTCAAAAATTCAGGTCGATGTGGTTTATACCGACTTCGCTAAAGCTTTCGATAAACTCAATCACCGGTTATTGTTGAATAAGCTTAGCGATCCTAATTGCGACATTGTTCATTTAGATTGGCTAACTAATGTCCCACTTATCAAATCGTAAAACGTGTGTCAAGAATGATATTACGTACTCAGAGTATTTCATTACAGATCGTATTTTATTTGCAGACGACATGAAAATACTTGCTAAATTTCCATGCGAATCAGACCGCATTAGATTTGTGATCCAAGTCTCCAATAGTCTTTATTTACTCTTTAAACGACTGTATTTTTTTTGAATAGAGTTAATATGATTAACAATTTCGGGGTTATTTTGTAGATCTAATTTAATGTTTAACTCGCACATCGATGTGATTGTTAATAAAGCCTATTCAATGTTGGGTTTTATTAAACTAAATTCTAAAGATTTTCACGAGTCACTAACTTTTAAGTCACTGTATGCCTTTTTTGTTCGTTTTCTGCTTGAGTACGCAAATGTCACTCATGGCTGTCACTCTAAAATAACTGAGAGTATAAAAAATCAGTTTCTGCTATTTGTTCTCAAAAAATTACCTTTTATGCAGCGCGACGATTATAGTCTTACATCTTATTTTGACCGTTGTCATTTCCTGGGCCTTCAGTCATTGGCTTCTAGGTGTACATGTGCCAATGCTACTTTTGCACATGATATTATTTGCCAACAGTAACTACAGCTACCATAGTCCGGCAACGCGAATCCAACGAGATCTCAACACCGTTGCCCAGTATTTTGATTTGCACTTTTCTCGCAATGCTTTTAAGAGGACAATCGCTACTCTGGAGTTTTGACTTGGTGCCACCACTATTGTTCCTGTTCTTCTTAATAAATAAATGATTGTTATTACAAATTGTAATTTAGAATTGTTAATTATTGTTAATGGTTTAATTTTAGTGCCATTTTTTTGTTTTCATCTTGTTAGAACTTTAATTTTTAATTTACATGGCCTTTTTTTGTTATTTTAATTACTATTTTCATTTTGTAAATAACCAATTGCATAGACATTTGGTATGGTAAATAATTTAAATAAATAAAACATAGATTTCAATTATAAACTTGGTTTAGCATGAATTATTGAATCATAATACCGGTAGGAAAACGCCTGTCTTTGAAGCAGTCATTCGTAAATCATATTCATTACGCAGGGGCCGAACTTTGCAGAATGTTTTCAAGTAACCTATTCCAATTTTAGAGAACTCAGTATTAAGCATTACTGACAACAGTTCTCAAGGTCGATACATAAAATTAGCTTCATTGAAAATTATTGAACAAGTATCAAAGAGATATGAAAGTAGAGAAAAATAATATGAAGGTAAGACAATTCTATTGTGTTGTGACTTTCGGGAAATTTTGCAAGTAATACCTCATGGATCACGTGTCATCCTAATTGAAGATTGTATTATATATTGGTCTGAATTTTCCACTTTTCATCGTGTTACTTTGAAACACAATATGAGAACTCTCCCTCTTGAAATTGGGTTTCCTAAATTCGTTAAGTCTATTGGTAACCGTGATAATCAAACTATCCCTCTGATCCTTCAAATATCATACAAGCAATGTTTGGAAATATTTCGAAAACGTCTTCGGAAATTTTAAATTTATAAAAATAATTCAGAAATTATTGCTCTGTGCTCATATACCAGGAGATGAAAAAATATACTACAGCTTTGATATTCGGAAACAAAGCAATTATCGGGTTGAATTTTTAAACTTTGACTGTAAGCAGTTTGCAGCCTCACAAATTGGTTTAGAAAAAGAATTCGTACAACTAAACGAAGCAGTATGCTTATATACATAAACATAGTTGTCTTTCCGTTTGACGAGCTTTCTACTATGTCTAAAAAATCAGTGGATTGGGCATTTGTTCAATTTTTTGATTGTCTAACGTAAAGTTTTGCTGACAATTAAGTTGGCAGCAATGCGGCAATTTTGCTTATCAACGTACTCATTTAACCAAATATGAGCTTCATCCTTTTCTCACAAATTTTTCGGTAAAAACAACCAATTTCTCATAATAAAATTCTATAAATTGTAATCGTTGTTCGGGAGGAAGTCTTTCCATGACGGGCAATGTTATCCGAGAACAATTGACTTTGGACAGATATCGCTAATCACGCGTCAAAAACCTATAATACATACATGAAAAACAAAAAAGCAAAAAACATCCTCCATTAGGTATATACTTTTCAAAATATTTTCATAAAGGAAAAACTCCTATGGAATCCGTCAGTTCCGGTGGCCGATTTCGGTCAAAGATCACAAGACCTTCCAATTTATGTAAAACTTTAAGTATGAAGTTTCACCCGGATCAATCAATCCGTGTAAACTGCATAGGGGCCGAATTTTTGCGAAAAAACATTTCTTTTCTTCTCAAAAATCGTCATTGCCGCTTAAATTTTAGTAACTGATCTGGGCCGATATTGTTGCAAAAGTAATTTAGAATTATTTAGTTCATAAGTATTATTCTTGTCATCGGACATCTTTTAAAATATTTCAAAAAAACCGAAAAAGTTCCAATGGATCACCCAATTTATGACACAAATTTACATATGAATCCGTCAATCCATCTAAACTGTAGAGAACCCACAACGCTTAGTGTGCATGACACCAGAATGATACAAATTTGTGGAATTTTTAACTAAATTTGAAGTCATGTCGGCAGTTCATGTTGGTCTTTCGTTGGTCGGTGATGGCTTTCTACTGTCATCAGTTGCTACTTTTAATGCGTGCACCATTATTTCCCGGATTTAAGCACATCCATCGGCTGTTTTTCGTTTTTAATCGTAGTTTTCTTTAATTTTCTCTCATTTTCGGGAAATAAAATGATGATTTAAAATGTTCATATGTTTTATCGATCCATCGAGACCCAGCTGCTTTGTGTGCATTTAGGACTGAAAATAAATTTTTCAAAAGATCCAATCCATGTTCAGATTAACATCGGACTCCTTTTCTCCTGTTGAGTTTATAATGGTTTCATAATTTAACGTATTTCCCTTAACGTATTCGACCGTGATAGTGAACTCTAATAATCTAGCAAAGTATCTACTTTTCCCTGAATTTTTATGTTTTGTTTTGGCTAACAACCTAATTCTGTTGCAATCACTTTTCACAATAAAATCTACTCTTAATAAATAAACCGGTTACTTTTCCAAACATGCACTTCAGCCAAATCTTTTAAGTTCACTTCTATCCTTTTTCAACTTGTAACATTGCTTACTGGTATCAACATCGTTGGCGTTTATTATTGGTATAAAATATCATCTAATTCCAAAAAGCTGGCAACCATATTTACCTCTGTTTCTTACTCGTTTAATTTTAATGGTGTTTTTTTTGTCTGGTTTGCTCATTCTTTCGTTTTTTCGAATAAGGTATGTTAAAGGTTTGGCTACCGTCGCTTTCCTTCAATAAACCGCTTACAATTACTTGATAAAATACCAAACATCCCCAACACACTTTGATGTCGGAAACCTTTCTAATTATTCCGCCTTCGAGGGTCCCGGCTCTCACACGACTTACGCTTAAAAATAGGGATTTTAATTAATGCTCAACTTGAGCCTAAGTAGTGTGCACCCAATTTTTGAAATGATAAATTTCATTCAGAAAGTCAATGCAAGGGAATTTTATAAAAAAAAATTATGTCCTTGTGACATTTAATTCGCCTTTGGTCAATTGAACTTGTTGGATGTAGTAAACCGAAAATATGAAAATAAGTGAAATTAAATTACATGTGTACACGTTTGTTATTACGCGATGAGATTATCAGTCTTGGACCTTGTTCAAGTAAACGAGGTACAAATTTTGAATGGTTTTAAAATGAAAGATTCGTTTTCTCATCACATTATATAGTAATCAAACTACAAAAATAATGTTGCACACTTCGAAAGAAAGTAAGCTCTCATTAACTTAGCGAATTATATTAAAAATGCACTAATAATTCGCACTTTGCAAAATGTAAATTTTTGTAAAACGTCTAAGTTTTACAAATTGTCAAGTAATGATAAAAGTAAAAGGTTTCATTTCAACAAATTGATATTAAATCTCAAAAATTGTTAATTTAACTAAGGCTTAGTAAAATTAACTTGTAAAATTTTAATTTACCATGGGTGATGTTTTTTTTTTGATCGTTTAACAAGTTCCACAAGAATTAATGTTTCTGATGTTTCGAAACGCACAGTCATGTCTTATAGAGGAACTATTCTTTCTTTATGACCAGTTCATTACCTCAATGTAGTGTTTCTCCGTTTTTTTTAGTTGGCTCCTGCTACAATCCGTGAAGTCAGCCTTTCTTTAGAAGTATGTATTTTCAAGATTAAAATTAGTTTTCTTCTGAGGTTGCAAGTCATTTTAATAAGGAATTCGCATTCGCTGAAATCAGTTCAGATCTGGCTCCAAGTGATTATTATACTTCTATTTTACAAATTTAAAAGACAAATTAAAGAATCGAAATTTTTTAAATGGCAGTCAATTATCATGTGTATTAAATATGTTTATGGTTATTATATACAGATTTACCGATCTTATTGAACTGCCATCCTATGTACCTTCATCTTTAAATTTTTTGGCTTTCTTTATCTTGAAATATTAAATTAGTATTTCTTTATGACGGAGTTTGTATGTTTAGTATGCACATCCAGACGTTATAATCCGATTTTTTGTATATAAAATTCCATATACTAGTTTAGAATTTTTTTTTTTGTAAAAATAATCGTTGTCATACCTGAACCATCAATAAAACATTAGACAAGAGTCATTGCAATTTGTATGTGGGTGTATTAGGTACCTGCCCGAAATTTTATGTCTAATGGAGTTGCTTCAACAAAACATTGCACGAAAACTGTCATCAAGTTAAAAAATAAAACTTTTACTTTCCCATTTCCGCTTAGCATATTACACACCTTGAATGGCTGTGATACATTTACAAGATGTTTTCACACCTAATGATGCGGAATTATTTGATTAACTTAAGATTTTCGTTTTGACGAAAACTTTTTTTTTATGTTTTTGTTGAACACTTTTATTGATATCTTTATAAATTATTTGCGGTGGTTTACACACACACACACACACATATTCAAATTTTATAAGTAATTCTGTCGAATGTGTGAAACCTGTCATCATCAAGATGATTTATCATATTTGCTTATCAAATTTTGTTGCTATATATTAGATCGGTATTATTTTAATTTCGAATAATGGAGGATGGATGGATATTTTTAGAAAATTAACTTTACATTTTCCTAAAGTGTGTAATTAAAAATTATAATTTTCATCTTGTATATACAAAAACTATTATCGTATATCATATAACGTTTGTATACATAGTGTTATATAATACTTATCTAAAATACAAAAGAATTACTCAAAATTTTGCAAGTCAATATGAAACTGAAATATTTTTCTTACAAAAAATAAGTTCTTGGGTACACTTTACCCATATAACAACATGTATTCGTATGTATTATTATATGTGTTATGATGTGTGGATATTATTATTCTAATCATTTATCATAAACAAGAAAAAAATATTTTTTTTTTTTAAGATTAAGACTCATGAATAAGCAATTTGTTGTGTATGAGTATGCTGCTAGTTTATGCTTTTCTTTATATATTTTATTATTTATGGTAGGTTTAAATAATAATATTTTTTACCAAGTTGGATAAATTTTTAAATTTTTACTAAAGGGCACAAATACGTTATATATATGTAGCACATTCTTATGTATGTACATTATGTTGTATAAAGTACGTGTTTATAATTTGGAAAAATTAGCCTAATATTTTCACTGGTCATTTATGGTACAAAAATCCCCCCACCCCCATCCCAATAAAATAAATCTATCATGTTGGTTTAATAGGCACGTACAAGCATCGAACACTCGTGAAAACAGAAAATTTATTATATTCCCATGAGATGTGTACACGTAAGAGTTTATGTGCATCCTCATGATTTAAATCTTAATTTAAATCTATCTTAATTATAGAACTTGACAGCAATGGAAATTTTTGCATCACAGTTTATTAGAAAAATAACGGATAAATTTATAAAAGCACGTTGTACTCGTATACCATCAAAAAACCAATATAATCATTCAGATAGTCTAAGGTAAACTAAATGGACCTTTAACGCTTTGTGAATTATCACGAGTTTAATAGGCCGGTTTTCTACTACTAGCCCAAATATGCGCTCCCATTCTATTTTTGGTTATATTTCCAAATTTCCAGATTTATGTGATTTTTATGTATCAGATCGGGTTTTATATATTTATGACCAAAATTTATTGATTTTTTAAGATTTTAACAAATTTATATTCACAGAATGTATCGGTATGTCGTCGAATGGCGGAAGTATACAAAAAGTTCGAAAATTTAAACAAAATTTGCTTTGGGTTTGATTATATCAAAAAATGAATGTTTTGAATTTTTTCGAGAGGAGGGTATATTGTTGAAAGCCAAAAGTTTGATATCATTGTCAAAACATATTTTATCGACTAATTCAAATATGATATACATTTCTGATACATTCAAAACAATCTAAATTTTTGTGATATACATATTATCATTTGGTTAAAAATGTATCGTATATCTATATTAACAGCTCAAAAAATTGAAGCGAAACACGATTTACTATATTGTTAGCAAGTTATTTGTCAATTAGCTAGCAACCAGTAATTATATGATAAAAATAAATGTGTGTTAAAAATAAATATATTCACAAATCAAATGGGTTAATTGCGTATTTTATTAGGGTGTTATATGTAATCGAAATATGTATTTATTTAACCAACCAAACAATTACATGGATGAAGTGAATATCAATGTTCATAATATTATAAAATAATGAAATACACGAATTTAATATCTTTGACAGTTTCACTCCACCATGGTACCATAAAGTTCAAGAAAATGAACTTTCATCATTTTTATTAAGACTTATGCAAGCGATTAAAAATGACTCAAACTTTACAGAAATCCCATCTCCATCACAAAATCATTCATTTGAACATTTTGTGATGGAGAATTAATTAGTACAATAAGACCATTTCCATAATTATTTGAGGTCGTTTTGGCCACAGTCTACAGATAATAAATTTTGAAGGATCGATGATCACTATAATGGAAATAGCCGAAGCCGAGTGCCATTTTATCTCTTACGAACTGTCTGATCCAGCATTGTCTAGATGTGTTGTTAGTTATTACACTGTCAAGTAAAACTAAAAAGGTCATTGCTCGCAAAAAGTTAGAAAGACATTTCTAACGGCTAAAAATAAACTAAAAATTCCAAGGTGATCTGAAACAATAGCTACGACATTTTGAATAAACTGTTTGCTAAAAATTTTAATTGTACAGTGATCAAACTATAATAGTGCTTTGATCTCCGAAAGTCATACATTTATATATTAATTTCAGTTCTCCCAAACTATTGAAACTTAGAATATATTTGACGAAATGTTAAATTTTGAAACATTTAATAATTTCCCAACCGGTTCACGCAGCGAGTTGAACAGCATTAATTTTCATGCTGTTTACGAGTACATTGGAATCACAATGACAAGAATTCACTCAATAATAGTCCAGTCAAGAAATTAATACAATATTTTTACAAATAATAATCGTTTATAATTATTACATGCAGGAAGTAGATCCCTTCATTATGTCAGAGATTAACTGACATTACAACAATAATTTATTTAATGTTTGAAAATAAACGGATTAATAGAGATTGCATATATTATGTTACTGAAATATATATTTTGGCACATTTACCAAAATTTAATCATATACAAGGTCAATTATAAATATTACATACAGAAAGTAAATATCTCCAATGTTACAGTCACATACATATTATGTATTAGAGATTCACATAAAACACAAATGTCATTTATTTGATATTTAAAATAAATTGGATTTGACTGCGCATTGCATAAATTCGAATATTTATTGGTTTAAACAAACAAATTATTACAAGCAGGAAGTGAATATTAAGGTTTATTGTTATAAAATAACTAAATACTCAACACAATGCAATATATTTATACCAATAGAATTCGATTACAATTATTTCATGCAGGAAGTAAATCGCTCATTTGGTACAGTTAAACAATTATTAGAGAATAACTTAGAACCTAAAATTGCATTATTTGAGATCTAAAATCAGCATATTTTAATATTGCGCAGATTGCAAGTTATATTACCGTAATATTTATTTAACAATTTTACATGCACGAAGTGAATATTAATGATAATTTTGCTGATTAAATGATAATTTAATCCGAGTTTTAACCAAGCTACCATTACAGTATTATCACAAATCACATCCAAAAACATTTATTACATGCAGGAAGTAAATATCTCCATTGTTATAGTCACATATGTATTTGAGATTTTGTAAAAGAATGCGCATTGTATATGTTCGAAATATTTAATATTTTAACCAAACAAATTATTACATGCAGGAAGGGGATATTAATGTTTATTTTACAAAATCTAGTAAAGTTATCAAATAGAAGAATATTTTATTTAAATCTTCATCATTCTTTTATTTCAATATTTTCACAAATACAATTATTACATGCACGAAGTAAATATTTCCATTGTTATAGTCACAGATATTGTATGTATCTGTAATTAACTTAAAATACAACATTTATTTGTTTGGTTACATAAATTCGAAATATTTTTTGGTTTAAACATAGAATTATTACAAGCACGAAGTGAATATTTACATTTATTTTGCAACATTTAGTAAAATCACTAAATACAAGAATATTATATCTAAAATGCGTTTAATTCACCCATTAATTATAATATTTAAACAAACAGAATTTTGTTATAATAATTACATGCAGGAAGTAGATCTCTTGTATGGTACAGTTTTATAAATATAAGAGAATAACTTAGGACACAAAAATCTCTTGTTTCAGATATAAAATAGATAAAATAAATAGTGAATTTTTATTCTACACATTGCTTGTTATCGTAATATTTTTTGATTTTAAAAAACAAATTATTACATGCACGAAGTGAATGTCGATGTGGATTTTGTAGAATTTTATAAAATAACCACGTACAAGATTGGTATTAAATCCAAACTTCACTCAAGCTAATATTACAATGTTTTCACAAATAATATTCGATAACAAACAAGTACATGCAGGAAGTAAATACCTCCAGTGTTATAGTCACACATGTATATTGGAGATGAACTTTAGATACAACATTATTCTTTTAACACTGTTTCACTCAACTATTAATTAAAATATGTATACCAATATAATTCGATTATAATTAAGTCATAGAGTTATTCGAGAATAACTTAGGACATAAAATAGTTTTGTTTGATATCTAAAATCAATAGCCAATTTTAATATTCCGATAATTACAAGTTAATTTTATCGTAATATTTATTGATTTAACCAAACAAATTATTACATGCACGAAGTGAATAGTAATGTTAATTTTACAACTTATATTGAAACCACAGACAAGAAGAGTATATTAAATCCAAGATTCACTCCAGTTATTACTGCAGTATTTTCACTAATAACATTCGATTACATTTATTACATGCATGAAATAAATATCTCCAATAATGCAAGAGAGGAACATTAATATAGATTTTGAAAAACTTGGTAAAATAACCAAATACAAGAATGGTATATTTAATAGAAATCTTACTCACGCTTTTATTTCAATATTTTCACAAAATAAATTTTGATTGCAATTATTACATGCAAGAAGTAAATATATCCATTGTCATAGTTAAATATGCATTTATATTTAATTTAAAATACAAAATTTATTCATAGGATATTTATAATATATATATATTATAATATAATAATATATTTATAATATAAATTCGAAATATTTTTTGTTTTAAACCAAAAATAATTACAAGTGAATATGAACACTTATTTTGCAAAATTCAGTGATATAACTCAACCATTAATAATAATATTTATACAAGATTACAATTATTACATTCACGAAGTAAATCTGTCGTTTGGTGCAGTCATATAACTATAAGATAAAAACTTAGGAAACAAATTTATTTTGTTTAAGATCTAACATAGATAGAATAAATAGTGTACATATTCTAATTTTCTTGACATTGCCTGTTGTCGCAATATTTATTTATTTAAAAAATAAACAATCTATTATATGCCCCGAAATGAATATTAATGTTTATTTTGCAAATGGAATAACATACATGCACGAAGTGAATATTAATATGAATATACAAAAATTCAGTAAAATAATCGAATACAAGAATAGCATACTTAATACAAATTTCACTCAAGCATTTATTTCAATATTTCCACAAATGAATTTAGAATACAATTATTACATGCAGGAAGTAAATATATCCATTATCATAGATAAATATGTTTTCGTAATTAATTTAAAATTCAAAATTTATGTATTGGATATTTATAATACATTGGGTCAAGAAGATTTTTTAATACACTGCGCATTGCATAAATTCGAAATATTTTTTGGTAAAAAAAAATTAATTATGAGCACGAAGTGAATATCAACATTTATTTTGCAAAATTTAGTTTTATAACTAACAATTACAGTTTCACTCAACCATTAATTATAATATTTACACAAATAGAATTTGATTATAATTATTACATGCAGAAAGTAAATCTCTCGTTTTGTACAGTTATATAAGTATAATAGAATAATTTAGAAAATAAAATTATTTTGTTTGAGGTCTAAAATAGATAGAATAAGTAGTGTATTTTAATATTTTGAACATTGCCTGTTTTTATAATATTTATTTATTTTAAAAAAACTCGAAGTGGAACGTTAATGATAATTTTGCAAAACAAATAATTACATGCACGATAATATTAACGTACATTTACAAAAATTTAGTAAAATAACCAGTGGTATATTTAATACAAATTTCACTGAAGCTTTTATTTCAATATTTTCACAAATAAATTTTGAATACCGTGTGTAACAAATATTTATATGTACATTACTATTCACAATGTACATATAAATATTTGTTACACGCAAGCGTGATATTTGTAAAAAATCATTTGAAACAAAATATCTCGATTGCAATTATTACAGGCACGAAGTAAATATATCTTTCTTACAGTCGCATTTGTATTGAAGATAATCTTAAAGTACAAAAAATCAAATATCGTTTTCAATAGATTCCGCAAATGTTTAGACGCACAAAATGAATATTAATGTTTATTTACCAAATTTTAGTAAAATAACCTAATATAAAAATGGCAAATTGTAACAACTTTTAATCAAACAACATGAATACATGCTACAATTATTACATGCAGGAAGTAAATTTCTTCATTATAGTTTTATATGTATCCGAGATTAACTTACCATAAAAAACTCATATTTAAAATAAATTAATTCAAAAGCTTTTCAAAAAACTGCTAATAATATTTTTGGTTTTAACCAAAAAAAATAATTACATGCACGAAGTGAATATTTAAGTTAATTTTGTAAAATTGAATAAAATAGCAAAATAAGGAATGGTATAAGTGTGGTATATTTAATACAAATTTCACTCAAGCTTTTACTTTAACATTTTCACAAATAAATTTCGTTTACAATCATTACATGCAGGAAGTAAATAATGTAATAGATAAATATGTATTTGTAATTAATTTAAAATACATAATTTATTTATTTGGTAATTAAAAAACAGTAGATCAAAATCATTTTTAATGGATTGCGCATTGCATAAATTTGAAATATTTAATGGATTTACTAAAACCTATTACAAGCACGAAGTGAATATTAAATTTTATAAAAAAATAGTATTTCTTATACACTTCACCAAAACCATTAATTATAATGTTTATTGATTACAAGTATTGTAATCAATCGTTGTAATATTTATTTATTTACAAAAAAAACACGAAGTGAATTTAAATGTTAATTGTGTAAAATAAATCATTACATGCACGAAGTAAAAATGGTTCTAATTAATCTACTTTAGATAAACATTTTTCAAATTTATTGAGAGGATATAGTATTTAGATATTAGTTTTTCGTTTTGAAAAGTATAAAATGATATAAATTTTATCACAATTCCTTACCCTTGAACCAGGAACACAATTAAAAATCAATTAGTATTGCTCGTTATACCAATCCTTCAAATTTAATTTCATTAACCGTAGCAAAATGTAGTTTATCGATAATTCTATACCAACAAAAATTATGACCTAGAGTAAACCCTTATCCAACAAATTTTTAAATCTGATATAAAAAAAATCTGAAGAGTTTGACCAAAGGCACGTGCGGTTGATTTTCCTAATCCACTTGGAAAATTTTCTAAATATAAATCAGGAAATAATACAAAAGTTCTTTCAAAAAAAATATAATAAAACTAAAAAATGGTCCATAGAAATTTTTATTCGAGGGTAATAAAAATTAAGGAGGAGAATAAAAATGTGGGTCAAACAATTCCTCTTCGTTCTGTACATCATGTAGAAGAACGAAGATATGTACGTCGTCATATACAGTGTCAGCAAGACAATATAAGTTATAATGGTTATGTAATTTAATGATGGTTTTAGAATTCTTCATCCTGATTTTCTTAAATTTTTTTTATATTTTACTTTCTTATCTGTTGTTTACATTTTGCTGCTTTTGGTTTTTTACAACTTAAATTAAGTTGCTAGTCATTTTTAAAGATGACAGAAAGCAAAGCGAAAACGATTTTGTACTTTAGCCTATTTCGTTGTTAATTTTATTTTGTAAATATTTGATTTAAGATTTTATATTTTTAAGTGATTGTGGTTAGGTTATATGTGTGCGTGTATTTTCGTTTTATACGTTATAATAAAGTAGAAACATGTATAGATGTGTTTATGTTACGGAAATAATTATTTTTGCTTTTAATGTTGCACTTGGGACAACTTAAATTTAAATTTGCCGAAACGGAAAAGAAATTTTATGAATGTATGTAGCTGTATGTGTATAGGGATGTGGAGTAGATGGCGGAAAGTGTTAAATTATGTTTCTTGCACACGTACATAAATTAAATTTATGGTTTTCGTCGACAAAAAAGAAAATGTGAGGTTCGTTTTTTTTTGTTGGGGGAAAATTTATGACAATTGTTATACAATGAAGATTTCCTTTTAATTGCGTTTTATTACATGACATGTCTGGTAACAAGTGTGTGCCGCATGTTGCTATTGTACGTGATGAATACGTAAATCGATAAAATTTAATCAAAGCAATAATACTTTTTTATCGAGTATTGTATAGGCGTAATTAAATTAGGGGAATGTATAAAATAATTATCTTTATCATACCATCTTCGTTCTTATTATTGTTCGTGTTGGTTATTCCATTTCAAAAACAACCCCAAAATGCTTGTGCGGCAATAAATATCTTACTATAATATGGTCACTGTACGTCAATATGGTCACCGTACGTCAATATGGTCACCGTACGTCAGTTTATGGGAAGTTCGGTTTTTCACAAATTTGTTGTAGGTTTTTAATTTTTGTCTAGATGTTTATTTCACATTCAATGCGGGCGTAAATTTGAGATATTATTAATAAAAATGAGGAGCAATAATGGTCCCAAAACGCTGCCTTGAGGGACTCCACAGGTCACAGTCAGAGTGTTACTAGTCGTGTCCTTAATTTTGACATATTGCTGAAGTTATTTAAGTAACTTTCAATTAATTTGTAGGATTAATTTGTAATGCTCCAACATATTTTTGAATATTAATTTCGTTATAGTTCATGTTTGAAATCTCCACAAGAGCTTGTTCAGTACTATACGTATATACACATTTTGAAACATTAAAGAAACTCCTGAAACGAGTGTTAACAACTTTTTAAAAATCTTATCAAATACAAATATTGTTGAGATGAGCCTACAATTATAGAAATCAAATCTTTATCACAGCTTTTAAAAACTGGAATGATTTTGGCAATTTTTGGCCACCATTACTACTACTCAGACCGCAGTAATATTGAAAATTTCTACAGGAGTAGTTGTTGATAGTAATATTGGATTCGTGTTATAAAGTGTTGTATTAAATTTGTTAGTGTCCCTATAACTTCCAATTGCAATTCCCAGAAATTTACCTATATTAACAAAATAATTATTAAATCCTAAACATATTTTCAAAGTAACGGTTCTTGGCGAAATACTTTTCAGACGATATTTTTTTGTTAACGAAATATATTAGGTTTTTAGTTTCAATACTATAAGGGTGCAATTTATACTTTTTTAAAATTTTATTCCGTTTCCCAATAAGCTACCATAAGTTAAAAGTAATTCAGAGGCAGGAATTATTCTTTAATTTAGCAACAACACTATTTGATAATACTACTTTTCGATAACTAATTTTAACGTTGTTTCTGGGTCAGTCAGGTCAAGTCATCAAAACTTGATGGTCAAGTCATCAAAATTTGTATCAACTTTACCAAAATCTATAATTTTTTGTTCTAATTTTTCTTTAAAAAAACAGATAAAAAGTAAAGTTATATGGTCACATATTTCAGAAAAAATTGTGAAATTATGAACAGCCTTAATGTTAATGAAACTGCACACTAAATGATTCAGAACATTTGTACTGACAAATCTTGTAGTAAATGCATTGGTGGCAATCATCGCAGAACTCGTTAAAATAATTTTGTAATCCACAACTACATATGTCCAAGTTTAGAGATATTTATGTCACCGACAATAATTGTATCAGTATATTATTTAAATTAAGCCGTCCATTAAACTTAAAAATAAGTCGAAATCTGAATTTGGTGGTCCGTAGAAAGCCCAAATTTTGTTTGAAGAATACTCAGGAAGTTCAATGTTTATAAAATAAAACCCCCTTTATCTCACTCTAAAACGTTGAAGTTTAGGTTATTATTTACATAAATCACTAAACCTCCAGCCATTCTTTCATCACGACACGAGAATACACTTCGAAAATTGTCTATCTGAAATAAAATGGTGTTAATACTCTGAACCCATGTTTTCCAATTCCAATCAGATTTATATCCTCTTTTAATCGTTCTCTAAATGCAAGAACATCATCAAACGTGTCAATGTTATTCATGCCTCGCACCTTATATTGCAGAATAATTAATCTTCTCGACTTAAAATCGAGATAATTTTTATTCAATCAATATAATCATCAACATCCAGGAAATTGTTTGTGCAATTCTTTTCAAGTATCTTATTAACTTTACTCATAAATATTTCGCGAAAAGTATTTCAAATGAAAAGCTTCGCGCACATAATATAATATATTAGTATGGATAACATATAAAATACAGCTCGTATAATCTTTAAACATCAACTCAAATGACGTTATCAACATAGTAAAAATAAAAGCAATACCAAACATCGACATTTATAACCACAATCACAAAAAGCTTGTACACCGCTATAATTTTATTATACAAACAGTATGGTAAACAGCGAAGATCTAAGCTAATGTTCAACTCAGGCTTGTATAATGTTCTATTAGCGTTAACTGTAAATACATGAGCATGTCTAAAAGCCAATAATAATATTACAACAAAAAGTAATTTATAAGGTTTCACTACCATTACCACCACCATAACGTAATATAAAAATAAATATAAAGAAACTCTGAACGTTAAATATTCAAATAAAAAGAATGTATGTGCCGGAGTTAAAATTGTAAATTAAAGATAAATTATTGAATTGACAAACAACACGTTTACACAGAACTAGCTGAGTTACCCGGCGTTGCATGGGAGGTATATAAGCATGAGTTGTATTTTCGAATATTTTGTAGAAAATGTCTGGATAACTCAGTAGTTCCTGAGACATAAGCTTGAAGAGGTTCAGGTGGATAATTCAGAGGAGGCAAATTCATTTTTCCATTTAAACAACACATTCCAGGCGATTCATTGTGAAACTTTAAAGCATGACAATACAAAGAAATGTTTTCCATTTGCCCAATTGAAACATTGTAATCATAGTCTTTCTCGTAATTGAATGCTGCTAACTTTAAACCACCTCTAAAAGTTTCTATTAATCGTCCATATTGTAACCGATCAACTTCCAGCCGGTCCTCACGATGTTCAATGGTTTCAGTAGCTCTAGAGGAAGACATCCTGCTTCGAACATTTTCAAGTCGTGCTTCACGCTGTTCAGTTGTTTTATCAGCTCTTGAAGAAGACATCCTTCTTCGAACGTTTGCAAGTCGTGTTTCGCGCTCTTCGCTTCTTCGACCAACAATTATTTTATTAACTAATCGAGAATAACGGCATCCGAAACACAAATTAATATTAATTTATTCAAAACGATTAAAACTACGTCCACTTCGATACGTTTTACCGCGAACTGTGGTTGAATATGACATTTCGAAAAACAACAGAAGTTTTTTCAAACTAAGGCAATTTTACACGTACAATAATTTGAATCCAAGGATGTTTCTTGTAGAAGATGCTATTTTCAAATATAAAACGCTAGTACTTTTCAAAGTAAATCAGTTTATACGTACAATATTTTTAGTACCTTTCCTAGAATTGATTTTATGAAACAATCATTGATTATTTAAGTAATAAACTAAATAAAGTAATAAACTATTGGCCTTAAGTATAAAACTACTATTTTCATTAAAAGCCGCCGGTTGCAATAGTGGATTAATATAGAATGTTAATTATTTCTGAGGTTATGTGGAAATTAGAACTCGCTGACTATGGTACATTTCAAAACAGGGAATGATAAATAGGATGTCACTTAACAGTACATGTCAAACCAGTAAAAATGGATTATTAGTATGGATAATATAAGTGTTCAGAGATTTGTCTTCAGTTAAAGTGATGAAAGATTGTCTTAAATTTAAATTAATAAAATTAATTTGAATAATTAATTCAATTATAGTAGAGGTATGATTTGTGTATAACAATCGCACGCTAAATATCCTTTTTGGTGTCTAAATTTGCGGCTAAGGCGCTATTTCGGAACATTCAAATAATTGTATCTATACATGGCAAAATGAATTCTTGATCCAGGGTAGACTTCCGGATTGGAAAATTCCACTAATTTCATATAACCTCTTTCCTAAAGTCATTCCCGTCAAAAAATCTTAAAAAAATTGAAATTTGAGAAAAAAATTGTACCACAGCCCCTAGACCCCGGGGTCCAGCCCCTTAAAAAGTATCGTGTGCTTTGTCCTGAACATGCAACATGTACATACATGATAAAAATTTCATGGCGATCGGTAAAGCGGCTAAGGCGTTATTTCAGAACAATCAAATAATTGTATCTTTACATGTAAAAATGAATTTTGATCCAGGGGCGGACCCCCCGAATCCGAACATGTCTCTTATTTCAAATAACCCCTTTCCAAAACTCATTCTCGTAAAAAAATTTAAATTTCTGAAAAAATTGTACCATGGCCCCTAGACTCCGGGGTCCAGCCCCTTTCACAATATCGTAAGATTGGTCCTGAACATGCAACATTTGTATGGTAAACATTTCATGGCGATCGATTGAGCGGCTGAGAAGTCATTTTGGAATAATCAAATATTTGTATCTATACATGTAAAAACTAATTTTTGATCCAGGGCTGGGCCCCTCGGATTCGAACATGTCAGTAATTTCATATAACCAGCCCCATAAACTCATTTTCGTGGAAAAATTTAAAGAAAATTAAAATTTTCGAAAAAAATTGTACTGCAGCCCCTAGACCCCGGGGTTCAGCCCTTTCCAAAATATCGTAAGGTTGGTTCTGGATATGCAACTTGTACATGGTAAAAATTTCATGGCGATCGGTTGAGCGGCTGAGAAGTCATTTTGGAATAATCAAACATTTGTATCTTTACATGTAAAAATTAGTTTTTGATCCAGGGCTGGGCCCCTCAGATTCGAACATGTCAGTAATTTCAAACAACCAGCCCCATAAACTAATTTTCGTGGAAAAATTTAAAATAAATTGAAATTTTCGAGAAAAAAATTGTACTGCAGCCCCTAGGGTCCGGGGTCCAGCCCCTTCCAAAATATCGTAAGGTTGGTTCTGGATACGCAACTTGTACATGGTAAAAATTTCATGGCGATCGGTTGAACGGTGTTGAAGTGAAACGGTAACATATATATATACAAACATCCATTTTTATACACTCATGGAAATAACTATTAGAACAAGAAATCAATGAATGTATTATATAAGTTTATAATATAAAACCAATAAAAATAATTTGATTCAGTATTTAATGTATTAATAAATCATAAAATAATAAATAATAGGAACATTTGATTTCAGTATCATATTTAAAGCAAAAACAAAAATAGTTCGAAGGAAATATATATAAGACCACAGTTAGTTTAAAAATGAAAAATGTTTTTTTTTTTCCTTTAATACGTAGTGTTTCCTCCATTTTTTATTATCACCTGCTGCAATCTTCGCGGCATTGAATCAATGTACCTTTTTAAGGTAGTTTCGTCTATTTTTGACCATTCCAATTTAATTACATTCTTTAATTCTAAAACTGTGTCGAACTGTCGCCCATTTGCAAACACCCGTTGTGCAAGCAGCCCCCAAACGTTCTCAATTGGATTGAGATCGGGACTGCATGCTGGCCAATCCAACATCGGTATGTTTCGTTCACTCAAATTTTTTTTTGTCGTTTTGGCACTGTGGATGGACGCATTGTCCTGTTGAAAAATTCAGTCTTCAGGCATGTAATCGTCTCCAAATGTGATTAAAACATCGTCTAACAATTCAACGTATTTATTGGACGTCATTTTTGTGGAAATTATACATATTGGTGACCTTCCCGTATAGCTTGTCTCTCTGATCGCTTATCGGCCCAATATCTCTGGCAGACATTAGGTCCGTCTAAATTAATTTTTTTTTCGTCACTAAAGACGACTTTTTTCCATTCTTTATCCCAAAATTGGTATTTTTCAGCAAATACAAGTCTTGCTGTTTTATGCCGCAATAGAAGTCGTGGAGGGGCCATCCGTTTTGAGTATTTTATGTTTAAATCCGCATTAAGAATTTGACGAACACGACGACTGGTTACCGGCAAACGAATTTCACGCACTATGGCACTCGATGAAAAGGTCTTGTTGACTGCAAGTCACTTAATTTCTCTTTTGCACCGCTCAGTGATAATGGGCGTTCGTCCGGATCGTTTATTCTGTCCATAATTTGACCCCAATCTTATACAGTTGTGCACAACACAAACACTTTTATTCATAAGTTGAGCTATTTCTCGAAAAGTTTTGCCCTGCTCATGATAAACTTGTATTTTTCCTTGTTGAATTGGCGTTAATGCTTTTCCCTTAGGCATATCTACATAAAAAACACGTACATATTTTTTATGACATAACAACGCCTAACATATAAATTTATTCATCCGAAGATGTAGATATTTTTAGTTTATTTAAAAGTAATTAATTTAATATATTTACCTTAATTTAATTTTAATTATAATTTTTTCGATATAATAAATTTTGTTCTTATAATTATTTCCAATCGCTCTTATCGAGTTTGATGAGCTACTAAAATGTAGCACAAAAACAAAAAAACCTTTACACGAATTTTAACAAACTTGTTGAAATATGTTAAAAAAAAATACAAAAATATTTTGATTGCGGTAAATTTAGGAAAGAGATAGTAACAAATTTTGTTCTTATAGTAATTTCCATGGGTGAATATATAGATAATGGATCCGCTCGAAATGCGATATTTCAAAATGCGATATAGTACAAAACGTGATATGTTACGATTGTGCATTATGCGAGGCGACGGGAGCGCAGCGACCCGCCTGATATAACCCGGTCCTATATACTCCCGCTCCTATCGATTTTTAAATTCCTATAAACTGAAATTAAATTTCTCCTTCACCTGCATAACCCGACCCTAAATAAACTCCCAATCCTATCGATTTTTATATTTAAAATTTTTAAAATATCGCGTTTTGATTATTCGCGTTTTAAAATATTGCGATTAAAATGGGATGCCAAATTAATTACTTGCAAATATTTATCGATCGCCCATATCCAGTGGTGATTTGTAATATGCATCCACCGTTGAACTACAATACTTTTTAGATGTGAGGTGCTTGTACAAATTAAAAATATCATTTATACAGAATATATATTGTCACGAATCGCCGAGTCAGCTGTCTTGCGTAGAAATATTTTCCCAATTTTTGCCCATAAATATCTGAAATTATAGGTACGTAGCACTTTTTTCGCTTCATTAAATAGTTTGGATTGGAATTTTGTTAAGTGCTATATAAAGTAACAACCCTTAACGAGCTGAGAATTCGAAGGTGACTTATAACTTGGTAACTTGAATAAAATGGTATTTTTAGTTTCAACATAATTCGAGGTAACGATGAATGAATTTCTTAGTGTTGAATTAGATTTCGGATTATGGTAAATTTTTTTCACTCAGGTTATATTTGTATACAGCATCAATAATTACCTTCCAAATGGTATCGAGAATGAAACCGGAAAAATCAGGAATATCTTCAACCGATCACTGCGACTTGTTTGAAGCATATACTAATAGTGTACAGCATTTTTTTCTATAGAGGCAAGTCTTAAGAATGAATATTAGGCTCCTATTTTTAAATAAAAGACATACGTGGTAAAAGAAAAATATCGATAAAAAAGCAACATTCCGACTCTATGCTGTCATTTGCAGAACGTCATGGCTTCTCATATAGCTGAAGTGGCAAACTATAATGTTATACCAAATTTAATATTGTGGAGTCATTCATGTATCCCTCAAAATCGAAATTCGAATATGTTTAAATGTATAATGGAAAGTTTGGAATACAACACAAATATAAACGAGGTAGTGATGCAACTATCGGTACCTGGCGTGCCAACGCAATAAAGAAAAAGGTGGCGACTGTTCTGTCTTTGTTACTATAGCAGATCAAAAGTTGTTTTTAGCAGACCAGTTGTATCGCTACAAAAATGTATGGATCTAAAGCTAATGTTGGAGTTAATTCCCCCTACAGATGCAGAATTTTATAGACTAAATTTAAACTATAAAATATAACTTCCTATGGATAGTTGATTTTATTTGCAAATTTTTCTATATTGATTTATCTTAAGATTTATCTGTTGAAATAGAATTTTTGTGATAGCTACGAAGGCTAATTTTAATTAAGAAAATAAATTATAATTATTTTCTTACACACTTTAATTTAAATGGACAAGATATCCTGTTTTGTAAAAATAATGTGTTCGTTTCGGAGTGCCAAAGTTCTAACTGAAAAATCCGTACTGGCGTAATTCCTAAATTTCCAGACATGGCCTTCAAATATGAACATGTTGTTTCATCAATAATCATAAAAGTTTATAAGTTTAAAACTTTAACGTTATTATTTTCTCGAAACTATGTTGTAACGAGTTAGAACCTTGTTATTCTAGGTTCGAGATTTGTTGAACATTTGCATAAAATTCTATGTCTAAATTCTCAAAACATGTGTATAATCAATTGATTAATTGACTATTAGGATGGCGTTTCATATTACATGCCCAGGTATGAATAATTAACTAAGCTTCAAATTACTATCACTTGTCATAAAACAATGATAATTTGCATTCCTCGATTTTAGACGCTTATATAATTTTCATAATATGTACGCATTTGTTTAAATCTAAATCTTTGAATATTTCATTATTTAGGAGACGATAAAATAAATTTACACTTAATATGTGAAAATAATAATATATTTCAAACTATAACTGGTAAAATAAATGAGAAATTAAAACAATAAATAAAACAATTTTATAATAAACATATAAGATGAAGAAAAATATGTTGAGAACAGCACACCATACACAAACAATACATTTACATTCGTAAACAGAATCAGAGACTGAAAAGCTTTCATCAAGTGTTTATTTTATACGTGATTTCAATTTGATTTTCTTATGTATATGCGAACATCGGTAAAACTAAACTAAACAAAAATTATTTACAAAGGAAAAAGCTCAACATTCTATTAAGAAGTTGGTGAATAAAATTACTTAAGTTTAATAGAGAAAAATATTCTTCTACACCGATATCGTCTTTTTATGTACATATGGGTATGTATCTATGTATATGCTTTTATGCTTATATGTATGTATATGCATATCTAAAACAATAAAAATGACATGATTATGTTGATGTATATACAAAAGAAACACAAAATTAAATTTCTAATTCGCTGTAGTTAGTTTTGTTGTTGCTGCTGCCATCTTTCCATCTAACATTGGAATCTCGCATATAGATATTTTTGCACAAAAATCGTGAATAACATAAAATTCGACTAAATAAAAAATAATTTAAATAAAATAAATGGCTTTATTATATTGCTTGTGTGTATGATATAAAATTTAACGTTTTCTGTATATGAAAGAATGAAAATATATATATTGTTGGATCCCATATTATTTTGGGTTTTTCACAAAAATAGAAAATTCTATTAACTCTACTACCACAGCACAGTATTGAGAAAGTCTGTATATAGCAATAGCGACGTAAAGCTTTTGGAATTTTTGAAATTAGACGAAAAATGGAGCATTTTATATTATTATTTATTTATGTTCCATATTATTTTTGTTTTTTGTAACTCAAAACAATCCTAAATATAATAAAGACTGATAGTTTAATTTAGTGTTTTATTTATAGTTTACTGGAAAATTGTATATTTATTTATTTTCGGTTAACCGTTTTATAATATTTTTTATTTGAGGTCCGATGATTTGGGTTATGTTATATAATTGTGTGAATGTGGCGTTTAAATCAAATTTGCACAGGAATTTAATGTGGTGAATTACTGTAATTATTGAAATATATGGAAAACCCCCGAATAACATGGTATAAAAATTAATTAGGGAAGATTCTTCACTCGGATCATTCGAGAATGACCCAATCAACTTGATCTTAACATTGAAAAGTGAAGACTTTAAATATAGAAATTACAACATACCACACATGATTACAAATGCAGTTTGAAGTGAAGACACAGATAGATAGACAGACAGAAAGAACCTCAAAAACAACTTTTCGGACTTCGGCAGTATAAATAATGGCAATTTAGCAAAAATCTGAAATCAAAAATGTTCATGATTACTATACTTAATTTTACGTTTTACGTTTAAGGTAATTACTTCATGCGGAATATCATATAAAAAATGCGATCTGAGCAGCAATTTTTTTGATGCGTTCAAGAATTCTGACCCTGCATCTAATTACATTTATCACCGAACTGGTTCCTTATTGCCATATCCTGATGCTGATCATCATTTTTTGCAATTCTTTTTTATCGGAGATGCAAATCGTGAATTGCATCGGGGTTGTACAATTGCTGCGCGTGCAAGGCGACAAATTGTTTCTGAACTTCAAGCATTCTTACATCAGCACAATGAATTAATTCGATTGTTTAAAACCGCTCTCGATCGTATGCCATCTGATGATCACAGGATCGTTATCACGGCTGTCAAAACGCCCTTTGGAGAGCATGCGAGACGATTTAATGCACCAACAATTGATGATGTGGCCATTATAATTGTTGAAGACCAGTTTCAATCTCGCGATATTATGCTACATCGAAGAAATGAAGAATTACGGCGTGTTTCAGAGCTTCACCGCAGCTATGATGCATTACAATATCCATTATTACACCGGAAAGGTGACGCCGGCTATCACATCAATAAACGAATAGTAGATCCACGAACCGGTAAAATATGGTATATGAATTCAATTTATTTATTTAAAAATAAGATGACATGATTTTAATTTTCTGATAATGTATTCATGAGGTAGAAAAAAAGTTAGTGGCATGAATTATTTTATTCGTATAGATTCGAGATTCGCCCACAAGAAGACAACTTTATTATGCGATGTGGCCTACTTTTCCACCAATACGCTGTTGACATGTATGCGAAAATTGAAGCAGCACGCCTTAATTACCTTCGATTCAATTACGTTTGCAAATATGGTAGTCCCGACCTATTCATAACATTGACATATACAATCCACAGTGGGCTCACATAAAAAAAAATTTATTTTATGGTCAGAATCCAACAGATCGACACAATATAACAGCACGTGTATTTCGACAGAAAGTAAAAGCACTGATGGATTTGATTATCAAATTGCAAATTTGTGGAAAGGTGCGTTGCTGGATGTATTCGATTGAATGGCAAAAGAGAGGGCTGTCGCATGTGTACATTTTGATATGGCTGGTTCGTAAAATAACATCAGAAATTCAAGATGAAATCAGTGATCCAGAATTATTTGAAGTTGTCACGAAAAATATGATCTAAGGCCCTCGCGGTCAAATAATTATGAATTCACTATGCATGATCGATGGAAAATGTACAAAACGTTATCCAAGAACATTAATTTCGGATACAATTACAGGTGACGACGGATACCCGTTGTACCGATGTCGGTCACCGGAGGATAATGGCCATACAACAACAATTAAAATACGCAATCAAGGCATTGAAGTTGATAATCGTTGGATTGTGCCTTATTCTCCACTATTGTCAAAAGTATTTCAGGCTCACACAAATGTTGAGTACTGTAATGCTGTGAAGTCGATTAAATACATTTGTAAATATGTGAATGAAGGTAATACCCTAGTGGAAAAAATCAAATATTTATACCAAAAAATTATACTGAGGAATACCAAAATCAA
This sequence comes from Nephrotoma appendiculata, assembly GCA_947310385.1. NCBI lineage: Eukaryota > Metazoa > Arthropoda > Insecta > Diptera > Tipulidae > Nephrotoma > Nephrotoma appendiculata. Next base: position 324,056,856 of record OX371224.1, on the reverse strand, counting down.
TTTATTTTTGTATAAATGATTAATTTAAATACAAAATATACTTTAAATTGGTTAAAGTTTAATACATTTCTAAACCAAAATACTACTTAAATTATACATCTCAAAAATTATACAAATTTAAGTATGAATTTTGTATATACAAATATTTAAATTAAGTCAAAATTAAACATAAATATACATAAAATATGATTTTAAATATTATACACATATAAGTGTTAATTTTAACCTAAAATTAACTCTTAAATTCATATTTTAAACTAAATTAAGTATATTTGGGATAAATACTTAATACAGTAGTTTTTTAGTTTAATAATGGATAAATATTTTATACAAATTTAAGTATGATTTTTGTATATACAAATATTTAAATTTAGTCAAAATTAAACATAAATATACATAAAACATTTTAACCTAAAATTAACTCTTAAATTCAAATTTTAAACTAAATTAAGTATATTTGAGATAAATACTTAATACGGCAGTTTAAAAGTTTAATTATGGTTAAATATTTTATACAAATTTAAATATTAATTTTAAATCATTTTTAACAAATACTTAAATTTAGTCAAAATTAAACATAAATTTAAAAAATTCTTTTAAGCGAATTATTGGAATCGAAAATTGTATTACACATTTTAGAGAAATATTTTTTTTTTTAATCATCACTTTTCATCCCGTACGAGAGATGAAATTCCCGCAAAAAGGAAAATTTCCCACGAACTGGCAACACTGATACTATCGTGCTGTAATACTATCGTGCTGAAAAAATATATTTAGTAGTAATCGTATTTCACGGTCTTTTGTATGTTGGTGTGCTGGTTTAGTTTGCACCAAATGAAATAAACCAAATTAAGTATATTTTAAGTTTAATTGTGTATTTAAATATATTGATTTATATTGTTAAGAATTAAACTCTACATAGTTATTGCTTTGGTGGTGCAGTGGTTAAGTTGTACACCGCTACGCAAAAGTAAGCCGGTTCGAGTCCAGTCGGAGTCCAACATTTATTCTAATTAGGCAACGATGTTATCGGATCAAGTATTCACTACACAGATTGAAAATTGACTGAAAATACTAGAATGGCGTGAAATAATCAATGGAGAGGAACTGATGACGTGGCATGTCCGCGAATACAAACAACCACATGGAAAAATGATTTAAAATTATAATACGCATACATCGACAGTCACAAATGAATGGAATATTCTCATAATATTCTAATTCTATCTCAAGTATAATTTTTGTTTAAATTTAAAAACTATACTAAAATTATATTGCCATAACCCACTAAAATTATACTTAAAAAATTCTTAATTTGGTTGTTTTTTTTATCATAATTAACACCTTAAATGCACATATATTGGTATAATTTTTATAACACAAAATATATAAAAATTATATTTTTAGTAAGAGAATGTTCGAAAGTATAATTTGTGTTTAATTTTAAAAATTATACTAAAATTATATTGCCATATCCTACTAAAATTATACTTAAAATACACTGATATTGGTATTAATTTTATAACACAATATACAAAAATTATACTTTTAACTAGATAATTTGCGAAAGTATAATTTCTGTTTAATTTTTAAAATTATACTAAAATTATATTGCCTTAACCTACTAAAATTATACAAAAATTATTATTAAATTTCTATGAAATCGTAAGTTTATTTTTAGTATAAAAAATTTCAATTTTTCCACTAGGGTATGGCTGTTTTTGGAGTAGCTGGTGACAATAGCAATGATGAAATCGCCCAATATCAAATGGGGCGCTACATTAGCACTAATGAAGTTCTTTGGAGAATTTATTCATTTCCAATTCATGAGCGATATCCTGTTGTTGTTCATTTGGCTGTTCATTTTGAAAAGGGCCAGCGTGTGTATTTTACCGATGCAAATGTATACATCAGAGAGCAGCACAGCCACCAGCAACAACATTAACTGCATTCTTTCGATTGTGTGAAAGCGATGAATTTGCCAGAACGTTGCTGTATTCAGATGTAACGCATTATTTCACTTGTTTTTTTGCAGATACCATGGGGATTATTATTTGCGGTTGTTGTTAGTAAATGTTGTTGGGCCACGTTAATTTCAACTTTTGCGAAGAGTAAATGGTCATTTATGTGTGACGTATCGTGAAGCATGTCCGCAATTAGGTTTACTTGAAAATGATTCGCATTGGGATTTGACGCTTCATGATGCATCGATTGCTTCTTTTCCACATCAAATACGTATGTTATATGCCATAATCATATCAACATGTTTTCTATCAAATCCACTTGAATTGTGGAATAATTACAAAGATTTTATGGCAGAAGACTATTTGATTGTAATACATCATCACACAAGAAACGCTGATTTGATGATTTCATTGGAAATGTATAATGAGGCATTGATAGCGATTGAAGATATGTGCCTAACAATTGCAAATAAATCATTAGGGCAATTAGGTTTGTCATACCGCCCAATCGTCCAATGCATGATTTATTTGATTGAGAATTGCAACGGGAACAACAGTTTGTTCACAATGAATTGCAAACATTTGTGAATTTGAATGTTGGATTCGAACGGTGGATTATATTTTTTAGATGCGCCTGGTGGTACGGGAAAAACATTTGTGATATCACTGATTTTGGCAGCCTGAATCGCTGCTACTCTATTGGATGGTGGACGAACAGCGCACTGTGCATTAAAATTGCCGTTGAATGTGCAGGTGTGCTTATATTTATTGATCGATCACTTTAAAATTTAATCCATATTATTGTAAAATATAATTATTCTCAAATTAACATGTGATTGAACATCCCACGTACAATATTTCAAGAAATTCTGCGATGACAACAGTTTTGCAACAAGCAGCAATTATTCTTGCGATTATTTTAGCGATCGACCGAAACGGATGGAGGACCATAGTGCGGGCGGCAAAATCCCTTCACGGGATGTAAATGCTAGAGAAAGAGAGAGAGAGAGAGAGAGAGCAATTATTCTGTTGGATGAATGTACAATGACGAATAAAAAATCGCTGGAAGCATTACACCGTACAATGCAAGATCTACGTCAATATCAAGAAATTTTTGGTGGTGCATTGATATTATTGCCATGCGTTTTTCGTCATATATTGCATGTGGTTCCACGATCAACACCGGCCGATGAGATCAATGCATGCTTAAAGTCTTCTCTTCTGTGATGATATGTGCAAAAATTGACATTGAACATAAATATGCGCGTTCAATTGCACAAGAACGAATCTGCAGATCGGTTCTCGAAGCAATTGTTATAGATATTGGAAATGGCAAAGTTCGAGTCGATAATACAAAGGGATTGATTACCTTACCGAACAGTTTTTGTACCATTCTCCAATCAACAGAAGAGTTGATTGAAAGTGTGTTCCCAAATATTGTTCAAAATTACAGGAATCACAATTGGTTGAGAGAACGCGCAATACTGGCACCAAAAAATGTACACGTCAATGCAATCAATTATCAGATTCAAGAAAAATTACCAGGTGCAGTGACATCATATAAATCTGTTGATAGCGCAATGAATGCAGATGATGCAGTGAATTATCCAATTGAATTTTTGAATTCATTCTAACCACCTGGTATGCTCATCAATTATTTTACTGCGGAATTTAAATGTACCAAAACTGTGCAATGGCATAACATTGGCATTAAAAAATGGATGCCGAATTTTATTGAAGCCACAATATTGACTGGAACAGCGAAAGGTAAAAATGTGCTCATACCACGTAATCCACTGATTCCAACAGACATGCCATTTGTATTTAAGCGTTTGCAATTCCCAGTGCGTTTATCATTTGCCATGTCCATCAATAAGGCGCAAGGACAAACGCTTCAAATATGCGGATTAGATTTGAAGGAGCCGTGCTTTTCACATGGACAGCTATACGTGGCCTGCTCAAGAGTTGGAACTCCAAATTGTTTGTTTGTGCTCCCTTCAAATGGGTAAACGAAAAATATTGTATATCCAAATGTTTTGGATTGACATTAATAATTTTGAAATACAATGCATTCATTTCATAAAAAAAAAATGGTTGGTTGCAACGAAGTGCATCGGGGTTCGCTATATAATATAATTTTTATCAATTAACATTTTACTTTTGAGAGTAAAATCAAGTTAGCAAATCTATAAACATCAAAAAAAATTCTTCGGAAAAAATAAATATTTTCAAAAAAAAATTTTTATTAGTATTTCTTTATTTATATCGTTATTTTAGTCGTAAGTGTATATATAATAAATGTAAATATGTAACCAGTGTAAATAGATTAGTTTTGTGTATATAAAAAAAAAAGACATTTTAAATATTAAGTGACGATTTGGGGATCGAACTTTGTGATTCCATTGATATAATGGGTGAAGGTGCTACCGTGTATAATAATTTGTGTTCTGTATGTAATTGCGAAGTTACTAAACGGTGCAACGCATTAAAATGCTGTGGAAAATGTGATAAATGGCATCATATTGATTGCATCAATATGTCTGTCACATTGTACAAACAAATCCAACGTTTGAGTAATGAAATTTTTTGGTTTTGCGAGAGTGATAAAATTCAATTTGAAATGTGGAAAAATCAAACTAGCCACCAACATGTTCATGATTTGCCTCCATTACTTAGTGAATCTATTGAAATGTTGACAGATATACGACATAAAGTTAGTAATATTGAAGCTAGCTTAAACAAACCAATTAATGTTACGTCAAACATTATGTCGTATGCCGATACATTAAAATCTAATGCCGGAGATGTTAAAAAAAATATGGGGCACCATGTCCTTCGGGGAATTATCATAAAACCGAAAAATAAACAGGATTTCGATACGACAAAAATGGATATCAAAAGTAAAATTAATCCTAGTAGTATCAAGGTTGGAATATCTTCTTTTAGAACTACTAGTAATGGAGCGGCAGTTGTTAAAACTTTTAGTGATTTGGAAAATATGCGGTTTGAGGATGAAGCTGTAAAACAACTTGGCGATTTATATGATATATCTAAAACTAATACTAGAAATCCGAGACTTTATATTAATGGACTCAGTAAAGTGTATACTGACATCGAACTATATGAAGAGCTATGTGCTGTAAATAGTTTTATGAATGCTGATGACATTATTAAGATAAAATTTTCCAGATTTAATAAAATTACTAAGAAGTGGATGATCTCATTTGAAGTTTTTGGCGTTACGTTTAAGAAGCTGGTTAACCGATATGTTAATATTGGATGGGATTCGTTTTTCGTTAAAGAAGATGTTTATGTTCCGAGATGTTTCAAGTGCCAGCGGTATCATCATATCTCTAATAAATGTGAAAATGAAGTTAGCTGTGTCAGATGTGCTGGTAATCATCATCTTAAGGATTGCACTATTAATTTATTAAGATGCAGTAATTGTGAAGAAAGTAACCTTAAATTAAAATCTACTTTTTGTACTAATCATAGGGCTGATAGTTCAAGTTGTTTTGTTTATTTAACTCAGGTAAGGAAAATACAACATTTTACTGATTATTCCATTAAGTTAAATGCTAATGCAAAATAATTTGTCTAGCCATGATTTTGAAAATACTCATTTCGTGAACGATTTTAATATGCCTAACGTAATTCTTAAATCAGCCTTAAATAATAAATGTACATTTAATATTTATCACTTCAATTCACAAAGTTTTTTACCTAAAAAAGATGAAATTCAATGTATCTTTTCAAATGTTAATATTCATGCCATTTGTATATCTGAGACTTGGTTCAAATCATATATATTGGATAATGCTATCTTACTTGATGGGTTTAGAGTTTTACGAAACGATAGGCCTCGTAAACGTGGAGGTGGAGTATGTATTTTCGTAAGAAAGTCTATTCCTATTAAAATTATATATAAATCTTCGAACTCAGCTTATGAGGTCTTATTAATCGAAATGATTGTAGCAAATAGTAAAATTATACTAGGCGTTGTCTATAATCCTCCTGGATCTGATTTTATAGATGACTTAGAAACAATTTTAGGAAATTTTTCTATTTGCTACTCTGACTTTATCCTTGTTGGGGATTTCAATTATGATATCCTTTCTTCTAATTCTTCAACAGTCCAATTTAAAAATATTGTTAGTAGATTCAATGTTAGTATTTGCAATAATGAACCAACTCATTTTGTTCAAAACTCATCATCACTGTTGGACTTAGTTCTTTGTAACTCAAATAAAATTAATTTTATTAATCAAATTTCGATACCTGGAATTTCTCATCATGATCTAATATTTTTTTCTTATGATGTTGCTCCTAAACTTGAGAAAAATTTCTTTGTGTATAGAGACTTTAATAACATTAATATAGATCGTTTATCGACGTTTTGTAATTCTCTTCAATGGGACCTATTACGCAATTTAGTAGAGATTGATGATCAAGTTGCTTTTTTTAATGGTATGGTTATTGAAATGTATAATAGATTTGTCCCTGTAAAATCTTTTATAATTGATATATCGAAGCCGAAATGGTTTACTCAAATTTCGGATTTCATGAAAAAGAGGAACAGGGCTTATGGTAGATGGACAGTGCTTCGAACTGACAACAGTTGGAATGAATATAAATTTCTTAGAAATAAGGTAACTTCACTTAAGCGTAAATCAAAACATGATTTTTTAATGAACAAATTAGATCCTAAACTTCCACCTAAAATCTTTTGGAATAATTTAAAAAGTCTTGGTGTTGGAAAATTTATTGAGCAGGCACAGATTCCATTTACTCCTAATGATCTTAATAAGTTTTATTGTGAATCTGTTAAATGTCAATCATCTGGAGCTAACACAATTGATTGTTCTATTTTTCAACCTAATTTTAGTTCTTCAAAATTCTCGTTTAGTGTAATCTCTGAAGACCAACTTTTTAAAGCAATTTATTCTGTTAAATCTCAAGCTTCTGGAATGGATAATATTTCCATTAGATTTATTAAATTACTTTTTCCTTATATTTCTCAATATCTGCTCTATATTTTTAATAATATTATTACTAAATCTTATTTTCCTAGTTGTTGGAAGTTAGCTAAAATTACTCCATTGCCAAAAACTAAGAATGTTAATATGATGTCTGATTTAAGACCAATTAGTGCGTTATCTTCTATCTCTAAAATTTTAGAAATTATTATTAAAAATCAAATCACAAGTTTTTTGCTGGAAAATGACTTACTTTCGGATTATCAATCAGCATACAGACCAATGCATAGCACCACCTCTGCTTTGCTCAACATTACTGACGATATTCGGCGTAATATTGATTCTAATAAATTTACCGCATTAGCACTCTTGGATTTTTCTAAAGCGTTTGACTCAATAAATCATTACAAACTTTGTGTTAAATTGTCGTCGTTTTTTAACTTCTCAGGATCTGCATGTAGATTTATTTATTCATACTTAAGTTGTAGATCACAGCTTGTTGAAATTAATGGAATATTTTCTGATATTATGGAGCTAAGTTGTGGAGTTCCACAAGGTTCAGTTCTTGGTCCGCTACTGTTTTCGTTGTACATTAATGATATTTCTACTTGCTTTAGATTTTCAAAATTTCATCTCTATGCTGATGACTTGCAGGTTTATAATTATAGTGAAATATCGAATAAAGATGTTTGTATAACAAACTTAAACAGTGATTTATTAAGAATTGTAGAATGGTCGATACAAAATAATTTATTACTTAATGCAAAGAAAACTCAAGCTATTATAATTTATAAACGAAAGTTGAACAAGAATGATTTCCAAAATTTGATTCTGGGTAATGAGTTAATAACTTACTCGGATACAGTTAGGAACTTAGGACTCATTATGAATTCAACTTTGACTTGGGACGAACATATTGATAAAATGTGTAGTCAAGTGTATAGTATTTTGCGCTCTTTTTGGAAATTGACTGATTTTGCAAATTCTAGACTGCGACATAAATTATTTATGGCTTATGTTTTACCACATTTATTGTACTGTGATGTTGTATTGTTCGGTATGTATGGCTACTGTATGGATAGAATAAAATCTCTGTTCAATGCATGCGTTAGATATGTTTTCTCACTTCGAAAATTTGACCATATTTCTATGGTTAGCCATCTACTACTTGGTTGTGATATTAAAAATTATTTCGATTTTCGAACCTGCGTCTATATTCATAAACTTTTGCTTATTAAGAAACCTTCTTATTTGTATAATAAAATAAAGTTTTCTAATTCTGATCGCACACAGCATATTATATTACCGCATAATAACCATCGTATATTTCATTCTTCATTTTCTGTTCTCGGAATGAGTATGTTTAATAAATTACCCTTGTCGGTTCGCTTAAGTGATACGCAGCAAAAATTTATAAATAATTATAAAAAGTTTTTAGGATTTGAAATCCACTTTTGAAGTTTTTGCATTGCATTTATTGTTTTCCGTAATCTAATTTTTGTTGTATTTTCCTACCAAAAATAAAAAAAAATAAAAATACCTTATGTTTATTATTACAATATTATCATTATTTAATTTTTAAATTTAAATTATTATTTTTATATTATTTTCAATGTATGTATTGTAAATATTTGTATTATATTCTTAATTTTGTATGTATTTTAATGTTTTGGGTTATTTTGTAAATAAAAGCTTCCTAGCTTAATTACATTTATAATAAATAAAATAAATAAATAAATAAATAAAAATAATTTAATTACCAAATTTTAAACCATACAAATTTTCAAATAAAGAACGTTACAATAAATTTATACGAATTTCATTTCACATAAAATATTTATTACATTTTTTAATAATATTCTTCCATCAGGTATCACTGTACGCCATATAATACGAATCATCTACATTTATCTTTCCATTGTCATCATTTAATAGCAGTTTGCATTCAAATAGCTCATTAACAATATTACCAAATCAATTTCCTTTTATAATGTTTACACTCTAATACACTCTAACTAAATACTGTGACATCTATTTAAATCGAGAGACAATACAAGAGAAAAGGTTTACTTAGGGCCATCAAGGCGGACCGGGCTGAGCTAGTATTCTATAAAAAAATTTAAAAATTACTCAATCGATATCGAAATTAAATCTTAAAGGCATCGACATTAGAAAAACACCGCTTGCGATCAATTATTATTAGGATATAGGTGAACCACTCCCCCCATTTTCCACGTCATAAAATGTACGCCCATATTATATTAAATGATAGTATTAAATTTATTTAAAAATAGATAAAAAAAATAGGGTTCGATACCATTTTTATGTTTCTACTGAATTTATTTTCGATTCCGCACCAAATCATTCGGTATCGACTTATTTTAATCACATACATATATCTTCTTCCCCCGCATGTACGAATTTAATATGTGCTGAAGTTGTTTGATAAAAAGTTAAAAAAAAATATATAATGTTGAATCAATTTTGATCCACCACATGTGGTGTAAGTGATTTGTATTTCACATTGCCATCAAACAACACAATCGTATATAATGTTTACTCAAAGAGCGGTATAGATTTGGGAGGTATCGTACAAAAAATTTCAATTTCCAAAAACTTATTAAAGTTAGGTACATACATGTACATATAAATGCATATATATAGATTCTTAGAATACAAATCAAATATAAAATATTCATCATCTTTAAAGTGTACATGACTTATATAAATATCTACGTATATGCAAATATACACCAAATATAAAAATAAAGTTCATATACACGGTACCAAGTCTTTAATAGTAACAAGCATAAAAATATTATAAAAGAACAAAACAATAAAATTAAATCATTTCAACTTCAATGGCAATAAATTGATTTTTCGCCTTTGAATAATACGATAACGAAAAATATTCCTTTATCAGGGCGCACACAAAGCATGAAAAGGCGACGACAACGCCAACAACACACAAAAGAGACAACGACGACGACGACGACAACGGCAGAGTAATAACGACAAAACACATAAAAAAAAATTATTTTTCGCTTTTTTTTTGAATATTGCACGTCTTTAATTTAATTTCTTTTCCTCGTCTTGTCATATGTATTGTTACACGTACTCGTGTGTACGTTTTGGATATTTAAGAGAAGAAAAATATGACAACACCAAATCTATATTATTATTATTACTCGTATAATACGTTAAGATGTAACATAACAATATCAGAAATCTGTTTCATTTTTTTTTTAAACAAAAGGAAATTATTTTTCCTTCTTGGTTTATGCCCCAAATTTTCTGTTCCTCTACCGTTTTTTGGGGGTATTTTTGTATATATGTTCAAGATTGTCAAAACAAATGTGTATTATACGACGAGAGGCGAGGTACGAGTACAGTTTTATCTTATCCGTAATTTTACGGGTTTTTTGTGCCTATGGTTTATACATTTTTTATTTATTTTATTTTTAGTTCTGTTCTAGTTACTGTCAGGTCGATAAATGGATTGCGGTTTTTTCTGTATTTTATATACGACCAGCTTAACGTTTCAGGCACATAGCCGAATCGGTACAAAATAAAAGAAACATCCATAGTAGTTTTTTAAAAATACAAAGATTACGTATCATGGTATAAATTATAATTATTGTGTACAAAGACCACAATTTTAATCTCTTTAAACATAATATTCATGAATACCGTACATTTTTCTTGTCTTTCCCGATTTTCTTAATTATATAACAGCAAAATTATTATTTTTCTAAATTATTTGCTCAACTATCAGTGATTACACTTATTTTTATTTAATTTAATTATTTAAAAATATAGCGAATTTTGTGTCGAAAATCGGCAGAAGCAAATTCCCATAATACATTCAAAATTGAACATAACCTAATAAGTATAATAATTGATAAATAGCTTACAATAATATGACTAAGATATTACTACCATTACCACTACTACTACTTATAACAATAAATATGTATAACAAAAATAAGAACAAATATATTCAAATTGCAACTTCAAAATATGTGACTACCTTCGACTAAAAGGTGATATCAACAGTAGAAATAGCCATTGTTTAACTCTAGGTAAAAAAAAAACTTCAAATGAATGTCCTTCCTAATGTAAATTGGTAACGCATTAAAAAAAGCTGGAGAAGCGACAAGAGTAGAGCGACGAAAGTGTTTTTTGTAAAATCTTGGGATGGGATGTTACACAAAAATTGTTGGTTACCGCGAAAACTGTACCGAAAATCGCCTTTTTTTAGATAATTCTGATATTGGTTTTTTAGAAATATTCGAAATATTCTCAAAATAATTTTCTGTTAAACATATAAAGGACGCCAACCCATATTCCAATTTGGCCATAACTAGTGGCCAGAAATTTTTAGCACCGGAGTAGGACAATAGTCACGAATGAGGTAGAAAATTCTAGCAGTTGATGACAGATACTAGGTTGCCTGAATTAACATGCGATTTCCAAGTAAACACCAAAATATTTTAACGGGTCACGTGGTTCGATGTTAAAGCACTCAGAGGGGCAACCCGCGGCAAAATAAACAAATTAATGCTACCCAGACAATTTAAACAACATGAATTTAGTTTTCCGGTTTAACATCATGTGGTGCTTGTCGAACCAATTAAGAGAGTAAAGCTTTTAGATCAAAATTGATCATCGAAATAACGTTACTGGGAGAATTCCCACAATAAGCCAAAGCTGTGCCATCAGGAAACTCGGTAGAATAATCATGAAGATTCAATTTAAATACAGAGTTAATATAAATGAGAAACAGCGGAGGGCCTAATACTGAACCTTGGAGACAACCATCATCATTTATCTTAACTCTCACCGATCTACGGTCTAAATACTTTGCTTACCACTTATTTTAAACGCCCCTAAACCTTACATCATACATAATAGAGAGCAGAAGCTTGTGATCACCGATATCGAAGGCTTTAGCTGTATCAATAAATAATTATACGACAAATAATATTACCTTTTTTAAAACCAATATTGATTGTATTTAGGAATTCCAAGGTATGATACTCATATCTTGACGAAAAATATGTTGATGAATACTCGGTACTTTTAAGATTACTGGCTGCAAGGCAATAGGTCTATAATTCCCGCTATCAAGGCGATTACCATTCTTGAAAAGGAGAATCATAGTTGCTGTTTTCAGTCGATCGGGTACAACTCCCAACTCAAAGGAAAGGTTGAAAATGTGTGCAAAAATGGGACTGATATGCCCATCAATGGCTTTTAGTATATAACTAATCAGACCAACTTTATCAATTGAGTAGTTAAGTTCTAAAGCACAAATAATTGAAAAAACCTGATAACTAGACACTGGGGTCATAAAAAACGTTATGAAGTCGAAACTAGCTGTCATGTTGCTAGAGTCAAATTTAGCACCTAAGTCTTTAGCAACACTACACAAATAACAATTAAACTCATTAGCAATTTTTGAATCACTCGTAACAAATTCTCCGTTCTGTGCTAAAATAGATTTGACTATTGATGTTTTAGATTAACGTGTTAGACTTTTCGTTCACCAAAATCCATTTTAAAAATAGATTTCTTTTTTTTTTATATCTACATTAATTATGATACACATTCTATTATAACTTTCGCGAAGTACTGCATTATCATTATATTTTATTAATACGTCGCGCGAGGTCATATGAGTTCCAAGGCTGCAGGCGTTTGATTTTAGACGGACAATATAGCAGCGTTCTAAAATAGTCGAAATATTATTCAGAAATATCTCGAAAGCTAGTGATGGATTCTCGATGACAAAAATTAACCCCCAGTCCATTTGATCCAACCTTTCATATAACAACAACAAATTGAATTTCTTTCATCTTCTAGTGGAATTTTGGTTTAAATTAGAGGCTGATAACTATATTTCTGAGAAACTTTAAACCATATCTCAGTCAATTGGTGTCTGAAATTTTTAAGTCATCAGCCAATGCAGTTATACCTGAAAGATCATTAGACATAAGTCTAGCAAAAAATTATCAAAGCAAGTTGAAGAAAACGCAATAACCCGCGTGGGAGTACCACTCAATGATTCAAGACATAACGTTTATATAATCGAAAGTTGATGTCTCCAAAAGAAACAGATTTTTTGACATAATACTGCCCAAAACCTTGGCCACTTCCCGAACAAAAACTTGCCAAATATAATTTTGAAAACTTGAACATTAAATATTGTTCATTACGTTCATAGGCAACTTAAAAAATAGTATTAGGGAAAAAGTTCCTTGTCTTTGTTGGGTAACATTGAAACAAACAATTTTCTTCTTTCAAATGAACTTTATTAAACCAAATATGTGCCATTTTGATCGATGACCTTTTGCCATTTTCCTGGTAGAGCTATGAATCTATCATTGTAGAACTTCTGTGGTTTAGAGACAAAAAATCGAGACAACTCATTTTCGCAGGCCTCTTTTGGAACAAATGGTAGTCCGATGGTGAAAGGTCAGGACTATATGGTGCGCGCATCAAAACTTCCCAGCCAAGCTCTCTCTGTTTCTGCCAGGTCATCAATGATGTGTGTGGTCTAGCGTTATCATGATGGAACAGAACGCCCTTTCTGCTAATTAATTATGGACACTTTAACTGAATTGCTTGTATTAAACCTCATAATGCAGCACCTCATAATGCACGATTCCTTTCCAATCCTAACAAACACACAGCTTTACATTTCTTGACGTCAATCCTGGTTTTGATACGGTTTGAGAAGCTTCACGTTGTCGTATCTTATCCACTTTTAATCAACAATAATCATTCGCTTTAAAAATGACTCGATTTCGTTCCGTTTCAGCAGCGTTTCACAGATAGAAATACGGTCCATTAAATATTTAACTGTTATTTCATAGGGTACCGAAACGTCAACCTTTTTTTTGTATTCAGCCATTTTCAAATTGCTGTTTTGTGATCAAAATTTAGTTCTTTACCAACTGCATGGCTCCTTATATGCCGGTCTTCTTTAATTGTCTTTTTTTATTTTTTATTTATTTAAATTATTACCACTGAATACAATGCATCTAGTAATTTTTCTTTCTTAATTTAGTCAGAGAGAACTGCTGAGTCATCAGCATGCAATAGTCTGCATGATTTCATCGACTTTCCCGGTGGTTGGTTGACCAGAGTGAGACAATACGCCTACGCAACTCAAAGACGAGTTGTACGCAAGGTGCCACGTTTAAATTCAGTTGCATAAAATTTCACGGTAGTAAATGACGGTCCATGGTCCCCGTGCACAGCACTGAAAAAAAAAAATAAATGATACGATTTTTACTTAACCTGCTAACTAAATTTAAAATTGTAATACTAACATAATATTTTACATTATTTACCCATTCTAATTAAAAATCTAAAAAATTCTCCTTACTTAGCCTAAGTTAAAATAACATTTTTTGAAATGTAAAAACAATTTGTAAAAATAAAACGAAACAAAACCTTTTAAATAGTTAAAAGAACTTTATCATACGTAAAAATCGTGTAAATCAAAAAATCATCATTATATCCTTTTACTTATTGTTAACAAGTAAAGTTTACTTAGACAATGTAAAATAATTTGTTTAACGAAAATTTACACTTGCATAGTAATGGTGGCAATTTGATGTGTTAAATTTACATCGGCGATGTTTAACAATAATTATTACATTTTGAGTATAATTCGCTAGGTCAATTTATGTTTAATTCATTTAAATTATGTTTAATTCACAACTACAAATTGCTGTGAGCTGATCGTACTGATTTCAATGGAGGTGGTGTTTGTATTTACTATCGTTCCTCCTTTAAAATAAACAAACTTTCTTCTAATTCTTTATGTAAAGTTGAGTTTTTATCTTTTGAGCTTGTTGGTGAATTTGGAAAAATACTTATTTGGATTATTTAAAACCCTTCTCCTGTTTATTCAGGTGACATAGTTAACTTACAAGATATTTTTGCTGAACAATTATGGTGAATATGAAAGATTTATTTGTTGTGGTGATTTTAACTATAACATTAATAACCTATATTATTTACCGTTTAGTCCAACTATAATTAATAACCTTTTAGATTTGATTATTGTTTCTGAGCCTGATAAACATAATATTAATTCATTTGGGCAAATTGAAGTTCGTGCTATTTCTGATCATAATTTAATATTTGCAAGTTAAAAGTTTTGTAACACCAGGAGTAAGATATCGTATACTGTTGTTCTTGATTATAAGGCGATTACTCAACTACGTTTTATTGAAAATTTTTTTTTATTAACTATTCTGAGGTTGATGATATTCTTGCCAATTTCAACTTTTTACATTTAGACCAGACTTGTGTGCCTCGTAAAAGTGGTATAAATAAATGCTGTACTGCACCAAGGCTGAATGCTCATATTATTAAATTAATGGAACGTAGAGATTTAAAAAAACATAAAAGGTTTGGATTATATAATGATTTACAATCTTTTAGATTTTTTAGAAATAAAACAAATATGTACATCAACCAAATCAAACAAAGATATTATTTTGGAAATTTGAAAAATTTCCAAATAACTTGGAATAATTTAAAAAAAATTTGAGGTTTCTTGCCTCACTAATTTTGGTTGGGATCATTAAATTTCGTGATTCCTTGGGAGTTTTGTCACTACCTGATGCTAAATCTGATCATTATACAGGTGATGCTTTTATATTTGATTGTGTTGATGAAATTATTATGTTTTAAATGTTATTCGTGAAATTAAACCTGATCTTATGATATGGTTGGTTTAAAAGTCTTAAAACTTATCGATTTATTGCTCCCTCTTATAACTTCCGGTATTAACCAACAATATCTGACAAAATCTGTATTTCCTGATTTATGGAATGTGGCGTCCATAATTCCGTTACCAAAGAAGGATGTAATTTCCAATATAGGAGAAATACGTCATATAGAACGAAAAAATAGAAAATATCATGCAACGTCAAATGCATGATAATCTTCATAGGTTTAATTTCCCAAGTGAGTTTCAGTCGGTCGGGGTGTAACGAAACTTGATAGTTCAAGTTCGATTAACAGATTGATCTGGCAGCGGTCTATACGCGGTATTCGGTTGCCGGCTAATAAATTTTAAAGGTCGTGGGGGTTGTATAGACATGCCAAATTTTTAAATTAACCGCTGGGAAATAATTGTAAATAGTAACGAACCATATCCTCAGACAATAAGGACGTACGCTCAAGCTCACCATCTTAATAATAATCTATTGCATTTCAATATCCATTGCAAAAACAGAAGACATAAACTATTATCATTCACTAATTAATGAGAAATCACAAGCACAATTAACCAAAAAAAATCACTCACGAATTGAACTTTGTGTTTCACAAACATAAAAAAAATATATTTATACAGATATAATATAATAGATAATCAAAAATCAAGAAAAAAAATTCAGTTATAATCTTGATCCAAAATAGGCGATCAAGCTAGGCAAAAGAAAAAAACCAAAAAAATTTGAAAAAACTACATTTGTACATACAATAAACAAATCTATTGAAAAATAAAAAAAATCAACTATCATTTACTTGCAAATCAAAAAAATTAGAAAAAAAAGTAAATTAAATTTTGAGTAATAATAAATAATGCACAATCAAATACTTGACATTAAAAGTAATTAACGAGAGATTGATAAATTCTTAGGTATACGTAATAATAGCAAATACAGTAATTTAAGGTTCATGACATACGAATAGTAAAACGCATTAATTACAAAATTTCAAATACCGTACAATGACTCAGTTACTATGCAGCTCATCATGGTATCCTTAATCCGTATATTGTGGTCGAAGGTAGCAGCAGTGTTGTAGCGGCCGATGAATTCTTCCAGCATAACGCGTGCACCCCAGTTATATATCAATTTCTTTCGTATCAGCTTGCAAATATAAAGGATTCACCCTTTCGTGGCATGTACCGGTTATGATAAGGTACGCGGGTTTTATAACGCCAAACACTGAGCATAAGATATTATATAAATCATACAAATAATATCTAATTTGTGTTTTAGTATCGTCACTTTATCAAACGATCAATGGGATAACTTGTAGCAATAAAACTCAATTTTTTCCAATTGGTTAGTATTTTAAATAATATTTTTTTTTTTTTTTTGTATTGAAAATTTCACTTTATTATTAATTACAATATAAGTTTATGATAAAATGTTCACAAATTATAGTTTTATTTAATATTTTTTTTATTATAAAAATTATAGTTTTATTTAGGTTTATATTATAAATTACAGTTCGGACTTAATTTTAGAGTACAACCCAACGTGCAATTCGTGAACGTTATATTTCGTTTTGGGGTTGTAAATTCTTATTTTTTTTTGAATGACAGTAGTTTAATTTAATGTCCTTTTAATTTAATTTTTGTTTAAATTTATTTTGAATTATCTTTTTCATACACGCGCGATTTGTAAACTGTCCACCATATTTTCACTCGTGGAATTTCACAACACAACAATCATATAAAACCGTAAAAAAAATAACGCGATCCGCGCGATCCCAACGCGCACGTTTTAGATAATATCTATTTTTTTTTTTCACTTAAAGGGATTCTTAAGAAAACACGACAATTGCGACATTTTAAATATTATTATAATACGGTCGAATATACGTTATATAAAAAAACAAATTACAATTATAATTTGTAATAATACGCAAAGACAATTATGTATTGCCAAAAAAATAAATGAAACGTACTCATCGACTGACCAAACAAGAATCTTTTTTTTCGACCATCGGCCTTGCTCTTTTTATAACCCTTTTGAAAAAAACAAAAAATCAATTGGTGGGGGTGATCAGTTGCAGATGAATATCATAAAGACTGTACCAAAACAAATATTAGTATAATAAAATTATAATTCCAATTAGCACAGTGGCAGAGCTGGGAAGGATTGAGGCAACCGCGGCCGTCGTTACAGGGGTACAAATCAGGATACAGTACCACTACTGCTCTTGTTAATATTATTACTAGATTTTTCTAAAGCATTTGATTGCGTTAATCTTATTCATTTGCTTCAGAAGTTACATTTGTATATTATACATTTTCTAATTCGGCTATTAATCTAATATACTCATACTCGTATATGAGTAATTGTACACAATTTGTGAAGTATAGTTTTGATCATTCGAATATTAGTGATATGGTAGTAGGTGTAACTCAGGTACATAAATGATCTACCATGGAAAATTTTGAATTACCGGTTTCATCTTTATACTGATGATTTACAACTTTATAATGGTGATCATTTGTCACAGCTAAATGAGATAGTGATTAAACTTAACACGGATTTTAAAAATGGTTCTTTGTGGGTTAAAAATAATTCGTTATCATTAAATCCGATTAAAAGTAAAGCTTTATTACTCTCAAAAAGTGATCAACAACATGTTACACCTACACTTTTCCTAAATTAAGATATTATATCGTTTGTTCCAGTGGTTAATGATTTAGGGTTGCTTTTGAATTCTAAACTAACTTGGAATGATCATATTAGATTTCTTTGTCAGAAGGTTAATTATGCCTGGTATTCCCTTAAATTGATTAGAAAGTTTTGTCCAGTTAACCTCCGTAAAGCTCCACTAAGCGCTCGTGACTCGCCTATGAGGCGATACTTAAGATACTATACCCAAATAATTGCATATAGAATTTTTCTGTAGATCTTTCAGTTTGTAGCGAGATTCAGACGATTATATCAAATAATCCTGATAGATTTTTTTCTGGAAATCTCAAAATTTTAAATTTTGGCTGAATCTTAGCCATAGAAATTTTTTACGATCAAGATATCATGACAATCGTAACATTTTCTTCGAACTGGGATAGTAAAGTTTCAGGACAGTGATAGGTTAGTGTTGCCAACAGGAAGACTTTACTTTATAAAAGATTTCTCAAAATTCACGCAACAAGTAATTTTGATAGAAAACACAGATTCTTTTACATTCTTAGGAAATAACTGATGCATTATTTAAATTGTTTATAGGACTCTATGGCATGTGACACTATCTTGTTGAAACCAAATGTCGTTCACATCCATTCCTTACAATTTACTCACATATAACTGGATTATCCTATCGCGATAGCGAGCATGCTTCATTTCTGAAGAAGAATGTTAATACGGAAAATTAGACCCTAAATACGATAACTTTGGCGATTATATTTAAAGCATGCCCGTATATTTCCCACAAGCATAGAATGGACTGAAGTAAAAGTAATATTTCTACATGCACGCTGTTTCTAATTTCTTTTAAAATTTCTGGGAAGACACAGAAGTAACTTAGATACCATATTAAATTACTTACAAGCCACTTAGAGTCAGATAGATCATTATGGCTAGCACGATAATTATGGCTAGCCTGCTAAAGGCACACCGCAAAGTGAAATGTTATTGCCCTTCCTTAGAACTTGGTAATTAATGACCTGTTACTGAACCTGTAAAGGTTATGGTTTCCGTTTTCGGAAAATGTCCATGCTAGAATGCAAATTCGCTCGGCAAAGTCTCCACAGCTCTGATTTAAGCAAAAATTCACGCAACACTGAGTTTGTTTTTTTGCTTCTATTAAGTATGAAGTTTTCCAAATTGGTCCCCTTCCTTTTGTAATGGTTTCGATTTTGATCTTCAGAGAAAGTCTTATTTTAGGGAGCAAGCTATATTGGTAACCTATTTTATTAGAGAGAGTTAAGAAAACGACTTTAGCACTTTACTCTTGTTAATGTGTTATTGAGACCCACATTATTCACTGACTTTACGTTTCAACCATTTGGTCCATTTTATAATACGGAGTTATTGTCTGGTGGGTTACTAAAAATCATTTTTCAAACAAAAAAGTTGGCTCTGTTCTGCTCAGACGGGCTGATTGGGATGACACGTAAATCCTAAGCTTTTTCCACAAGCTGGGAAATTCCAGTAGAATTTTGGCCAAAATAAGTTTACCGGATGTGACAGCTTTCATGTGAGCTTTTCCGTTTTTCTACAGGAAGTGACAGCTTCAATAGGAAATTTTTCATTTTATGCATATTTTTGATAAAGAATATCATTTACGAGAAAAATGGTTATAAACTAACAGATTCTGAATTAATTTGGCAACCATACCGCGGTCTAGATGAGTTTTATAAAAAATAAACGGAGATTACGATTTTTGTGGAATAAACTATATTTAGTCCTGTAGTTTGGACAAAACTATATATTTAAGCTTTTTTCATAAATTGGGAGATCCTTTTACAAATGATTTAAAAAGTACATTAATTTTGAGAAAATCGACTTTGAACTGATAAGTTCTCTATTAAATTTCCAATAATTTTTCAAAACTTAAGCAGAAAAGTAGAGTTTTTTTGTTTAGTAATCATAAAAATTGTTGAACTCGAGTTTTTGAGTAAATGTCTATATCATCTCTGCAGCTCAACTCCGTGTGAGCAGGTTGAAATTTCATGCTTTAGTATTTTCCATAAATCTGAGATCCCTCGATTTTTAGCAAAAATGTGTTCACCAAAAGTGACAGCTAACATAGGAGCTTTTTCATTTTGAGCAAATATTTTTTAAAGTTTATGGCATATGCGGGAAAACAATTGAAATCATATAGATTGTAAATAGATTTTTAAACAAAATTTGCTCAGATCAAAAACGTTATTCCACCAAAATTAGAATTTTTAAAGTTTAGGCGGATTGACTATTCGGAAACTTCATACTTAGAGTTTTTCTAGTAATTGGGAACCGCTGCGAAATGTGGTAAAAATATTTGTGCTGGAAGTGGCAGTTTTCAGTGGATCGTTATCAAGTTTTGCAACATAAGTAAAACTAGTTACTTATTAAAATCTATAAATAATCAATCATTCTGATTATTTAAGTAAAAATCAAAGCAGAAATGTTAAAAATATACATGAAAGCACAAAATTCCGCACATAAAATTGTAAATAATCATTAACATGCTATTTACATATAAAACTTTACTTTTAAAGTAATAAAACCAAAAATTAAATATTAATTGAAAATTGTTAACATGATAATTTCTTTCTATTTTCAGTGCAAAGGTAAATCAATTTTTACGCTATATACAGACGAAACTACGAAAAAAAAGAAATTGAAACACACAAAACTCTTAATGTAAGTTTTTTAAATTTAAAATTAAAATATATCAGTAAACAAGTACGAGTAGATTGAAATTGTTTTCGAAATTACAATGCTATGTATGTAGAATATAAAATTAAATTAAAATATTTAAATTAAAATGAAATTAGCAAATTTTTGTGGCACGATATATAGAACTCTGTGGGAATGTATGTGCTCGTCATAAATATGGCCCAGCACCTACAGCTATATTCTTTATAATACATTTTACAATACGTCTTACATCCTCAAAATAATAAAATTTTGTAATTATGGTATTATATTGTTTTATAATTATGATCCTTTGATTATTACATCCCCAGGGTATTTGCTCTTCTTTACATATTTTATATACAGTGATGGAAACATTTATTAATATTTAAAATAAAATTCGTCTCAGTTAAAAATCTAAGCTTTCAACGTGCTTGTAACATAATGCACGCAATTTAATTTTGTTTGTAATATTTTTTCTAAGCTATGTACAAATACTCGAACGAGATAATCAATAATTACATAAAACTGACTGCCTCTCATCAGTACTTTTGATTGACTCTCGTATGTGAGAGTAAATATATATAATTAGCATCCTGTTGGTTTTTAAATATAAAGAAGAATTTTTTGCAGGAGTATTAAACAATATGAAGTATATTCTATTCCTTATAGATTGCATAGTGTTGAAGTATCAATAAAAAATAAATTCATCTTCAAAATCAATAATATTTAAATACCTGTTGAAACTTTCTGGTATATATAGAAGAATACTGTATATTTCTATTAAATTGACATGGTTGCGAAATTCAACCCTTGTCTGAAGAAGATATCGTAAGAAAATTGATTTATATGAGTTCATCTTACTCGTATACCTTACACAGAGATATGGATTATATATTGAAATAATTTTTGTTGATACTTTTATACAAAAGACGTGTGTGTACCAATAAACTTAGGGGATAATGTCAAAGATAAAATATGGGTAATAAATCAAAATAAATTTATTAAGAATTTTAATAATGTTAAATTTAGGATTACATGTTATATGATCAGCTTATTATACTTAAGTTAATAATTTGAAAGAGATTTTGTCATATTAGCATTTAAAATGGTAACACAAAGTGTTATAATTAATTTAATTATAGATTAGGTACATGAACGAAAGATTAACCTTTTTGAAAAATTAACCTATTGAAGTAATAATGAACCTAGATATTGATTTTTAGTTTTGAACATACATTTATGAATAAACTTTTATTTGATATCGTATAGATGAAGTTTTTGAATGGCAACAAGCCCCTGCCAAATTTTTGAAAGAGTTATAAAACGAAACTATCAGAAACGTTATCTGAACATTTTAATTTTTTCCCAGTAAGCAAATTCAAATACCACAGGAAAGTAAAGATTAAATCAAATTTTGTTCGAGGGAAGAAGTGTATTTTCATTGAAGGTAGCTGGATAATCTAAGTGACGCGGACATCTTATTGAATTATTAACGCAGGTGTTAACTTCGCTTGTTTTTATCAGCGATTTATCTGAAAAATCCATTTTTTTGATCCCCTTGTTTTGCTTCAAATTTTTATCGCTTCAGACACCTAATTTGCAGATGAAATGTGAGAAGTAACGGATGGATTTTACCACAATGAGAGTGGGTTAGTACATCCATTATTGCATTTTGAGTGCCCTGAAATTCTGTCATGACAAACAGCATGATTTGAAACACAATAATGCGCATATTGATTAAATTTTGTTGGAGCATATCAAAATTCTTTGAGATGACATGATGATTTAACTTCACAATGTTGACAGTTGCATAAATTACTAAAGTTTGAAGTTTTTAAAAGTTTAGTAAATGCTCTTCGTTCTGTGTTGTTTGAATGATTTCATTTTCATAATTTTCAGCTTCTCTGTGCGTTGCCGAACTTGTCGCCAAACAAAAAATCCACTTTACCTCCAAGCAATATTTTAGGATGATGAAGCTGTTTATTAAACTTATGAATTAACCTGTTTTGTTGGATTATATTTATGAGTTGTCTGCTTAATTGTTGGTGGATTACCTCACACATTGTTGGTCTATCTTTTTCAGATCGTAGATGGCGGCATGTTTTATTAAGTGTCTGAATATAGACCAAAATGTTAGAAATTTCTTTAAAGTATAGTCATTAAAACCATAATGTGCTACGATTTTTCATCTCGATGCTAGAAACCTGATGGTACCTATATTTCTTCATAGTAGATGCCTGGTATATTGATACACAATGATACATGGGAATCATCTGCAGCCATTACATTAAATAATACAATAACCATAACATTGCCAGAAGGCACAGAGCTTGCATTTACCGTTGGTTATTGTATTTCTGGTATTGGCTTGGTGTTAGCTCTGATCCAACAGAAATCGGTACTCTACATATTTTGGTAGTGTACCTTGTTTTTATTTTTGTACCTTGTTGTACTTATCACCTTGTTTTACTGTAAGAACTCTTACAAGAACAGCTGGTGTTGAAGAAATTATTTCATCTTTTATTAGAACTAATTCTCCTTCCTTCAGGTTGAGTTGTTCTTTTAACCATTTAGGCCATTTTTGGAGCCTTGATAGATACTCCGACCTCCACTTCTTCCAAAATAGTTTGGTTAACTTTGTAAGTAAATTCCACATAATAATGACAAACTTTGTCATGCCAGCTCGGGTATTGCAATTATTGGTCTGTCTATTAAAAAGTGTTTTGAGTTAATACTGAATCATCATCCTTGTCATTGCTTAGTGGAGCTCATTGTTGTTTTTGTGTTGAGACACGGTTTGGGTTAATATATTTTTAGTTTAGTTTATTTGGACTATAGTGTGTTTGAGAATTATTCAAAAGTTCTTTGGAATATGTTGTTTGATCATCTTCACTCCAGCATTGATTTTGCTTTTTGATATTTTACTAACACCTACAAAATTTGTGCTGCAATTACTGAATAACTTTAGGCATAGGCCGTTCCTGCAAAGCAGGAAAACTTTACGTTATGTTTTATAGAATTAGCATAAACTAGTGCAGTTGTCCATGTAGTTTATTATTCCGTGTAGGAGTGAAATTTAACATCCCAATCGAATCCAGCAGCCCATAGATCCTGAGAATTTTTTTTTACTGTAATTACAGTTCGAGCATATTACCCTAATGAATCTAAAAATGTTCATGCTTTGTTAGTTTATTACGTTTGTGACTCATGTCCCTTACTTCTTGCTTCAATTACCTATATAGTTCAGGGCTTAAATGTTTTAACTTAACTTTTTCGAATCAAATCGAAGCACGTCCCCATTTCATAAAACTAAGTTTACATTTTTCAACTCATCAATAATTGTTGTTTACCTACTATATTTTAATCCAAACATATTATACCAGAGCCTCCTAAATATAAGAGCCGTAACATTCCGCCATTTTTTTCCATGAGCTTTCCGTAGAGGGGTAGCTTTTTGTTCTTTTTCATACCAAGACGTTGTCGACGAGTTGTCGATGTTGTCGTCGAGTAGTCGACGTTGTCGACGAATTGTCTACGAAACCATGTAAAAACTAGTAGTCGACGCGTAATCGCCCATCCCTGGTAAATACCGCTATAGAATTTGACGGTTGCAACAACAATTTTCATATTTAATACTGCTAATATTTACTGAACACATACCATTAATGGGATATTTCCGAAATGCCAAAAATATTTTCGAAATAAGTATGTAATTTTGAACCAGGAGGCTCGAAACGTTAATAAGCTGAATATAGCATTCAATATTATAAGTTCGATCTAATCGTCTGTCCGTTAGTGTTTGCACTTGATTATAGGTTAAGCTGCACATTGATAATGTTCAATGCAGAATAAAATGTACATGGGCGCAGTGTTATGCCGTATTGTCTACACCATGTAAATAATTAATATTCTACACATGTAAACAATGTATGTAGAAAATTAAAAAACGACAATGTAGGGAATGTAGACAATGTCGAGAATTATTATTTCTGTTAGCATTCATAAAAATCTATAATTTCTTTGTAAATGGACCCATTTCAAGAATGGAATTCATTCTTTCATCCCATTTAAAAATTTGTTCCCAATTTTTTATATGGAATGAAGCACATTTATGTATATGTACGGTTAAAATGCAAAATCGTTAAATGTGTGAAATACAAATTTTTAAAATCGTTTACACGATTAAAAATCAGTTGTAAATAAAGCCTATGTAGCCGACATGTTTGCTATATAGGAGAGACCGTATGTGAGAAGCACGGATTTTGTGGTTTCAATCCACAAATTTGAAGCGACTGCGACTTGTGCTTTATTAATGGTTATTGCAAATTCGAGTCGCAAACTGGAAATTGCAATCTTTTAAATTCGAATGGAATATTGGTCGGTATCATTGGTATTCGCGGTAATAAGGCATGTTCTCCTATGAATTTGCCATGGTTCGATAATGTTATTCAACAAATTTTTAACTGCAAGCCTGGTTCCATTGCACAGTCGCGGGGATCGGCATTTCGAAATATGATGGGTGCACCAATTTTCAATGTCAGTTTGTGTCGTGGTAATCCTGACAAATCAAGTGAATTCAGGAAATCAACCGGATAATTAACAACTTCTTCTTGATTCATGACGCAATCAACTAACTTATACATTGTAGAATTGCCAGATATTTGATTTTGTATAGCTGTGTTAATAGCATTGCCATCATTGTTTTTGACCTCCAACATTGCACGCTCGCTTAGCCATTGCTGATTTTTGTAATTGCAATTAATATTTGGAAATACGCTGTTAATTAGTTCGTCACTTGAATGTGTTAAAATGCAAAAATCTGATGGAATGGTAAAGCAATTATTTGTGGTCTCATTGATTGGCATTTTCCCGTCTCCAAGATCTTTGAGACATATTTGTTTAGTTCCTCGGTTGGTGTGGAATGTGGTATAACTGGTAGAGACTGACGAAAATCACCAGCCAGCAAAATAAGTTCTCCTCCGAATGGTTTTGTATTACTTCTTAAAACTTGGAGAGTCTGATTCATTGCTTCCAAAGATTTTTGTGGGCCATTGTGCATTCATCCCATACTTTTAGTTTACATGTTTGCAAAACTTTTCTCATTCCTGAATTCTTTTTTCTGTTGCATGTGGGTGTTTCAGTAAATTGCATGTTCAATGGCGATTTGAATGCAGAGTGTGCTGTTCTACCTTCATATAACAGAGCTGCTGCAATGCCAGAAGATGCGACGACCAATGCAATGCTATTTTGTGAGAAACTGGTCGAGTAAACCAATGAAACAGAAATGTTTTGCCTTTTCCACCGCAGTCATAATGCAGTTACATGCATTGTGTTGTTGTATCGTCAGTTTTGGCAGATTTGTTTGAATTAATATTTGCTGCTCATTGACATTAAATTGCTGCTCTCTATGTAAATCTCGATCGTATACATCGTCTGCTAATCGATTCGATGAAACCATTTCTAATTGAATGAGGTGTTCTGTTCACAATTGTTAAACACTCGGCTGCGTTGTTGCTGGCTGTGCGCACCCGATTTAAAAATCCTTCACTCATTTGATCTTAGTATTGTTCCCACAAATCTTTTGGATTAGAGAGAAAGCATGTTGTCAAAATGATGGATAATATCCCAATGTCAATCATTTTCCAGTAATATTAATTTCGAACATGATTCACGATAATTTTAGCATAATTGGTCATCAACTGTTCTCAATTGTTGAAATGATGCTAGTCCAAATACATTGACTAACAATAATCGCAAGTAAAAGCATTCTGCATTGTTGCGATGAACGTTGTACAATCTACACAATGCATCGGCTGAAAATAAATTGTTGGATCCTTCTACAGCTTTTCCATGTTGGCCTTTTTGAAATTTTTTTGATGTTGCGATCCATTGAAATGTCTTGGCACATCTGAGTATAGCAAGGTATTACTGAATTCATCATTTTGGTTTAATGTAAAGAATGCTGTCAATGTTGTAGCTGGTGGTGTATCTGCTCGATGTCATGTATTTTCTGCATTGAAATGAACCTGCATTTTCCAGATGAACAGCCAAATAAACAACTGTTGGATGGCGTTCATGTATTGGAAATGCCAAAACTCAATCAATGTCAAGACAGCCATGATCGAATTGCAATATTCCACATCGATATGGGCTTTTTATATTTGAAGAGCAATGGCGAATACTTTTCGTTGCCACTGATGGTTTCTTTAAATAATTCAGTTAGGGGATTTTTGCATTTTCCATCTGCCATGCACGGAGACGTTGGATTGATAATTCCGTATGGTCCATGGACCATATTTTTGGTGACTACTTCAAATAAGTCTGAATCGATTGCATGTATCTGCTTTCTGATGTTATATGGAAATTATGTATGTATTTTAACTTTTTTATATTAATTTTTATTTATCAAGCTAGACGAATATTTAGTCTAAAATATTAATTTTTTATTTCATTTATTTGATTAAAACTACATCAATTTAAATGCCAGAAAACAGTTTAAAAATTAATTTTAAATTCAAATTAATTAATTTTAAATTAATAAATACCTTTTTGATTCCATCAATTTATTTCGGCGGATCTATTAAATTGATTGATAACGCAATTTGTTTCAAACAATACTTCAGAGTCAATAGTATGCTGTTTTGTTCGCTAAGGCAATTCCATTCCCAATTGTTGACGATTACGTCCTTATATAGATAAGTCGTTTATATGGGATCCATATATTTTAGACGGAAGTGTAGTAACGAACAATCAAATTATAATAAAATACAATTTTTGATAGCTCTGATTAATTTGCAATGCAATTTTTGTGTATTTTGGGAAAATATTTGTATGGATCACAGGACCCATGGACCCACGTACTCAGGGACCCGATACATTCAAAAAAATTATCTTGGTATAAAATCCATATCCAATGTTTGAGACTGATTGGATAAATGAAAACCTATTAGGAGGGCACCCTTGACCTAGGGGGACGGACCCTTCAAATTCAAGCATGCCGCTAATTTCATATAAGAATTTTCCTTAACTCATTCCCGTCAAAGAATTAAAAAGAAAATTGAATTTTAGATAAATTTGTACCGAGACCCCTAGACCCCGGTGTTCAACCCCTTCAAAAATATCGTAAAGTTTGTTCTGGACATCCAATTTATACACGGTCAAGGTTTTAAGACCATCGGTTGAGCGGTTTGTGATATTTGGTAGTGCGACTCGTGCGACACCTATTTAAAAATCCACTTTGCCTATGACCACCTCCTTGCCGAGATACACATTGTGTGAAAGTTTCATGTCCATCGGCCGTATAGTCTTTGAGATTCTCGGGAACAAACATATAAACCTCTTTTGACTTTTATATAGATAAGGCTGGAAAAATGGAGTGAATCGAGAAAATTAATGTTTTTTATATTTATGCTTTCACTTTTTAAAATGTGGAAATGTATCCAGGAACTTTATATACAGTTAAATCAAAACCAAAAGCTTTAACTACTACAATGATAAACATATCATGACTACGCAATAGAATGGTAAAGCATAAAAAATTAAAAAGCTTTCAGGCAAATATTGATCATACAAGTTGTTCCGAAGGCTTGGCGAAATTTTATCTAGGATGACCATTGCTAATATCTTTAGCTCTTAGGCTTCGCTCCGTTTTTGATTGAATGGCAGTCACGAGAGGCTGTCACGTTGGTAAAAAAAATAATTAAAGTAATCGTTTCCCAAGCATTTGTTAAGCATTTTTAATTCTCTCTAATGCTGTTTGATACTCAAAGGGCCAGGAAAATTTACCTTTCTTAACTAGTTTGATCAGCAAATTTGTACGATTGCAGATAGGTGATAGCAGCCAAATTTTTTAAGGATCGGTGATAATAGTTGATCATTCCGATGTTGCGTTGGGTCTGCCGATCTGTAGTAGAATATGAAACATTCTTGATAGCAGTAATTATATTGCTTTGTAGTATGCCGTTCGATGTAATGTCACGGCTAAGGCAACTAAAATGTTTTAATCCAAATTCACATTTGGATGCAACGATTATAATTCCATAATCTGATAGGCTTCTAAAAAATACCTGTAAATGGTTTCCGAATGTTCTTCAGTGGTTCTGCTGGCAACTAAGATATCATTGACGTAAGCGAATAGGAATGGCAAATATTTTGTTACTTCGTCAATAAATCGTTGGAATGTTTGACCTTCGTTCTGAAACCAAAAGTCATTCTACAGAAATCAAACATGCCAAATGGTGTAGTTGTTGCAGTTTTGCATTGAACTTCGAATGCAACCGGAATTAGTGATAAGCTCGACTGAGACCAATTTTTCAGAATATGGTGCATCTATGAAGGTGTCTTGAAAAATCACGAATGTGAGGTAGTGGGTATACCTGTCCGTGATATATCTGTCCGTGACAGTAACTGAGTTTTATCGCCTGCAATTTCGACATGATCTCCAGTCATTTTGTTCCTTTTTGGGTACCATATGGAGTAGTGAGTAAGTCGATGAACAAGATGGTTTGCTATGAGCTAGTTCGGAAAATTTCTTTAGCAATGAACCAAAAATGCATTCAACTCAAACCTAGGTGACGGCGAGCTAATGTCTGAAATTTTTCATAGAGCAGATATGGTAAATCGGTTGCTAAACCGACTTTAGCTAAGAAATCCGCACCAATGATGGGTTTGCTTACAGAATGTGGCGAGATTCGCGGGGTCTCGGATTTTAGAGTAGTAATTTCGAACCATAAGTTTTTATTGGCAAACCAATTGCTATCGATATCTCTGGATCTTTGTCTTGTTGACAAATAAACGGCGGATTAATGTGGCTCCAGCATCTGACGTTGCGTTTTTGGAAGTACTTAGTTTTTTTATTTAAATCTGTTCATGTAAATGTGCACCCCTTGCAATATTTCTGTGTTCTCTCTCTCCGAATCTATAATGGTACCAACACATAGGATGATCAGCTGAAGAGCGTGACCGGCCATTAATAATTTTTAAAACGATATCTAGATCTTTGAAAATTTTGTCGTTTATTTTTGCAGGTTCAGAAAATGGGCGGAAATATGTTAGATGTCCTGAGTGATTCGAATTCTACTTAGTCTCATCACTAATATACTATTTAACTTTGAAACTGCCATAATCAGCGTCTTCGCAGCTGCACAGTCTATATATTTTTTGCGAACCAACCACTCCAATGTGTCCGAGAACCTATTTCATTTGATATTCTTACCATTAATTTTTGAAAGAGATTTGATGACGATTCACGGAACGGAGGGCGAACGGGCTCGTGCGTTAATTATTCAGAATATTTTGAATTAATCGTTGGTGCTTTTCAGTTCTTGATGGTAGAAAGATTGTGACTCACGAAGTATAATTCTGAATTTACTCATGACTCTCGATATAACGGGTAAACAACTCTGTTGTAACGTTGGAGTTTTAAGTTGTAGAAATTTAACTGCTTTGCGGTTAGATTCGAACTTTGTAAGTAACTTTGACATCAGCCATGTATAGCACCATATCACCAAGTATAAAATTTTTCTAGCTACTTTTACCACCGTTAAACACCCGATTTTTCGGAAGATACTGACACAAATTGTTTAATTGATTTAATTTTTTCGATTTAGCCGCTTTTCAAAAATATTTTTGCTAGAATTTGGGACTTGAATTTTTATACGGTATGCGAAGTTTATTTTTAAGCTTATAAGTTTCCTTAATAGTGTAAGTTCAACAAATTAGAATAATCGGATTCTCATATATATTTTTTCTGTTTTTTATGATCGATACTAAAAGCGAACATTATATAATATAAAATTAAAATCATTAAACGCAACGTCATTTAGTGGCATAATTAAAAAGGGTATGCAAGCACCTGTTACCTCTTTATTAAGTAATAGACCTAATCTAAAATATTCCATTAAGTTATTCGGATGTTACATAAATCTTCCACGTCGAAATAGTAAGAAAAAAAATATTAAACTGTCCTTGATCACTGTCACAAACGGTACAAGCATGAAAAGCTCCAGAATATTAAAAAGTATCTCTCCATGGGCAAAGTTTATTTTTGTTAAATTGATTACAGCGCATAAAATCCTTAATGGAAAAACTCTTTAATTTTAATTAAGGCAACACGCTTAAGATACATACAAAAATAAAATGGGTAAATATATATAAATGAATTTACAACCCTTTCCGCATTTTGGAAGCTAAACAAATTCTTTCGTTATTTTTTGGTATGTTGAATTTTTTTTTTAATATTTTAAGATAAAGATTATTTTATTTCAAATACCTCGAAAATAAAAAATATTTAAAAATTTATTATATTTGTAAATAAAATGAATATAAATTATTTAATTAAAAAAATATATATTTTGTCTAAATTAATCCTAATCTTCTAAGATAAATTAATTGTAAAACAGAAGAAAGTATGTTTGAGTATTTCTAGAATACAACAATTTATAGGAGATAAATAATTATCCAAAAAACCCTTCTAGAATAATTTTTTTTTAAATTTTTTACATAACACCAACTCATGCCCTTCGATAACAAAAAGCTTTTAGGAATACGCACACAGTTTTTCACTCAATTTAATTTGAGGATAAAATTTATGTACACCAAGTAAATTATAAGCTTTATTGTTTATGAGTCAGGAGATGATGCCGCATTGAAAATAATTTTTTCAAAAAAGATTTATTTTCGAAATAAATTTTAAAGTGGAAGTTTGACACGATTTTTTCGTGTGTGTGTGCGCTAGCCTTAGTAAAATATTTTGTATACAGTGTTGCAGATGTGGTTTCATTTTCATCACCCAATTAGTATGTAAAAGTAAAAGCAATGTACTTCAAAATAATTGTATCCGCAGTTAGCCGGACGTAAAAAATGTATTCCACCCACATTTTGTGATGTATAGACATGTTTAAAAGAATTTTTTGTATATAGTACTAATCTTTCTTGGAAGGGCATTTTTATGAAATATAAGAAATTAACTCGATAGATTTCAGGTCCTTCTACATAAATCAATTTGATTTGTCTGCATTTTTGTTTTTCTGGTACTAATTTTATTTTAAAAGCTTTTTACTTCTTTTTGGAGTCCTCGTCGATCCTTCTAAGTATTGATTGTATAAATATCTTCTAAACACTAAAAACTTTACTATTATCCACGGGAGAGGGACACATATACTATATTCGATTAGCGAGTATTAAAAGGAATATGCAAATGCTCGTTTCACTTTATATAAGCTAGAAATATATACTGAATTGATTGGCACTATATACGAAATCGGCAAAGGAATACCAAATAATTGATACACCATAAAAATATAATTTCAAAGGAATTTTTTTTATACATTTCGTAAGAATTTCAAAAAAAAAATAGGAAAAGCACGAATAAAATGTAACACGAAGCAAAAATTTAAAACAAAACAAAGAGGAAATGAAAAAAGGTCCTTTGTATAATACATAGCTTTTGATTTTTTGCTTGTGAATTGGTTTGACAGATGAAAATTGTTTTACTGCTTCTTTTCAGTCATGGATGGCATGGTAAATTGAAAAACAATGTTGAAATATTTGTCAATTTTCCATTTTCCTTTTTATTTCCGTATAGTTGATGCCTTTTATTGTTATAATTTCGCCCCATATATATATATACACACACACAGTGGTAAATTGATGTTACCTTGAAAGTCAATTTATTGTACACTTAGCTATATAAAAGAGGATGTCTTTTTACGGTTATTTTATTCAAAAAAAGGACATAAAGTGATAAACAAATTTTTTCATGTTTTCCCACCTTATCAATTTTGGTATTTTGTTAATTTTCATTGTAACAAGGATTGAATTTAGGTTGTCATTGTATTTATATATACCTAACAAGGAATGATATGGGGTATCCTGGTGCGAACAAAGGACATCTGATAATATTGTTTTTAAATACCAAAGGAAATTTCAAATTTGTCCAGCAATGATAACGCATTGCGGTACAATATAATCAGGCATGTGGTTTTACTGTATACATATGTAACATATGAACATGGGTACGTACAAAATCTTAAAAATATTTTGTATTTGTACTTTTTACTACAATTACCCTAATTTTCGTTAAAAAAAATCAAAAAAAAAAATCTAGGCATTCTCAAGAGATTATAGTTTATATCACAAAATCTTTATTTGCCTTTCTCTCCATATATATTTTATGTGTATATAGCCTCTTGCTCGGTTACTAAACGATTTCTTAAATTCATGTAATTTATTATTTACTACGGTACTCGTATATGATTTTGTATAGTTGAATATATGGCAAAATGAGAGTAGGATGAACAAAAAAAAACTTTTAAAGTAGTTTATCAAAGATTAAAACTAACAAGGATTGACCTTATGTAATGCCGTATACCCTAATTTAACAAGACCTATTTATTGAAATAAACCCAATTTTTTGACAAAATGCTACATAAATTATAAGTGGTTGTGTATGATTGGATATGAATTGAATGATAAAGAAATATCTGATACAGTTGCAATATTGGCACTCGACGAATGATCCTAATATTTAAAATTGAAACAAAAAAAAAAATACACTTAGGATAATTTATTTATCGCTGCATGGAAGACATCTACGAGTTGATGATGAATGCGCTCATTACACACACTCTGTTTATGTTGGTCCGTTTTTGATCAAAGGCGTAATTGTTTCCTCACCAAGAGTCCTTAGGAACAAATTTCGTGTATTTAATTTCTTGGAATTCCAATTTGGAATTTTTTTCCACCGTATATGCTGCGTTATTTGATATATCGCGCAGATTCATAAAAAATGAAAAAACCAACGGTTTGTCGTTCTCTTTATCGAGTATTCATGAACCATTTGATAAACGAGTATCGACACCAGATTTTATTTCATTATATAATATTTATATTGCTGAATTGGTTTTTCATCGCTTTCAACTATAATTTTGGCATTATGGTACATAGTTTATAAAAATAAAATGGTCCTCCCAGGTTTAGGAACTTGTTGGTAAATTGCTTTTTAAAACTAAATCATGTTGATTCCGCTTCTCTCGTTTTATTTGGTAGGAATTCGAGAAGCATATATTTTTTGTTTTTTTCGCAAAGTTTCTATCAACGTCAAACCATTAATTGAAAATAAGCTTACTACCCATTCAATACTGGTTAAATAACTATCCATAGTATTCCAATAAAGCTAAATTTTTCTGGAATATTACCTCATTTTCCGGGAAAATGATCACTTGCAAAAAAGTTGCGTATTATTTTATTCAAAATACGTACAACAGTGTAATTTTTATAAAACTTTTTATATTACGATTGTATCTTAACACATTTTCGACAGTGCAAGTAATTTTTGAATTTTTTTCAATTTTTGTTTTTTTTTACTTATTTTAAAATTATAAATAAAATTTGACATTTGCATTTGGAGAATTGAATAAATTCTGAAAAAGCGGGGGTTTGAGGGCAGCCCCCATCCTCTAAAGTATGCAACGAATTAAAACTACATTAAAAAAAATGTATATTTACAAAAGTTGAGTTTTTGTAACATTTGTGGCGATAAGAGCGATAGAAACTCGTTGATCTGTGTCTGCAAGGTTGACGAAGCAATTATTATTAATAAAAATAAAAAATTGAAAAAATAAACTATGTGATTTTTTCCGGAAAAACAAAAAATTAGAATAGAAAAACAAAAAATTAGAATTCCAGAACAATTTAACTTGTTCCTCCTAAAAACTAATAGTAAACAATCTTCCATTTAAAAAATTCCAAAATTTATACTCTTTACTTGATTTTTGCGATGTATATGTAAAGTAAAATTACGCCAAATTTATTAATGAAATCACTTAACACGTTCGCCCCTCAAAGACACATATATGTGTCACTTAAGTTTCCCAGAAAACTCATGTTACATATATGTGTCACAAATTATTGCTACATACTTTACATGGGTATAACTTTGGAATGGTTTGTATCAGTACATGACACACATTTGTGTCATACGCGTTTTCAATGAAAAAGTTTTAGTTATTTAACTATGATCATATTTCGGGAAATCCCCGACATTGGTTTAGAGAAAAAGGCAAAAGGAGTAATGCTGCGCTTGTGTGTTATTTTTACTTATTATTTTTGTTGCGAATATTATAGCGGTTTTTGATTCTTTTGAGAAGTGACAAACTTTTATCAAAGTGTTTTGTGTAGTATAAAAGTGGTAAGGCAGTAATTTTATTATTTCATTCTCCGATTTTATGATTTTGATGAATTTTAATGGAATTGCAAATGTTTGTTTGTTGTTTTATTATAATAGGTTCTTAGTAGAATTTTTTGCATAATGGAAAATCGAGAAAAGCGCTTATCGGTT
The DNA here is from genome assembly GCA_947310385.1 of Nephrotoma appendiculata. Taxonomy (NCBI): domain Eukaryota; kingdom Metazoa; phylum Arthropoda; class Insecta; order Diptera; family Tipulidae; genus Nephrotoma; species Nephrotoma appendiculata. The sequence goes on along the minus strand of OX371224.1, from coordinate 324,021,461 downwards.
ATGCGTAATTATTACGATTCTAAATTGAACTCAAGCAACAGTGTGTAAGGTAAAAATAGTAGCTTGGACTAACGCACGTGCTAAGTTCATAATTTAGCATAAGCCACTATCCGCAAATTCAAACCTTCGTCGATGGGAAAATGTGACTTTTTAGCAAATTGAAACAAATGCTTGCCTTATGTCTACTAATGCCTCTAAATTGAAAATCAAGCCTAAACCACTTTTGGAGTAAATCTGACCTTTAAGTTCAAAAGGTATTCGGCCAGACAATGAGTCGAAAATAAGATTTGAAAACATACTTCGATGTATGTGTTTCTACGACGAGCAACACAATGCCAAAACAGATAGATTATACAAAATCCAAAATGTCTAAACCACGTTCTGGCCAACATGTATACCCCACCTCAAAATCGTTCTTTAGATAAAGCCTTCCTGTTGTGGCGAGGAAGACTGTCATTCCGGCAGTATATATTGAATAAGAGGCACAGATGTTGCATTCAATTCTACGAATTATGTAATCCCGAAAGTTTTTTAATAAACCTAATTATATATACTGGAAGAGACACAATGTCTAACGAGAAGGGAAATGCATTTGTCGTCGTTGTTAAATTTATGAAGGAATATTTGGGTAAAGGACATACATTGTTTATGGATATTTATATCTGTAGTGTTGACCTGGCAGAGCACTTGGTAATTAATCATACAAATATGTGTGGAACACTACGTTCCAACTGCGAAAACGCAATCCCCATCAAGTTAAAAAAGCAAGTTAAAGCTAGGACAAATTTCATGGAGGCGAAAGTGCAAGAACGTGCAAGAGACGTTTAGTACGATGCTACATGAAAGTTTTTTTTCACATACTGGACATATCAATATGGAATTTTTGTTGGATATATAACAAACGAAACCAACAGCAACCACTGCCACATCTAGATTTTAGAGAAAAAATTATAACCTCGTATTAATGGCAGATTTAAGCCTGCGAAAGAAGCCTAAGACGTGCAAGAACTTCATCTTTAAATATATAGAACATTTCCCAAGTATGACAAACAGTCGCAGAAGATGCCGCATGTGTTACAAAAATGGTAAAAGAGCTGCGAGTAAATATGTGTGTGACACATGCAAATATGCTGCAGGCGAGTTGATCGATCTAAGCCCATATCCATGGTTTCGACTTTGGAATATCCAAAAAAAAAAATTGATTTTTTTCTTTTTTTATAATTGAAACTGAATTAAGCTTATGTATAATTTATATGCAATAATAATATTTTAGTCTCTTGAAATATAAACCTAAAATGCCATGAATTTTCTTTGTAAATCAAAAATTTACGTTCCACCTGAACCGCATGTCACACAAATGTGTCTTATTTATTGCGAAAATGAAAGACTCATGTCTCATTTATGTATGTGATAAAGAAGCAACCAAAAACTCATGTCACATATATGACAGCTTTCCATAAACTCATGAAATATATAAGTGTCATGAAATTGTTATACGAGAGTTTTTTCCGAAAATTAAAAAAATCTTTGAGGGGCGAATGTGTTTTAAACTAGTTGAAATGAACATCCCGATCAAATTTTATGATTGTGTCTAATCCCTGTCAGTCAAAATCACTTATAAAAAACCCATAGATCAAAAATGATCTTTTGAAATTAGTGTGGAAGGAAGGATCTTGTATGTGCGATTCCCGCTGCGGCCAGGCACAATCATGAAGTTTGATCTGAATGTTCATTTCTACTAGTTTGAGTGATTTTATTAATAAAAGGTGGAATTTTCAGAAATCACCCATTGAAATGAGGGTTTTCTAAGGGTGATATTGGCTGATGGGGAGTAGACACAATCATGAAACTTGCTCAGTATGTTCAGTACAACCAGTTTAAGTAATCTCATTAATTAAATGTTCGATATTCAAAAATCATTCATTAAGTGTATTTCAAAAAATTTAAGTTTAAATATAGAGATGAATGAAAGGTTTTCTATTCCCACTAGACAACTATGACATTTTTTTTACATATTTGATCTACTTTAACAGGTTTAGTGCATAACCCAAATAAATGGGCAGCTACAGGCGTTCTAGGTAAAATCCTGACCAATTCTGGAGGAATAAATTTGTTTTTGGCATGCACAGTTTTGCACAATTAAACTAAAGCAAAACAGATGCAATAATGATTAAACGGTTCTATAGGATTTCTGGTGTGATAATCACCTCGGAAATCCCACATTATCTCCCAAAATACATTATGCACAAATTTTACTGTTAGACCCACAGCATTGGATAATCAAATCCAATTGACAATAAAAGAATCCACTCGACAAAAAAAGAAAACCGTGTGGGATTTCTAAAATGGGATTTTTGTCGTGACTCACACTTTACTTGGCATATTTCGAACAAACGAGCAACGAGCTCTGCAAAGCATCAGCTGCTCATTCAACGTCAAATTTTCTGACAGCATGTAATATTTAACCAGATTTTTATTTACGACTCCCCGTACATCACGAGTGGGGCAAGGCTTATACGTCTTTCGATGAATACTTCTTGTGTTTTATCACCTGAACGTAAAACAATCATTACAATCTCAAAACGGGGAAAATGTATGTTGGATCCTACAAAGTTCTGTAATTTCTGTTATCCCCTTTTAAATGTCATCTTCTTCATCCATCCTCCATTTTTTATTCAGACTTGGCATTTTATTTTTTTTTGCTTCTGAGGTTGGATACTTTATAATAATTTTTGTAACTGGATCAATTATATCCAATTTGAAAAAGTCTTCAATGTTGTATCAGAGCGGAAGAACTACCTGATCTACAGCTCCACGTATGCTATTATAGCCACCTTGTTTTACATGTAATGTTAATGTTGCTGTTGTATTTGTTTGACAAAGTTTATTATTGATAGTAATTGATTTCAAATAAGAATTATGCGCTAGTATTGTACATAGCGTATATATTGTACATAGCGTATATATTGTACATGCGAGTTTTACATGCTGTAAAATGTATATATATATATTATGTATGAGAATAGTATCGTAGAGAGTTAATATTGTGGAATAGTTTATAAAAATGTTATAAATATTTGTATGTAGTTGAAAATGGTTTGAATTATATTTGTTTAGTAAATGATAATTTTAATTAGTAACTGGATTAAATATATTGTGAAATAATATAAATAATATAATTTGATGTAATATAAAAATGTAGTGGAAATTAAATTGTAGTGTCAAGTTCTTACCTGATTATACTTGTATTGGAAGAGTTGATGAATGTTATACGTTAAATAATAATGAATGCACTGTATTTCACTATTTTAAATCAAAACACAATTAATTTATTAGATTGTTTACTTTGTGATTTATACTTTTATTGACAATTAAATTTCGACACAATAATTTACATATATTAACAATTTTGCTTATGGATTTTACGTGTAATATTTTGGTAACTTTTATAGGTTTGTCTATTTAGACTTTTAACTTGAACTTATTAAATTTTGATTTTGGTATATAAAGTTTTCATTGATAGAGTGTTCAATATAAATTTCACATATGGATTTTAAAATATTTGGTTCTCACTATTTAGACTTTTACTTGAACTACTTAAATTTGATTTTGTATATGAAATGTATGAAAGTATATAAAAGTTTTATTGATAGACTTTTCAATTCGATTACACACTGAGTAGATATAAATTTCACATATAGATTTTAAAATATTTGGTTCACACTATTTAGACTTTTATTTGAACTATTTAAATTTGTTTGTTGATGAGATACTATTTTGTGATTGACCACTTTTTCTGATTAACCAAAAAACATTTTACAATTTTTTGGCTTATATACTATAGCCCTTATTAATTTTTGTTTTTGTTTCAAAATGGTGCTGAGTGGTAGTTTTCCACTCGTAAATTTTTTGTGTCACACATTTAGATTGTTTTTAAAAATTTTAATTGGGTTTTGGGTCAGAAAATTAATAATTTGTTCGAATTTTAATTTGCATGAAATTACATTTTTTCTCATGTGCAAGGTTTCTTTCTGGGTTTGTTTTTATAGTTTGTAATTTTCTTAAATTCTTTACGCACACGTGTTTTTGTGTGTTGCGCGTGGGAATAGGAAAATTAGAACATTGTTTGCTTATGATTGAAATGTTAATTGAATTTATGTGTTGTTTGGGATGGTTATTTCGCAACACTTCCCCCGTTTGAAAAAGCTAAAATTTTGAGGTTGTTGAAAAAATTTTTGCTAATATGATATATATGTATATGTGTCTTGGTTTGTTTCGTTGACGTGTTGGTTTGAAGTTCGTTGTGCTGCTTGTGTGTTTTCTGAGATGAATTTTGTCTGGTTTTTTAATGTTGCCGTTGTTCCGTTTCTCTGGTCTTGTATTTTGTACTGTATGTTCTGATGCTGTTCATTTAGGTTACCACGTGTTATTAGTTTTTTATTCAATATTATATGTGTATTTATTTTGTATAGAGTAATGAGTTATTTGTTGTTATATAGTTTTTGTTGTATTATTGTCTATTATTATTGCTTCATTTTTTGTCTATGTATCTTCCTGTGGTGTAGGTTATTGTCCTTAGTTTCTTGCTGTGTCTTAAAGACCTTGACTTACATGTGGTTGTCTCTTATTTCTCGTTTTTATTTTTCCTGCTTCGGTGTTGTCTTTTTGTCGCGTGCCGTTATTGTGTATTTTGCTGTTCCTTGACCTACAGTCGTTTGTTTGTTTACATATATCATATTACCATTTTGCTTATTTTCAACCTTGAAAATTTATGTTTATTATTTGTATTACTTGACCGAGAAATTTTACTGTGTAATTTTATGCAACGTAGTATTGTTTTTTATGATGCCCATTTTGTACAGTTATGTGTTTTTATGTATGTATATATTTTGATGACAATATTTTGTTGTTTTATATGTATAATTAGAAATATGAAAATTATGTATTTTAATAAGTAAGGTTTTCATTGTGTGTGCAATATTTTTGAGTGAAGCCATTTTTGTTTTTCTTATATACTTTAGTTTTTATTTAAATGTGTGTTTCATTTTGTTTTTATCATGATATTTAGTTTTTATATGACAATGATTTTAGTGTGAAAGTAAAAATTTTTTTTTTTTTGTATGTGTAATTTGGGATATGAATTTTTATTTGTGCATGATTTATTTTTGTTTTCTTATGTACTAATTGAATTTTTATTGATAGTTCTCTTATATACTAAATGCTTTAATCTTTGAAAGTTTTCTTATATGCTAAATGTTTTATTTTATTCTTTGTTTTGATTGATCGAGATATAGTGTAAAATAATATTATTGATTTAAATGATATTGCTTTTGTTGCTTAGGTATATAATATTTAAAAAAGGAAATTTTATCTTAATTGGTAGGTGTTAGTTTTTTTTTTTTGAAATAATAATTGTTAAAGTATAGCCTGTTCTTCCTCGAGTGTTAGTTTTTATTGTTTTGCTCGTTGAAGAAAAAGCTATTTTAATATTTTACCGTTTAATGCATTTAAATTTTCGCATTTTCAAGTTCGGTCATTTTTTTTTCGTTCCATGTTGGCCATGGGTACGCTGGTTGTTTATTAACTTCCAGCCATTTTAATTTTCGTTGTCCTAGTTCTATTTTTTGTTGGTACTCTTTTTTTTGTTCTGCATCTCCTAAATGGTAGAATTTGATGTGTGGTGGTAATGGTGTTGGTTCCTCTGTTGTATGGCCGAATTTTCTTATTGGAGATTTGTTTCTTCTAGGTTTGCCTAGCATCTCTTGTACTATTTGGTAGTTGTACTCTTCAAATGATGGCATTTTTGTTTTGTTCGTCTGTTCTCGTTTTTAAGCCAGACTAAGTCGTTTGGTTCGAGAATCAATGGTTTTGTTGATTTGTCATATTGTGTCTTGACTTGTAATTTTTTGCTAATAATTTTTCCTCGGGCTATTGCGTGTGCGACCCTTAGTCTTGCTTTCAGTTCGTTAACATAGTCGTCGTAATTGTATATCGGTTCTGGGTCTTTCTGTACTGCGCTGGGGATTAATGCTGGTCGTCCGTAAACTAATTCGTAGGGGGTAAAGTTTGTTGAACAGTGTGGTGTAGTGTTATACACAAATATTGCGTAGTGGCACATTTCGTCCCAATTGTTTCGATCGAGGTTGGTGAAAGACCTTAAATATTCTTTCAATGTGTTATGCGACTTTTCAAGTGCACCGTTTGTTTCTGGGTGGTATGCAGTGGTTGTTAAGTGTTTTAATTTTAGAAGTTTGCAGAGTTCTTTAAATGTGTTACTCATGAAATTACTGCCTTGATCTGTTAATATTTTTTCGGGGATTCCGTATTTTGTGATATATTGCTCGCATAGTGCTCTTGCCACTGTGCTAGCGTTCTGGTTTGGTATAGGAATGGCACCTGAGAATTTGGATAAGTCGTCTTGAAAAGTGAGCAGATAATTATTTGAATTTTCTGTGGTTGGAAGAGGGCCAACAATATCGAAAGCTACGCGTTGGAAAGGGTGTTCTGATGTGTCAGTCAATTGTAGTGGTACTTTTGTCTTTCTGTGGGTTTTATTTCTTTTGCATGTGTGACAGTTTCTAATTAATTTGTTGATATCTAGTAACATTTTCGGCCAGTAGTATAGCATTCTGATACGTTTGTATGTGCGCCATGTGCCTGCATGACCGCCTAGAGGTAGATTGTGATATTCATTTAAAATTTGTTGTCTTTTTCTTATGTCTGTCACGACTTCTATTTTATTATTTCTTAAGTTATTTGAATCTAGATTTTGAGTGAATTCTTCTTGTGCTAGTGTGGTTGTTTTGTTCATTAAATTTTGTTTTCGGTTCTGTGGTCTTGCGCAATTTGGAGGTGTGTTTGTGTTATTAGAGTTTGTAGAATCTGTCTGAGGATGGTGGACTGGATTGGGATTTGTATTGGGTGTTGTGTCTAGTTGGGTTTTAGCTTGTGCCCTTGTGATTGCTGAGATTTGATTTTGTTGTTTAATTCTACTGAGTGCGTCTGCGTTTGTGTTGGCTTTACCAGATTTGTGTATAATTTCGAAATTATATTCAGATAACTTTAGGTTCCATTTTAAGATTCTGTTAGGTATTTTTGTTAGATTTCCTGTAAGTGGTTTATGGTCAGTGATTATTGTGAATTTCTTGCCATAGAGATATGGTCTAAAGTTATTTACCGCCCAATAAATGGCTAACATTTCTTTCTCTATTGTGCTGTAATTTCTTTCTGATTTGCCTAATGCTCTGCTGGCATAGGCTACTGGGAACTCTGTTTGGTTTTGGATTTGTGAAAGGACTGCTCCTAAACTGTAGTCACTTGCGTCCGTAGTAAGAGTAAAGGGTTTATTCATGTCAGGGTACTTAAGGATGGGGGGTTTTATCAATAGGTTTTTTAGGGTGGATAGCGCTGTTTTACAATTTTCTGAAAAAATGAATGGAGTGCCTTTTCTGGTCAGTTTTGTTAGTGGTTCGGCGATTTCGGAGAATTTCGGTATAAAGCGGCGGTAGTAATTTGCGAGACCTAGAAAAGATTGTGTTTCTCTTATATTTTTAGGTTCTGGAAAATTTTGGACTGCTTCTACAGTCGATGGATTGGGTTTAATTCCTTCTGGGGTTATGAGATGACCTAAGAATGTTATTTCTTTCCTTAGAAATTGGCATTTTGTGCATTGTAGTTTTAAGTTGTTTACTCTGCAGATTTGGAAAATTTCTAGAAGTTTGTTATTGTGATCTTTTAAATTTTTACCGTAGATAATTACATCATCTAGGTATATAAAGCCTTTTAAACCTTGAAATCCTCTTAGGACGTGGTTTATTGTTCTTTGGAAAGTGGCCTGCGAATTTTTGAGACCGAAGGGCATTCTATTGAATTCAAAATGACCGTAATCTGTACTGAAGGCTGTTTTGTGTGCATCGTTGGGATTCATTTCTATCTGATGGTAACCGCTAGCCATATCTAGCGTTGAAAAATATTGTGCATGACCGAGTTGGTCTAAGATGTCATTAATGTTGGGTAAAGGGAAGGAATCGCCAATTGTGATCTCGTTTAGTTTGCGGAAGTCTACGACTACGCGCCATTTGGGCTTGCCGTCGCTTCCTGGTTTTTTGGGGACTGCTAGGAGTGGACTATTGAAGGGACTGGTACTGGGTTGTATTTTTCCGTCATCTAACATTTCTTGTACTTGCCTGTTGATTTCTTCTTTGTGTGTCTGAGGTAGTCTGTATCTTTGTACGTGTACCGGTTTTGAATCTGTATATAGGTTTATGTTGTGGTATATACCTTGAATGCTTGTCAGTTTGTCACCTTCCAAAAAGAATATGTCTTCATATTGGAGGCATAAGTCGAGTATTGTCATATTCTCCTCTACATTATTATTTGTATCTAGATTGTTTGTTATTGTTTTAATAATCTGGTCCTGCCGTGAAGAATAGTCTATTTTTTGTCCTGTGTGGTAATACTGTATGTCTTCCGGTAGGGTTTCTAAGATTGGTTTAAAGTCGGATATTTCGCTGTCTTGTGGTAGCGTATTTGCTATCATGATTTTTGCTTTGTAATTGATTGGTTGTATTAATGTGTGTGGAATAAATATCCCTGGTTTTATTTCAGTTGCTGTGCAAATTGTCGGTTCGTTTGTGGATGTTTGTATTTCGATAACTGTTTCACTTCTAGCTGGTAGAATTATATTATAATTAGTTCTGTTTGAAAATTTGATTAAATGTTCGTTGATTTTAATATTATTCGTACTGTAGAGTATGTCTACTTTAAATTTGTCAAAGAAGTCTCTTCCTACTATTCCGTCTTCGAGAATTTGGAAATCGTTCGGTACTGTGTGGAATTTGTGTTGTATTTTTAGTTCATCGTTTAATTGTAGTGTTAGTGTTAGTGATCCGTTTGTTTTTACTGTGCCTGTTCCGATGCCTGATAGTGTTAGTGTATCTAATTTGTTGACTTCGTCCGTATTGATGTGTTTCTGTTTGATGACTGATACGTCTGCACCTGAATCTATTAATAAATTCGGTCTTGTTTTTTGGTTTATAAGAGGGGATATAGTGTCTCTGTTCGTCTTATATTTGGATAATAAATTTATTAACGTGGATTTCTCTGGATAGAGTAGGTTTTTTAAGCTGTTGTGGTCAGTTTCGTCTAGTTCTTGTTCTAGGAAGTTTGTTTTAATTTGATTTGGTTGTTTTCGTTTCGTGGTAGGGGATTTGTGACTTTGTTCAATTATAAAAGTTTGTTTGATGTGGTTTGATTTACGTGTGGACGTGTGTTTGATATTTTTGTTGTTCGAAAGTTTGTAGAGTATGTTTTTATTATGTGATAAATTTCGTTTTATGTTTGATAGTATGTTCTGTTTGATAGTCGTTATTTGTTGCTTGATCTTAGATAATTGTGTTTTCGCTACGTTATGGTATTTTGAGAATTTAGTAGAAAGGTATAGGATTATGATGTGTATTACTAAAAATATGTTGTCAATTTGTAAGTTTGCTGTTTCTTGGATAATGTCGTCGTCGTCTGTTTGTATTTCGTGTAATTCTAATGTTGGAGCGTCTTGACCTGGATGATTGTTTTTTGTTTGTTGGTTTGTGTTATGAGCGTCTGGGCTCTTTTCCTTATTTACTAAAATTTCTATGGGAGCGTCTGGGCTCGATTTCTTATATACTACTTGTTTAATGGGAGCGTCTGGGCTCGTCTGTTTGTTTGTTAATGATTTAAGAGGAGCGTCTGGGCTCTTTTGTTTATTTATTAGAATAGAGTGAGCGTCTTGGCTCGTATGATTGAAATGATTTAGGTACATTTCTGGAATGATACCCATTTGGAGAGAGTAGTTTTGATTTTCGTTTTGTTCGTTATATGTTTGGTTTGTTTGATTTTGATCCGGTGGCAGTGGCTCTCCTACAGCTGGTCGGATCCGCTGGAGTTTCCCTGCTGAGGTTGTTGTGGTATGTTATAATCGGTTTGTGCTTGTTGCGGGTATAATGTGTTGATTCTCATTCCTGTGAATTTTTCTGTTAAGCCGTTTGTGTCGGGAGGTGCGCCTGGGTTTGCGTTGTTATTATGTTGAGTTAGGTTTCTCGTGTAGAATTTACTTCGGCATTCATCGAATGTGTGTCCTGTAGTAATTTTACAATGAGAGCAAAATTTCGGAGTGAATCTGTTCGTTTGCTGGTTTGGTTTGTTATACATCTGCTGTGAAGTCGTTGGATATTGGCTGTTGTGTTGCTGTGTGCTGTTATTTTGCCTGTAGTTGCTTTGATTATTTTGTGGTTGTTGTCTGCGGAATTGTTCTTGGTTAAATGAGTTGTGGTATGGGTTCAGTGTTTGGTGGAATCTATTGAAATATCTCTGTTGTTGTTGGTTGTACGGCTGAGTTTGTGTCATTCTGCTCATTCTTTCTTGGTTCATTCGTGTACGGCATTGATCCCATGTATGATTTTGTCGTTGACAGTAGTTGCATGTGACTGGGACTCTTGTGTAAATGTTGCTCTGTGGTAAGAAGGTTTGGGATGGCATTTGCGGAATTAGTTTGTTTATATTTTGTGTTGTTGGGTTTTGTATTGATCCGGTTAGCATTTTGTCTATTGTTTCTGTTTCATTCACTATTTCGTCGACATTTTTGGCTTTTATTGTTGCGATTTTTTCGCGTAGAATTGTGTTGTTTAGTCCATATTTGAATGCTTGTACAGATGTGGTGTTGAGGTGTTGTGTATATGCTTCGTCTATTTCGTCCAGGTTGTACTTGGTTTTGTAGCCTGTTTTATATTGTTCTAATGCTTCTAGAAGTCTGTAGCCGTAGTTTCTTATCGATTCTCCATATGATTGTTGTGTGTTTGTGAATCTTCTTTCGAGCTCATTTAATGAATATGAATCTGCGTACATGTTGTTTAGTGTTTCCCGAAGTTCTGTGTAGCTGTTGATGTTCCTGTGTGAAATTCTTATGTATGCATCACCTGTTAGTCTTAGTTTGATTAGTTTGTTGAATATGGTTTTTTCTTCTTCTGTCTTTAATGTTTCGTAGACGCTATCTGCCGTTCCAAGGAATCTGGTTAAGTTGTTGGTTCTGTTGTTGTTTTCTTCGCCGTTAAACTCAGGCACGAAGCTCGCTATGTTCTGTTGGATTGCTGCTTGGTTCATTTTTGTGTTTGTTGAGCGTTTGCCTGTGTCTTCGAAATCTGTGATCTGGGGCTTCTGTGTTGCCTGGGTGTCCTTTTCGATTTGTTTTTCTGCTGGGATTTTAACTTGTTCACTTATGGTTTGTGGTGTTTGGATTTTTTCCTTGTTGACTGGAATACTTGAGTGATTTTTGATCCTCGAGTGTAGCTCGTTGGGTTCTGATTTTATTCTGAGCCTTTCGCTTGCTCGAGTTGGTGATCTTGTAGTTTTATTTGATTTACTGCTGAATGGTGCGGTTCCACTCATTTAATTCATTTAATTTGTAGTTTTTGTTGATCATTTGAGATCTTGATTTTGCTTTACGATTTTGGGGAAACAAGAGAATTTTTTACAACTGCAAATTTGGGTGAAAGGGTTTTACAACCTCGGGGGGACTTTTACTTTATTTTGGTAAAGGGGTGTTCGACCAAAAGGTAGTGCGAAAGGGTGTGTAAGTTGGGAGATTGGTTTTTTAGTGGATGAGTGTTCGACCTAAGAGATTTGTTTTTGTACGCGTGAATTTATTTTTACTTAAGATTATGTTGACACGGGTTCGTAAACTACAGCGCCAATGTTTTACATGTAATGTTAATGTTGCTGTTGTATTTGTTTGACAAAGTTTATTATTGATAGTAATTGATTTCAAATAAGAATTATGCGCTAGTATTGTACATAGCGTATATATTGTACATAGCGTATATATTGTACATGCGAGTTTTACATGCTGTAAAATGTATATATATATATTATGTATGAGAATAGTATCGTAGAGAGTTAATATTGTGGAATAGTTTATAAAAATGTTATAAATATTTGTATGTAGTTGAAAATGGTTTGAATTATATTTGTTTAGTAAATGATAATTTTAATTAGTAACTGGATTAAATATATTGTGAAATAATATAAATAATATAATTTGATGTAATATAAAAATGTAGTGGAAATTAAATTGTAGTGTCAAGTTCTTACCTGATTATACTTGTATTGGAAGAGTTGATGAATGTTATACGTTAAATAATAATGAATGCACTGTATTTCACTATTTTAAATCAAAACACAATTAATTTATTAGATTGTTTACTTTGTGATTTATACTTTTATTGACAATTAAATTTCGACACAATAATTTACATATATTAACAATTTTGCTTATGGATTTTACGTGTAATATTTTGGTAACTTTTATAGGTTTGTCTATTTAGACTTTTAACTTGAACTTATTAAATTTTGATTTTGGTATATAAAGTTTTCATTGATAGAGTGTTCAATATAAATTTCACATATGGATTTTAAAATATTTGGTTCTCACTATTTAGACTTTTACTTGAACTACTTAAATTTGATTTTGTATATGAAATGTATGAAAGTATATAAAAGTTTTATTGATAGACTTTTCAATTCGATTACACACTGAGTAGATATAAATTTCACATATAGATTTTAAAATATTTGGTTCACACTATTTAGACTTTTATTTGAACTACTTAAATTTGATTTTTGTATATGAAATGTATGAAAGTAAATAAAAGCTTTATTGATAGATTTTTCAATTCGATTACACACTGAGTAGATATAAATTTCACATATAGATTTTAAAATATTTGGTTCACACTATTTAGACTTTTATTTGAACTATTTAAATTTGTTTGTTGATGAGATACTATTTTGTGATTGACCACTTTTTCTGATTAACCAAAAAACATTTTACAATTTTTTGGCTTATATACTATAGCCCTTATTAATTTTTGTTTTTGTTTCAAAATGGTGCTGAGTGGTAGTTTTCCACTCGTAAATTTTTTGTGTCACACATTTAGATTGTTTTTAAAAATTTTAATTGGGTTTTGGGTCAGAAAATTAATAATTTGTTCGAATTTTAATTTGCATGAAATTACATTTTTTCTCATGTGCAAGGTTTCTTTCTGGGTTTGTTTTTATAGTTTGTAATTTTCTTAAATTCTTTACGCACACGTGTTTTTGTGTGTTGCGCGTGGGAATAGGAAAATTAGAACATTGTTTGCTTATGATTGAAATGTTAATTGAATTTATGTGTTGTTTGGGATGGTTATTTCGCAACATGGTTATTTCGCAACAACCTTTTTTGACTGAGCAAACAGAATCTTATTCCATATTGAACGATCTCTGCCAATACAATTTGGAGCAGGAACTGCCATTTCATCTTTAGTATACTAATCATTATGGTTTATTTCATCCTGTTAAGGTTTGTATTTTTACTGAATTACTCGAAACCAAACCAACTATGGCACATTTAGAACAATCCGCTGTGAATCATAATTAACTATTCCATTTTTAGCAGGTGTTTGTTGCCAAACTTGGTCGAAAGCTTGATCTGCATCAAAAGAAATATTTTAGCATATTTTCTTATTCTCAAACAGATGGGTGGAATTAAATCACCATATCTGTTATAGGTTTCAGCCTCATGAGAAACAGTTTTTCAAATAGTTTTGATACCATTGGATGATATCGGTCTAAAAGATTTTTATCGTTTGCCTGCATTCAGTTTTTAAACTGATTTACACAAACCCTTCAGAGGAATGGCTTTCACATATAGCTCAGTTATTAAGCACAACTCAAACTTTTTCTGCTGCTACAATTATTATTGATTTAATTTTTCACCTACTTTTACATAGTACAAAAAGTATGCCGGCGGGTGTACGCGAGTGCGTCTGTGCATGCGGTTTTTCTGATCTTGATGAAACTTCATACATACGCTTTTTCTAAAATTTAGAGATCCCAGTAATATTTGGCTAAAATCAATTCATGGGAATTGCTTCATCCTTAGCTGCTTTCTCGTTTTTTGCAAATATTTTGAAAAAGTTTCTCAATTATGATAAAATCGACTATGCTCTTAAAAGGTTGTAAATTTAAATTTGCAAGAATATCGTTTCAGTTAAATTTTCCAAAATATAAGGGCAATTTGCTATATTGATGAAATCAAAACAAGTGTTTTTATTAAATATCTCTGTGTGTATGTGAGTGCGCGGTTCCGTGCAGGTATTCGTTCTCTATACAGGCCAGACGGTTTATCCGATCGGAATGAAACTCCAATTCTAAAGTTTTTTTTTTCTATAGTTCGGAGATTCCAGTGGTTTCCCGGGCCGAAATCGATTCACTGAATGGGTCACTTGACATAGGATCTTTTTCGTCGGGCCAATAGTCGGGTAAAAGTCAATTTTTAGTAAAATTTTCGGTAAATTCATTTATTTTTCAAAAACTCTAAGGCAAACTGATCGAAAAACCTGTTCTAAATTCGATTTTTACCAAACGATTTACCCGACTATTGGCCCGCAGCCAAAGTATTAAAATACACTGGTTGGTTTGAAAAATAACAAAAAGCTTCCCCTCTATGGAAAGCTCATGAAAAAATATGGCGGAATTACGGCTCTTATATTTAGGAGGCTTTGATATAAGTTGGGAATTATTTAGCTTTATATTTTTTACTTTGTTCATTTTTATTTGATTATAAAATCTATATTTTTCAGTGTGGTTTGTATTTTCAGCAATATATTAAATGGTAAATCTGTTAAAATTTCGAGGTGGAAAATTTTCCGGAAATGATTACTATGCTTTTTTTACTACATAAAAAAGTAAACATAGTAAAGCCAAGATTGGATGATTTCCCTTAATTCAATTGAATAAGTTTGACCGAAATGGTTGTATTGAATTTCTTAAGCGTGCACTATAAAAGTAAAAAAAGAATGAGAATGGCAAAATTAATATTAAAGAAATTAGAAAAAAAATAAACGTCGAGATTTACGTTAGGAACATAATCAAATAATGTTCAAAAGATATTTTAAAAATATATCGTATCCATCTGACCACCGATAGTAAAAAATTCAGCTTGGAATCTATATATGGCACAATATTCCGGTTGTCGGCTTCTATTCGAAACTTCAAAAATTTTAAGAACTTAGAATGGAATTGGTATAAAATTACCTAATTTTCTGTGTGGTATGTTAGATAATCGGTCTGGCAAAGTTATAGTTCATGTTGAAAATATTTTTATATAATATACGTAATACTCATATGTGTATATGCATCAAAATGTTCCAAAAACCCAATGGAAGGAAACATGGAGTGTGTTGGTGGTGAGAAAATATTGTAAAATTCTCTAAACAATACATGTGGGAACAATTATCCAATAAAACGCGATAACATCGTGTAACAAATTTCTTCACATAGTTTTCTACATAAAAATATATGCAGATATTTGTGTGTATATTATCATACTTAATACACACAGATACAAAAGTAGAAAACATAAATTCTACATATAAATATAGAGATATGAATATATAATGAGCGAAAACCAAAGTATGAACATTTGTATTTTGCTCTCAGATGAAAAACTTTTTCCATTTTCCACAATAAATTTAAGTTTTACATTTATTTGTCTGCTTGTTTATTTGCTTTAAATTTATTTATTTTATTTTAAGCTTTCTAATACTTTTAGGAACATTTTTTTTAATGCATTATTATAATTGCCATAATATTTTTCTGTTAAATTTAAAGATTAAATTTCGTTTGAGGGAATTATATTTTTACCATATATGTATATAAATTTATTTAGATACTCTTATGGTACATATGTATGTACTTGGTTTTTATAAATCCTATCAAGTTTTATCTCTTAATTGTTGAAATCTTATAAAATTTAGATTTTCCAAGTGGTTATCAGTAATCTTTAGTACTTTCAAAAGTAATAGAAAATAAATAATTTCAAATTTTGATTACTTATAATAAAGGTAAGAGGCTGTAATTTTAAAAGATAAAAATTAAATTATACATTTATTCCTTTCTTTATGGAAATTAAACTAATTAAATTCAACATTGGATGAAAAACACAGCTCAAAATAGATTACGTATGTGGCTCTTAGAGTATGACACACATGTATGTTACAACATTATAAAATGTTCAGAATTTCACAGATGAACTAAAAAAATCAATGACTCACCTCTCACATTGCATGGAATCATTTTGTGTAGACGTTTCTACATAACACTCTTATATAATCTGAAACCTAGACATTGCGCTCAATCAAAATGGTAATTTTCCAATAAGTAAAATTGTGCAATCTTGATATAAATAATAAAGTGAGGAACAAACTTACACTACATAAATCAGCCCAGTACCCCGATTCTCCAAAAACTAAGATATGTAAACGTGTAAAGTTTTACACACGATAAAGTTTAACGTTTTTTCTCCTCGGTTTTAACAATATATTTTTTAAT
Source organism: Nephrotoma appendiculata (assembly GCA_947310385.1). Taxonomy (NCBI): domain Eukaryota; kingdom Metazoa; phylum Arthropoda; class Insecta; order Diptera; family Tipulidae; genus Nephrotoma; species Nephrotoma appendiculata. The sequence continues at coordinate 324,005,057 of OX371224.1, read as the reverse complement.
TTTAATAACATATTTTAGGTATATATTTTCGAATTTTTAGAACTTAAAAGTCCGGACCCTATTTATTACTGTTTTTTTCTGGTAACATCTGAAATTATATTTTCCTATTTTATCCGCTCCTGGACTAGCAATAATGTTTTCCCTAATTAGCCCAAATTAAGCTTACTCGGTGAGGAAAGTTTCATATCGGAATGCCCAAATTTTACCTGCTGCAGTCGTCCAAACAAATTTTATGCAATTCATATTCAATTTATATTCAATATGTATTTGTTAATTTTATATTCAATTCATATTAAAATTAAACTAATTTCGTTATCCAGTTTGAGTAATTTTCCTATCCAGTTTGAGTTCAATTCATATTCAATTCATGTTCAATTCAGATTCAATTCATATTCAATTCATATTCAATTCATATTCAATTCATATTCAATTCATATTCGTTTGTATTCAATTCATATTCAATTCATATTCAATTCATATTCAATTCATATTCAATTCATATTCAATTCATATTCAATTCATATTCAATTCATATTCAATTCATATTCAATTCATATTCAATTCATATTCAATTCATATTCAATTCATATTCAATTCATATTCAATTCATGTTCAATTCATATTCAATTCATATTCAATTCATATTCAATTCATATCCAATTCATATTCAATTCATATTCAATTCATATTCAATTCATATTCAATTCGTATTCAATTCATATTCAATTCATATTCAATTCATATTCAATTCATATTCAATTCATATTCAATTCATGTTCAATTCATATTCAATTCATATTCAATTCATATTCAATTCATATTCAATTCATATTCAATTCACATTCAATTCATATTCAATTCACATTCAATTCATATTCAGTTCATATTCAATTCATATTCAATTCATATTCAATTCATATTCAATTCATATTCAATTCATATTCAATTCATATTCAATTCATATTCAATTCATATTCAATTCATATTCAATTTATATTCAATTCATATTCAATAAATTAACTAAATTCTAGTTAATTTAGAGTAAACTTAGATTCAGTTTTGATTCGATTTATATTTAATTTATATTTAAATTATATTTTAATTATTTTTAAATCAAGTTCGATACATTTATTCCTAAATCATGGCATTGTCTGCTTCTACGAGAAGGAAATTATGTGTATAAACTTAGGAGTAAATTACTCTCGAATAGAAATTTCTAAGAAAATGATTTCTGAAAACGTGTACCGATCCGAAAAACTATATAGGGACAAGCCAATCGTACACATTGTTATGAAAGTATAAATATGATACGCTATAGATTATTTTATTTCCATAAAATTAATTTCAAATTCTACGAATTATGAAAGCTTATAAATGTATGTCACGTGTTGTATTTATTATTAAAACCCCTAGATAGATGCTTAAAACCAAAATAAATATAAAAAGTAGATTAATTATAAAATGATAGGAAATGATACAGTATTTTATAAATATATTTCAGTTTCACAGTATTCTATATTTGATAAAAATTTTGTGTAAAATTATTAACTAATTACGAATTCTAAATCATAAAAAATTTTAATTGAAATATGATGCAAATCGTATTATTATTATTATTAATTTTATTGTGATTATCCAGCAACGATACGCCATCAGCATTTGTGAAACCTCCCGTATACAGACACACACGCACACACACATTTACTCTCGTATGTTTATTAAATACACATATATACGTACATTTAATTTAAAAAGACGTGATATAAATGAATATGAATGGATTTATAATTTTAATCTCTTGTTGAATAATTAAAAACATATTTTAATTATTATAATTTTTATTTTATGTTTTTGTATAAATTTAAATTTTTTTTCAAAATATATGTATTTTTTCGTATTAAAGATATTGGGTTACATACAAATTTCAATGTTTGGTGATGTAATTTTAATTATACGTACGAATGTAGTATAGAATACTCGGAACATAAATTTGAAAAACATAATGACAGTAAAATGTTGACGCTTTCATACCATATCCCGAACCTCCCTCCGGGCAATTTATATATTCATTGCATGTATATTTACTTTTTGTAACGACCACAAAAAAAGTGTTTTAAATACAAAAATTATTCTATTCTTAATTACAAAAACAAATGTTATTATATCATAATTTATTTTTACAAATTGGAAAAACTAATTTATTTACAATATCAAGCGAAATATATTATATAATATTTTCCTATATAAATCAATCATTAAAATAAACAAATAAATAATAATGTTTTCATTTAAACACAGATTAATCAATAAACAGATATAGCTAAAAGTAAACAGATGTAATTGAAGCTAAATTGTTTTATTTTGTATTTAGATTTTAATTAATTTTCTATTTGTTTTAAAATTTGTACAAATATTAAATTGCCTTTGTGTAAAAATTATACGGGAGACATTTCTCTTAACAACGGGTAATTTTTAATGCTCTTCCTAAAGAGCAGACAATTTTAGGATATTAATACTAATGCGTTCGGGAAGGTGGCTGTTTCTTTCTCTTTATTGTCAGGTAGTTGGGGTTAGGAATCACGTAATATAAGATTCTCTCCTGAAAATATACTCAATCATTATCAGTGTATATAGTGAAGAGCTTGTAGACCAAACCAGTTGATGAAACTTTGCGATGCACCAGGTGATTATAGATGGCGAGCTTGAATGATTTATTGAATTAATTTAATGGTTTTTTATTTTATTAGAGAGTCTTCACTCTTCGCCAGATTACAGAGAATTGAATACTTATAATTAATTTTCCAATATAGTTTTACAATTATACATATACGTTAATATAACTACTGTCATTTTTAAATTGTATAAATGTAGATTGTATCAAAATTTTACTCTATAAATGTACTATTAAGTAAAATACTAGTACAAAATATACTATGTAGCTGCGGTTACATGGTTAAATACACTCGTCGTACTACTACTCTAGTACAACATTAAATATTGACAATAATGACAGCTTGTTTTGTGTTTACAAAATAATAGAAAAGATAAGTATTACAATTAATTTTAACAATATAAAATTATTAATGAAATTCTTAATTCTAGGTAGCAATATTAATTGGATTAATTTACAATGTTTGGTAAGTAACCGTGGGATATTTTCTGGTGTATGAAATTAATTTTGTTTACTTTTAGGAATATGATGTAACCGCTGTTGGAAAGTCAGCTGATCCATAGTTTACTACTGTCGATGGTAATCCGCAGTTATATACGATCCGCAATGACATTAATAAAGGTTAAATATGTCTAAATTTCGCAGCTGGAGTTTTTTTTATTTTTAATTGGTTCAACATACTCCCACGCCTTAAGGAATTTTATTGCTTAACCAGTAATGCTACTATTTTGTGTACTGGACGTTTTAGTTCTTCCTTCGCTATTGTTACAGTTACCACTTTTGTGACACCATCACTTCCAGAATGAACATTGTTGATGCTGCAAAATTTCCATTGACTAGGATATATATTGTCGTCCAATATAAAAACACCGTCATCGACTTCGAATTTATGATTTCGCGATTTCGATTTATTATATGTATGCTGCAATGATGTGATATAATCGCGATGCCATGTTTTCCATAACCCCTGTTGCATGTTTGCTGTTGTACGTTTTGCCATCTTGAGAGTTTGCTTAATGGCACATCATCTAACGCTGGAATAGCGGCTAATGATTCGTCGACCAGAAAATGTGCGGGTGTTAATATTTCCCAATCAGCAAGATCATCATGAGTTTTACATATAGGCCTCGAATTAAGTAGGCCCTCAACAATGAATGTGGTCATTTGGAACTTGTACGATGTCGCTGTTGCTACCCATGAATCGACAAAGTATGGAGCTTGTGGTGTGATGACATGGAAAATTATATGTTTCTGCAAAAGAAAATCAGAAATTAAACGGTTGCTAGTTTGATTACTAATTTGTAATTTCTGCTGCTTCAATTTGCTGGTGGTACCAATGCGCTGTTGCATCCTTTTTTGTTGTGTTTTGTTGAAAAGAACTCGAGTTGACACTGTGCACGATCTTATGGATTTTTTAATTACTGTTCTTGCACCTGTTATACAATATTTTGTCCGTAATATGCTCAATGCTATGGATTTTTCTGCGTGCATGTTGTTTGTTTGGATGTCACTAATTAATGATTCACAAATTTTATGATTTTTTGGTAAGATGACCGGATGGCTGACCGAGTAAATTATGGATGAGTTTTTTAACCGCCCTCTAATTCGTAAAAATCCGACTGCATCTATTAACGGATCCAACGATGACACGGGATTTTTTGATGGTATCGTACAGACCTTTTTGAGAAGAGACCGTTCGGTATGGACTACTGTTTTCTGGATATGGTTAATAATAAATTCAGCAGCATTCAGCTCGATTGGAGTAACTGGAGATTTCATCAAATTTTGGTTCGCTCGTCCTAATCGTAATACATACAACATTACTTTCCGTATTGTGACACGAGATGAACATTTTCTTAGAAGATTCGAAACAACATCATCGTCACAAATTGTAACGGTCATGACGCTAATATTTTTGGGCCGTTCCTCTAACACTATCTCGTCATTAGATACTGCAGTTGAGTTTGGTTTTGGCCAGTTGTCTTCTGGTTTATACAGCCAATTTGGTCCATTCCACCATAGATGTGAATTCGGTAAATCTGGTGGTTTTGCTTCTCTCGAAATGATATCAGCGGGGTTTCCTTCGGATGCTACAGGTCGCCATCTGCTTCGCGTTTTCGATTCGAAGTTTGATTGACTGGTTGACTGCTTACTCCATGTGCTTGTGATTAACCAGCCTAATTTTGATGCTTGAAGTGTTGGCAATCCATTGATCAAACGGTTTTCTGGAGTGAGAATTTGGACGAATACATCTGCTCCTAAAAGTAGATCAATTTTATTAGGGTTAAAAAATTGTGGATTTGCTAATTTGAAGCCTGCCAGCAGATGTTTATTATAACTGATGTGCGTTGTAGGTAGTGAATTAGGTATGTTGCTGATAATATGAACTGTAATGTGTATCGTATGTTGCTTGTTGATACGTGAATGGGTCGTCATATTGATCTTCTCTGTTGATTTTCCAGCTGTAGTTGATCCTAATCCGTAAATTATTGTGGAAGGTTGACTTCGCATTAGATTTAGGCGTCTAGCGCTGGATTCGGTCACGAAACATGATTGTGATCCGGAATCCAATAACGCTCGGAATGGCTGGAGTTCTCTGGTACGTGTTTCCGCGTGAATAACGGCTGTAGGTAGTACCGTGGTTGGCGATGAACGGCATGAATGAAGGACGCTCGTATTAGTAGTCGGCTGAATTGGTGTTGATGTGCTATTTAATTTGGTAGTGTCTTCGGCTGAGGATTCTTTAAATGTAGTATATGACTGACTTAAACTTGGTTGTGCTTCTAAATGGCTTGCGTGGAGTAAACTATGATGTCGGCTACTGCAAATGAGATATGATGATTTTGAGAAACAGTTAGCACTCACATGACCTCGTTTTAAACAATTCCGGCATAAATTCATATCCGTTATTAGTTTTGACCTAGCTTCCACAGTTTTATTTTTAAACACCGGACATCTAAATAGTGGGTGTTTTTGTTGACAGGCGTGGCACTCAACTGTGGTGCTGGTGTCGCTGGATATAAAAGTGTTGAGAGATGGTTTGGCTGGAACTCTTTTATTAGCAGCTTCACAAATTTCCAACGCATCAGAACAGTCTTTCTTAACGGATTCGGTTGCCCATAATTGCTTCGTTTCAGAATCTATCTTTGGCACCTGCACGTGTTGCGACATATTGACTCCTTCGTAAAACGTTTTTTGTTCGCCAATAAACTGCTCCAGTAAAGTATTGAGGCCTTGACTGCCGTTAGTTTGATCGTGATTGTAACCGCATGCCTTACGAAGTATTGCGCGAGCCTTGTAATAAATTTCATCAACTGCGTCCGTAATTGATTCATACGCTTGGTCTTCGAATAATTGTAACTCAATCTCATCGAACGTTTGGTATGTCTGTTCTAGAATTTCGAGCCTACCCTTGATATCCTCGACTGGGGTAGCGTCGGTTAGTTTTTCTCCAAACCGTAAAATAAGAATTATTTGACTACGCGCTCGATCCCGTAACCGTAATAATCGTTTACACATTATATTGTTTTACAGAAATTGCACTGAACACTTGTTTTAAATTCGTACACTAGCACTATATAACTGTTATTAATATTCTCAATCGATAACTGTCCACTATCGGGTTATTGCAATTAATCGCGGTATATATTCACAGATCCATGTAATTTACAGTTTATATAAATGATAAATGTTACTTAACTGACTTTAAAGTGGGTGTGTTCCCGGGTTTCGGCACCAAAAAATGTATATAGTGAAGAGCTTGTAGACCAAACCAGTTGATGAAACTTTGCGATGCACCAGGTGATTATAGATGGCGAGCTTGAATGATTTATTGAATTAATTTAATGGTTTTTTATTTTATTAGAGAGTCTTCACTCTTCGCCAGATTACAGAGAATTGAATACTTATAATTAATTTTCCAATATAGTTTTACAATTATACATATACGTTAATATAACTACTGTCATTTTTAAATTGTATAAATGTAGATTGTATCAAAATTTTACTCTATAAATGTACTATTAAGTAAAATACTAGTACAAAATATACTATGTAGCTGCGGTTACATGGTTAAATACACTCGTCGTACTACTACTCTAGTACAACATTAAATATTGACAATAATGACAGCTTGTTTTGTGTTTACAAAATAATAGAAAAGATAAGTATTACAATTAATTTTAACAATATAAAATTATTAATGAAATTCTTAATTCTAGGTAGCAATATTAATTGGATTAATTTACAATGTTTGGTAAGTAACCGTGGGATATTTTCTGGTGTATGAAATTAATTTTGTTTACTTTTAGGAATATGATGTAACCGCTGTTGGAAAGTCAGCTGATCCATAGTTTACTACTGTCGATGGTAATCCGCAGTTATATACGATCCGCAATGACATTAATAAAGGTTAAATATGTCTAAATTTCGCAGCTGGAGTTTTTTTTATTTTTAATTGGTTCAACAATCAGAACTACCAAGTAATTCGATTATTAAGGGGCTTCAAGGCGGTTGGTCTTTCCCATAGAAAAAATCAAATGTAACAAAGGAAATTTATGATGCAAAAAGGCCAGACAATGATATATTTTACTAAAGGTTTTTACTTTCCGCAGTTAGCCGTTTCACTGCGTTCTCCAATCATTAATAATATTTATCTCATTTTGAATTTATTTCTCTCACTTACGATAGCAAAAAGACAACCCATTCCATGAAACACAACCATTTCAATTAATGGTTAGAACGCGAGAGAACACGCCAGAGAAAAGTAAGAAAATTGAGTTTTGAATTTTAGATTCATTAAATTCATTAAGAGTGTTTTTTTATTCATTCCAGATGTTTCGGACGTTGCATGTGTGAAAAATATTGCCATAAAAAATACTCCAATTTACATTTTTTATGGTAGTATTATGGCAGTAAACTACCAACATCATAACTATTCTCTCAATAAAATTTTACTGACAACATGTTTTGTTTCGTACACAACCAGTAAAATCTATATTTTTTTCTCGCTTTTATTTTTGGTGACAGCAGATTTTTTCCATGGAATAGGGACATGACACTGTTCGATCGGTGTAGAGTGAACAATACATTTTGACGAGCGACTTTTTTAAACCCTGATATATGCGTATGTGTGGATTTGTGTGCATATGCATGTGTGTATGTTTATGCGTGTGTGTGTAGGTTCATATGTATTTATACTTATGTATATGTTTAGTTTGTATATTTATATAATATGATTGATTGTTTTTACCTTTTTATAATCATTTTAATATTTTAAAATTAATTTGATATATTATCATATTAATATACTTTAATGTATAAATGTTTATGATTAATTCTTTTAATTTGTAATATATGTATGTATATGTATATGTGTATGTATGTGTATGTATGTATGTATATATGTATGTGTATGTGTATGTATATATATATATATATATATATATATATATATATATATATATATATATATATATATATATATATATATATATATATATATATATATATATATATATATATATATATATATATATATATATATATATATATATGTATATAGGTGTATATATATGTATATGTATATATATATGTATATATATAGATGTGTGTATTTAATATGTATGTATGTATATAATATGTATGTATGTATGGGTATGTGTATGAGTATGTGTATGTATGTATGTGTGTATGTGTATGTATGAATGTGTGTGTATGTGTATCTATGTGTATGTGTATGTAGAGGAGAGGAGTGAGCAGGACTTATATTTAGGTGGATTCTGGTATAATATATAAATATTCATGACTTTTTTGTAGATTGATTTAAAGGGATGAGAAATCATATGTGTTCCGGCATGGCAAAGGGAAAATGGTTTTAATCTTTTATTTCCATTTGTAATGACAATTAAATCTTTGATGTGATATCCTTCGGCCTTTTAATGTTGACTGTTTTTTTTAGATTGCTTACTGCTTGCACTATTTTATCTAAAAGAAGTTTTGGCTCAATAATATTTCTCGAAACAGGTTCGTCTTTGCATGGGAATGATATATACGAATATCGATTGATTTGAGCTCTAAATCCTAATCAACGACCTGCTCATGCACCAATTGTGTAAAAAGCCTTCCGCGTGGTTCTATCCTCCGTTCGTGTCATCACCACACATAAATCATGGTCGTTTTTGTTTGATTGAGACGGTATACTGCGGAAGATGCATAAAATCATTTTTGGGCATAATTCTAGAAAATCGCAATTCTAGCAATTAGCATTAATTTGGGAGAGGCTTAGTTCGGCTGGGTCATCTGTCAACGGGTTGTCTTGACGGGTAAATGGAGGAATAGGAAAATTCTTTGGCCGATTATTTTCGGATTTATTTTGTTGAAAAATCCAGTAATTCACCCGGGATTTATGTTGAAATCCCGATTCAGCTCAACATATCAGATTCGCACATGATTAGTTAAGACATTGCTTAGCACGGCTGAACTCCAGAACTTCTCTAAAACCCATTTTTAAATTCACATTTAATTCTGTTTACCTGGTTTGACAATAATTGGTCGGGATATGGCCAAGTTCCATTCAGAATGATCGAATTTTAGAACTTTATCAAAAAGAAACATTAAAATCCCAATACAAGTTGATCCTAGTTACAAGTTGATCCTCTGCAAGCTGAACTGGAAAACAATACAAGTTGATCCTCTGCAAGCTGAACTGGAAAATTTCAATTGGAAACGGCCTGTTTCTTTCATTATAGCTGAATCCGAAAATTTCGTCAAATTCGGCTTTGCACCCCGAATTTGATCGTCATTTGTTTTGAGTTGGCTTAGTTCCATTGAACATGCTAGAGTGCCAATCCAATTCTGCGTACCATATTTAACAGTTATTGGTTGAGGAATAGTAAGTTCCATTTAGCATGATATAAATATACTGTGCACTATAATTATACTGGTAATTAATCGAATATTTTCTTCTTTGGTGAACAAATTAATAAAATATTTGAAATTTTTGCGAATTAAATTAAATTTGTTTGAAATATCCTATCCGGTAGTTAATCTGGCATTGAATAACATTGATATTTTTCCGGGAACCATTGCCTTTGGGATGCCTTACATATGAAATTTTTATTTTATTTTTTTTATATTTTTTTTTTTCTCAATTTAAGGGTTAAATACTAATGAATTTTAGACTAAGTTTGATATAATTTAAATAATTATGGTTTCAGGAAATCCTATTGTAAGTCGTGGAATTGCAGGAGGATTAAATTAATAAATGTTTATATTATTTAGGAAGCCGGAAAATATTAATTTAGAATTAAATTTCAGGAAATTAACAGACGTGAAATAATATTTCTTTGAAATATTAGTAGATTGTGTAGAGTAGAATGGTGTTGTCATTGCATTAATAACTATCGACTTTATTTAGGGGTCTGCAACTGGGCCGATTTAATCAATTAAATTTTGCATTAATTTACAATTACATTTTAAGAAATTTCCAGATGCACGTGAAATAATAACATTTTTTCCTAGGTTGCTGATTTAAAGAAGCAATTATTGATGACCAATACCATCAATATCCATTTAACCTATTAAACCTTTATCCTTCCCCAAGTAGATTAGTTTTGTGCTGTCTTTGTGTTACTAACTATCGGCTATACCTAGGTGTCTGTAACCGGGCCGATTCTGTCCCACTTAACTAACCTATCCAATCCTTCGGTTTTGTTATATGTAAAAAAGAGTGTACGGTGGGCCCGGCGTCACCCGGGAGCTCCTGTGTAAGAACTTGGTCGTGCATTCAAAATCAATCAATCAATCAATCAATTCCAGATGTTTCGGACGTTCCGAACATGACATATTATGTTTTTTTATTCATTCCATTCCTTCTATTCCTTTTCTTTGCCGTCATATTGTTTGTTTTGTTGAATGTACATGTACATAAAAAATAGTTGTGGTAAAAAATAAAATAAAATAAAATAACCCTTAGTGCGCCGATAAAAGGAATTTTGGCCAAACTTGGTGGTTCGACAGAACTCAATGAGTTAATCTAGTTTAATTTTAGGCCCTATTTTGAAAAATTAATAATTTTCCTGGAAAATCAAAATATATTAATGTGTCATATATGACACAAAATGTAGTAAGGACTAAAACTAAATATTTCGATTCGAATTCAGTAGATATAAATATATTTAGATACGAGTATATAGTTCTATATATATTTATTTATAAAATAAATCACAAAAATCACATAATTAACTCATTTAGTGTAAAATAAAAAATTAATTTCATATCACAGCAATCTTGCTGCAGTCTTAATAATAATTAATTTATAGGTTTGTTTACTTGTGAAAGTCCATAAAACAGTTTCTTGTCGCATTTAAGCATAAGCTGACTTTATATTTCGAGCATTTTATAAAAGTTTGCTCCTTACACGATGGTAATTTGGCAGCGCGTTCGCTTGTACCATATTGCAAAATGATCTACTCTATCGATTCTTATATCTTTAATCGGAACATTTTGGGTTAATTTTTTCGAGTCTTTGTCATTAATGCTTGGTTTACTCGTTTTGATGAATAAAACCAGCATCAGCTAGCTAGTTTTTGATAGAAGCCAACTAGGCCTTTGCTTTCGCTACATCGGTCCTAAATTGGAGTAAAGTCATTGCTGTCATATTTCTGGAATCGCGCAGTTGCCTGTAAAGAATTCACGAGTTTACTACTGATACATCCAGAAAATGGAAAAACATCCGTAAGTACCATTTTGACGATTTAAATTTAATTCTGTATCGTCCGATAAAGCTGTCATGCAAATCGACACCTCCCATGTGCCGGTTATACTCTTTTACTATTTTCGGGCATTGAATATTTATCGATTTCCTTTTGGTTTTATCTCATCTCAGTACAGTTGAAGTAGGAAGCGCTCCGCAAGAAATCGATATTAAAGTAACACTTTTATTGTCTTTCCAGTGGACGAGCGACATTGGAACATCGTCAAATGTGGACGAATACTCCTCGTAAAACCCCCTAGCACTTCTCTGCATTTCTCTCTCTGTTTTTAATTTCGAGTTCAGTATGCGGTTTCTTCTGATAGTACCAATACTATGAATACCATCTTTCTGTAAGTACATAATGAGAGATACTGTAGTGAAATAACTATCACAAAATACAGTATGATTCAAGTGTCTTGGTATTATACGACACAATCGAATAATGACATTAGACGAGGCTCCTAAATTGTCTTCCTCTATCTGACGGTATGTGTTTTCTTGACCCGAGTATATCTCGAAATTGTACATATAGCCTATGATAATAGATAAATAATTTAGTTTCGAGAAAACATACTTTTATATTACACATTTAATATAAGCTTAATATTTACCAGAAGTGCCCCCTGTTAAAGCAAATATCTTGAATCCCCACTTATGCGGCTTGGATGGGATACCATACCACTTCGAAGTTTCGTGCTGCAAATTTGCTCGTCTATTGAAAGCTTTGCTTCCAAACGCGTTTCTAAAATTTTTTTTTTAAATATTAATGAATGGTCGGTTTTTAAATAATCTGTCATGATTTGGGTGTTCTTCGGCAAGATTAAATGGTTGTCGGCGAAATGCAAATTGTTTTTTATTTTAATAAACGTCTTTAACCCTTAACCACTGTTATGATTTTTGTTACACAGACACTTAACTTGCGCCGCTGGAGCGCTAGTATAAATTCTATGTAATTATAGAAAATTCAACAAACTGTTTTCGTTTAGTTCATTTAATGCAAATAAGAATTGATATACTATAATATAACATTCATTTACATACTATTAAAAAATTATAAAATATTTATATAAAGTAAACTGAAAAAATAACTTTAATTCATATAAAAATTATTCTTGAAACTACTACAATTTGCTTACATGTATTACAAATAATTTTTACATGTTCCCTGCGAGCATTTCTTTTGCAATAATCACAGACTTGAAAAATTTGTCGTTTTGTAAAGATGACATTGTGCACGTTTCGCTTTCTTGCAAGCTGGGTCTATTGACGACGATAACTTTGAATTTCTACTATGTGTTTGAACTTGCTGAATACTTTTACTGTGCTGCTTGTTTCGTGCCGATGTAGCTCTTCTGTTCAACTGAGCTGTTACCAAACTTTCGCTAATTTGTTGAAGAAAATTATTTCTTCTATTTTTCTTTTTAATTTCCTAATTACGATATACTTTGGTAAATGCGATATATGATGCAAGTCCACAAACGTCTAGCAAGTTCATGGAAAATATATTTGGCCATCTGTTACTACGACGTTCACATTAATAATTTCCCACTATTTAATCCATCAAATCTGTTCCACCTTTTGTCGAGTTGTAGAATAATATTATGTCCGGCTTGTTATCATTTTCCGAAACAACTACTTTATTATGAAACATGCTGGAAAGCAGCATGACCAATTTCCCTACCCGTGGTGTTTATTATAATATGGTAAAAATTTTTGTTAATCCAAACACTGACGAATATTGCGGGCGCATTCTGTTTGGTAGGCAATTCTTTTTGATATATGGCTTATTTTTACGCAATGTACCAACAGTTGTAAGACCACTATTTTTTAATTTTAGTGCTGGTTGCATCGACGTATAAAAATTGTCACATGTTACATTTCGATTGGTCTCAAAATAAGGAGCACATAGGGATCATATATTTGTGGAGCACATATTTGTGTATTTGACAATACTCGCTAAAATTTGTTCGTTCATATACAATCTAAAAGCATCAATCGCATCTTCAACTGTTATGCCCGGAGGTAATACTACCTACTGCTATTACTAATCTACTGCTTAATCTATTGCTCTTTTTATTATGTTATGTGCGGGTAAACGTCCAGCTGACTGTGGGTCACAAAACCATTCGGTTTAATCTTTGGATAGCGGATGTTTTTCAGTTAAATTTGGCAACTCTGCTGGCTCATTTAATTGATCATCATTACATAGTCGATTACATCATCAACATCCAAATTTTGGCTTGTATGGTCTTCTTCGTTTATCAGGCTGTCGTCATTTGTGCAATCTAAATCATATTCATTATCTACTTGGTCGTCGATATTCACATTCCCAGTTTCATCATTACTGGACTTATTGAGAGCCAGAATAGTTTCCTCATATGTCAGATATCGTCGTAATTTAAATAATACTTACGAGGACACTAATCTCCCTATTCTATAAAAATAACGGTTGTTTTCAATATATCTGCACTCATAAAAACTTTTTTGAAGAAAAAGTAAACTAAATATTTTATATTTTACGATGTAACACCTAAAATAAATTCAAAAAAACTGTTTTTTGATGAAAAAACAAAAAAATATTCTACGAAATAGAGAAATTATTATCAGAGCCGATGCGGCGCTAAAAAAGTGTTCACGTTCGAAATTTTTAATTTTCGTTATATAACAAAAAATATAGTGAACCATGGCTGGTTTTATTTGAATCATAATTAAGAATGTTCAATACAGGACTACTAAAAATGTTCGGGTAATATAATTAAGAATAAAATATATACAGATGCAATTATATTCGAAAAAGCCGCAGCGGCGCATAAAAGTGGTCAAGGGTTAATGACATTGCATCTTGCACAATTTTGTTGCCAACATCTGGATCCCAGTAGAGTCCCGTATTCGGTAATTGATGAATTGACGATAAAATGCAGATGCCCAAAAATGTCTTAAGTTCCAATTTAGTAAGTGTGTATGGATTAGAAATATTCTTACGAGCGCTGTACAGGTTGGTTTCATTTAGAATCATATCTATCATTTCATCATCAAAAATATAATTAAAAAATGAGAGTGGTGTCTCAAGTTCTAAAATATTTGATGGTAGTGATGCATCGCCTTTGAATTGGGCTGAATTGGACTCGATTTCAAGCGGTGTATTTTTCCAAATCAATTTCTTAAATCTCTCTCTCAGATTTTTCAACTCAACTTCCTCACTTCGTACATCATTTTCATTTTCAATATTTGGTCCATAATCCATATCATCAGCGTCAAAAATATATGCATCTTCCATATTTATATCATTGGCGAACACGACAGGAATAGTCTCGATGTTTAAACCGTCGATTAATTCATCGTTATATTGTTATCACATTCTTCTGTTTGTTGTGGTTGAAATTGCTCCTCCTCATTGTCTTCTTCAAGATCATCTTCACTGTTATCAGACCACTCCTCTACAATTTTTTCAATCTCTTCTAGAGTGAAATATTTTTTTCGAGACGACATTATTGCACAACTTTATCATAACAGTCCTAAAATGGAAATTCGTCTAATGGTTATGAATATAAATTTACCAAAATTATAAAGTGAGCATATATGACACATTAATGAAAAATTGCTTAACGAGGTTTTGTGTCAAATATGATACATAAATTTTACTTACGAATAACTAAACAAATAATTGAGGAAATACAATCAAAATGATTAATACTTATTGAATTATAATTATATTCCATTTGTAAAAGGATAATACTTTTAATTATATTTTATTTTTATATTTGAACACCACACGATTACATAAAACTAAAACGATCGGATTCCCGCAAATTTTAATGAATAAATGTCAATGCCATGTGAAAGTAACTCACGCATACAAACGAGTAAATCCTACTATTTGAATTTGTTATAAACCATTTGTATGTGATAGTTTACATGACGAAAAAAATTAAAAAAAAAAATATGTGTCATATACTCAAATATAACACAAATCTGCATTAAGGGATAAGTTAAAAATGGAGAATAATAACTATAGCCATGAAAATATATAAAAATATCTAAAAAATTTAAACAACTAAAAAAAATGACTGTCAAAAATGTATTTCATTCCTTTCAAATCGTTTTTATATTACATTCTGTTTGGAATATTTTATAGTCACGTGATCAGTATTCTATTCTTTCTATTACTTTTTTGGAATGAACAAAAAGCAATCAAAATGTATGAACAATTTTTATGAGGTGTTTATAGGCAACAAAAATGCTTATAGAGTTCGGCTCTGAAATTTTCCCGTTTTTTTTTTTATTTTTAGATAGACTATATAAATGATTGTTTGCCGCCCCGGTAGCAAAAAGGTCAGCATGCTTGTTCCAGCAACCGGAGGTCCCAGTTTCGATTCCCGGTGATGACAAGGAAAGAATTTCACGGCTGGTTTAGGATCAATGAATTAATCACTCATTATTCAAAACGAAAGTTTGATTATGAAACCTCATTTGAGGCGGCCGAATCCTTTGATGGGGTGAATAGTGCCAGAGAGAGACAGAGAGAGAGAGAAATATAAATGATATTCGAACTATCTCAAACTGAACAAAATATTTATTCCTCGTGTTATGTTAGTTCAGCTCAAATGTTTCATTTTATTCATCTTCACAGATTATACCTATTGTTCAAACCGCAAACTTCCCTTCTAGAATATATGCATCAATGCATTCCGAGCTATAGGTCGATTTTACATTCAAAACAAAGAACCAAATTCACGAAAAGTTCTGAAGAAACCGCAAGAACTTGGTCAAATCGTAACCATAACAATTATTTGGAGCGCCCATCAGAGACAATTCGAGTAGCTCTCAGACAAAATCCGTATTTAGAAACTATTTCTAAAAATGTAGTTCACCCCAACGATACGTGATCTCAACAATGACCAAAAATAACTTTCAATCAATCAACACATCATTTTACTCATTATAATCAACCAAATTTTCATGCTAAAATAAACGCACCTAATCAAGAAAATCAATTAATTACTGAAAATAAATTCAGCGAAAGGCGTCTGTACCTATTCGAGAGTGGAGATCAATAGAGCCAAAATCTTTTCGAAATTCAAAATATCGTAATCGCAATAATAATAATAACAATAACAGGCCAACTTTCTCGCAGCCTAATATACAAGCGCAGCCTAATTATGGGTACCGTAATTCCAAAAAAATTCAGCGTATGTTGCAATTGGGAGTTATCAAACCATGTTCAGGTTCACCATGGAGATCCCTAATGACAATAGTTTATAAACCAAATGGGAAGATAAGAATGTGTTTCGACGTACGAAAATTGAATGCCACATCTAGAGAACATTATTTCCAACCTAAAAGCAACAACATAATTGAGTTCTATAGACTTATCTCACGCCTATTGGAAAAATAAATTAGAGGAACGAATTGTCAAATTGACCAAAATTCGAAAATGTGTATCGGATAATTTGGCAAAAGAGTTTAATAAAACCGCGAAAAGGTATAATTTGCGAGCTAGAGCTCCACTATTTACTGTAGGACAGTACTCCATCTGCATCATTCTGCTGTATCTGTAACTTTTCATTGAACTGCGTTCTGAAACCTATAGGTTCCAATTGCACCTTATATGGGAATAATAGTAAATAATTTTTTAAAATGCACATGGTATTTATGTATAGTTAGCTTTAGACATCCTTAACAAATAAAAATTTTCTCCTTCTTAATACGATGAGGTAGACCCATTTTGTTACTGACCCAGTACTTGATAAATTTTTGCAAATCTGAAATATATGGAATTTACATATTCACTTTATCGAGGATTGACCAGGTCCCAGAAATTTCCAATGCACATGGTACATATGTATAGTTAGCTTAAGATATCCTTAACAAATTAAAATTATTTCCATTTTAATACGATGAGGTAGACCCATTTTGTTACTGACCCAGGACTTGATCAATTTTTGCAAATCTGAAATATATGGAATTTACATATTCACTCTATCTAGGATTGGCCAGGTCCCAGAAATTTCCAATGGACATGGTATATATGTGTAGTTAGCTGAACACATCCTTAACAAACAAAAATTATCTCCATTCTAGTACGATGAGGTCGACCCATTTTGTGACTGACCCAGTACTTGATCAATTTTTGCAAATCTGAAATGTATGGAATTTACATATTCACTGTATCGAGGATTGGCCAGGTCCCAAAAATTTCCAATGCACATGGTACATATGTATAGTTAGCTTAAGATATCCTTAACAAATAAAAATTATTTCCATTTTAATACGATGAGGTAGACCCATTTTGTTACTGACCCAGGACTTGATCAATTTTTGCAAATCTGAAATATATGGAATTTACATATTCACTCTATCTAGGATTGGCCAGGTCCCAGAAATTTCCAATGGACATGGTATATATGTATAGTTTGCTTTTAACGTCCTTAACAAATAAAAATTATCTCCATTTTAATACGATGAGGTAGACCCATTTTGTGACTGACCCAGGACTTGATCAATTTTTGCAAATCTGAAATATATGGAATTTACATATTCACTTTATCGAGGATTGGCCAGGTCCCAGAGTATTCCAACGGACATGGTATATATGTATAGCTTAAGACATCCGTAACAAAATAACTATCGCCATTTTAATCCGATGAGGTAGACCCATTTTGTTACTGACCCAGGACTTGATCAATTTTTGCAAATCTGAAATATATGGAATTTACATATTCACTCTATCGAGGATTGACCAGGTCCCAGAGATTTCCAATGGACATGGTATATATGTGTAGTTAGCTGAACACATCCTTAACAAACAAAAATTATCTCCATTCTAGTACGATGAGGTCGACCCATTTTGTGACTGACCCAGTACTTGATCAATTTTTGCAAATCTGAAATATATGGAATTAACATATTCACTCTATCAAGGCTTGGCCAGGTCCCATAGATTTCCAACGGGCATGGTATATATGTATAGTTTGCTTTTAACGTCCTTAACAAATAAAAATCGTCTCTTTTTTAATACGATGAGGTAGACCCATTTTGTTACTGACCCAGGACTTGATCAATTTTTGCAAATCTGAAATATATGGAATTTACATATTCACTCTATCAAGGATTGGCCAGGTCCCATAGATTTTCGACGGGCATGGTCTATATTTATAGTTAGCTTTAGACGTCCTTAACAAATAAAAATCGTCTCCATTTTAATACGATGAGGTAGACCCATTTTGTTACTGACCCAGTACTTGATCAAATTTTGCAAATCTGAAATATATGGAATTTACATATTCACTCTATTGAGGATTGGCCAGGTTCCGGAGATTTCCAATGGACATGGTGTATATGTATAGTTAGCTTTAGATATCCTTAACAAATAAAAATTATTTCCATTTTAATACGATGAGGTAGACCCATTTTGTTACCGACCCAGGATAATTCAATTTTACTGTCGTGAGGTTCGGACGTAAAATAAAACAAGCGAAAAGTGCAGTGTTAGTGCTTTTTATTTTGTTATATCGATTTTTTCAATCGTGTGAATGGTTTTATAATTAAATACACACGGTGCAAAAAAACTAATATAAAAGTGTAACTTGATAAGTGATTAAGTGATGATGTAAACATGAAGGGGCTAATTTCCCCAAAAAAGACTTCTTCGAACATCGGACGCCGAACACAATCTACAACAAACTTGAACCAGTCTCATGTAGAAAATATTGCAAGTGCAAGTGCATATCAAGTGGGCAAAGTTCAACACAGCCCAAAGAAATTTCCTATGCCAATGATTAAAAGTGCTTCTTCAACAGAATTAATTATACCGCAGTTTAAAAATAAAAATCAAAACCTCGAAGAAATTAATGTAGCAGCGAATTTAACAATGCTAAATGAAAACAATAGCAATGAACTCAGTGCGACGAACTCTAGTGGGTCAGTGTGAAAATAATCTAGTGCAAACGGGATTGGATAGATACATCACTGTTCAATCTAAAAGAAAACGTAGCCCGAGATCTGCCCAGTTTGCTGGTAGGAGCAAAGTGTCACGGTCTGAACAAGGTGTTAATCAAATACCTCTTAACAACCGATTCTCTAGTTTAGAGGTCGTTGACCCCAACGCAGCGCCGACTTTGAAAAATGAGAAACCGCCTCCGATTTATTTAAGGGAAGCATCTAACAATGATCTGGTTAATAACATCGCAACATTAACAGATTCAAAATTTTATATTGCCCCGCTCAAAAGAGGTAACATAAATGAAACAAAGATTCAAACATTCGAAATCGCTGGCTTCGGAGCCCTTGTCAAACATTTTGATGAAGCTGGTAAAAAATATTACACATACCAGCTAAAAAGTCAAAAAGGGCTGACTGTTGTGCTAAGAGGAATTGAAAGCTACGTAGATGTTAGCGACATACAAGCTGCGCTTGCTGCGGAAGGTTTCCATGTCAAATCTATTGGTAATATAGTAAACCGTGAGAAGGTACCTCAACCAATGTTCCGTTTGGAACTAGAGCCAGAGGAACAAAAGTCAAACGGAGTTCACAAGATTTACAAATTAAAATATTTGTTACATCGTAAAATAGTAATTGAAGAACCTAAGAAGAGGTCTGGACCAGTCCAATGCATAAAGTGCCAAGAATA
This sequence comes from Nephrotoma appendiculata, assembly GCA_947310385.1. Taxonomy (NCBI): domain Eukaryota; kingdom Metazoa; phylum Arthropoda; class Insecta; order Diptera; family Tipulidae; genus Nephrotoma; species Nephrotoma appendiculata. The sequence goes on along the minus strand of OX371224.1, from coordinate 323,985,002 downwards.
TGGACACACGAAAGCATACTGCACCTTAAATGAAGTTTGTGTTATTTGCGGTGAACTCCACGACTCCAAACAGTGTGACAAGTCTCGCAATGACCCATCTGTGTTACGTTGTAATAACTGCGGCGAAAATCATACTGCAAACTATAGGGGCTGCGCAGTGTATCTGGAATTAAAACGAAAAATAAACCCTAAAATGAGAGCTGAGCAACGAATGCTCAACATGCAATTTAATCAGAGGGCCGTGTTTCCAAAAAATACAATAGTCACCAAACCAACGAATGCCAACACACAAAATGATATCTTGGAGACGTTTGCCAGCAGTTTTGCACAGCCAGGTGTATCTTACGCAAGTATTCTAAAAGGTAACAAACCGAAACCAAAAGTTCATGTTAATGAGGAGGAACTAAACATTCATACCATGGTAAATAAATTAACCGAGACCATTCAAAGTTTCATGATGATGATGGAAAGACAAATGAGCATGATGAAACAAAATATGAATATACTTATGCAAATTATAGTCAAAAATCAAAAATGACATTTCTAAAAATAGCTATTTGGAATGCCAACGGGCTCTCGCAACATAAAGCTGAGGTACAAACCTTTCTTATCGAACAAAATATAGACATCATGTTAATATCTGAAACACACTTCACAAAACAAAATTTTTTTAATATTACCGGCTATTCCGTTTATGACACCAAACATCCGGATGGAAAAGCACACGGCGGCACTGCAGTCTTAATAAAAAGAAGATTAAAGCACTACGAGCTCCAGAAATATGCTAAAGCTCACATTCAAGCTACAACTATCAGTTTGGAAGAATGGCCTGGGAAATTTTTAATATCGGCTGTCTACTGCCCACCGAAACACGCAATTAAAAAACAACAATTTATCGATTACTTCAATCAGTTGGGAATCAAATTTCTAGCAGGGAGTGATTACAACGCTAAACATGTGCAATGGGGTTCGAGGTTGACGTCACCCAAGCGCAAGCAACTTTACGAAGCAATAAACGAGAAAAACCTAGATTATTTATCATCTGGACACCCCACATATTGGCCTACAGATAGAAAGAAAATTCCTGATTTAATAGATTTCTGTGTAATACGAGGAATAGCACGCAACAATGCTCAAGTCGTTGACTGCTATGATTTATCATCAGATCACTCACCAATAATAGTAACACTAAGTACCCAAGCATTAAAAACGGAACCACCCCAACGTTTAACCAACAAACTAACGAAATGGGTTCTCTATAGAAACATAGTAAATGTGAATTGTCATCTCAATGTTCCACTTCGCACACCAGAAGACATTGATGCCGCGATAGAAAACTTAAGTCAAATAATGGAAATGGCTGCAAAAAAGCTACTCCGGTTAACAAAAATTCCGAAAATAATACAAGGCTTTCAAGTAACATTCAAAAATTATTGGCAGAGAAGCTGGCAATTCGGCGGCTGTGGCAGCTCCACCGATCTCCTTTGCATAAATGGAAATTAAATAGAGCTATTAAAGCTCTGAGAGAAGCAATTCGGGAAGAACAAAATTTAGGAATACAGAATTACCTAAGTGAGCTCACAGCAACAGAAAAAACCGATTACTCACTGTGGAAGGCAGCAAGAAATTTAAAAAGGCCAGAGATATCGAACCCACCGATAAGGAAACCAGATGGTCACTGGGCCAGAAGTGACTTAGAAAAGGCCATCGCTTTCTCTAACCATCTACAAAAAGTGTTCACCCCAAACGAACAAAATATCGATTGCGTACTACCACAGTTTACGAGGGACGAGTCGAACCCAAACCCAGAAAAATTTAAATGGAAATGCGTCAAAACGGTTATCAAAAACAGTATAAATCCTAAGAAAGCGCCAGGTGATCAAATGATCAAAGAATTACCAGATAGATGCATAAAATATATAACATATATTTTTAACGCGATTATGAGATGTGGATACTTTCCCCAAAAATGGAAAATATCTCAAATTATCATGATTCGTAAGCCAGGTAAAGACGAAACCCAAGTCTCGTCGTACAGGCCAATAAGTCTACTTCCGATAATTTCAAAGCTTTTTGAAAAGATGCTACTACAACAACTAATACCTATACTATCTGAAGGTCGCATTATACCAGATCACCAATTTGGATTTAGAGAGCAACACGGCACAATAGAACAGGTGCACAGAATTGTAAATACAATTAAATTTTCCTTAGAAGAAAAGAAATATTGCTCGGCAGTTTTCTTGGATATTGCGCAAGCTTTCGACAAAGTATGGCATGAAGGATTAATTTACAAAATTAAAACTCTTCTGCCTAGCCAATTTCATTCAATTCTTGAAAACTACTTAGCCCAAAGGATGTTCCAGGTGAAACAAAATACGGCCACTACTGATCTAGCCGAGATAAAGGCAGGAGTACCGCAAGGTAGTGTATTGGGACCTGTGCTATACTTGCTATTCACAGCTGACTTTCCAATAACTGAAAAAATTGTCACTTCAACTTTTGCTGATGACACAGCTATATTATTTTCGCACAAAAATCCTCAAACAGCATCGAGAGAATTACAAGAACATCTACACAAAATAGAAGATTGGTTAAAAACTTGGCGGATAAGGACGAATGAATGTAAATCAACTCATGTAACATTCACATTGAATAAACGTACATTTCCAGGAGTAAAATTAAACAATATCACAATTCCTCAACAAACAAACGTCAAATATCTCGGTCTTCATCTCGATAGAAGATTGACATGGAAAAAGCACATTGAAACAAAACGCAATCAATTAAAAATAAAATTTTCTAAAATGTACTGGATAATCGGTAGAAAATCGAAACTCTCTCTAGACTGCAAGGTTCTACTATACAAAGCGATCCTAATCCCCATATGGACATATGGAATCCAACTATGGGGCTTAACTAGTGCATCAAATATAGATATTGTACAAAGAACGCAAGCAAAGATACTTCGTAGCATTACAAATACCCCTTGGTATATTCGAAACAGCAACATCCATAGAGATTTAGGAATCAAAACTGTTAAAGAGACAATTAAATCATGCAGTCTAAAGTACCAACTGAAACTGGAATCACACCCTAACGAATTAGCTAGAGAACTACTAAGGCAACCGAAATACAGACGGCTGCGCAGGGCAGATCCTCTAGATTTAATTAACTGAGAAATATAATCTAATAATTACGTGCATGATGAGCTAACACACTAAAATTAAGTAAATAATAATAATTTAATAATAATAATGCATAATGATATTAAGTATTAACATAGGTTAAGGCTTAATTTAAAATAAAATATAGTTTTTAAGAATTTCACACTTCTTGTTAGTTTCGTATAAAGAAAGATTCAAGAATAAAGCCTTTGGCAATAGTTACAAAAAAAAAAAAATTTAATACGATGAGGTAGACCCATTTTGTTACTGACCCAGGACTTGATCAATTTTTGCAAGTCTGAAATATATGGAATTTACATATTCACTCTATCAAAGATTGGCCAGGTCCCATAGATTTCCAATGGGCATGGTATATATGTATAGTTAGCTTTAGACGTCCTTAAAAAAAAATCGTGGTCCATTTTAATACGATGAGGTAGACCCATTTTGTGACTGACCCAGGACTTGATCAATTTTTGCAAATCTGAAATATATGGAATTTACATATTCACTTTATCGAGGATTGGCCAGGTCCCAGAGATTTCCAACGGGCATGGTATATATGTATAGTTAGCTTTAGACGTCCTTAACAAAAAAAATCGTCTCCATTTTAATACGATGAGGTAGACCCATTTTGTTACTGACCCAGGACTTGATCAATTTTTGTAAATCTGAAATATATGGAATTTACATATTAACTTTTTTGAGGATTGGCCAGGTCCCAGAGATTTCCAACGGGCATGGTACATATGTTTAGTTAGCTTTAGACATCCTTAATAAATAAAAATTATCGCCATTTTAATACGATGAGGTAGACCCATTTTGTTACTGACCCACGACTTGTTCAATTTTTGCAAATCTGAAATATATGGAATTTACATGTTCACTTTATTTTGAATAAATTTAATTTTATTGTACAATTATGAATGGTTTACTACCATACGGATATTTGAAATTCGTTATCTTTAAGTCGTTCTAAAATATAAACCGCTTAAGTTAAATAAATTCTTTTTACTTTTTTACCGATATCTTAAAAACAGAAAGTGCCATTAATCTAATTTTGGTCATATTCCCATTATTCTGTTAAAGTGCTTCAGTAAAAGGTTATATCAACTCAATCTTTCTCATTGTTTAACATAAGTCTCAACTACACTCAGATAATTTTTTATTTTTAGACAGCTAAATCATTAATTATACATCTCAATCCGTATATGTGCTTAGCTACAAAATCATTAAAACAATACCGAGGTTTACCCATATTACGTCAATCATCTTACTCAAACTCTGGTTTATTGTGTTATAAAAAGAAAATTTCTTAAGAACAATACCGTTAGAAAAACAACAACCACCTTTTATTTTTATATATATATACGAAAATAAAATAAATTATTGAGAAATTATGTTAAATTAATTAATCATCTTAAAAAGTACACAAATAAAAGCAAAAAAAAAACAAATCTAATAATAATCTAACGATGACATATTTGTGGTTTAGTTATGATAACAAACCATTCTACGATTAATTATTATTTCTAATTATAAAAATTAATGTTTATTTATATTATTTATGGCATAAAATTCAATTCGGTGAACCTTCTACATAATTGAAGCTACTCGTATATTTCGACCGAGATTAAAATCCTGCTGTTTTCCAATTACAGTGCGGTAAAAATAAAAATATTTTCTAGCTTAATTTGGTGTAAAATTATTGTGTAACAAGTTCTCTGTTCTTCGAATCTGGCTGGAGTTTAGACGTTTGCAACACTATAAAACAATATTTATACAAAAACCATACTCGTACATAGACAGTTTTAAGTCAACCGTAAAGAAAATTGATAAGGCAACAACGATTTATGCAATTATTGTTTTAAACGGTAGAAAATATTAGATAAATTATTAGTTTCTTTTAAGCTTCTGCCTTTCTGTTGTAGTTGTTAATCGGTGCGCTTCATCAAAAAAAGTATATTGAAGCGAGAAATTTGAATTAGTGTTGAAAAATGTGTATTTTACATTTACATTTTATATTAAAAATAAATAATGCTCGACTAAAATAATGTTTACAAACTGGAGCAAAAGACTTTCAACTTTGGCTTAAACGTCTAGTCAATTATACAAATTTCGAGGAGATAGCAATTTTCAGCTTTTAAAATTTTCAAATATCGTTTCCGGATTATTTCTAATAACTGAAATATTGATAACAAGAACAAACCTTTGTCGATCGAAAGAAGAAATGAAAATAGCAATTATGTTTCAAATTCACATCAAGGGTATATTTCAAATAATTAGAATATTGACAACAACAACAAATAATTTCTAAATACAATACTTGTTAACACTTTTTCTTGAATTTGGTAGTGTGAAAAATAATACCAATTTTAATTGAAATTTCTCAACTTCTATCAATCTCAAATATCGATAAGGCGCTGTTTTAGTAATTCAAATATTGACAACAACATCAAACCAATTCTGACAACAACAACAACAACTATTTACGAATTGTTTGAAATTCACTATCGCAAGAATGAGAATAAAATATTTTATTGAAATCTCTTAACTTTTATGAATCTAAATTTTTGTCAATGCTCTTTATTTTGTAATTTAAATATTGATATCAAAAACAATTTTAAACGATTTGTATGAAATTTGGTAGCAAGAATCAGAATAAGATTCTTAAGTGAAATTTATTTACGAAACTTCAATTAATTCCCAATATCGAGGCTTAAAATCTTTGTTTGAAATTCTGTAGAAGAAATGATATTTTAACACGTTTAATTGAAATTTTTACTTGTCTTTCAATTTCAAATTTCGGTAGGGGTATATTTTTGGCAATTCGAATATTGACAAGAACATCAAACTAATTCTGGCAACAACAGCAATTTTATACGAATCGTTTGAAATTAAGTTGTAGAATGAGAGTAAGAAATTTAACTGAAATTGTTGAAATTTACCAAGTCCCAATATTCACAACAACAACAATGCTAAATGAGTTGTTACAAATTCGATAGTGTTAATCAGTATAACAATTTTCATTGAAATTTCTAAACTCCTATCAGTAGTAAATATCGTTAAAGGTCTAGTTTTGGTGTCTTCAATATTGACAACAACAACCAACCAATTCTGACAACAGCAACAATCCTTAACGATTTGTTAGAAATTTGGTAGTATAGGAATGAGAAAAACTATTTTGAATGCAATTTTCGGAACTTCTGTTAATCATATATCATCATGCGTCTATTTTGCGTGACTTGAATATTGACATCAACAACTAACTAATTCAGTTGTTTGAAATTTGCTAGAAGGAACTTCCAACAGTCAATAAATATCGTTAATGGTGTTTTTTGGTGACTCGAATGTTAACAACAACACAATAATTTTGACAATAAAAACCTTGTTTGAAATTCAATAGTTGAAATGAGAATAACCGCAAAAAAAGGTACCCGACTCTAACCGGATCACAAAGTAAATAAATTTTTCGAAAGTTAGTACCCATCCAAATTGATATCTGGAATTTGAAAAAGCCCGCACATTAAATTTTGATGCGAGCCCAAAAAAATAATGAAACCCGGTCTTCACCAGGCATCCGTTTGAACGAATTTTGCTCAAGTTAGCACTCCTCGCTGGAGCCCCTCGTAAACCCTCTGAACGCATTTGATTCCTGTCATTCGAAATGACGGCCTCTTCGGAGGACTTTTGAGTGATTTTTCTAGTAATTAGAACTCTTTGTATTCGTTTCTTGCAATTGATTCCGCAATCTCTATTGCCAGGCTTTATCAAAAATTTTCTATGCAAGATGTTAAACAAGTTCCTAAACACGATAAGGAACTCCAATCAATAAGGACCCATCGAAATAGATTTCTGGTACTAAGAAAATCCTCCCTATAAATTTTATCATGAAAAGAGCTAGGTTCAGGTTTTTCAGGTTTCAGTGGTTTGACACTTAGGCCATTTTTTGGCCCATTGTGATACCACGCATTCACGCTACATCATTAACCCATTCACCTATTCACCTACTCACACAACTACAGTAATACCACCTGCACATTGCAAGCTCCATGTCAACCTGTACATTGACATGGACGGTGGGTCGGCGCTGAATTCTGCACTCCATCAGAGGGTCTTAGTTGTGTTTATTAACATCACCGATCGTAATCGATGATGAAAATTCGATTTTGCATCTAGCCTCTGATGGGATTCGAACCCAGTACCTCCCGGTCCAAGTGCCGAAGCTTTAACCACTGCACCACTTGTCCGTTATGAAAAGAGCTAAAATGTTTTCAAAAATATTGGGCCAAGGGAAATCCATTCTTTCTAAATTACGTACCGGAAAATAAAATTTAGCAGCTAAATTTTCATTTTCGTTTTCGCTTTTGTTATTTTTGTATTAAAAATTGTATTTCTCTTCAGCTGCATACTAGCCTTTATATTTCAATCGTTATTTAAATTAAAGTTCCAAATAATTTTTTAAAACTTGTGTTCACTGCCACAAATATTTTTTCATGTAGATTTAGTTGTCTAGTTCTTAGTAATTTTGTTTCAATTTCGGAATTTAGTAAATTTCGTTTTGGTAGGAGGGGGGTTGGTATCAATTTTCTTTCTTAAACATATCATTGTCAATTTAATGATGACGTTTTTTGGTGGTGATGAAATGGGGGTCCAAACTTAGATTATGAATTAATAATGGGAAAACCAACGTTAATATCTGTTGACTTCTTAACTCATATATTGAAATGGACCTTAACTCGTAACCCATAAGAAAATGGTGGTCGTCTTATGAAGATACGTAACACCATCGCAATCGAATATACTGGCACTCGAAATCATCCGTTACTAATTTTTATTGGCGAGCCGCAAAAAAATAAAATATTAAGGCACTGGGCCCACCGAAATTTTCCCGAAACCTTAATTTATTGTTGCACTTTGAGCAATATTACGCAACATGCTACAAAATGAATTTTCTGAAAAGCATGACTCCTTGCATTTGTTTATTTGCAATCGAAACATCTTTTGCACGATTTACATGTTCCAATTTTTTTCCCCAGTAAAAAATGAAAGGTTAAGTATATTACGATTTTCGTTTGCGAGAGGAGCACTAAACAAATTCCAGTAAAATAAAATTGGATTTTTTTGTTTTTAATTTGAGCAAATGTTGGCATAAAACTAGGAATGTTGCCATAAAATATAGTTTCTACGAGTATTTTTATAGCAGTAAAATAAAAAAAATTCAAAAAAGTTTCAAATAAACATCAACCAGCCATAAACATCATTCAAATAAAACGAGCAAACATGAGCGGTAATTAAATATTTTATTTTTACTTGCACTTCGATGTTGTTCATTATCTAATTTAAACGCAAGCTGTTCGAACTGTCAAAATTTATGGAACATACAAAAAAATTATAGCATTGCCTTATTTGTTTATACATATTTATTACTGACTCTTTTTAACTAGTAACTTTTTTTTTATATGCGTGCAGCTCTATTTTTCAGTAAAAAATTTGTTGGGAAAAAAAATTGGAACATGTAAATCGTGCATTACATGTTCCAATTTTTTCCCCCCCAAATCGTAATATACTTAACCTTTCATTTTTTACTGGAAAAAAAAATTGGAACATGTAAATCGTGCATTAGTCGCCAAATATGATCAAACTCGTTTAGGCCAAATAAAACATTAAAATAAAGCTTCAAACCCCACCAAGAACCTCCATGAATAAGGAGCTATCGGATTCGATTCCTATTCAAGCTATTTTTTCAATAAAATTAGACTCGATCCTCACCAGAAGACTTCATTAATGGCCCTAGAAAATCATTATCGCCGTATTTGTATCAAAATTGTCTAAGACGATTTTTTTTTAAATAAACTCGATCCACTAAACGAATTTTGTCAAAATTAGGGGTCCACCGAAAAATCCGAAGAATGAATTTTCCCGAAATTTGAAAAAAAACTTAAGAAGTAAAAATTCCATAAAACTGAAGAATCAAAAATATTCTCGAAAATAAATTTTTATATTTTTGATGAACATTACGTCATAGTTTTGGTTCATTCTGAAGAACAAATTGCGTCAACTGGGATATGCATTCATGATATACCTACCAAATTACAATGAGTTGGCAAAATTTTGTACAAATTACATAATTATTTAAAGTATATCTTTTGAAATATTTAAAGAAACAGGCTAGTTTTTATTTAAGTAGTAATTTCTTATAGGCTTTGTTTACGTCTTAAGTGGTTAAAATCAAACTTTTTTTGAAAATTGTGATACATTTTTTTCGTTTGATCATGGACGAATTATTTAATGACATACAAAGCCGAATGTATTTCTCCATCATGTTGTTTGTTGCTGTGAAAAATCATTAAAACCCTGGATGTGTAGTGGTACAAATTTAAAATAAACGTATAAGAAATAAAATATTGTTTATTCTATAAATAGTGACATATACATCCATACACATTTTGTTTTTATTATTTTGCTTTCATACATTTTGTTTTTCAGTGTATTTATATTTTTGTCGTTTACTTTTTCCCCTGATATAATCGTGAGGGAATATAAAATTGAAATGCCGTATGATGATCTACAATCTACATAATATTTTCTATTTCGTAATTTACACGAGCTGTGTTTTGTAGGAATAGAATAAACGCACACACACATACCAAAGATCGCGCGTTGCATAATTTTTTTAATTTCGTTTTCCAAAATTGTGTTTATTTATAAAGCGCTATGTCAATCGAATTATTGAGTGCTTAAAGCTGCGCCAACAAAATTGCCCGCCTCAATGTAATCTGTACGATAATTTGTTAGACATTAATTACAATTTATTACAACAAATCCCGATTGTATTACAGTTGCCATTTTACAGGAACGAGTGGTCGATCTAGCTTACAAATAAACTTGCATCGCCAAAACTGTAACTTTATATGTAGTTATGATATCGGGATGGTTCTTGGAGCAGAATATATTACAAATTAATTACATTGAATAAGTTGTTCAAGACCACCCCTTTAACATGCCTAAGCGTAAATTTCATCCCAAAACGATTGTTTATTTCATAAACGCCAATTTAACCAAATTTAATAAGGTTTTTACACCAGACTGCCACCAGATCTTGGACGAAATGTTGCTCCAAAGCCTTTTCGGTAGGTAGGTCGACCTTATCCACGTGTGTAATAAATTATTTTTGTATAATATTAGACGGAATATGCATAAGAAGATATAGGTTTCAAATTACGATATATAGGTTGGTTTTGCCACATTTAAGAATTTATTACACCAGATTCACTATTCTGACTTTCCCTGGGAATAGGGAATTCGGAAAAATATTTTCATAGCATTTTTGTCTAAAATGAATTTTTAGACTGAAGGAACAAGTTTAGTGCAAACATTTTTAAAACAAACTTAATTGGGAAACTTTTGTTCCACAAAATTTTTATAGGGAATAATAATTTCCCATTTAACTTTGTTTCTAAAATATTTACACCAAACTTATTCCCTCAGTAGGCCAGAAAACTACAATTTAAACAAAAATTTTATGAAAATTTTTTGCCAATTCCCTATTCCTGTAGGAAAAGCTCAAATAGGCCTACAGTGGTACTATTCTCGTGATTCCCCGGGAACAGGGGAGGAAGAATTTATATGTAATTTTTATTTAAACATTTTTTTCTGGCACTGAGATAAAAAGTATGTACATATTAATTTTTTTGAAAACAAAATTAAATGGGTAATAATTTTCCCTGCCAATTTAGGTATGGAACTATTTTTCTTATTTTATAAATGTATACATCAAGCTCTACTCCTCAGTAGGCCGGAAAAATGTTTCAACAAAAATTACATATAAATTCTTTCCTCAGCTCCCTATTCCCGGGAAACCACCACCAGATATTGGATCAAATGATACTTCGTTAACCTAGTGAAGGGAAATCAACATGGTTCAGGGGGGTAACAAATTATCTTTGTATCAGGTTAGACGGCTTTAAAGGTAAAGGCTACATATATGTAATTTAAAGGACGACTTTACCATATTTAATAATTTATTACATCAGACAGCCACCAGATATTAGTTCTGTTGAAACTTGGTGGTAGTTGTGAAGGGCAGGTCAACTTTATCGAGGTGTGTAATAAATTATTTATGGGTTAGTTTACACGGAATTTGATTCAAAAGCTAAAGGCTACAAACGGGTTACCCACGAAATCCATTATGTCACGATCCTTTTTGACAAAATCCATTTTGACAAAATCCGTTTTTGACGTAATCATTTTTTGACAAAATACATCCTTTTCAAAATCCATTTATGATAAAATCCATTTTTGACAAAATCCATTTCTGTCAAAATTCATTTTTGTCAAAATCCCTTTTGTCAAAATCCATGAAAAACCATCGAATCCATCGTTTTTGTTATTTTTTACAAGCCCGGGCTTGTAAAATATAACAAAAACGATGGATTCGATGGTTTTTTCATGGATTTTGATAAAAATAACAAAAACGATGGATTCGAATTTTTTTTTCATGGATTCTTGGATTTTTTTTTCATGGAAATACGAAATTTATTTTATTTGTACGATCATGAGTTTAGTGACATTATACTAGAGGATTTGGACAACAGTGGATTGTGTCATAAATGGATTTAGTAAAAATTGGAAAATAACAAAAAAGGGTTTCAACAATCATGGGTTTCAACATCAATGGATTTTGTCAAATGAGGATTTTTATAAAAAACTACGAATTTTAGCAAAATGGATTTTGGAAAGATGGATAACGGGGAGATCCCGCTACAAACTTGTAATTTAAAGGTCGATTTTACCACCATTAATAAATTATTACACCAGACCACTACCAGATATTGAGTCTTATGTTAATCCATGCCTTGAGAATGGTAGGTCAACCTTATCCAGGTGCGTAATAGATTATTGTTGTGTCAGGTTACACGGAACTGCAAAGGCTTCAAATATGTGATTTAAAGTTTGATTTATCACATTTAATAAATTATTACACCATTAAATTATTGCCACCAGATATTGGGTCAAATGTTACTCCATGGTCGTTGTGAAGGGCAGGTTAACTTTATTCAGGTGTGTAATAAATTATTTTGTAGTCATATTACACGGAATTGGCTCAGAATGGTAAATGCTTCAAATGTGTAATTTATAACACCAGTCAAATGTTAAGTCCTCTGCCATTTTGGTGGGCAGATCAATATTATCCAGGTGTGTAATAAATTGTATTTGTGTCAGGATACGCGAAATTGGCTTCAAAGTGCAAAGGCCTGAAATAGGTAATTTAAAGGTCGATTTTATACAACATTTAATAATTTATTACACCAAACCACAACCAGATATTCACAAGGTCCATGCGGAGTAATCATTTTACCTAATATCTGGTGGCTAGACCGTGTACTAAATTATTAAATGTGGTAAAATCGTCTTTAAAATTACATATTTGAAGCTTTTAACTTCTGAAGCCAACTTCGTATAACCTGACCCAAAATTAATTTGTTACACACCTGGATAAGGTGGACCTGCTCTCCACAAGGTAAATAGAGAAGTATTTTATACAGTTTCTGGTGGCGGTCTAGGATAAAAAAATATTAAATGTGGTAAAATCGACATTTGATCATATTTGAAGCCTTTACACTCTGAAGCCAATTCCGTTTAACACGCTAACCTGATGTAAAGATAATGTATTACCTGCCTGTGGCACTTTTCTGGTAATTCCCTGGGAATAGTGAGGGAAAGAATTTATATGTAATTTATAATTTAAAAAAAAATTCTGGCATAGGTACGGAGGTAAAAAACTAGAGTTAATTTTTTTTGAAAACAAAATTAATTTGGGAGTAATTTTCCCTGAAAATTTAGATATGGAAAAATTATTCCCAATTTATAAATATTTACACCAAACTTTTTTCTTCAGTAGGCTGGAAAAATAATATTAGAACAAAAATTACATATAAATTCTTTCTCCAATTCCCTATTCCCGGGGAATTACCAGAATAGTACCTCTGAATAAGGTTAATTTTCCCTTTACTAAGTTAACGAGGTAACATTTGACCCAATATCTGGTGGCAGTGTGGTGTAATAAATACTTAAATGTGGCTTTGCCAACCTATATATTGCAATTTGAAACCTACATCTTCTTATGCATATTCCGTCTAATATTATACAAAAATAATTTATTACACACGTGGATAAGGTCGACCTACCTACCGAAAAGGCTTTGGAGCAACATTTCGTCCAAGATCTGGTGGCAGTCTGGTGTAAAAACCTTATTAAAGTTGGTGAAATTGGCGTTTATGAAATAAACAATCGTTTTGGGATGAAATTTACGCTTAGGCATGTTATAGGGATGGTCTTGAACTAACTTATTCAATGTAATTAATTTGTAATAAATTCTGGTCCAAGAACCATCCCGATATCATAGCTACATATAAAGTTACAATTTTGGCGGTGCAGGTTTAATTGTAAGCTAAACCACCCACTCGTTTCTGGAAAATGGCAATTGTCATAAAATCGGGATTTGTTGTAATAAATGGTCTAACAAATTATCGTACAGATTTCATTGAGGCGGGCTAATTTGGTCGGTGCAGGTTTAAAACAATGAATTATTGAGTAATTTACGTAAAGCGGTTGGTTAGAAAATAATCATATCTCTACTTATATTCAATTACTTCGAATTTGCGATCTGCAGAAGAAACGGTTGTACTAAACCGTTAAAATTGTCTTCTATAAATTAACATATACTTGACATTCAGAAGTCCTACGCGGATCAATCAATATTTTTTGGGAAAGATGTTTTCAACAAAACATGTTCTATTGTTCTTCAACGCGTGCCTACTCCTATAGTACACCTATTTTTGTTTCAGTATTTATAATTTTCTAATACCCTAGGTAGACACAAAAAATATCGCGATTTCTTCCAATCGCGATTACATGTCAAACAAATAAAATCGCGATTTTATAATTATGGTGCGACAGACACAAACCCGATTTTGTAAATCTGCAAACGTTCAAATTCATATTTAATTAATGAAATAAAGCAATTTCAATGCGTATTTGATGATTTTGAATTACATCGAATCAGTTACAATAAGTTAATAAAAACTATATTTATAAATAATTTTTGTGACAGTTTAAAAATTTTAAAATTTAATTTACAATCTAACAATTTTTCTGTATACATTCAATGAAAATGACATGTTCCCCATCCCCATACAATCGTACTGATTTTTTCTTATATTTCACATTTATCTTCTTCCTACAACCCGATTGTAGTAATCTTGTTCTATAAACGCAATAATCCTGTTTTGCCAAAATCGTGTACTGACAGACTGAAAAAATAACTACGTAATCTTGAATTCGCGATTAGCTAGTTTGTGTCTGTCTAGGGTATAAGACTCTTTAATCAGTTTTTAAACGACAAATGTGAGTAGCGACAATTTACCACAGCAAACGAAAAATTTATATTAGAAAATAAATTGATTAGTTTTAAGATAGGTTAAAAGCTGTTTGTAATCAGCGACCTTACAAGCTACATTTTTTTATTTTCAAACTTAAAAACTTATATTTTTCGTTTTAAAACAATAAATTTTCAAATTTTTTAACGGAATAGTTAAAAAGTCAAAAAAGTTATTATATGTATAAACTTTAATATTTAAGCTGCCAACACAGGTGTTTTCATCGAATTGGCGGCGTCTATAGCCGGTTACAACATACTTATGGTGTCTGTAAAATCAAAAATTAAGAACATAAGTTAATGAAAAAATTAATTGTTTGATTAATAATCATAATCTCAAATTTAGATAATTTTATGGGTATATAAATTAATAAATATAGTGTTCACTGTCAACTTAATCAGCCTTATTTCGTATATTAACAAAGTTAGTTTCGAAATCTATTCAATTTTAATTGATTCAAAACATCTAAATATGTAATATAAAGAAAATTAATAAATATGTCGTTTATTGGTCTGATCGTGGAACGTACAATCGTATATTTCCGTGAGCATATAAAATTTTGTATTTTCCTGCAAATACGAATTTCTATTTATCGGTAAAAAAATATACATAAAGAATTAATAGAGAACTCCATGTGAAAGATAATGCATAAAAATAAAAGGTGTTTGTATGTATATGTAACCATTTATAGAATAAACAACGTTTTATTTTTTATTCGTTTATTAGAAATTTGCACCACTACATATCCAGGGTTGTAATGATTTTTTACAGCAACAAACAACATAATGGAGAGATGTATTCGGCTTTATAAATCTTATTAAATATAATTAATCTATGGTTTGATTCAATTTTATATTGTATATTATATTTTCTACAAATTTCCAATAAATTATTTCCTCTTATTGTAGTATTTTAGATAAACATACCGCATTTATGCAATGTAATTAACCCTTTGATTGCCAAGGAGCGTGATCGCGCTTCTTAATATACTGATCGAAAATGCCAGGCGCGCGATCGCACTTTGGATCTCTCACGATCTTAATTTCATACTTGTCGATTCTTTTTTGGAATTGGAATTAGAGAATGGGGGGTCCCCACTCTCTGTGACTGGTTAGTTAGCAAATTTATCAAAAATTACTTATAAATACAAAAAAAATTACGATAAATTAAAAAATTTATACATTATAAATAAAAATAATTAATTATATTTTATTTTCATGTTGGCACTCGGGATTAAGAAATTTTTCAGTATTAATATTTCAAATTTGTTTCTGTCTAAATTTAATTTTGTTTGACTGTAGAAAAAAGCATAGTGCTCAAACAGATGGGCGTAACACAAATGCCAAGTAATCCACTGTAAAGAAGTTGATATTTCTATGTTAAAGATTTTAAAAGTTATTCTTACATAATTATTTGCGTATTTTTAGGAAAAATTTTTTTGTAAGAGCGTGTTCGAAATCATATAGCAGGTTGTTCATTTTTAATACCCGTCAATATCAGAATGAATCAAGGAATCTCCTCTTAAAGGATAAGCATCTCAAACCAAACGACACTGTATTTATTGATCGTTACAAAAAAAACAAAATGTTCCTCTACCAAATTGTTCAACGTTAATTTTATTCGTTGATAATCAATCCTTCTTTGATAAAAACCGCAAAATAAATATTTGGAAAAAGATGATTTTCATAAAACACTAAAATCCTTACTGAAATAATTTTTCTTGTCGATGTTTTAAAATATTTGTGAATCAGTTTTTCGCATTCTTTCGTCCGTCCGTTAACCAGAAATAGAAATCATTAAATCGTGAAAAAAAGAAGTTTACAACATTCAGATTATGATTTTTTCGTGCATATTGTAAATTATTGTTTCTGGTGATTGAAAACCAATTTAAAACAATTTTTACTAAAACGATGCGAGGAAAAAACAATTCAAAAACATTGTAGGAGCCCCACATAATGACCTTCTAAACTAAGAATCACAACCGATTTCTGGTTCAAATATCCCCCCCCCCCCCCTAGCATTTTTCATCAAAGTCGTTTAAGCGCAGGAAAAAATTTGATAAAGAACCCGGCCCTACTGGAGGATACCCTAAACAAATTTTCCTGGAACCGAGACTCATTGCAATTGGTTTCTTGTTGAAAACTCTATTTTACAATTTTCATGTAAATCGTTCAAACCGTCTCGAAACCCTTGATACGGCAAAACATGTATTTACCTGGTAGAAGACCAAATATTTGCTCGAACCTAATTTCAAATTTTCCCTACATAATATTTTCTTTTGGTTACTACAATACCCACGGCTATAATAATAGTGTTATCATTATTCGGGCATAGTGTTTGTTTCCGTGCAAATGCTGTAATCATTTTATAAAATAATAATAGTAATATTTAAATTATAAAAGAGCATTCAAAAAATAATTTTTTGCGTTCGTCTTTTTTCAAGCAATATCATGTTTTCTTTTATTTTCTTCATTAATTTTACGTTTTACATTTAAACTTAAAAGCACGTTGGCAAAATCATTCTTTAATCTTTATAAACGACTTTTTTTTATTGAATGTTTTTTCAGAATTTTCTCTGTTTTCCTGTCATGATTTTCATCATCATCGTTTTTATTTTTTTTGTGCTACATTTTTCGTTTTAAAGATAAACTTGAAACTATATTACAAAAAGCTTTTCATTTATCAAGACGTGCATAAAGAATATTTGTATTTTTTAAATTTTTACAAGTGGATTTTGGTTGTAACATAAATGTTACGGAATTGAGGACAAAACAGTATACATGTACTAAAGAAATACGTATACACAGAGTAAATAGAATTTTCTTTAATTAACCTTTGAGATATTTTTGTTGAAATTTAACTATTCCAATTATGGGGATGATAAAAATTCAACGATATAATTCTTGTTTTTTGTTCTGTCTGCTTTCTTAATAATTTATTTTTCTGTAAATTTAATAATTGCTCGTTCTTTTTAAAAATTTTAAAGACTAAATTGAAAACGGGTTTAATTATCTTAATTTTATGTATATACTCGTAGATACGACGAGTTTGTCTACGTTCGCCCAAAAAATGGAAGATGCATCCAATTAAAATTTTGTGCTTTCGTAGATCTTATATAAATCAGCTCTGTTAATTGGAAAATTATTATTCTAGTCACTAAGGAGACGGTTGATTTTTTATTCGTCTAATATATTAATGTTAATTATCAAATTTATAATTAAAAGCTAGTGGTAGAAAAAGTCATGTTTCCAATTATTGTTATTTGAGAAGTTCTTTTTTCGGTACTATAACTTAAATGATTTAAAAACCAAAAAATAAAAAAAAATCAAATATTTATTCATTGGATCAATATGAAAGATCTAGAAAATTTTACCACAGAGGGTCATATAGATAATCGCAACATGCAAATGGTGTTCTTAAAAGTTCGTTATACAACAAACGTATTTAAGATTTTATTAAATTCATATTAGAATCAAATAAATTTGACACGTCAAGTCAATATAGGCAAAGGTTTAAACGAGTTGTGTTGAATTATATTAGAATTGAAAAAATGTATATTTTAACCGATAATTTCATTTAAATGCTTATAATTAGTTGAACGTTTTATTACCTTTTAAAACTTTCCTCGGAAGACAGATGCTTAAGACAGTTAGCTTCCGACTATATATTCTAGGCATTTCTTATTACTGATTCGTACATTGGACGAAAAAAATATTTTGAAATAAGGCTTGCAATCGTGCCCCCGTTCTCATGTGAAGGTGGCCCGAAAACAAAGAAAAAATCGTGCCTTGATTAAACTGCATATACCTTAAGTTTTTTAACAGAAATGTTTTTTTCCTCAACATACTGAATTTACGATTTTATTTAACAAGCCAACACTAAAAAATATAATAATATTTATTGAAGCAAATTTACTGACAATTTCAAAAAATTAGTCTGTAGTCAAAATGTGAGTATATTTTGAAAAGATTTTGCAAGATTTTGAAAAAAAAAAACACCAAAACATTTTCTAATGTAGCAATTTTTACAGAGATTACCCGAAACTTTAGCCACTCTAATGTAGTGTAGGCTATCTGAAATCCAAAAAATATAGGTCCTTTTTCTAAGGTCCATTTACTAAGAATATTTCTTGAGGGGCTGTTTTCACATGGACTACCTGGGACTTCGGTCACTGTCATGAATTAGTAGAGGCCAAGACGCATCTCTATTCAAGCTGTAAAAGTAGTTTGTGCAAGTCTTATATTGAAGCGATTTTCAACAAAATATGTATTAAGAAATTTTCTTCAGAGGCGGTTTTCGAAGGCATTCTCGAATCCGATTTAATAAATATCTTATTGAAGGCTGCTGCATGACTGTGAGATTTTACCCACACTCACAGTCTAAAGTTATTAACTAACTGTTTTTGCTCAATAAAATGTGTCTACATTATTTGACGTTTCTTTCATGCGATTGAAATTGTTGCCATTGTGTGTTGAAACTACCATCGAAAGATGTCTACGATTGAGATCCATATATTACTCCAACTGCAGTAATATCACGAAAGCAAAGCGGATCCATATACTCCCTTTCTTGTTCTCCCCCTCCCCCCTCTTTACATCGGTAATCCTGAAGTCTATTGGTATGCTAATTTTGAATGTTGTCGTAGCAATCAAATTCCATTCTGCACATAGAAATTAGTCCTTGCTAAAAAATCTAAAATCCTTATGATTAGAAAACCAGCATAAGTACATATCGGTTATGGAAGATCCGTTGAATTTCCTTAATAAAGCCGGAGATATTGGGGACAGTCGATATGTCGTCGTCATGAAAGCGGGATTTGAACAATTAACATAGGCCTGTATTGAGACTATAATTCATGAAAAATTTGGCACAAAAGCTGCTTATATCTTTCGATATGTTAAAGAACAGAAATATAGAGGCAATGCAATTAACGTACCGACTATAAGGTTAAAAATGTATACAGTACAATATCGTCTAGCTAGACGATACAATAGTTTTATTACATTTCCTCCATTTACAGGCTGACATTAAATTTAACTTTGAAAGCATATTACTTTGATTCCTTTCATTTATAACAATTTCCGAACGCGTGCCAAACACAAAAAAAAAATTAATAACAAATAAGTTCAAAACAGAACAAGAGCGAAGGCGGCGAGCGAAGGCGGCGAGCGAAATCGCCTGTCATATACAAAACACCGAAATCATGCAAAACAAACACTACCATCGACGCAGGCGACGGCGATTTTTTCGTTGAAAAAAATTTAGAGTCTATTTTTATTTTTGTCGCCGACGAAACAATGTTGCCAACTGTTTTTTTTATATGTATAAGTTGGTATCATATAACCGTCATATTATTAATATTTAGTAGCCTATCACTCCAACGTCATAAGCCAAAACACAGAATACCGTTTGTGGTTGTTTTTTATCGCAAAACGCTGACGCTTTTGTTCTGTTAGCTACAGCGATATAGCGGCGATATTTTTTTTTAATTCGTCGACGCTCGCCGTTGTCGCTTTTGTTCTGTTTTGAGCTATACTTGTCATAAAATAATAGCAAACCGCTTCCTCAAATTCTTGTTTAAGGAAACTTTTTTTATATCTATAGGTTGGTCGTCTGTGAACCAAGTAGCGCAAAGATAAAAATATTTTAACTAGTAGGGGAAGGAGAAATATTTTCAAGCGTTTTTATTGGTTTAGCGTGCGGATCAAAAATTATAAATTTTCGCTTGCACTCGTGCAATCGGCTTGAAAGTTTGTAAAATTTGACATCGTAATTTTTAACAATAAAATAAATTTGATACCACTGATCAAAAACTCTCGACCAGTGCGTCAATTTGGGTTCCGTGAAATAGTTTTTTCCATTAGCAATCGAGTAGGTTTGCATTCCCCATAAGAAATGTTGATTTCACACAGTAAAATTTAAAACTACGTGCGAATAATTCAAACTACTAGATTGCCAATGAAAAATCTTTTCATATTCATTATTTCATGTAACGCGAATTGACTCCCTGGCACAAAAAAATTTACTTTATGGAACTGTTGAACTTTATGGGTTTTTTTTTGGAAATAGTAGAGGATAATAGAATATTTTATATAATTTTTGACATTTTCAATTTGCAACATTTAACATAAAATATTATTCCGTCCTAATATATTTAAAAAAAATTAGAACAAGCCCAATTTAATCGATTTATTGAAACACGAAAATTTATAAAGATTTCCGATGATACAACATTGAGTTGCACACTTTTGAATTGGATTATAAAATTGTTTAGTAGCGTTTGTCGAAGCAAGTTCAACATGGTGCTTCATAGAGGGTTAACAGCACATGTTTCCAA
Organism: Nephrotoma appendiculata; assembly: GCA_947310385.1. NCBI lineage: Eukaryota > Metazoa > Arthropoda > Insecta > Diptera > Tipulidae > Nephrotoma > Nephrotoma appendiculata. The sequence continues at coordinate 323,964,057 of OX371224.1, read as the reverse complement.
GTAGGGTTAACATACAATAGTGTCAAATTTTATAGCATATAAGCATTTTCTTTACTGCATAATTCTATAATTGTAACCTCAGCACTTTGTATATAAACCGCAAAAATTAAAAAAAGTTTTGTAATAAAAATTATTACTTCAAACGTTAATTATTAATTCGGATCTCACAAGTGGTAATCCGAACAAACAATTACTTCAATAAATCGAAGCAGAGGCTTGATTGTCGTTGGTCCTTCGAGCCGGATAGCCTGGCGTACACACTCAACAACGCATTAAAGTGTACAAACAACAACTATACAGAAGTAAATAACGTCCCCAGAGAAAATAGAAGTCAGATATGGAAGAGTTACTACGGAAGCAGCTGAAAAATGCAGAAATAATAATTGTCTTGCACCGCAACTACAACAAGGATAGTGACATATGTAAAATTAACACGTATTTAGAAGGTCGCATACAGAATGTAAAGTTACTGTATAAAGATTATGTCACAATAGACGACCAAATTAGAGCTGCGACCCCGTCATTGAAATCAACTCATTCGTATTGGGGTTCTAGAAGACAACTAGTGGAGAGGTATGACCAATTCCCAGAGGATATGCGTCAACGGTTGAATAAGGGACCAACTAGCACTTCGACGATTTCAATGCCCGACCGGTCACAACCACCGTCACTCGCCAGTCATGAATTTGAGATTCCAAAAAACACCGAAATGAACTCAAAATCAGAGGAGCAACAAAATTCAACAGTGCCTTCCAAGGATCGGAAGTCAACGGATGATGGAGATGTCAACAGCGAAAAGCTTAATGCGCCAGTTATACAAAAATATCGCGTCGATTGAGTACCCATTAGATACAGCAGAGTGCTCAAGAAAATATCTGCAGCTAAAGACCAACCAGTTGCAAAAACAACTGGATGTAATCAACCAGTTACACACAGAAATCATGATAGAAAGCGATGAAGATAAACAAGTGATCTCGTGTATTTTAAAAAGGACTTCCAAGGCACCTTACAGGCCAAGGTGGAAGCAACGATTATCAGATTACAATAGCTCCACAGAGAAATACCGACAACAACTGGATGTTCAAAAATCAAATTGCCGAGATTGGACGTGCCAAATTTCGCTGGAGACTACGAAAATTGGAGTTCATGCAACAACATATTTACTGAACAGTAAAAATGTCATATCTTAAGTCACACTTACAGAAAGGTGCAACGCAACTTATCAGCTACCTTTCAACAACCGGCGAAAATTATGAAATAACTTGGAACCTACTACATGTCGAGATACAACAACCCCCGTCAGGCTGTATGAATCAACGATCTCTAATCCAATTAGGGAAATACTAAAAATATCAGAGTACATATTTTGATTTCGCATGGAGAGAAGGTTCCAGTCACTAGAAGCAATGGGCATCACAAAATCAGACAGAGCACGGCTAGTAAATGACTGCAATCTTTGCGTACATTGCATCGCACAACATAAAAGGGATCAGTGTATATCTACAACATGTATGATGTGCAATTGACACCATCAACCACTTCTGCATTGCAATAACGCAGCATTTCCAATCAAGAGTACAAGTCAAACTCTTCTGATCAATCAACAAGGATCTGTGTTATGTAATGAATAAATCAAAGCAACTTAATCAAAGCAACTCAGGCACTGGACAAGTCGCTACTTTAAGCCCTTGATATAGACTCAGGATCCCAAGCCACCTTAATATCATCAAAGGCCACTCATCTATTGAATGCAAACAAAAAAAAATCAACTTGAATATTGCTGGCATATAGGTGGGAACAATTTTGTAACGATTTTAAACATGTTTGGAAAGATATATCTAAAATTTGTAAGGTGCATAATACTAGATTTCAAATTTTGATTTTAAAAATGTTCGTTTTTACGCGATTATTGATAGCCGGTGTTCAATCGACTCCCAAAGTGCCTAATCTTACAACAAAATCTTAAACAATAAAAGCAATTTTTTACAATACGATTGCGTCACCCTTTTTTGGAATGAAATAGCAATGCAACTCGAAGCCTCATTATTTGTATGCCAATTTATGGTTACCGAGAATATCCTACATTCGGTAACGTTTTTGTTGTATGGTATTATCTATACCAGCGGTTTCCAAACTTTCTGATACTGCGGCCCACATAAGGAAAAAACAAAAAATTGGCGGACCCCTTACTAGATAAAACAATAAAATAATATAAGCACATTTGCAAGTTGTGACCCAAAACTGAATTAAAGTTTTACTATCAAATTCCTGTTGCAATGAAGTATCGCAAGATATTTCAGTCAGTTGTTCTTTTTCGAAAATTGTCAATTCAAATTCATCAAGTTGGTTATTCAAAAATGGATTCTGGATCCATGTTAACTTTGTAAAATCAATATCGTCGAAATAATGTGAAAATGTTTTAGTGAACTTTGCAAATGTTCTATAAAAAGATTTTGTTTGCTTTAATATAGTTTCTTGTACCGGCATCATTTAAAATTGGAAACATGTCATCTATATCCTTTTCTAAATTGGATATCCATAGCTCCCGTTTTTTAATGAATGCCATGACTTTGTCTTTTTGAATCAGAGCATGCATTTGTGGACCTTGCATTGATTTATTTAAATAGCTTAATTTTTTTAAAAATTTCAACTAATAAGCAAGTTTAAGGATAAAGTTATCGTTGCGAAAAGAAGATGCCTCATTTTTGTGTTTTTCAGCAAGAAAGATCGCAATTTCGTCTTTAAGTTCGAACACTCTTTGAATTAATTTTGAACGAGATAGCCAACCTACTTCACAATAGTACAAGAGTGATTTATATTCAGCTTCCCATATCTTCACACAACTTTCCAAATAATCTCGCTTACAAAGGACTATTTTTGATATAGTTTACAAATAGAGAAAAAAGTCGGTATTATCGGCATTTACAGGGATTCTTAAGAATAGGGGAAGTAATATCGCAACAAGAAATTTGCATTCAAATTTAATGATTAAATAGATGTTTGTAAGAATATTTTAAATATGTAAAACAGAAATTAAAAACTTAACGACCCCCTTGAGATTATTACGCGACCCTCCTGTGGGTCGCGACCCACAGTTTGGAAACCGCTGATCTATACGATCCTTTACATTATTTCAGGAGGAGCCGAAAACTTTGTGTTGACCATGACAGATGGTACATATATCGTAAAGTAATTTAATATAAAACTTTTCTGATGTCGAAATTGTTCATCTCCAAATGTCTAGTACAGCTCACTGTTGCTCTAAAAGTTAATATACAATATGATAGGATTTATAAATGAAACCTTTGTTTAAATTTTTAGTCTATAAGCGAAAATCTGTAGAACTCCACACAATCGTGAATTGTGATTCTGAATCAATAAGAGTTCGGCATTGATGTGATTTTTCAAATGTATCCTTGATCACAATGGCAGTGTGTAAACTGGCTTGTATTTGTTCAAAATATGTTGATTCTGTTTCCAAAATGGCATTGCAATTTGTAGTGTCGGGTGGTGCTGCTGACTGGTGTTCTACGATTAAATGTAAGATCTTTCCAAATAGAAATCGCCCCTTGCATAATGAATACATAATTTTATTGGACTGTGAAATTAAAGAACCAATTTTGCTCAAACTTTCGAGAGTCTTCTTTTGAATTATTTCCCAATTAATTAATTAAAATGTGAATTAGCCATTCATTGCGATATTCAGCTTGCTCACCAAGTGTTTTTACACCTCGGATTACTTCATATGGCACATCGGAAAAATGTTGCAGTGATCTAGCACAATTTTGTTATACATGCATGTTTTAGCTTGTTGTCCCGTGTTTTGCCATAATTAACATCAGTAACAGTTAACGGGTTTACTAGTGAATGCGCTACCCTTTTGAGTAATGCTTTTAACAGTTTTAACCCTGATTTTTTCTATGTAAGCTAAAAATTTTTTGTCATTTCTTTGTATTGATAAAGAAAATAAACATTCTTCCATAAAAAATTTAAAATTAAACATTCTGAAATTTTAACATTATTTCTGAGAGTTTAGAATTACCTCCACTCATCGGATAGCAGAACTGGAGAGGCTTTTATTAAACTTTAATACAGTTTTTAATTTATTACAATTTAGCAAAAAATTATAATGCGTTTAATAGTTCAATTTACAAAATCTGCCCCTAAGAGGTGAAACTCTTAAAAACCGTTAAACTCTGTATAGATTATAGACCTACTATAAATAGAACGGCCAACCCCAAATTAAGAAAAAACGGCTCATTGTGTGTAAGAAATGAACACGGTCGAATTTATTACAAGCGCCCATCTCCACAAAAATCGATCATAATTGCATCGAATAATCAACCTGTACAATAAATAGGTGTCTTTGAATTAACTACAACACCCCAAAGGCACAAAAATCTATCAAAATTCGAAAAAATTCCTGCCTACCAAATCAATGAGTATCCCTGAGTTTGTTACAGCGGCCCACACCCAAAAATGGAACATAATGCATCAAATTACCTTTCTGCGTCATTTTAATAAATTAGAATAAATTTAGGAGGAACCATTTCTTGCACAGAAAGATAATTTGATACATTTTAATCGAGTTTTGTGGGTGTGGGCAGCTGTTATAAATTCCGAGTTACTCATTTATTTTGCAATTCTTTGAATTATGGCAAATTTTTGTTTGTGCCTGTGGGCTGTTGTAATTAATTCGAGAGTACTTATTTCTTACACAGGTAATTGGGGTATGTCGTTACATTTGTAGCAAGTCTATAACTTATACAGGGTTTAATGGTTTTTAAGACTAAATAACGATTTCGTGTTGAATTATGGGAGTTAAACTGTGTTAATATGTTATAATTAATTTGTTAAACGTCCCCGTACCACCCCGAGTACGATACAACAAATATTAACAGAAATACGATAAGTGATGCAGCTTTGTCTAATACCAGCACACACAAGAATTGCAGCTTAAAAAGACTTGTTAAAAATGTCTGTGTGTAACCAATTTATTTTTAATTTGTAAAAAATTCTAGTACCATTTTGATTGGATTGCGCTATCATCATTGCACACCAGCATTTGTGCATCATTAGGGTCATTAATATATCTTTTTATCGAACGAAATATAATTTACTCGAGCGGACCCGTTTGCAATTTACAATTTATTGTTTACTTTAGTATAAACATAAATTTACGAAAAAAATACTCACAAATTATTTTCAAGCGTGGTTTTGGCAACCTATTATGATCGTTGGACCCTGTGAAAATCTATGACATCGTATGCAATTTTGTGATTGAAAATTCATCGTCCAATGCAATGCCAAAAACTTAATATAAAGTTGATAAACTCTCGTGTCCAGACAAAGGCAAAATTTCCAATAAAAGTGGATAAAATATTCTTGTTTCCAAATGCAAGCCGAAGGTACTAAAAGCCGAAGGTAATAAAATCCCAGTAAACTCGTCTATAGTCTAAAATCACGGCCGAAATTCCAAATCATGGTAGCGGTTAATTACAAAGCCAAAAGAATTCCGGGTCAAAATAATTAAAATGGTAGTGTCATCTGTTGGTTTTCTGATCAATGTAATGGATCTGTTTATTTGGTTGTTGCGTAAATGCAATATTTGTATTTGACTATGATAGAAATATATGATAGTTCTGTAGGAAAACACGTTGATTAGTGTGATAGGGATGCTAGAGGTGTTTGAAAATAATTCTGACGACTTTCAACTACCTGACGATATTTTTGTAGAGCCTACGACACCAATTAAGATTCAAGTGAGGAAGAAGATATTGATCCGTGCATGCAGCAGTAGTAAATGCTTTTTCGTTTGGGTCGAGAAGTACAGGGTACGAATCCCGATAGGGCGAGGTTGCAAAAACGATTATTCATTTTCTGATAACGATCGGTGATAGAAATGAACACAACTATGACCCCCTGTCGGAGTGCTGAATTCATGGGCCGCCCCATTTTCTTTGCCAGTGCAGGGTGTTCTACATTAATCCGCCTTATAGTCAGTCGTACGTCCTCGATTTGGCATGCAACTGCATAAGGTATAGGGCGTGAAAAGCGAATCGTGAAAGAGTTGGAAGTGTATCAGCTTCAGAACAGATTGCATAGATTAGATCATATATGGCAATTGATTTTTTCTATATATTCTTTCCTCCATCATGCATAAAACCTGTTGTAGAACATACAAAAAATTACGCGACAAAAAGGAAATATTTTGTAAAATAATAAATATTAAATTTGATAATACTGATTTTACCTGGTCTTTCGATAGCTCGTTTGCTTATCCCGGTAAATTCCCACTCAGGTGGTTGGCGCAAACGACTCAAACCTGGCGGTTTCCAGGTATATAGACAGCTAGTATATAAGCTCCAGGAAAGTCGGTTAAAACACACACAAACTTTTAATTTAACCCTTTTTTATTTTTTATTAATTACATATTACACACTTTATTTTTTATTAATTACGGATTACACACCTTAAGAAGTGTTACTCGTTGGCCAGACTTCGTTTTAATACTAAAAAACATTTTATAATGAAAACTTACAAATATATACTAAATTATTTGACTAAAATTCCTGTCGTAAGATGACATTAACAAAGTTAGCTCCTTGGATAATAAATTTATCTTGGTTGGTTATAAGTGTCAAAAATGATTTTGTTTTTAGTATAAATTCCTTAATTTTAGATTTTACAATCATTAATAATAATTTGATAAAAGTTATAACCTGAGATTGACAAAGATAAGTATGACAATAATGTAAATGTACATTAAATATTAACATAATATAATTTTTGGTGATGTTGCAATTATATAATACAAAACAGCTGATTATCTGTATAACAACATATTTGCCCTTGAACTTGAGACTTTATAAATTTGTGTAAGTGTGGTTAAATAAATATATAAAATAATAAATTAGCGTTAATTAGTTATTTATGCTATCTGAACATCCCGCCCGGCCTGAATCAATTTGATTCAGCTCACTTAAATGGAAATCTTCCTCGCTGGATGGCAGCTTAACAATTTTGATATAGGCCTTTTCAGTAGAGAATTTAGACGTGGAACGTTCACTGTAACCACTCGAGTTAAACCGTCGCCTCCTGGATGAACTTGGACTATCCACGCTAATGGCCAATGAACGGATGACAATTTTTCATCTCTCAGCAACACTATATCGTCAACCTGGACATTTTGAGTTTTCTGGTGCCATTTGCTTCTCTTTTATAACGTTGACAGGTAGTCTCTGTACCACCGTCTCCGGAATTCGCAAAACAGCTGATTTACCATTCTCCACCTGGTATACTTCGGTCCGCTGATGGTAATCTCCTCCGCCTCCGGTAAATCTATTAAGCATTGACCAATTAAAAAATGGCCAGGTGTGATCACTTCCATGTCTTCGGTTTGTTCAACATATAACGGACGAGAGTTGATGGACGCTTCGATTCTTGTTATTAATGTTGCAAATTCGTCCAACGATAACATATGACTGCTCGTGGTCTTCTTCATGTTGGTTTTAAGAAGTTTGACGGAAGCTTCCCAAATTCCTCCCATGGGTGGTTCAAACGGTGGGATGAAATGCCATTTTATCTCCCACCTTAAAAGATAAGAATAAATTTGATTGGAATTATTTTTAATAAACGTATATAATTCTTGAAGATTATTGTTGGCTCCAACGAAGTTACTCCCATTATCGTTGTAGATACTCTTACAGAGCCCACGCCTCGATACAAAACGCTGCAATGCTGCTACAAAGCTCTCGGTGGATAAGCTCATAACGACCTCAACATGCGCAGCCTTTGTAGACAGGCAAACGAACAAACATACGTAGACCTTATCAGCAGCCTGACCTCGACGATTCGTAGTTTTGGCTTCAAATGGCCCGCAATAGTCAATGCCCGTGTTAGCAAAGGCATGTGTAAATTCAACTCGGCACGTTGGGAGGCCCCCATAAGTTGATGTTCGCTCTTCGGATTGACTCGGAAGCATTTAATGCATTTATGGATTACGGATCTGATTATAAATTTGCATCTTAGAATCCAATATTTTCGACGTAATAATGATAGGCAGAGTCCGGAGCCAGCATGGTTATACAACAAATGATAGTTTCTCACCAGGGGTTTACAAGTCGGTGAATTACTTGGTAATAAGATTGGGTGTCTCATATCAAAATCACACCTGGAATTCCGTAATCTGCCACCAACTCGAATTAATTTGTCATCATCAATGAATGGGTTTAGGGTTTTTAATATGCTACTTTTTGACATTTGTTTTCCCTCGGATAAGAGAGCATATTCCTGGGAAAAACTTCGATGCTGTTCGTACAAACAGATACGGTGTGATGCCGCCTTGATATCGTCTGGGGTAGGTGTTAATATTTTGTTAATTTCACTACGTGTATGATGTATGCTAGTTTTTGTGATAAATTTGTCCCGTAAATATTTCGAGCATTTTATGGCTATAGACAAATTATAACATATTCGGTAAAAACTTGAATGCTTCGATATTAAATGATCGTAAAAGTCGTTCGTTACGATTAGATATGCATTCACCTGAGGACGCTATTCGTAATTGCAAATATCACTTCGATGTTTCATGGGGTAAATAGGCCATGCAGATTTATTTTTACATAGCCACGCTGGCCCGTTCCACCACAGTTGATGCTTTACTAACTCATATATATTCAGCCCTAGCGTCGCACAATCAGATGGATTTTCCTCAGAAATGACGTGATGCCAACAGTCGCGCTTATAGTGGGTCAAAATGTATGATGTCCGGTTAGCAACAAACGTTTTCCAGCGTTTTGGCAATGATGATAACCAGTCAAGTACTAGTGTTGAATCAGTCCATAATGAAATGCTATTGACTTTAATTATTATGGTATTTTCTACGAATTTCATGAGCTTGGTTAACATATGTGCTGCCTGGAGTTCGAGCCGTGCCAGTGTTATTTGTTCAATTGGAGCAACTTTCGTTTTAGCAATCAATAGGGTACACCTTTGTTTGTCTCCATCATCGGAAATGGCATAAATTACTGCTGAATAAGCTAGCTCGCTAGCATCGCAAAACCCGCACAGATCAATTTTTTCTGTGGTATTTAACCATCGGGCAATTTTGATTTTGTTATGTGACAAACTGCCACGAAGTTTCAGCCAATCTTGTTGAGTTTGTTGAGGTAATGCGTCATCCCAAGTAATTGGTTCCAGCCACAATCTCTGAAAAATTATTTTTATTTTAATGACCAATGGTGATATCAAGCCTAACGGGTCAAATATTTTGCTGGCGTCCGATAGCAATCCTCGTTTGGTTAGGCAAGCAAACTTGTTCAAATCATATTTAAATGAGAACTCCTCCTGGATCGGATTCCAAATAATCCCAAAAACCTTTGTTGAGTCATTATCGTTCGAAATTTGTTTATCTAGATTGGTATATTCCGATGAATTGTCTGCTATCCCTGGATTATTCGATCGTAATTTTCGTAAATTAAAACCATATTCCTTGAGTGTTGACACTAGTAGATTCCTTTGACTTATTAATGCTTCTATTGTATTGACTCCACACATTAAATCATCTACATAAACGTCTTTCGAAAATATTTTGGAAATTTGCGGGTGCGTCGATGAGATTCGATTAGCTACTTCATTTATACATCGCGTTGACAAGAACGAGGCGGATGTGGTGCCGTATGTTATTGTGCGTAATTGATAGGCTTGCGGAGGTAATGTCGGTTTCGATCGCCAAAGTATTTATTGGTACATCGCATCCTCTTCGTGAACCCAAATCATCCGGTACATTTTCTCAATATCCCCACTTAATACATACTTGTGTTGCCTAAATCTCGTAAGGATTTCCACTAATGACGATTGAATTGTGGGCCCTATTTCTTGTATTTCGTTTAAAGACAGATTTGTGGTCGACTTTGTTGATCCATCGAATACAACCCTTAAGCGCGTAGTTGCACTTTGTTTAAGAATTCCGTAATGCGGTAAAAAGTAGTGACTTGGATTTGGTTCGCCAATTAGTTTCATGTGACCGAGGTTGGCGTATTCGTTCATAAAATCGTGATATAGTGATTTAAATGCATTGTCACGCTGGAAACGCCGCTCCATTGAGATCAATCTCTTAAGTGCAATATTGTATGCGGATCTCAACTGGTCTGGCTGAATCTTAAACGGTAACCGTACAATGAATTTGTTATCGGGTGCGCGAATCGTAGTTTTCAAAAAATATTTTTCGCATATACTGTCTTCAGAGTTTTTTGATACTTCAGGAACATTTTCGACTTCCCAAAACTTTCTTAACGTGCTGTCGACATCCATAATGACATTTAAATTAATAGTAGAGATAATACTGGATTCTGAATTAATCTTCCCCACTTGAATCCAACCAAATTTAGTATTGCACGCAGTTATATGTTTACCTTGAATTCTACCATCACTTAATACCTCGAAGAAAATGTCCGTTCCGAGAAGCATATCGATTTCGCCACCATTTAGACAATCTGTATCAGCCCACTTTAGCGATTTACCTTTAAACGCTTCGTCATTGTTCAGTGCCTTTGGATGTATGGTTGCAATGTAGGGCACGATATAGGCCTTCACATCAGTGTTGTATGTTTCCTCATCATTCGAAATACTTAAGTTGACTAGGCCCTTTGTTTTTCCTACATGCGTTGAACCCAGACCCTTGATTGATATTGAACTTGTCTCCCGTGGCAGTTTACGGGCATTAAATGTCTTTTCAGAAATGAAACTAACCTCAGAGGCGGAATCCAACAACGCACGGCATGAATTAAATGTAACTCTTGAATTTTTCACCTTTACTATTACTGTTGGTAAGACGCACGCATTCTCAAATTTAGTGCAACAATTTACAACTGACTGATCCGTTTGACTAGACTTGACCTCTGCTGCCTCCTCTTCGTGCAATAGACTATGGTGCTTGCGGTAACATTTCTGGCACCTTCCCCGGAAACGACAGTTATACAAATTATGGCCAGAATTTAAACAGTTGTAGCAGCGCTTGTTGTCAGTGGTGAATTTTCGACGATCAGCCGTAGATGATTCCTTAAACTTGCTGCATTGATATAATTTGTGCTCAGTTTTGCATAATTCGCATATTGGTGTGGTCGTTGTAAATGTTTTCACATCCCGAATTGGCCTTGAGTATGTTGATTTGACTGGCACTCCGTAACTTTCTAACGCATCGACTCGGTTGGACTGGAATTCCAAAAACTTTTCGAATCTCGGGAACTCATCTTTTGCTGAATATTCGGACCATTCGCTTCTTGTATCAGTATCCAATTTGTTAAGTATGAGATAAACCAGCCAAGGATCCCGGCGTTCTGCTTTTGTACTCATACTTTTTAGTCCTCGTACTATCTCGTCACACACGTCATGCAACTTTCGAATATTTCCGGAATTTGCTTGCTGAATGGAAGGCAGCTCAATAAATTTTCTGACGAACGAGTTTACAGCATACCTCATCCGATCGTATCTTTTTCGCAGCTTATCAATCGCCTCCTTATAATTAGCGGCCGTAATATTTATATGCGTAATTAAATTAGCAGCTTCTCCGGTCAAATAATGTTTCAGATAATAAAATTTTTGGGCATCGGAGAGTCGTGCGCATTCATCAATTTGTTTAGTAAACAATTCATGGAAGGATGGCCAATCGGTGTAATTACCAGAAAATTTCGGAATTTCTAACTTTGGTAATTTTGTATCACGAATGTCTCCTATCATGCCAGTGTTATGCAAGGTGTTATCGAAAAATGATGCTGACCTGTCTTGGATAGTTGATTGTCTTCGTTTGGATATTATTTGATTAAAATCTCCAATAGCGGCATAATACATATCCCCGACTTCAAAAAAACTCGAAGATTCATCGTCCTTGAGACTCAATAATTTGGTTTCGGCATCGAGGTATTGAGACAGCAATTCTTCGGCACATTTCATTCGCACATGAATGTTTTCGATATTTAACTCGCTGGACGTTAGGCACTCATTTGCGTAAACATTAATATTTTGAAGCGAATCTCTTATGATGCTCATTTTGCTTTTGCACACCGTTGTGTTAGCCATTTTTGTTATAATAATTAATTACACACCAGCACAATCACAAACACTAGACGCCTCTTTTCTGCGAACCGTTAACTTTGGCGAGATTTAATGTCGGGTAATCGTAAATTATTCGACAAATTACACAGCGCGTTGCGAAATTATTTAAATAATTTAGTATTTTATTTACTGAATCGTAAATTATTATTATTAGCCGATTTTAACTAACGCTCGCTGTATTTCGCAAGATGGCGGAAAAATTCAATGCAAAATACACAAATGCACGCGGTTTTAAAATGCAAGTAATACAAAATTTTTCTACTTCTCTGATAGCGGTAAAACAACTCCCGTTTAATGACAATCCGTAATTTGTGTCGATCCGGCTCGAAGGACCAATCTTTCGATAGCTCGTTTGCTTATCCCGGTAAATTCCCACTCAGGTGGTTGGCGCAAACGACTCAAACCTGGCGGTTTCCAGGTATATAGACAGCAAGTATATAAGCTCCAGGAAAGTCGGTTAAAACACGCACAAACTTTTAATTTCACCCTTTTTTATTTTTTATTAATTACGGATTACACACCTTAAGAAGTGTTACTCGTTGGACAGACTTCGTTTTAATACTAAAAAACATTTTATAATGAAAACTTACAAATACATACTAAATTATTTGACTAAAATTCCTGTCGTAAGATGACATTAACAAAGTTAGCTCCTTGGATAATAAATTTATCTTGGTTGGTTATAAGTGTCAAAAATGATTTTGTTTTTAGTATAAATTCCTTAATTTTAGATTTTACAATCATTAATAATAATTTGAAAAAAGTTATAACCTGAGATTGACAAAGATAAGTATGACAATAATGTAAATGTACATTAAATATTAACATAACATAATTTTAGGTGATGTTGCAATTATATAATACAAAACAGCTGATTATCTGTATAACAACATATTTGCCCTTGAACTTGAGACTTTATAAATTTGTGTAAGTGTGGTTAAATAAATATATAAAATAATAAATTAGCGTTAATTAGTTATTTATGCTATCTGAACACCTGGCTACAATGTTTTGCCAAGAAAGCAGATATTCTTGACTGAGGATTCGGATGCTAGAAATAGGCTAGTGTTGAACAGGATGCAACGACCTAAGTTTGAATAAATATTCACGAAGACAAGCCGATCTGATTTGGGTATAAATTTTGGGTAGCCGATCGATTAGGATATTGTTAACGACGTATATGAAGGGCGTAATCAAAAACGAGATAATATTATCCAGGACTGGGAGAATCCGTAGTACTCCACTTCGCGGGCGCAGCAAATAAGAGGAAGATTCCCAGAAACGCATTTTTCCTTTTATTTTAGCAACTATTTTATGGGACCAAATCTTTTGTCTTCTCTTAACGATATCAGGTCCAGCAAGGAACAGGAACAGTAATGTTATATGACGTTATATAACAACATATGTTATATTATATTGTTACAAGTAATTTTCACTTTTAACTGTGAATAAAATTTGAAATTACCATCAAATAAATACGCTTAGCATAATTATGACGGTAAAATTACAAAACAAAAAATTTAACAAACTACTGTACACCATTTCTATATTACCTACTGGTGTATATACAGAAACACACCGCTCTATTTATATGTTTATCAGTTCTAAAGGCACTCTACAAAATATTATACGAACTCCTCCACCAACCATAATCCAATTACCAAACAATCAAAATAAATAAAAAGAAAATAAATTTTCCTACCACTTAATCAAACCAACAATTGTTGATTACATAATACAAGAAAATATAGAGAGCAACAACAAAAAAAAACGCAAACACAAAATTAAATTAACAAAATCCAAACATCAATAAAATAGCACTGAGTGGGAAAAAATTAAGAAACCGGAAACAAAATTTGTTTGGATTCGTTCGTCTTAACTTTAAATAATTTCACGCTTCTCCATTAAGCAAAAACACAAATCCTCATTTTCATTCGCATTTTCATTTCCGAAACATGAATATTTTCTGGTGTGCTTTATACGTTTTTCCTTATATTTATGAAGAAGAATTAACAATTTTTCTTACTTTTATACACTTCCAGATGTATATTTCTACATTTTACTCCACTAATTTTATTATTGTCTTATTTATTTATTTTTCGTCTTGTTCCTTGTTTCGTCCTTTTTCGGACTCTTAAATGTTTTATTAATGGTGCACGTACTCATATATAAACGAGTGTATAGAGGAGGAAAATCCTGTTAGTAAAAAAGCAAAAAATTATTCCTGCAATAAAAATTAAAACAGAAAAGTTATCCTATTTTTATGTATGTATGTATGTCGTTTGTCGAAAAGGATATAATTTTATTATATATCCTTTTGAGTTTAAAATTAAATTTTAAACTTATAAACAGGACAAAAAATATATATATATATAAAAGAAATTAAATTAAGAAATTAACATAATTCGAATAATAAAACAAAGACGTAAACATAACCGAAAAGAATTTAATCATTAATTTTAATTAAGGTAATTTTTTAATCCAAGGATATATATATATATACTACATCCAGCACACATACACTTACATACACATAACGTCTTTAAATGATTGTAATCTAATCTAATCGGATGCCTAGGAAATTGTTATTTTTATAAACCGTATATACGATACACAATATCCATGTGTGTGCTTTAAGCTTTTTTGTGTGCTTTTTCATGTGTGTGATATGATCATTATTATTTTAGGGGTGTTAGATTGAAAGAGTAAATGGAATGTTTAATTTAAAATTAAAATGAAAAAAAACCTCTTTTTGGTTTGGTCTTGTTGCCCTTTATTTAGGATACACACACACAAATCGTATAATAGCAAAGAGCAAGTTTTTTACCTTATTTCGTTGGAAATGAATTACCTGGTTTTGATCGCACATATATAGCGTTCCTATTTAAAATTTAACCTTTTTAGGTGTTATTATACATTTTTTTGCTCGTTTTCGTTATAAACCAAATAGTTTTATGGATACGTACAGAAATATTTTTTAATTGTGTAACCCGGTTATTCGATTTACATGTACGTCCCAACAAAATGTTATGCTGCTATCAAATAATTTTGCTTTTGATAGTAAATATTGATCTTATCAAAATTTGTTAAAAACTAACTATCATTTTTTTTTCTTTTTTTTTGCTTTCAGGTAATTTAAACATCAAGCTATATACGGATATTGGGTTGCGTACACAAAATGGAGTAAGTACATCCATAAGTGAAATGTTAGGTAAATTAGGTAAAATGGTGAAGAAATTCTTTTAAGAACCAATGTCACTATATAACTAAAAATTAATCATAAGACATTAGAGAGCTGTAGATTTGATACTAAGTCGTCATTGGCTAAACTAGAATACTTAAGTTTGTGGATTGCATAAACATAATACTTTTTACGCTATTTGCCGTAGGCACTTGGCGAAACACACTTATACTTAATAAACACATTTTTATTAATCACTTGTTTTTTGTTTCGCAGAATTATTTTGAATAATTTTCAAAAAGTTTAAAAAATCACTCGATCGATTTCGACTTGTTAGGTCATCATCAGGAGTATCTAGTGTAGATACTCCTGATGATGACCTAACAAGTCGAAATCGATCGAGTGATTTTTTAAACTTTTTGAAAATTATTCAAAATAATTCTGCGAAACAAAGAACAAGTGATTAATAAAAATGTGTTTATTAAGCATAAATAAAAGTTAAAATTTGTTAAATTTTTTCGGCTTATTAAACAAAAGATTATTTCTAATGATATTCACAAAAGTAGAAAAATTCACTCCACCCCCAACTAACATTTTGTGTATTCTATGATTACAATTTATTCTTGTATACTTCACAGAATATTTACTGTTGTAAAATTTGTTGCTGCTTCTATACTTCAACAAAATCTAGTTTCAAAATTGCTACAGTAAAGTTACACTGTAAATGTAAACTTATAACTACAGACGAAGCATTGTTGTATATGTACCATGTCATGGTATCATGACGGTTACAAACCTTTTACGTTTTGTATAATTGATGAGAGCTTAAAACTACTGCGTAGACATGCTGAACATTTACTACATAAATGTATTTTTACCTTGTTAAATCGATCACAGTTTGCTACTTTAAAAATAGCTTATAGCTACTGTGTAAATTTACTGCATATTTAGCTTGTTAATGTATTTATACCTTCAAGCACTTTATATAATTTTCATTAGTAAACAAATGATTTGACGTGATCAAATATAAATATTGAATTTTATTGAAAACGTGAAGGTAACATGAAGAAAATCGCTAAACCGTTCCAGTTTACATCGTCCTACTATAGAAAAGTAAAAAAACTAACCAATTTCAAAAGAAACAATTTTAATGAGTTTTCTACAAGACAGCATTCTCAAAATAATGCACATCCTTCAGAAACTGTAAATCCTTTACCTGTGATATCTAACGGTTCCAGTATTTCTATTTAATCGACTTTACCACGAAAAGTGTTCGATAATTGTAGTAGTACAAGTGCTTCTCATTCGTCGGCAAATAAAATAAATCAAACAGAAGGTGGCATGGAATGCCAGAGTGACTGCGATATTGCCAATGAAATGTCCGATGAAGAAGAAGAAGAAATTGAAACCAAGCTTTCGATGATGGAAGACATAAAAAACTGGGCGTTAGTTCATCGATCAAGTTACTTACCAAAAGATTGTCGCACTTTGTTGCAAACACCTCAAAAACTAGATGTTGTTTCAATGGGTTGTGGAAAATACTGGTATTATGGACTAAGACACGTTGCTTACTTAATAAATTTTCTGATTTAGATCATTCAATTAATATTTCCGTCATTTTTAACATTGATAGATTGCCCATTTTTAATAGCGCAAAGACAGCGTTTTGGCCTATTTTATGTATAAGCGACCAGTCTGAATTTTTGAAACCAATGCCTATTGCACTCTATTGTGGCCAAACGAAACCAAATTTACAAAACTTTTTGGATCCGTTTGTAAATGAATTGCAAGATATTTTACAAAATGGTGTTGAAATTGGTCACAATAAAAACACGGTAAAAATCAAAGGATTTGTTTGTGATACTCCCGCAAGATGTTTTATAAAAGATAAATATTCTTAAAAATAAACAAACAAATATTTTTGACAGTGATATAAATTATATATTAATTTTCCACGAACCGTCTATTTCAATCACTACCATGGTTGCCCGAAATGTACAACAATAGGAGAGAATTATGAATACAGAAAAGGTTTCCATATGAGTTATCCAAAAATTGATGCCCCTTTAAGGACAGATGAAAGTTTTCGCAATAGACTGGACGAATTCCACCATAAAGAAGATTCCCCATTGGAAAAGTTACCTATAAATCTATAAATATTGTTGAGGATATTCCAGTTGCAGATTCATTACATTGATTTGATCTGGGGTTAATGCGAAAATGTTTGCTAGGATGGATAAATGGTAGTTTTAATTTTAAAACGAAATGGTCTTTTTCACAAATTCGCGAAATTTCTAAGTGCTTGGACAAGAGTAATACATTTTTGCCCAAAGAAATTCATCGTGCAATGAGACCATTGTAATACATTAAATTTTGGAAAGGATTGGAATATCGAACATTTTTACTTTATCTGGGTCCAATAATATTGAGCGAATATCTCCCAATTGACGTCTATGAACATTTTATTAAACTATCTTGTACGGTAATAATATGTTCATGTAAGCATTATTTAAAATACATAAACGTGGCTGAGTCATTATTCCAAGATTACATAAACAGTTTCATTGAATTATATGGCATTGACTGTGTGAGCTCGAATGTCCATAACCTATGCCATGTAACTGCTGATGTTAAAAAATTTGGACATTTTCCAAAGTTCAGTGAATACTTTTTTGAGAATGTCCTATACCAAATAAAGAGGTTAATTCGTCAAGGAAGTAAACCACTGGAACAGGTAGCTAAACGCTTGATTGAATTAGCCAAAATGGAAAAATGTGAAAAACAGACGAATTCTGCTGCAGCTAAGTTTCCATTTGTTAAATATCAAATTGAAGGGAATCATCCCTTACCAATGTGCATTGAAATATACAAACAAATCTTCGTTTTGGAAGGGGTTATGTTCTCCAATGTGTTAAAAAATAAATGGTTTTTAACTAAGGAGAATGAAATAGTGGAACTGATCAACGCCACTTTCCTAAACGATATAGCATAAATTTATGGGGCAAGTATCTTGAAAAAAGATGACTATTTCGAGAAACTATTTAAATCGTCGTTCTTACACATTTTTAAGTCATCTTTTTCAATAAGAAAACCTCCAAAATTGTTCCATCTGAAAGACATAAAATGTAAGTTGATTTCAATTGAACATCTAAACTAGACAGTCTTTCTGCCTTTATTACATACACTGGATTTGTTTATGGAATAAAAATGTTCAAATAATATTTATAATAATTGTTTATTTAATATTATTGTATAAAATACATTGCTAAATAAAAATAAAAAGGAACGAATACATTTCATGCCTGTCCTTGGTTTATTAGCCAACATTGTTTTATTCTGGAATGTCATCAATTTCATGTTCATTATTAGAAAGAGATTCAGTTGCCAATTCTATGGATTGCTGCTGATTCTATGGATTGCTGTGTTCTTTTACTGGAACATGAGATTTTACAATTTCAGTCCATGAAAACGAATTTAAAAATTCATACGAGAAAAGCTCGTATATCAATTTAAACAAAATTTTGGACCTATCACCATTTCCACTATTTCCACCAATGTTAATCAACTTTTGAATCTGTAAGTTATTTATAGTTAATTCTTTGTTTCTTAATGTATATAATTTTCTGTTATTTTACCATGCCGTGTTTAAAAGTCTTATCTAGCAACCTCTCTTCAAATTCTTCTACGTCCTTCACTTTCTTCATTGGCAAATTGATTATAATATTAGACTCTGTTTCAATTTGATTTGAATTACTGAAAGCTCCAGTATTTGGCTTCATTAGCAATCTGATAATTTCGTCGCGTTTGGCATTTACTTTTGAAAACTCTGCCATAAAAAATTCCTTCATATTATCGACTGCAAAGAAAAACAAATTAGAAATTTAAAAACAAGTAGCGAAACCATCTACCTTTCATATTCAGTGACTGAATTTCTGCTTTTGTTTTTTCATCCGGAACAGTACTAATTATTTGGTTATAATAAGGTCCATTTTCCGTTTCAACTATCTTATCCAAAACTGATGAATTGGGTGTATTTTTAATGATTGTTGATTGAGCTAATTGCCTTAAAGAAAACGAATGTGTCGGATTACTGAACATTTCATCATACGTATTGTTTGGTTCAGTTGCTCCTACAGATGTCGAATTATATTTGCAGGCTCTAAATCGTACTGTTGAACAGTTTTTCATAAACAATTGCCTCTTTAAATGTTGCTATACCACTTTTCTTCACAATACAACCTTCTGTTTTCCACGTCATTTGCGACTGACTGTTGGGATTACTGCGTACTTTTTCTAACGCTCGACCAGCTAAAATATTGAAATTTAATTTAAAATATAATAAACATTTCAAAGTAAAAATTATGAACAAGAAAAACTTTTGGAAAAAGCAGAAATTTAAATATCAAAAACTTACTAAGCGGCGGCCCATATAAAATATTTTTAATTTCCCATCCGTCTGGTACAGGAACAACCCCATTATCTTCGAACATCAGAATTTTAAACGACATCTCGCTTAGGATTTAAATGTTTTTTTTTTAAGAAATTGATCGGCACATTCATGCGCCTTCCCCATTAACAACAAGTTTCATAAATGTCAAAAATGGAATACATTTTAATACGTAACGTTTACAAAACATATACTAGTATAAAAATTTAATAGCAAATTGTAACAGCATATTTTCTTCTACTTAATCAATACGTATCCTATACAAGTTAACATTTTTAATAGGGATATGCAACTGTGATTTTACTTCTACGTATCGTATACGTAGCGGGTACGTATCGTTTACATGTAAATATTTTTAACAAGAAAATGTAGCCATACATTTACTTCTACGTAACGTATACGTAACATTTACGCTTAGTGAACAAGTAGAAGTTTTGAATCAGAAAAATGTAAGTAAATACGTAGATGCACATAAGTTATACAAATCGGTTACGTTTCGTTTACAAGTATATAATTCTAATAGAGAAGCGTAAATGTAAATGAATTGTAAATGTCAGTATTTAATTAACTTAAAATTAACCCCCCCCCCCCCCCCCCGATTTAAAACCCCAAGGTACTGTGTAAAGATACACATATCCAAACTGCAAAAATTAAACTCTTGGTTTGTACCTATGGTATAACACAAGAACTTATAGATTTGGCGAATTATATCACCAAATCAAAAAAAAAAAAAAAAATTGGAGTTTCACATCATTCTTTTAAGGGTTAAGTACACAAGTTACCATCCCCACCTGCCATCGTAGATAAATTGTGAATAAATGACTTCTTTGTTTTTGTCATTGTCACTTTGTGAATGTCATTAGGAATACTGAGAATTTTGATTGAGGGCAATTGCTATTTTAACATTAAAAAAGGACTAATATCAGGGCTTTTTTTCCCAATCTAAATTTTTAGAAATAAGTGAGTAATTTTGCAAAGGGTTAATATACATGCAGCGGCACAATTAGAGGAACAATAAAAAGTTAAAAAAACTTTAAACAGAAATAGACGTTGATATATTTAAATACTTTTATTTTTAATTTTATCCATAATTTTAATGGGTACACAACATACATATATATTTATGAATATCTTAGGTAGTAGAATGAACATTCAAATGCAGGAAAAGTATTCTGATATTTTATTGAAAAATTATGGAAAACTGTGATAATGGGAACATACTCCTTTTATGGAAGGGATTACCTTTGATTGAGATAATCAAATAAAACAAAATAACATTAAATTTTGGTAACGAAAACAATGTTCTGGTTTTTGAGCTGGGAATTGTCTTCTAAATATATCCCAGACATGCTCTATCGTGGATTCAAATCTGGAGACCTTGCAGTTACCTTGCAGACAAAACCTTGCAGACAAAAAGATCGTTACACAGCGCGCATTATATATGGCTGAGCAATATCCTGCAATAAAATAAAATTTCATCCTTTAAATGGTACCACCTATAGCAGAATATCTTTAACATATCGATCAGTTATAAAGGATCCGCCATCAATAATCACTAATTCTGTACGGGCATCCAAGCAAATACTAGCCCAAACCACAATTGAGCCTCCAGCATAAGCGAAGGTTGTCGTATTGTTACATTAATCATAACACTCACCTGGTCGTCTCCATACTATTTGCCTTCCATCGATCGAGTTCACCATGAAACTACTCTCGCCTGTGGACAAAGTATGGTCCCATTTTTATTTCAGATTTACTGCATGCAGGTTTAGTAAACGTATTAAGATTTAGTTTTACCTTCAACCATCCAAAACTGAATTGTGATGTAGGTAATTAAACCATTTTGAGGAATACTCCATAATATACAAATTAACTTTAAAAGTGAGCTGGGTTTATATTTCGGGTGCGAAATTCTGTTATTGTTGATTGTGTGATACATAAATTTTATTTATCATAAAATCTAAACAAGAAAGTTTTATTTAGGTTTAATCGTTGGAGTGTCAATACCCAACGGCTATCCTCGAGGAAAATTAGCTGAGATGAATTTTAGAATATAGGACAGGTTTTTAATCAATTTCACATTATTTCTTAGGGTTTTTGGGGAAACAAAAATTGATTATAATCAGGTGATGCATATAGGGAAAGTTGTGGGCCTAAGTGCTACGTATAGAGAAAAACATTGTAATTTCGACTTATTTGTAGGGATTTCATAAGAATTTTCGGTATATAGGTGATAGTTTTGACTATAAAACAGTAGACGGTCGTAGTTCCACAAGTTATATGGTTTTAAAGTTTTTCGAAGAGCTCCAAATTACAATAGAAAATCATACTTTTCGGTCAATAAGTCGTGAGGCTAACTACTAAAAAACATTTGTTTTCTAAAATTCGACTTTATTCATCAACATAGTTTCCTTCAAGAGCGACACATTCATTCCAACTCTGCTCTGATATAGTACCCGCTAGGAGAATATGATGGACAGGGAAGCAAATCAAACTACAATTAATGTAGTTTTTCCATCGTACTTAACGACTTGTGGCACGGTGCATTGTCTTGGTAAAAGAGCACACATTTTTTTCATTTTGGCCCGTTTTTCCCTATTTATATTTTTAAACGAACCAATAACGCAATTTAATATTCGGTATTAAAGGTCATCCAAAACCTTACCGGCCGACATTATTTTTTTGGTTGCTTCGGACGCATTTGACTAGCTCCCGTTCACTCAGCTGAATTATGATTTGATTCCAGGGTGTACTGCTGATCTATGTTGCATCAATTTTCACATACCGACGCAACTGACCTCTTTACTATGGCATAAGGGCTCAAAACAGTGGTTTGAATCATCGAAGCCTTTTGCTTTTTGTACGACATTGAAAGTAGATGAGACAGAGCTTTCTCATGCAAAAATGTTCATACAAAACAGTGTATGTACATATTATCTTTTGAAATCTTTGAGGAGTCAGCTATCTATGTCACGCAACTTCACTTTAGGTCTTTCAAAATGATTTTGTGTACTGTTTTTCATTTCTTGCATAACTGCCGAGTTCGGGTGATCAGAGCGTTCAGCATCATCGATGTTTTTGTGACGGCTGCTTTCAAAAAAGCAGAGTCCCTACAACATTTATAAAGCCATTTGATTTGCTTGACCAGTATGTCTCCCATCAGAAAACGGCTTCTAATCAACACTCATAATTAATTCTTCATTGCTTTGATAATAACAAAACTAACCTTTGTAAAACAACTATAACTTCTAATCTGACCTTTAGATTTTTATTTACCGTTAGATGTTTCAACGGAAACTGAAATTAGAATCAACTACTGTCAGCATGCAATTTATTATTCTTCTGGGTTTGATATTTGTTTTTCGGTTTTAGTGAAAAAAAATTTACCTGCAACAAATAAGGTTTTAACCTATATTTCTAATCTATCTAGTCTTACTGCTTCATAAAAGAAAACTCTAAATAACTAGCGCCCTATAACTTTACTGGGTACCTATTCCAAATTTTTGAAAAATTACTAAACACAGCCTTGTAGGATATCTCGAAGGAATTAATTTTTGATGAACGACAATAAGGATTTAAGGCAAAAATAGCACTAAAGATGGGCTGTTAAACTCTCTTTCGCCATATCATATAAATGTATAGCTCTATTCTTGGTTATATCGAAAGCTTTTGAAACTGTCAACAATCCCTTGTTGTTACAGAAAATGATGGATAATAGTATTCGAGGATAACCATATGATCTATTTATATCACACCTTACAAACAGATCTCAAAGGATTAAATTAAACGAAATAGATCTGTATTAGGGACATTACATTATGTCATTATTCAAGTTTAAATTAAAAAATCAAATTATAGCATTACTGATAATAAAGCATTACTTCATATAATGAGAATAATTTTTATGAACAGCAATATGCAATGAACGATGATTTAAATTTAGTTGGCCAATGGCTCAAGGTTCAACAAATGATCTAAGCTCTAAATCTAAAGCATATGATAATTAATATATTAAATTCAAGGAAAATATTTATAAAAATTGTATAACTATAGATCAATATGCCAATACTTCCAAATTTTATGTCGATTACGGAATTTCTAAAATTTTTGATAATTTTAAAACTAGTAAATTTTAGAATTTGAAAAAAATTTAACACAAGGCTTTATTCATTTTACCTTAAACTATTATTAAACGATATTTGTATAATTGTTACTCTATAATTTGTAAAAAAAACATTTCTTCATAATCGAAACGATAAAAGCTTTGGCTTCCATATAAATTTTCTTGAAAGTATTATTTCATTTTAAGCTTTATTCAAACGTAAGTTAAGTCAAAATAAATATGAAGTTAAATTTCTTGTTTTGGTCAAGTGGTTAGCTGTGTTGATAATCAAGACTTACGCCGTATAATTTCTGGTGTGAATGTTCGACCGTAGCATTTGCGTAATTTCACTGACCTTGCGCCCTAACCATAAACAGCTTGACAGTCTTAGGCTTAAATAATTGTAGCACCGCTTAGTTGAGATCGCCTACTTGCTTATTGGTTATATATATCCGCAGGACGATGTCAATTACGAATTCACCTATTACAAGCAGCAATTTTTCAGATAATGTTATGGTGTGTTCAGCTCTCATTTTTACTAATCGCAGGATGTGCATGAACTTTTTACTTCCTTCTTGACGCAGTTCTCAAACATTTTATATAGTGTGAAGTCTCCAGAGGCCACGATATTTTTCACAACTCGAGACCGTATAGATTTGATGCAACGTTGCATGCAACATCATCTCGTTTTTAGATAATTACGTGGGGTTGACAGTTTTGGTTCTTCTCCCAATTGTATAATAAAAATTAATAATATTAGTATAGTGCAATTGATAAAAGGACAATTATTATATCGAAAGTTGTTGGCTTCCTTGTTTAAGATAAACAGTTTATTTCGTCAATATCAACATCTGAGGTTAGTTCACATTAAATAATTGGTATTGATGATATTTTAATACTATAGGGTTTACTATCGAACTTCTGGACATTGTAACATTGTAAACTAGGGAAACAACACGATATCCTCATTTAGTTTCTTGTCAAATGCCTCTATGGATCCTTACATGCTCCTTTATTATAATTACATTTTAACGATCTATATTAGCAACACATTCGCCCATTTTATTGACAAAAACAAAATTTCCTTTTTATGAGTATTTATTTGTATGAAACTTTAAAATCTTTCCGCATACGATTTTCAGTGGGAGAATCACTAAAACTTTACCAGTTTGGTACGTTTTAATGAAATCTGCCAATTCACATTAATTGTTTGTAATAATGGTTCTGATCAATATTTGAGATTTGAAATACCAAGCGATTTCTGTAATAATTAAGTGAATGACAAGAAAAATGAATAAAGTGGTCGTCCCAAATATTCGCGAATTAGATTTAGACCATTCCACTACATTTATTTTATTTATTTATTTTGAAATGTTTATGACATTTGTTATAAATTTAAATATTATAAATTAAAAATTTAAATATTCTAAAGAAGTTGTTACATGATAATAATAATAATAATAACAATCACAACTGTGGCCCTATTCTGGCTTTCCCTGGGAATAGGGAATTGGAAAAATTATTTTCATAGCGTTTTTGTCTAAATTGTAATTTTCTGGCCTACTGAGGGAAGATGTTTGGTGCTAATATTTTCGAAACAAAGTTAAATAGGAAAACATTTTTCCCAATAAAAATTTTGTGAAACAAAAGTTTCCCAATTCACTTGGTTTTGAAAATTTTTGCACTAAACTTATTCTTTCAGAAGGCCAGAAAAATAAAATTTAGACAAAAATGGTATGAAAATATTTTTCCCAATTCCCTATTCCCAGCGAAAGCCAGAATAGGGCCACTGGTAGAAAATTTCTTGCAAAAATGTGATGAATAAGATTAGGAACATTTTTTAACATTAAAAATAATTGTAATGTACTTATACTGACTGCGGGGGGGTGGCAGGGGTCTGTATTATATTTATAGTTATACTTGTGCAAATTATAACGAACAAAAAATTGAAAGAAAAGAAAAAAAACTTGAATAACATTGAATATAATTATGAAATAATTTCAAATAATGTATCTATTTACGCTGACAGTAAATAACCATGCTTTTAATAATTTTGAAAACGGTAAAGAGAAGTACAATCTCATATGTTCGCAGGTAATTTGTTAAAAATAATTGGGGCTGTACAGAGAAAATATTTACTAAAATTTGATGTTGTTGATCTAGGAATAATAATTATATTTTTATTTCTTAAATTTAGGCTATTACAAATTCTAGTATTTAAATGACCACTCATCCTGAAAAATAGTTTCAAAACTTTAAATACATACAAATATTTAAAAGGGAATGCATTAAGTTTTACGAACAAGGGCCATGAAGGAGATCGTTTTTTTACTTCTGGTTGTTTTTGAAGAGACCACAATAGGTTTGACCGTATTATAATAAGTACCGCCCAAAAAAGGAAGGGCATATAGTAATTTTGAAACAATTAATCCAAAATACAGGAAAGCCATAACTTTAAATGGACATCCTTTGCTTAAAAAAGAAAAAGCTCTCAAAGGCAATAGTAATTTATTTTTAAGATTATCCAAAGGTCTTTAATGCTCAATTTATAGTCCAATAGTAATGTATTTGAAATTGGTAACTTCCTCTATAATAACCCTTTTTCAACCCAAAAAAAAATTGGCTCAAGCTAAGTCCAAACCACACAAATGTGTGAGTAAAAATCCATAGTATGTAATGGCGTTTTTGATAAAAAAAATTTCTCTTGATTTAAAGTACAACCAACACAATTGTGTGTATACTTATATTGTTGATATGAGTAGCTTCATATCAACATTTATTTGGTTTAATAGATGTTGCTCTGATTTTTCGCGGTAGCTTACACCCATGTCATTGGCAACTGCTACTTTCTTGCCACTTAGTTCAATAGAAAAGATTGAATTTAAGTAAACCAAAAATAATATAGAGCCTAAAACAAATCCTTGAGGAACTCCAATTTACGAGGTGATATTACGAGGTGTACTGAACACATCACTAATCTTAACCATTTGTGTTCTGTTGGCTAAATACGAGGCAAACCATTTATTATTATATCCCCTTATACCAGCATCATATAACTTTTTCAATAATAAGTTGTGGTCTACCATATCGAATGCTTTGGTAATGTCTATAAAAATTCCTGATACCAGTTGGCCATCATTCATTCCTTGGTAGACATTATTTAAGAAGGCTAGCGAGGCAGATTCAGTAGACATGCCTTCCCTAGAACCATGCCTTCCCTAGAATTATTAAAAAAAATTGTTCAATGTTAGAAAACTTAAAATTCGTGTTTTGACAGATTTTTCAAAAATCTTCGAGAAGACTGACAAAAGAGAAATTGGCCGATAGTTCGAACATAGAAATGTAACCCTTTTTTAAAAATTGGTATGACAACAGCCAATTTTAATTGATCTGGAAAAATTCCCGTATCAACACTCAGATTAAAATTGTAAGTTAAGACATAAACTATACAATAAGCAATATTTTTAATTAATATGTTATTGAAGATATCAAAATCACAACTATATTTGTTTTTTAATCCAAAGATAATTTTTAGGGTTTCTAAAGTATTATTAGGTGTAAAATAAAAGCTATTTAGTACAGCTTGTCTATTTGAGGGATCAGGATTAGCATACTGGTAAACCGTTAATTTAGTTTAGATGCAATGGAAGTAAAATAATCATTTAGACTATTTGCCATCTCAAGTGGATTAATTATTATATTTCCATCTGGGGTTTGAATTTCCGATATACTAGTTTTCATTGTTCAACAAAATTATTCATCCATGGTTTCAGTTTTTTCAGCTTATTCTCTTTAAGCATTATTACAGTATTTCATTGAATATAGTGACATAAGATGTCAGAAAAATTATTGAAAGCCATGTTAGAATCGGTTTGATTATAGACGGTAGCCCAAGTCTCATTTAATAGCTGCAATTTTAAATTATCATAACCAATTCTGTTAATCGTTTGACTACTAGTTATTTGGCTGTTGACTGAATTTAATTTACTACAATGAATATCCAGTTTGATAAAAGCATGATCGGATTTGGGCATCTAAAACAGCTACAGTACAGTCAAGATTAATTTTCAAGCTGCTACGTTACAAAATATAATCAATACATAATTCAAATATTCCTGTACGTACATTAACTAAAGAAATTAAACCATTAGCAGCAATCAATAACTGATAATCATCACATGTGTTCAGATGAATTGCTGCAATTTTTTCAATTCCTCTAAAGTGTCTGTCATGTTGGGTTACCTTTGCATCGAAATTCGGCTAACTCGGACATAATAGTCGTAATTCTCAAGTTCAAATCTCCATTTTAGGATTTGTTCAGATGGGGGGGGGGGGGGGAGTTGAAGTTCGAGTTGTTCAGTTTAAATTTTCTACCATAGATGTATGGCTTGTTCACTGCCTAAATTATAAATAATGCGTCCTTCGCATTGGTATTTCGCTTCTCTTTTATTCAGGGTTCTCGATGTAAAATCAATGGCTCTTTCAACGTTATTTTGCACTTGTGAGAGGACAGCTCGTATAGGGGATAAACGGATGCGTAGGTTGTCATTATAAATTTTGTCTTAAAACCAGGATGATTTAGCATCTGATTTATCGCTGTAATTGTCGATTTTATTGTCTTGAAAATTTTTATATATTCTGGATCTGTATGGTATTTAGTGACACATCTTTCTTTAGATATTTAGTCTTGTGCTTCACGATTTTAGAGTAAATTTTTTAATTTCGTTTGATTTTTCGGTAACGGCCAGTCTTGGATTTTATTTATTTTATGTTTGTTTGGTTTGACTCCGTCTAGTGGTGGCGTGTCTTAAAAATTCCATCTCCATTTTTAATAATTCACACATATCAAGTTGAATCTTAAGGATTAATTTAGATAGGCGTTTTAATGTGATTTCAATATATTCTAGATGGTTTTATCGGTTTTTACATGCAATTGTTACCGTCTAGGTAAACTTGATAAATTTTTTCTATTAATCTTTGTAGAATTTTATCAATCTCGCGTTAAAACTTTGCTTGTACGTTCTTACACCCCATATATAAGCATTCTACTGAAGTCGAAGTGACGCCTCTCCAGCGGTCTAATAAGCTGGCAAGTTTGGGCCCATGATTATTTGGTGTATCTCGGATTTCATATCTGGCATGATGAAGAATTCTGATTTTCCTAAATTATCATGGATTTTACCAATCACTTTAATTGGAAATTTGTTATCAATTATTTTCTCGTTTAATTTCGGACATTCTATTTCACGAGAGTCCTATATCCATAGCATGTACTAGATCTAGTCTTTCACGTCTTTCTTGGAATGATGCTGATACATGTACGAATTCGGTAGGTTAAATGATATTTATGGCTGAAAGCTTTTCGTATTGTCACAGTAATACTACTCGATTTTCTAATCGATGTAGTTATTGAAAGTATCAATAATTGCATCTTTTTCATGGTAACTCATCAGATGGTTCATTCTAATTAAAGTTTCTATGATAAGAATCAGTATGGGGAATAAAGAACTGGGCTAATATTCTTGAAATGAAATCGGTGGTAATTTCCGCATTCGGAATATAATTTGCTTTAAAATTTTAAATATTACTCGTTTTTTCAAATTTGTTTGCTGTTTTCTTTTATTTATTTCCCTACTAAGGGAAGAATTCCTGCTGGGTAAATTGATGCGGATTTATTTGGATATTTTCACCGATTTCAAGAATAGGGGCTCTGGTATCGGTTCTAGTGTTTCTAAATTGTTAATTGGTTTTTGTTTGTTAATGGCTTTATACATCAAGGTTTTACTAAAATGTTTAAAAATTACTAAATTTTGGTATAAACCTGTCACATTGAGTGAGTGGAAAGGCTACTGTAAGATTTGATTGTAGAAGTTACCTTCAAATCGATTGTTACTTAAAGTCAATTTTAGAATTGGTTTGTGCCGTATTCTGATCCTTCAATTCTCAGGAAGGACTTATAAATTTTCAGTTCATATAGTAGGATTGAATTGGTGTTGGTGAATTTGCTATAAATGTCGAGAATTTGTCGTCGCATTCTTCGACTTATGGCCGGTGGCACAGAAAATAGACTAACGGCCGCTTAGTTGTGCGCCAGATAATTTTTTTATATGAAATCTGGTTTTGTACTCAGAAAAAAAATCAACGCAATCTTGGTTAAATATATTTTATTCCATGAAAATATTTTACGATTAGTTAAAAAGTTATTCAATAAAAATTGGCCATTCAAATATTTATACGCTAGCTAAATATTTCCACGGAATAAAATATATTTAACCAAGTTTGCGTTGATTTTTTTCTGCCTGCAAAACCAGATTTCATATAAAAAATTTATCTGGCGCACAACTAAGCGGCCGTTAGTCTATTTTCTGTGCAACCGGCCATTAGAAATATATTTATTTTAATTTAATTTGCATAGGAAAGTATAATCTTAAGGATAAGAATGTAGTTGTTGAGACCTCTTCGATAAATGTATTTATCGCTACTCATGCATTGTAGTATATTGAATTCTGTTTCGACAATATTTTTATATTAAGTGTTACTTCTTTTATTGCATATTGGCCGTTTGTTTTGTTGCCCACAAGGAGTTGTATTATTATATGTCTTGTCTGTCACCAAGAGTTTCAGTGAGAATTTTATTACTTACTGCTTTGTTAGGATAAATTAAAATTTTGGGGAATGATTAATTGGTGAAACACCATGTCTTCCGCCATTTAAAGCCAATATGTTAGTTAAGAGCATATTCTGGTAGTTGGTTGGAACTATATAGGAGTATAGGAGCACAGCTAACTATTTCTTGCGGATTAACGAATATGTATGTGGTATGTATCAAAGGAGAATAATTAGAAAGGAAATTTCTTTCATGGAATGGGTTTGAATGCTATTTTGGTTACAAAGTTTAAGTTAAATAATTTTGAATCACTGAAATCAAGGTTTTCAAAACTAATATCTAGACAACAATGCTATTCAACCTAGGTAATATTAAATATGTATCGTTTCCATCTGGAAAGTCCTCGAATTTCGATCAAACTTATAGACACAACATTGGATAACGAACAATTGTAAAAAAAAAAAAAAAATGTAAACGACTTTATTGATAAATTAATCAGTTGTCTGATTATCAATAAAAAATTGATTAGTATTACAGTTGTTGAGGAGTGGGTTCGATAAAATCTTAACCAAAATATATTCTACATATACAGATAATTTTTCAACACAACATTCCGCGTCATATTTTCCATCAAATTTTTTGTGGATGTGTTATGCGTTAATTAACTTAAAAACAACATTTATAGTACACGAGGAAATTACTTGACAAGACAAAAATATAATATTTAACATGAAAATAATATTCTGTAAATTTTTAATTAGTTTAGTGTATTTTAGATAATTACAAAAACAAAATTTCTATATATCTCTAACTAAATAAAATGAACATCTTTCGTTTTCGAATTTTATGCGACGTTTTCCCAAATTATTATTATATGGTAACATCGTAATATGTAATAACACGTCCCTCACCACGCGACATTCCCACCAAACAAACAAGTGCGGGAAAAACGATAATTTACATAATCTTGTCGTAAATCGTAAAATTTTCTAAAATCGCATAAAAATAAAATTTGAATTGTAAATTATTACTACGAATTTTTACCGTCATTAATTTATTTCTACGTATGTACGTCGTATACATTCTAAAATTTATAATAATTTGTTAACTAAATAAAATAATACATAATAATAATAATAAATGGGATACAAAAATTTGAATTGTAGAAAAAAAAGTAGATGTGTAAAAATTAATGAATAAAATAAATATTAATATTTTTAAAATAAACAATTTATAATTTTAATATTTTATTTATTTTCGAGTTTCTAATTTTGTTTCTTTCAAATACAAGAGGAAGATAAAAGTTTTTAAAGATAAACATTAGGTTGATATTTGTTTTGGTAAGAAACATGAGATAAATCTATAGCTTCAACTTTTTTATAGGTTGACATTTTCGTATATGTGTAGACGTAAATTAAAACGTTTAAAATTGGAGGTGGTCACAAAGTCTAGGTTTAGTGTGTTTATTAAAGTATGCACCGTGGTTTTAACCATACAAAAATTTTAAAATTAACAAAAAAATTAAAAATGTTACGAAACTAATTTTCATTGACGTTTGTCTTAGATGCGCCGTAAAATTTGTATTGTGATTGCCACAATTTAAGTTTGCTCCTTTTGTTAAGTGACAATTGATTTTTAACAAACTTTCGAAACACAAAAACGGTTCAAAGCGATGAAATGGCATTTTTATCGTAATTTTAATTTAAAAGACATATAGTTATTCTGCAAAATGATAGGAAAAGGATAGATTCCATCTTTTTAATTTTAGCCGAGTAAGTTAATTTAAATGTCACACCATTCATACAAAAATATTTTTTTAAAGATGATTATATATGGCT
This sequence comes from Nephrotoma appendiculata, assembly GCA_947310385.1. Lineage (NCBI taxonomy): Eukaryota > Metazoa > Arthropoda > Insecta > Diptera > Tipulidae > Nephrotoma > Nephrotoma appendiculata. The sequence goes on along the minus strand of OX371224.1, from coordinate 323,931,768 downwards.
TTGTGTAATAAATTTATTATTTGTGTAATTAACGGAGAAAAACTGAATACGATTTTCTGTATGCTTTTACCAAAAACTGTATTAATGCCATCTTGAAAGCCGATAGCAGCGCTAATATTACCAAACACCTCTTCCACACATTTGTCTGCAGGAAAATAAACACCACTTATACACATATCATGTGCAATTTGTCGGCATTCCAATGTATCAGTAGTAGTTAACTCCGAGAAACACTTTTGCATTTGAAATTTTCAAAAATTTTCTCATGGTTTTCTTACTGTTTTAAAAATCATTTTGAGATCCAATTCCTGCCCAATTTATATAATAATCTACCGAGAATAGACTAGAAAACCCATTCATGTTCTCATCAAATATTTCTAAGAAATTTTTTAATTTGTAAGCACATAAATTAATTTTTCTACCCTTCTTATAATTTCTTTAATTTCCAATTTCAATAAAAAATTTCGAGTGCTTACACTTGCGGAAATGTTTGCATTAAATCTGAACTAGGGAAACAAATTATATTTTTAATGCATTAACAATTTTTACATTGCCCTACATATCGGAAACAATTGCAATTGACAGAAACATTTTAAAATTTTATTGGAATAGGCATAGTGAAAATGATCAGAAAATCTATATACAAAATATAATATTCAAAAGCAACAAATACTGTGTAAATAACCGTTTACATCTATTACTGTTATATTGAAAATCAAAATGTGTATATAAATAATATTATTTATATATTTGAAATAACGAATTTATATTGAACATTTGTGACAGCTTTGACAAGGCATTTTATTACCGAAACAAAATAATAGAAAAATGAAAATTTAAATAAATCCGGATAAAATTATTATTATTTTCAAAAATAAAAAATAGATTTAATGGAAATTTTAAATTTTTTTTTTTAAATTTCTAAAATTCATACATATGTATTAGGAACATTTATATGTTTGATGATGTACAAAATTATGCGTATTTTTCATATAACATTTCTAAACAGAAATGTTTTATTTATATGGGAGCGGGAGCACATACAACTACATACACATACATTTTTTTATCAATATGTTATCCATATGTATTTTATATGTATAACAATACGAAAAAAATCATCTACATTTTCCGTCTTTCAGGAATGGAAAAATTAAATAAAAGAAATCATGCTGAAATTTTAGAAATAAAATACGAGTATAAGTGGAAATTTCTAAATGGCTTCGAAATATAATAGACAGGGTGTTAATAAAACACTGTTACAATGTTTTCAAGTTGGTTGGGCTTTATCAAACTAACAACAGCACAGTTGTTTCATATGACACAAAAATGCCTTCATGGTTTCTGATCTGCTCGTGGTGACAAAGCACTCTATATTCAAAGACAAAGCACTCTATATTCATCTTTGAGCAACATTAATATTTAAAAAATTTGCTTAATAAACCATTAGCGTATTTTACCCTTTTCTACAATCAAAACCACAAAAAAAAAATGTATTTTAGGACTAAACTAATATTGTAAAACTGCAGTTTGATTCTTAAACCCAAACTTGTATAAAGCTATTGTGAAAAATTAAATCAATAACTCCGCACCAAAGCAAGAGGAAAATGAGTTTCTAGTAATTTTATTAATTTTTTTTTTTGCTTGTATAGCACTCGTATACAACACTCGGTTACATTTAGGAAAATATTTTATGTATACGGTAAATTTAAAGCGTATTCGAACGAATATTACGATACATGAAAAATTTGCCCTAAGGGAACCAACATAAAAGGTGTTGGGGAATTTTGCTAATACATATTTCTCGCATTTTAACAATGAGCTCAATTTGAAATATACGGTATAACGTGTACATATATACTCGTACATATGTGTGTACACAATTTGCGGTTTATGTGCTCGAAGTTCCTGTAATTTTATGCGATAACGTTTTTGGTATCCCTTATCGGGATATGTTGTGTACTAAGTATATTTTGTACATATTGTTTTTAGGATAAATATTAATTTAATTTGGCAAGTAAAATATGTCGATTAAATAGGTTTCTAGACAATTTTGGGGAAAAAGTTACATAGAATAAAATTTTTTTCAACTTTTAACGGTTCTGAAATAGAGTCGTATCATTAGTTTTCTTTACCCATTCTTTGATTTTTTTCATTTTCTGAATTTTGGTACATCATATTTTGTCATTAACTGTATGTATGATATTTACTTCGTGCATGCAATAATTGATTTTGTAAAACCAATAAAAATTACCATGACATGCATTGTACAAAAAACAAAAGTACACTATTTATTCTCAAATTAATGAAATTATATTTTTCTCACTATTGATCTCAAATAAAATAATTCTATGTTCTAAGTTAGCTTTTCATACTCATATTACTTTACCAATCGAGGGATTCATTTCCTGCATGTAATAATTGTATTTGATGTTGTTGTGTTAATAATGTAACAAATGGTTGAGTGAAACTCGTATTAGAAATATTATTCGGCCATTTCACTAAATTTTGTAAAATAAACGTTAATATTCACTTCGTGCTTGTAAAATTTTTTGTTCAAATCAATAAATGTTTCGAATTTTACCAATGCGCGAATTTTGTATTTTAAGTTAATTACAAATAAATATGTGACTATAAAAATTGAGATATTTACTTCCTGCATATAATAACTGTAATCAACATTTATTTGTGAGAATATTGTAATAAAAGCTTGAGTGACATTGATTTTAGCAATATCATTTTGTATTTGGTTGTTTTACATATTTTTTTGGTAAATGTACATTAATATTCACTTCGTGCATGTAATTTTTTATTTGATTAAGTCTATTATATACGCTTTTGATATAATTTATTTTAAATGAGAATATTGTATTTTAAGTTAACCTCTTATACATATTTGACCATAATAATGAATATATTTACTTTCTACATGGAATAATTGGTATCGAATTTTATTTGTGAAAATATTGTAATAATAAATTAAGTAAAATTCGTATTAAACAACCCATATTTTTAATTTGCCATTTTTACGAATATTGGTACATATTCACTTTGTCAACGTGTTAATTATAGTTTGTATAAGCTTAATTTGATAAAGAAGTTTGCCCAATTGATTTACGCATAGTTGTATTGGTGTATGTGATGGTTAATGGAAACGTTTGCTTGAAGTTAATTTTAATAATTGCATTCGTTGCTTTTCGATATGCGCAGGTTTGATCACGTCACAGAGTATAAATATTCTAGTCTTGGATGTGACTTGTTTGAGTATTAGAATATTATTTCAGAACCGCTCTTGTTATTTTCCGATTAATTCATTTAGGTTTGTCAACGTAATTGTACGAAAAACTTGATTTTTCAAAATCTCTGCGCACGCGAAATATCAATCTGCCTGCTAACAGAACCAATATATCTTCTACTATATAAAAATCTCGTGTCACTGTGTTTGTGGTCGCACTCTTCCGAGATTATTTTTATGAATTTGTTTATGTATATTTGGTATGTATGAGAATAGGTCGTAAAATATATTTCATACCGCTAGGTGATTAGAGTCTCCCTATCCAGTAATAAATTTTGTTCCTACCGCCTACCTTCCGATTTTCTAATCCAAATCTTAGTATTTTTGTATGAACAATATCCAAATAATTTACCCGTCTTTCGTATTTCAAACAAAACGAAACTATTTATGTTGTGGAATGACGGATGGCGCTATATTCGCCTCACCGAACTTTAATCGCCATCGATTTACACGCGAAACACAAACATGCGAAATAGTAGAGCATAAGAGACGAACAAATCCAACAAGATAACGAAAATTTGCGAGTGAGCATGTCGCAATTGCGTGCATCTCAATCACAAGAGGCACGAGCTGAACGAAATCAACAACAACAATTGGAACGGAGACAGGCACGCCGGTTCATAGTTAAGACACGCAGATCAAATGACCGACAACGCCAACAAGTACATCAAGCATTTACATCCGCTTTGTTCCTTCGTCTCGCATTCGAGTACGAGCCAGATATTGACTATTCCGCTCATCGGGAAATGCTGATTAGTGCAATGGAAAAAGAATGTCTCCATTGTCATTGCGCATCAGAAAAAATGCAATTACCAGGAATTGAGACACCACCAGAACCATTGAACGGCTTGCTCATCAGCACGGATTCAGATTCAAACCTTTTCCTGAAGTCCATTTGCACATTCAATTCATGCTTCCAAATGATTTCGTTCGGAGCAACAGAAATAGTTCACAATACGGCAAATGGTCAACAATTTATTTCAACGTTCAAAATCAAAGGCTAAGTGTATTACAGTTCAGCCAAACGAACCACATACATTTTTAGAAATCTACTTCATGGGCGGTTAGGACATTAATCGTGTTTATGCACATTGCGGCTACTATAACCTTAATTTACCTAATGCCAGGCGCATTGTCGGCGAACTGAACGCCCTATGGAAAAAGCACAATGAATTATTGAAATTCTTCAAATCGCACATGCACGAATTGTAAAGTGACAATCACGCTATTGTCATCAATTCTGATAAAACACCAGCTGGAGAGCACTCGCGTAGATTTAATACGCCTTTTGTTGACGACATTGCTGGAATAATGGCTGACGACCGCAGATCGACGCGAGAAATCGTGGTTCGAAAAAGAAACAACAATAGAGTTTATCGCCGACAAACACCGTTCATACGACGCTCTCCAATATCTGCCCGCAGTTATACCGGTAGTTATATCCAGTAGTTATACATTTAGCCGTCCATCTAGAAAATGGCCAGGGCGTATTTTTCACTAACGAGACAGCTATTGATCGTGCCATAAATCCACCATAAACTACACTCATCGAATTTTTCGAATTGTGTAATCGTCCGGATACTTTCGGTGCCTTTGCACGAACACTACTCTATTCCAAAGTACCACGTTATTTCACATGGAACAAAAAAAATGGTTGCCTCGCAGGCAAGGCACACCAATTGGTGCATACTCCGGTCTATTCAAATCAAATGCTTGAGCCGAGTATATACAGTCACTCCAAAGCAGATTGAGTACTTCTATCTGCGCCTGTTGATGGTTAATGTTACCGGCCCATTGCCATTTCAAGATAGCGACGCCATGTACAATTAAGCATTGATTGCTATCGAAGATCTTTGCGTTGTCATTGCCAATTTACCACTCAGTCATTTCGGTATGGGTTTGCCAAATCGAAGTGCATCTGATTCAATGGAAACCGAAATGAATCGTGAACTGCAGTTTGATTGCAGTCTTTTAAAAAACGATTATGAAATTTGGATTTTAAGTTAATCTCTAATTCGTATGTGGCTATAACGATGGATGTATTTACTTCCTGTATGTAAGAGTTCTAATTGAATTTGAATTGTCAAAATATTGAACCTAGTTTTTTTACACTATTTTGCAAAATTACCAATAATATTCACTTCGTGTATGTAATAATTTATTTTATGAAGCCAATAAATATTACGATAATGTGCACTGTGCAGAATATTAAAATATACGTTTGATTCTTTTAATTTAAGATCCCAAATAAAATAATTTTGTGCTCGTAATTTATTCTGTAATACTTATATGACCTTACCAAACGAGAGGTTTACTTCCTGCATGTAATAATTGTAAACAAAATCTATTTGTAATATATGAGTGGAACTCGCATTAGATAAAAAATTCTTGTATTTAAATATTTAGCAAATGTTTGGTAAATGTACTTTAATATTCACTTCGTGCTTGTAATTAGATGTTTGATTCTGTTAAAAACCTCTTTTGATCTAATTTATTTTAAATGCGAATTTTGTATTTTAAGTTATTTTTCAAACATATGTGACTAATAACAATGAAGATATTTACGTCCTGCATATATTGATTGTAATATAATTTCATGTGTAAAAATAGTTGTTTTACTAATTTTTAGTAAATGTACAATTATATTCACTTCGTGCATGTAATGCTTTGTTTGGTTAAACCAAAAAATATTTTTAATATATTCAATGCTCAGTTTATTTAAAACGATTTAGTATTTTGCATTTTAAATTAATTTCCATTACACATGTGACTATTACAATGGAGAAATTTACTTCCTGCTTGTAATAATTGTAATCGAATGTAAAATTGTGAAAACATTGTAATAATAGCTTGAATGAAACTTGGAATAAATGGATTATTCTTGAATGTGGTTATTTTACACGATTTTACAAAATTATCATTAATATTCACTTCGAGCATGTAATAATTTGTTTTTTAAAACCAAAAAAATACTACGAAAACATTCGATGCAAGGCAAGTAAAATTTTGAATCGAAAAATTTCTTCCTTATACTCAAAAATGTTAATATAAAGCATAGTTGAGATTCTATCGATTCCTGTACTATTTTTGCTTCAAGTAAGGTCAAGTCCAACTGCCGACAAGATTGAGTATATTTAGTAAAAAGAATGGGGAATTATTCTATTAAATTTACAACTCTTCTCTAAATAATTCTACAATGTTTACCCACAACATAATATATCGAACAAAATAAAGTTATTTAAAAAAAATAAAGCTGTACAAAACCACACACAACAATACTCACACTAAATCCTCGAAATTTTTACCACGCTAACTGAATTCATTCATTATTTGTTCACTTACCACACACACATACAAATAAAATGGAAAAATTATCTAATTTACACATTCTGCCATACATAAATACATTTTTATAGAATTTCCTTCTCTTAATTTGGATTTCCCTACCAATGACAATAAAAATATCTCAAAAATACAAAAAAAAAAAACGGATTCACATTATCCGAATAGAAAATTATTTTTTGGGGGAAGCTTTTAAATTAAATGCTCCGAACGAAACGGCAAAATCCAGTTAGGGTTAAAATGAAAAGTAAAGTGAAATAATACACAAATAAACGACGATGGCACAACAAAATGAAAATTCCAGAAATTATAATAAAGTTATAATTTTCTTTCTGCGTCCCACCACACTATTGTTGTTGTTGTTATCTACATATTTTTTTTTTTTTTGGAGACAATCGAATAAAACTTTCATTCTCGTAAATAAAATATTATGCGGTTTAATTTTTATTTCGTTCGAGTACATATACGAGTATGTATAGCAATGGATTATTTCATTTGGTTGCCTTCATTTTTTTTTTTTTGGTGTGTGTTTGTTTGAAAATGGTTAGATTTTTCCCAGCATAACTGTCATTATTTTTATTATAACAATGACTATTAACTTTATTTTCCTTGTTGCTGTTGTTGTTGTTGTTTTGGTTTACTACTTTAGTATACCAGAGTATTTACATATATTCGAGTACATACCAGCACAGTTGTTATAAATATTATTATTTTTCGCGCTTTTGTGGTATTTGGTTAGATTTTTGATTTATATTATTAATGGATGTGATTACTCCATCCCACATACAAAAAAATAAGGAAAATTATTTACTGTGTAATAATAATAATTGCAGAATTGTAATAACGAATAAATGGTTTTGTTCGGATGTAAATTTTATCATGACGTATGAATAAGGGAGAGACTGTGTTTACTAGTATTTTACTGTACAGGATTACAATTTGATGGGAATAATTTAATATGTTTGAGGAGGTTAGATTTGAATTTGTATTTTCATCAAAATGTAATTGACGCATGTACTCATAGAATAAAGTTATTTAATGTTATACAAAAAGAATGCTGCATAAGCTTAACATTTTTTGACGTGGCTTGTGGACTAACAGAAATTTAATAGTTTGTACTGAGTTGAGTACGAAATTCTATTCTTCTATAAATATACATTTTCCTGAAACTGAAGGAATTTGGTAATGATCTTTCGGCAAATTCTATTTATTTGTCTAAAACCCGAGGAAGTTCTTAACTTCCAGAAGTAAAGTAGTGTAAGTGTAAACTAAAGCTATTATTACAATATTATCACAATTAAATTTCGATTACATTTATTATTTGCTGGAAGTAAATATCTCCATTGTTATAGTCACATACATATGTATTAGAGATTAACTTAACATACAAAGTTTATTGATGTGCTATTTTATATAACTTTCATCAAAAGCATTTTTGAATAAATCGCGCATTACATTAAATCGTAATATTTATTGTTTTAAACAAAAAGCATTACAAGCACGAAATGAATTTGAACTTTTAGTGTGCGAAATTTAGAGAAATAATCAAATATAAGAAAAATATACCTAATACAAAGTTTACTCAAATATTAATCACAATATTTACAGAAATATATTAAGATTACAATTATTACATGCAGGAAGTAAATTCCTGGTTTTCAAAAGTTTGCTTGTTAGACATCCATCTATGATTATTCGCTTTAGTGTAAGTCTTCGCATGTGAAATTATATTTATATGATTTGATTAAGTTTGAAGCTGGTTTTGAGACCTAGAAAATAATCGGAATCTTCTGGCGCATTTTAACTGAACGATCTTCCACTTGTTAAAGATTAGGAACATCGTAGGACAATTTTCTGTTTAATCTTCCTGGTTTTAAATACGTAAATAATAAGTGCAACACATAAAAAGAACATGAAAAAACAAGACTACGCTCGGTTAAATTATAATTATAGGAAAATCAATTTAGTTTTTACAATTTTCATTCATTTTACAAATCATTCTTTCTTTAATTTTACAAACACGCAATTATGATTATGACGACATAAAAAAATTGAAAACTAATATCATGCAAAACTAGTGGCGTACTCAGAAAATATAGAGGATGGCGGCAGGGGTGGGGTGGTGGTTGGCGATACTTTCCGTAATTCATTATATGTCGTTTTTTCCCTCCTAATTGTATTTCGTAAGTAATTCTTGTGATGTCTACTAACGAAAATCTATTATTTCGGTTTGCTGTAGGAGTGCTGTTGCAATTGGTAATGGTAAAAATATGTTTAAGGGTGTAAATAACATAAAATCGTTGAGCTCTTTATCGAAAACATTTTCTAACACACAAGCGCCTTGATCAAAACACGGTTCAGGTTTCGCTAAAATTTATTTGGAAGACCCCAATACCTATTTGTACATTATACATATTTCTTCAACTTACATACATCGTTACTATACATTCAAATATACATTCAGTATTGTTTTGTTCCATTCAGCTTGTTATCGATAATCGGCCATTTCATGAACCCGAGAAATTTTAATTTCATATCACGTCAATTGCCACCGAATTCTCGAAATGATAATGCATAGAAAATAAAAGAGTCGTAGTCACGTTGGCGTTATATGAAAGTACATACAAACACAAATCAATCAATTTTCCAAAACCAGACAAAAATATGGTTGCTGGTCACCAAAAGCAACGCCTCGTGCTCCTTATACGGCAAAACTACTTTATTTAATCAACATTTAAAGATAACCACGACGCTTATTTAGACGGTTGAAATTCGTTTACGTTTCGATATTAAATTAAACAAAAATTACTTTTGCATGGATGATCGACCTTTTCCAAAATAGTTTTCATCCGAGATTTTCTATACTAGTTCTCATTTCAATCGAATACGAATACACAAATGAATAAATCGAATTTGTTCCTCACGGGACGGAAAAAATTAAAACCACATAACTTTTATTTTAAACAGTTTTTTAATGATTCAATGAGTTTGATAACTATGTTATTGGAAATAAAAAAAGTACAGGCCTAACACGAAAACGAAACTCCGATTAGACGATACCCGATTTTGCTACATCCGATTGTACGGAAGAAAAGTATTCGATTTTACGAAAGCTAAAAAACTTGCAAACTTAATGCGTGCCAATTCACCGTGAGTTACATAACCCCTCAGAATAGGAGAGTTTATGGTGACAACTGATAAACAGCACATTCGGCACTACATTCTAAGCGAATTCAGACAAGAAAAAAATGCTTAAAAAAAGTGCGGAAATCAATTTGTAGTGTTCTTGGTGCCGACGTTGTGGCTTATGAAACTTGTAATTATTTGTATAAACGTTTTAGAAGCGGTTATTTCGATCTTAGTGACCAGCCGCGCCCGGGACAACCACAAGGGTTTGAAGATACGGAATTGCAAGCACTATTACTGGAAGAAGACTCAACGCAAACGCGACAAGAGCTTGCATTTCCGGTAGGAGTCGTCCCCCCTCCCCCCCCCCCTCCCAAACAGCTATTTCCAAGCAATTGCAACGAATGGGAAAAACTCAAAAACTTGGAAGATAGGTTCACATGTGTTGACCGAGCACAACCTAGGTCAGCGTATGAACATGTGCATTTCACTGCTTGCTTGGCAATACAAATAACACTTCTTGTAAAAAATTGTAGCTACTGATGAAAAGTATATTTTAAACGAGAAATCCAAACGTAAAAGTCGTGGATAGATCCCAGGAAGCCCAGTACAACGACGCTGAAACAGAAAATTCACTTAAAGAAGGTATCTCCTATGTATCTGGTGAGACATGAAGGGTGTGCTTTATTACGGACTCCTGAACACTGGTCGAACGGTGACTGTGGAACGCTATAGCTGACAATTGAAAAAATTGAGCGAAGAACTTAGTCAGAAGAGGCCATTTACTGGGCAAGGAAGCAGGCAATTCAAATTACTGCAACACTCGATCTCTTGTTGCTCGCATAACTCAGAAGAATCTCTTCAACTATATGCGGTATATTCACCAGACTTGGCACTATCCGACTGCAATTTGTTCTGGTCAATGCAGTACGTGTTAGTAGATATACAATCCAAAACGCTGGACGATGTGCGTAAATTCATCGATGACCTTATTGTGTCGAAGCCTGCAAGTTTCATTCTCGACATGTTACCAGAGAGATCGCGCATAAAAACGATGAACAATATTTCGAAGTTTAAATTCGTTGTTTATTTTGGGTGTACTACTAAACCCCGGCTTTCAAAATCCCGGCTTCAAAATCCCGGTTTCAAAATCCCGGTTTTCAAAATCCCGGTTTTCAGAATTTCGACGTCGAATTTCGGAGTCGGTGTTAATGCAACATTTTGAAATGCAATAATTGTAGAGGCTGATGGCTTCGATAACTCTTACGGGCACGTAAGAGGTCGATCCGCTCCCCCCGCTTAGCCCTCTGAGGGGCTTTGGATTTTAACTTCGGGGGACATAGGAGAGATCAGCAAACATGCCGCACTGCGTGCCGCACGTAGGAGCGGATTATTTAAAATCTATTATTGACAGCTACTAAAAAGTGCGCAATTTTGTTATGCAAGATTTTGTACTTGCATCATTTTAGAAATGCATTTTCATTTCAACAAAATCGGTTTAGAAACTGCCTAGTTCCATCTCTATTGATTGCTTTATCGAAAAATCATTTTGGAATCCAATTTCCATCGCACGTATCGAATTTCACCAAAATATGTTAAGAAATAGCCAAATTCCATCCCTATTAGTCATTTTCTAGAATTTTGTCGCAAACTCATTTTTGAATTTTGTCAAAAAATCATTTAACCCTTAAATGCATGACCTTTGTGATGTTAATAAAAAAATTATTTTTTCATGTATTTTGTGATGCAGATTAAGAATCTGAACTCTTTTTCAATTAGGTATTTCTAGAATTTCGGAAAATCAGGAAAAATTGGTTGTCCGTTTAAACGGATATCATGCACTAAAGTAATGTAATGTAACTTGTATTACGTCGCTTTAAAAGTTCCCGCTCTGACAAATACATGATTCCACAAATTTAAACACCATATTATTTTTAAATTCTATGCCAGGTCATTCACTGAAATTTCATTGGATATTCAAAAAATTGCCAAATTGCAGTCCTGTAATCCGGTCAGAACTTTTCCACAGTTGAACTAAAATTTATTAACATTATGACCTATTAAAATATCATAGTAATATCAATAAGAAAGTCTGTTAATCTGGTTTAGCAAATTTTGCTAAACTAGACCCTCGTATCCCCCATCAGAATTTCGACAACTTTGTTCCGACGTTGACTATCTTTCTATCAAATGACCATAGTGGTATCCATGATAAAATATGTTAATCTAGAATTTTAGATAAGCGTCGTGATTCTACGTGAATTTCGGAATTATTACACCAACATGTGTGTTGAAAATAGTGTAGACGATTGATTTTTGGGTAGACATTGTCGATAATTGGTGAGTATGTAGACAATTTGTACAAAATGTAGAATATTGCTTTTTGTATAGCTGTTCTGAATATTTTTTTAGTGCGAGGTTGCTATTTTAAAATTGTGGAAGTTTACATTCAATTTTTACAAAAAAATGCGTGATACTACTTACTACTGCTAATGTATTCCAAAGAAAATTATTATCAAGTCATTGGCAATTTTTTTTCGATAAAATAATAATTTACAAAAAAAAAACAACTAAACTAAACCAAGTATCATATGCTACTTGAAAAAAATGCCGGCAGATAAAAAAGTACTTGCTCTAATAATAAAAACTATCGAATACAATTTTTTTCGGCCGCTTATTTAATATAATTTAGTAGAATACAACAACTTGAGACCATAAATAAATCTGTCGGCTGAGATCTGTTAAACAATTTTACATTTTCTTATTTGTTGAACGCTCTAAATGTTTTAAAACGGGTTAGCCACATATAATCTTGCGTTAAAAAATGTTGCATTTCAAAATCTTGCATTTCAAAATCTTGCATTTCAAAATCTTGCACTACAAAATCTAGCATTACAGAATCTTGAACTAAAAATCTTACATGTTAGAATTTCGCGATTCTATAAATGTACGGGAAATTCTGATATGCAAGATTTTTAGTGCAAGATTTTGTAATGCAAGATTAATGGGCTAATCCAAGATGAAATAATTGTGGCAAGAGGTTAAATCGAAAAATTGAAATCCGGAAAGGGATAAAATACAGTAAGACTCATTTTTGGTTCTTTTTTAATGTGCTATATAATTATTGAAAAAAGCCAATGAACTTCATCGTTACCGTTACTAGCACAATTGAGCTGCTGGATCATGGATGGCACGTTCGACGTAGTTCCATTAATCATGCGGCAATTATTTTCAATACATGGCTGTGTTGAAAGCCAAATCGTAACGTTAATATTTTGCTTACTGAGCAAAAAATCTCTGAAGATGTGCGACCATTTTTTTTAACTTAGAGAAAGTTTCTTTGGAACTGGGTATTAATTTAAATCTCAAAAGAATTATAACCGATTTCGAGATAGCAATTGTGTCGTCAGCATCAATCTTTTTCCCCGGAGGAACTTTTAAAGGTTGCCTTTTCCCCTTCGGCCAAATAATTTGGTGAAAGGTACAGAAGCAACGGTTTGTGGCTAGATATGCGAGTTCCGACGATTTTTCAATCCAAATAAAGATGGTTAAAAGCTTGGTTTACGTTCCACCTAAAGAAATACCTGCAAATTACAAAAACTTTTATGAGGAATTTGATAATAGCGGGGTTAAGCTAATTGAACGTTGGTAAGCTAAAAATTATATTGGAAGAGACAATTTTTCATCCAGACACAGTCCACAATTCTGGTCTATTGCTGATGCCGATATGGGCTCTCAAGTCTTCCCACGCACCCAAAACAGTATCGAAGCGTGGCACCGGCGTCTTAAAGTTGTAGTGGGACAACGGCATGCTCGAGTATATAAAATAATAGAAAATTTAGGAAAGGAGCTTACTGTGGCAAAGGCTCAAATTAATAAGATGAAATCCGGAGAACGCCTTTCAAAGAAGAATAAAACTATAATAAAAAATAAAAAAATAAAACGGGTTATTAAAAAAAGGGAAAGACTCAATAGAACTGATTTTTTAAAAAGTATCGCCCAAAATATTGTTCTTTCTTAATTGCCTATATTTTATTTGATTTAATAATATAAAATCATAACAGCTACTTCTCTTATATTTTAATAAAATGCGATAACTTTCTAGACTCAAAAATGACTTATTGTTCAATATTTTTTAATTGAGAAATCATTATTTTTTATGAACGCAAGATTGTATCGCAGAGATACCAAAATTTTGTACTTGCAAGATTTTTAACTTGCAAGATTTTGTACTTGCAAGATTTTGTACTTGCAACATTTTGTATTGCAACATTTTGTAACTACAAGATTTTTATTTGCAGGATTTTTAAAAAATGCAAGATTTTCTGCCTGCAAGATTTCGGGGCGCTCCCTTTTAAAACACCCGCTTTTCGAAAGCATGAATTTCCGAAAGCATGAAGCTTTCGTACCGACGCGATTTGTTCTTTACCCTGTCCAGGATCAATGATGATTTAAAAATAAGAGGATTTCCAAATATGTGACATCGACAAGATAGCATGTCAATCTGCATCGCAAGGCCATTTTAATTCATTTTTAATAAATCGTATCAGAAAATGTTTGCCGAATTGCACCGCTGAATCACCTTGATTTCTCGATAATTTCACCAAAGTTGAACACCTTTATGGTTCCTCAAATGACCATAGTGAGCAGGCTAATTTGGAATGCCAAACCATCAGTATTTCTCTACAGTTTAGAGAAACGGAATCTTTTGCCTAACTTTAATAAGGTGCGTGAAACTTTTGTGATAGTTCAAAAATTCTAAGCACCTTATTGGAAAGTTCACAGTGATGGAACTGTGCCTAACAATTTCGGTTTGATCTTCTAAATTTTTTTTTGTTAAAATATTTGATTGGTTTTAATTTTATATTTCCGTCATTCGGAATTCTTGATTTGTTTGTTTTCCATTCTTTTTCAAATATTTGCTGGTACACCTCTGTACCTATTTTCTAGAAATGCAGGAGAAATGATGGACACAGTCCTGGAGAACTTATCAACTAAAATATGAAATAATTACTAATTGGGTAATTTTGCCGAATTTAAAAATACTTTACTAGAATATCGGCATAAAATCAGTATACATTCAAAGAATTTTATTTACATTTCTATAAGGTACTAAAAAGTTCTTTGAAAGAAAGCTGTCTAAATGACCTTAATATCTATTAAGCATTCTTAAAAGATTGTTTTTAAAAACTGTTCATTGTGTTTTTATATTAAATATCATTTCTCAGTTGGGCACTTAAGTTCAGAGAAACATTGAACCTCCATTATCAAGCTTTAAATTAAATCCACATGTTGTACATTTGAAGAGAGTAAACACGGCATATTTTCTTCGTAAGGCTGTTTGATTTTAAACTGGGATAGCCTTTTCGACGTTTCTTTTGTACAACGATCTTATATGATACTCTTCACCAATTTTTGATTTTATCGAACTTTACCATATAACGGTTCATCCAGTCAATCCGTAAGTGCTTAAATAAACCTATGTTTGGACCATTTCCGAACTGATTTCTTATCGACAAAAGTTTAAAATCTTCTTGTCTAGGCTCAATGAACAAATCCTTAAGCATTTTTATCAGCCTTAGCTCTTATAGTAGATTTTAAAATAGGGTCATTATTCCTATTTTGTTTATATAAGTAAGAATTTGAGATATAATCAAGCAATATTTCGATGACAAATACTTCGCGTGAAATGAATAAGACCTCCATCTCTGGTTTCACACTTGAACGATGAATCAAATCAATAACTTCCTTCGTGGAAAAATATTATTGATACAATCTGGGTGGATATACTTCGAAGTTATATCTATACTTGGAGTTTTTGGAGAAGATCATTACACCGAGGAACTACTCGTTTGAAAGATGCCCAGGTATAATTTTAGTAACTAAATTTTTATGTTAAATTGGTATATAGGATGGTAGAAAATGTAAGAATCTGAAGATAGCATCGTAATTATTATACAACCGATGTTGATTTTGTACGGGTTTTGATTCTAAGAATTATGATATTTTCTAAAACTCATTGGCTGTAAAGTAATGTAACAAGTGGAACAAAATTCGTTTAAATTAGCAATGGTGGTAAAAGTACAAGAGGCTCTGTCGAACAGTTTACTAATTGTAAATATTTTGTTTACGTTTTTATAAAATTTGTATTACCAAAAATTATTTATGATACGAATTAAATTTTATTTTTAATTGTAGTAAATATATAGTACGCAGGATTTAAGTCAACGATTTTAAAACATTCAACAACATTCATTAACTATACGGAAATTGCAATTTCCAAAAATTTAGTCCTTGGCTTTTTAATTTTGCGCAAAAGAGGAAAGAGTGGCGCAATATTTAATTTGAAATAAGGAAAAATCATTTTAACTGTGATATTAGTTTTTTTACCCGAAAACTTGTAAAGTTATAAATATTTTGAAAAATTTCTTCTGACGATGAATGTTGAAAAGAACTCAAACACTCTAATAAAAATGTTTCAAATTCTCTTTCTCTCTCTCTCTCTCTCTCTCTCTCTCTTTCTCTCTTTATGCAGCTCTCACATCCCGAGTTAGTGTTTTGCCACCTGCACTATGGTCCTCTTTCTATCCATTCCGATTCATCGCTCCGGTACTCCAGTTTCGACATCGTATTATACGTAGATCTTGTTTGACGTCGTCACGCCAGCCTAGTGGAGGCTTCTTCTACCGACGCACGCCAGCTAGTTGTTGAACACTTTCTTAATCATACGTTGATGTGAGCACCTTGTAATGGAGTTTAGCTATCGATTGGATTTAATAAATCTGAAGATATCGCTACTTCGGAAAAGTTGCTTTATCCCGTGATTCGTACGGATGTTCTATTCATATTGCACAACTTTAATTGGACGAAAGATGAGAATTAATTTCCTTTCGAAGGTAAATAACAATCTATGATCATTAGAAGTCAGAGTTCAGCACGCACTTTTCAAAGCCAGCACAGATGTTATGAGTATTTTATAAAGTGCTGGCTTGCAGGGCTGTGATAAATGTTCAGATTGCAATAACCTTAATAAGGCGTGAAAAACTCGTTATCCGGCACCGATTTGGGCTTTTATTTCTGCTTGCGTATCATTCGACGATGTTATATAACTGATCCAATGTATATTTACAATTTTCAATGCTATCAAAATTATAGTCGCTAGACCAAGTCTTCCAACGTAACGATTGAGCGGTATGAAACTGACCTTCATCTCACTTGGTCTCTGCCAAGAAGCAAAAATTTCATCTGCGTTATCCAAGAGTTTTTCGTAATTTATTAAATATACGCAAAAATTACACACATTGAAACTAGCTAGGGTAAGGTGGGGGTCCAAACCCGTTGTATTATTTTGTTGCATACAGGGTTATATTACCCTATGTACGCTAATCTGCATGCATTTTTATTACATTTTTTAGTCAATTCATTAAATCAAAAAGATTTTTAAATAGATTGCGCATTGGTTAAATTCAAAATATTTTTTGGTTTATACCGAAAACTATTTCAAGCACGAAGTGAATATTAACAATTATTTTGCAAAATTCAGTGAAATAATCAAATACAAGAACAGTATATCTAATACGAGTTTTACTCAAATATTAATTACAATATTTACACAAATAGATTTCGGTTACAATAATTACATGCTCGAGGTAATTCCCTCGATTGGTACAAACATCTAAGTATTACAAAATAACTTAGAGAATAAAATTATTTTATTTGGTTTGCTTAATTTATTGACTTTACAAAATAAATTATTACATGCACGAAGTGAATATTATTGATAGTTTTGCAAAATTTTGTATTATATTTTAATTCCGGGTTAAACTCAAGCTATATTTTGACAACCAAAATTCAATTGGAATTATTACAAGCATAAGTATATACCACAATTTTTATAGTACCATAAGAATTACAGATTATTCGGTGAAATTCGGTTCAAATATTCCATGTAGAAAGTAAATATCTTCATTATTATAGTCAAATGGGGATATTGGAGATTAACTTAAAATACCAAATTCACATTTAAAATAAATTAGATCAATAGCGTATTAAATATTTATTCAAATAAATATTACATACACGAAGTGAATATTAACGTACATTTTCCAAAAAATTTGTAAAATAACCAAATACAATAATGGTATTTCTAATACAAATTTTACTCAAGCTTATATTACAATATTTTCACAAATAAATTTTGATTACAATTATTACATGCAGGAAGTAAATATTTTCGTTTTTATAGTTACTTATTTATGTATAATTAACATAAACAAGCATTTTTATAAGACTGCGCAATGGTTAAATTCGAAATATTTATTGATTTAAACAAAAATAATTACAAACACGAAGTGAATATTAACGTTTATTTTTCAAAATTTAGTGAAATGATCAAATACAAGAAAAATATATCTAATACGAGTTTCACTCAACCATGAAATAAATTTACAGCCTGCATGTAATAATTGTCTTTAAAATAAATTTCAAAGACAATTATTACATGCAATAAGTAAATCCCTCGATTGGTATACAGTCAAAAAAATATAATAGACTATAGTTCAAAACATAAAATTATTTTATTTGAGATTAATGGTGATAAAAATACACCTGTTTTCAGAACAAATGGTTTTTTTTGTACATTGCAGGTTATGGTAATATTTATTGATTTTACAAAACAAATTATTTCATGCACGAAGTAAATATTTTTATTGTTATTTTGTAAAATAATCATATACACGAATTGTTAAGTTATACCCAGTTTTACTCAAGGCTATTGTTACAATATTTTCACAATTAAAATTCATTTACAATTATAACATGCAGGAAGTAAATACATATCTCTTAAAACACAATTTTCAAAAGCATTTTTTAAGTTCTGCGCATTGCATATATTCGAAATATTATCCTTTAAATTTTCTGGTTATAGCCTAGTATATAATAAAACACCGTTTTATTCGAAAGCCGATATTTCGGATGTTAATTTCCATTCATAATCAGGGCACAACTATAAATATTATATTTACATTTAATAAAAGATTACAAAATAATAAAATCAAATATACAACTTACATTAGTTTTAAAAAAAATCACAATTTTTGTCATAAAATTCTTACAAAAAAAAAAATAATAATTACTTGTAAAACTAAAATGTATAGCAAATTAAAATACATATACTTCATAAACAAGCAAAAACAATTTGAAAATGAAATGAAGTATTGTTTTGGAATTTAGAAAAGGGATATTGATATATTAAGGTTAAAAAATGTAGAAACATAAAAATAAAATGTTTCTATGCTAATTATGGTTCAATGAAAAATATGTATGTTAATTGTAAATGATATAACTAAAATCAAATTATTTAGTATACAAATAAATTGGTTTTTGTTCAAAACATATATATAATAAAAAATGATACATCAAAAATTGAAACAAAATTCTAAAAAATCATATAAAGCACAATCTAATCATTTTTAATTAAATGATTGGACATATCTTGGAGATAATTACAATCTGATTGTTTGTTAATGCTTCCCGGATTTCTTTTGATGTATATCATTTCTAAAACTCGTCGAATTGCTGAATTACTTTCACACTCCAATATCTTAATATCTTCTAAAAAACATCATGTTTAGAAAAATATAAATTACTAGACAAAGCACTTGCATTATCAACATTAATTTTAGCCTTAGCTTTATTTTGAGCATCGGTCTTATGTTGACAGAATCTTGTAGACAATAATTGTTTAGTCTGTCCAATGTATACTTTATTACAAGTACATTCAACTTGATACAGCACACTTGGTAGCCTAATCACTGAAATTAATAAAGTTCTACCCATACTGGTTAAATTTGGGTAAAGTAGATAGAAATAATCTACGAAATGTCAACGAAATCGTTTTTTGAAACCATGCGTATTAAATACGGTGAAGTTTTAGTAACAACTATGAAGAATTTATTCAAAATTAAATCAAAATTAGCTAAATTTCATAATCAAAAAATTTTATTCTAAGATGTCGGAAGGAACGAATTTTTCCAAATAATCGTAAATTGAAGAACATAACAAATATTAATCAAGTGGTTTTTCGTCAGTTGGAAAACCGGTTTATGTTTGCTGTAATAATTCAAGAAATTGCAGAAGTTTTTTCTAAAATTAACCATCTTGATAAACTGGTCACCTCTAAAACACATCAAATTAAAAATACCAAAACACCACTGTAGTAATCAATAAGCATGATTACGTTAATAAAATTAAATCTATGTTAGCAGAAACTTGTACATACAAAATTGTTAATGGAATAATATACTATCTATTGAAAACAAACTGAACAAAATGATAACTTTATGGCAAAATAATATTAAAATAACTGTTCAAGAAGGTAAACATTTACGATGTTGCAATGGTGTTTTGGCAAAAATGTATGGTTTACCTAAAATTCACAAAGTTAATGTTCCATACCGCCCTATAGTTAGCTCAATTGGAACTCCATAGTATAATTTGGCTTCTTTTTTTATCAAAAATATTAAATATTACGGTTGGTAAATCTTCTAGTGCTGTTAAAAATTCGATAGATTTCAAAGAAAAACCTAGTTAACAAACGATGGAATCAAATTAAGACAAATTCCGGGATAAAATTAAATTAAACAGAATTTATTAGTGCTTTAAAATTAGTTCTTCAAAATTGTGAATTTTTATTTAATAAACAAATTTATAACAAACTATTTGGTTCTCCTAATAACAACATAAAAGCCTAATAACTGAAACTAATATTCGAAATACTTATTTGTTTCTCCAAACCAATTTTACATGCACGATGTAAATATAAATGTACATTTATTAAAATTAAGTAAAACAACCAAATACAAGAATGGTATATTTGTTACAAGTTTGCTTAATCTATCAACACACTATTTTGTTATATAAAATTCCATTACAATTTGTACATGCAGGAAGTAAAAATCTTCATTATTATAGTGAAAAATTTATTAAAGAATAACTCTAAGTACAAAAGTTCATATTTAAATTACAGTAGATCTAAAGCTTTTTAAATCGACTGCGCATTGCGTATATTCGACATATTTATTGGTTTATTCAAAAAAATAATTACATGCACAAAGTGAATATTAACATACATTTTACAAAAATTTGTAAAATAACCAAATACAACAATGGTATATTTAATACAGATTTCACTTTAACATTTATTACAATATTTTCATAAATAAAATACTTTTACAATAATTACATGCAGGAAGTAAATATCTCCATTGTTATATTCACAAATGTATTAGAGAATAACTTATAATACAAAATTCATCTATATGATATTTAAAACTAATTGGATAAAAAGAATTTTTTTATAGAGTGCGCATTACATAATTTCGAAATATTTATTGTTTTAAACAAAAAACTATCACTTAAAACTATATTCAAGAAGTGAACATTAACGTTTATTTTGCAAAATTTAGCGAAATAACGAAATACAAGTATATTTTACTCGTATTACGAGTTTAACTCAGCCATTAATTACAATATTTAGACAAATAGACTTTGATTACAATTATTACATGCAGGAAGTAAATCCCTCGTTTGATACAGTCAAAAAATTATTAGCAAAGAGTATGTATTATCATAGAGAGTAACGAAAAAAAAGACAAATTTTCACCAAAAACTGATGGGTTTTGAAATTTAATTGATTCTATCAACAGTCACGAGTATGACTCTATTTGATCCAAATACAATAAAAATGCTTGTGTAATTGTATTGTAGCAATTTTAATTGTGTAACCTACGTATTTTTTGAAAAACAAAATTTCTTTGTTTCGTTACTCTAACATAACATAATATATTCTTTGCTGAACTTAAAATATACAATTATTTTATATGCAATCTAAAATCTTATTATTCTGCACATTACATGTTATCAAAATATTGAAAACCCGTTAAATTTCAATCATTGATATTCTTTTAAAACAAGTTTGCATTTTTACGAGATCTTAAAGAAACGTGCAACCCTTTCACAAAAATATACAAATCATTTTTTCGTGAACGCTTTTCGAAAGTTTAGTCGAATTGCTTTACAATGAAACCTCCAATTAACCTCTTATTAATATGGAAATAAATAAAAATGCGAATATTCAAAAATTCCGAGAAATGTAGCTACTTTAAAATTTCTTAATAATTAGGCATTCGAAAGACTTCCTAAATTATTTCGAATCCCTCAAAATATGTTTGTGGTTTTAAAAGAATTTACAAAATCACTGTAGATTGGTTTAGAAGCACACAAAGAATGAGAACGGCACAAAAAACGTCACGCAAAATATAAAAATAAATGTTGGTGCTGTACAGAAAATATCGAAAATTTCCCATATGTTGACATATAAGTATGCTTTTTATAAAACATAATTCCTACTGTAAGAAAGTTAAAGAAAAAAATAGTCAAACATAATTTATAATGAAAGAAAGCAAACCCTTTTATGAACACATTTTTTCAGAAACCCTAACTAGAACCACACTTTTTTGCCCTCATATATTATAATCAGGTCGTCGTTTACACTTTATATATGTAGCAAGAACATTTGTTATATTGTTTATAATGCTTCTGTGTAACATATTTACCAACCGGCAAGATGATAAATGTACTTCACGTACGTTTATCACACACAAAATAAATTCATGATGACAAACGGCAACCTCTTGTTGTTGCATATTTTACACGATAAGCAACAGTATATAGTAAATAGGTACACACAGTGGATAATCGGAGCTGAAGTATACAATAATTGCATTGTATCCATATCATCACTCAGGTAAGATGTATTTCAATTGTGTTACATGAACTGCTTTTCCTAAATAGGATATCATTTTACTCTGTTTACACAATTCGCATGTATTTATATGATATATGATGAAAAAGCTTATTGTACGGTCGTTTGACTTTTCCAATTTTGTTTTGCACCATATGTGGTGAAGACGATGAAGAAAAATTAAGAAAATATTTGCTTTCTTTGGTTTTATTTTTTTGTATTTTGGTCAAACAGCTTTACCACAAATGTTAATACAAACTTAACGTATTACTGAGAAAGACAAATTCAAAATATAACCACGGCAAAATCAAATCTAATATATATGTATGAGTGTTGACATCTTGAGAGCGAAATAAAAAGAGCAAAATAAAACAAAAATATGCTTTAAACAGAACACAACACAAAAAGCTTTCGAGTTAATTGTTTCCCATGGACGAGAAAATATTTTCTTAAACTTTCAAGTATGTCTGTTATTTATGTGATACATGAACGTTATTTATTGGAAAAGTTTTACATGCTGATGGACTTTTCTTTTTTTTGTTTTATAAGAAAAAGGTAAAATTAAGATGTATGCTTGTATTTTGTTACTTTCTATTGACCTTCAAAACATGATATTTTATACACGAATTTCTTAAACTGTTGCAAATTTAAGCATTCGTATTTTTAAATATTGAAGTGTATTTTGGACACTTTTTAACTTTTGAAGGCTTTGGATCGACATTTTCCAAAATTGTGGACGAATTGGATTCAACCCCAATTGATCTCCACAATTCAAATTAATTTGATAATAGAAGCGAAACATGAATCGGTTACGTAGAGCGTTATAATTTTATTTTTCTGTCTATTGCAAAACTTTGGAGCTGGTCAGCCCTGCAGTATCGTTCGATGGGTTGCACAATTTGTATAACATTTCTTCTCTGAAGTGACCATGTAAACTAGCTTTTGAAAGTTATAACAAGTTTAAGTTAGTTGGTCTATCCAGTTTTCTTCGACATTTGTTGCAGCCAATTTGAGAAGTTCATCAAATTTTTAATGTCGACGTTTTCATGCGAATTTTAATTGTTTTCTGCAGATGAATTGCGAAAATCGGTCCAGACCACCAAATTCTTGCGGAAATTAAGTTTTTGAGCTGTAACCTACGTAATGCAAGATCAACTGGGTTGTGGTCTGTGGAAAAGTATTACTACTTGGCCGGAAGCCCCAGATCATGAACTATGGTTATTCGGTTGCCGCAAACGTTTTTAATTGAATCGACAGAGTCTGTATGCAACTTGTACTACTTGCATGGTATAGAGCCGCTACAGAGAGAAACATAGAATATTGGACTCAATTGACTATTCAAAATAACAGCAACAACCGTCAGAAACCAGGCGAGACAACACGATTCGTTTTGCGTTTGTAGTTTTCATTTCAGGCTTTATGTTGTCGATTAAAAATGTATCATCGAACCGATCCTTGGAACGAAATTTATCAAAACTTTAAGAATACTTACGCAGCTTCAATAGCTCTTTGTTTGTGCACTCGTGTTGCATGGTATAGATTGCAAGACATTGCGTAAGTCAGCAAGTCAATATTTGCATAAGACAATCGTTTGAAACCTTCACTCATTTATATGAACGATTTCTATTTCCTCGATGTCAGCGTTTTAATACCTTGATTTCGTGTAACTATTTACAGCTTTACAATAGTAGGATAAATAACCAATCGGGGCAATTCGTGAATATTGACGTTTGTCATCGTCAAGGTCATATGATTCATCGCTCCATATTCGTTCAAAAACTTCTGTTATAGTTTATAGTTATCTAGTCTGGCTTCCAGACCATTTTTGGTTAATCGAAAAAGTATAGTCAGTCGTAAGACGTATTGCTGCTAATCGTCCCTTTAATGTGTTTGTACGAAAATCTGTTTATAAACTTTTCTTCTGGGGATATCAACGGCGTTGATTTGGCCGCAAATAATTTGCAAAATCGTTTTAAGAATGGCACCTAGATTCCCACCTCGTCTTTCGTATTCTTTATAGTTAGTCCGATTTCAGTGTGCTTGGCCCGATTAAAACCTGTTTCCGTTCCCGCTGGTTGGAGGACCATACTCCTCTATACTATATTCAAGGGTATATATGCGTCATATAAATTAAAATAATAAAACTGAATATAAAAGTTATTTACAAATTCTAATTGTTAAACTAAGGGTTCGCTAACGATTTTCACTGTCCTTACCTTTTTAAAATTCTATATTTAAAAATAATTAAATGAATTAATAAATCAAAACCTCTGTTGGTTTTAAACCTGGCATGATAAATTAGAAAGTACAAAAACTTCCGAGATTATTTGAGATATTGCTCTTAAAATATTGTGACAGATATTCCTAAACTCACGGACGTGAATGACTAGCATACAAGTGCCAGCTTGCTAGCTGCCCAGACTAAGTTTGTTTCTATAGAGCTGATATTTAGCGTTTTCAGCCATTTACGATATTTCGTATGAGCTTACTCAGGATATTCGGATTTATTTTATTGCTCGGAGTTTAAACGTTTCCGTAAATACATCTTGCTGTTTCCTTATTTTGTAACTAAACTATTGTTCATTCAACATTTTATCGATTAGAATCATTCCAACTAAGACAGTAACTGCTCCGATTGAAACTGTCTTATGCGCTTTAGTTATACCATGGAGAATTTCTCTTTGTGCGTATATTTGTGTTTCTTCAAAAACCACTAAGCCTTCGTATATCTTAGTCAAGGCATTTTATTTCAAACCCCACCTTTCTTTAGCTATAACCTTTTTTATACAAAGTTCAATGTTTACTATTCTATTTACCAATCTTTTGACATCGACGGATACTCAGCGGCTTTCCTCGAAATCAACTCCTTACCAATTTACCGATAAATCAGCTTCCACTAACAGCCACAAAAAGGTGGTCTCATAATGACAAATGAACTTTTGACTTGGTTTTTGAGGAGGATACCTTTATTTTATTGCAATTACATCAATTGACCATCCAGTCCAGTTAGGCATCATGCTACATTCTGTACAGGGACAAGATTAAGCCTTGTGAACAATCTCTATATTTACGCTTTTGGAAAGCGTATCCTGGTTTTACCAAAGGTAGCCAATCTGTCAAAGCTGTAGGTATCTGTTAATGATGAAATAAATATTAAATCCTACATCCAGAAATACTCCTAAGAAAAGATTTTGATTAGCCCTTTACTATATCGTATCATATGTATCTAAAAGTTGAGTTTTATAAAACAAGTTGAATGTTTTTGTAGGAAAAATTGCCCACAGTAAGAACCACAATTTTTGCTTAAATAATTGGTTAAATAGCAAATTCGGGATTGGCTAACATTACCTCGGATGAACAGCAGTCTAGGATTGATGTCTTGTAGCATTCCCAGATTTTCATTCGGATCGCTGGGTGCTACTGAGATCCATGCTTTTGCTGTAGGCCTGCAACGGATATCCGTTCTAGTAAATTCTTCTAGTCGAGCACCAAACCAGACATCACCTAGGCTTTCTACATTCTTTTTGTAGAGGATCAATGACCAATGGCCAACATTAGAACTCAACTTGACAGGGTTGAGGGTTTTTCATTATAAATTTTAGGAATGTGGCGGCGAAGGCCTTTTCCACCTTCCTTCAAAGGCTAGACGATAATTATGCATGAACTGCCACCGCTAAGTACTTTTTTAACACCTCATAGAAAAGCTTAATTACTGTTTTGTGATTTCAGTACCCTCTACTTTCTTCTGTCTTTTGGTTAGAGAGCTTTCAGACAAACCCTCCTGCTTCATTCATTTATTTATTTATTTATTTAAACTTAAAGAAATCGAGTAAATATGATTTAAAAAAAATATATTAAAAGTATTACAAAAAACGGCAAAAGTTGAAAAAGGAAATTTATAAAAAATGTGTCTTCAATTTATTTTTGAAGCAGTCACTAGATATTGAAAAGTCGAACAGTTCTTCTACGTCATTAAACATTTTAGCCATTTTGTTAATAGGTTCGTGTTCACCATAATTAGTCCTGTGTTGCTCTGGTTGTAAGAAGTTGTGTTACCGAAGGAGGACTGTAAAAATTCAGATTTCCAAGAATATAAGGTGAGGCCGTTTTACCTAGGAGTACGTTGGCAATGAAGATTGACGCCAGTATTTTTCGTCTATTCGCCAGTGTCGGGATCTTATAGTTATAACATCTGACTGGGTAGGATGGAAGACTTGCAACGTTGGAAGGAATGTCATGGTCATAGTCTCAATCAGTGTTCTTCATAATAAACAGCAAAGCTTGTTTCTGGATACTTTCTAATCTATCGATGTGGTCTTGATAGAAAGGACACCATACTTGAGCTGCATATTCCAGTTGGGATCTAACGTAGCTGAAGTATAGTATGAACAATGTCCTTTGATCCATTATTTCTTTGGTCCATCGACTGATAAAGCCGAACATGGAATTGACTTTTGCAATAATTAAATCCATATGCTTGGTAAATGTCATATTTCCAACAAACATTACTTCTAAGTCTTCTAATTCGCCTACTCTATTGATGTTGACGCCATTGATATTATAATCCATAGTTATCGGTCATTTTTTTCTATGAAATGACATGACTTTACATTTGTGGATGTTAAGATAGAGTTGATTGACTTCACACCACTCACTGATCCTATTAATGTCGTCTAAAGTTGAATCATGTTCATTTCCAATTATTTTAAAAATCTGTAGGTCGTCCGCAAACAAGTGAACCGATGAATTGACAGTAACATTGACTATGTCATTAATAAATATTAAGAAAATGCACGTGCCTACGTGCGATCCTTGCGGAACACCCGATGAGGCTTTTATTAAATTAGATCTTCGTCCATCAATCTCGATAAATAGAGATCTATCAGAGAAGTATGAGCAAAACCAAATGACAAAGTCGGTTGAAAAGCCGAAAGAATGCAGACTTTCAGGCGCTTTGCAATGACTGATAGAATAGAAAGTTTTGCTTAAGTCGATGAAGACTGCGTCGACCTGCCGATGCTGTTCAATGGATTTAACAATATAACTGGTAAATTCAACTAGATTAGTTGTGGTCGATCTACCCGGTAGAAACACAGGTTGACTGTTGGAAACGTGACGCGGGATGATAGATTTAAAGCTTTTGCATACAACTATTTCAAACAACTTAGGTATTTTTGATGTGGTTGAGATACCTCTGTAGCATGAAACATCGTTCCTTTTTCCTAATTTGAAGATGGGCGTAACGTTTGCGGATTTCCATCTTGTAGGAAAAATGCCAGTACTAAGTGACATATTTAACAGTATACATAGAGGTGGAGAAAATTGTTTGGTATGATTTTTTAGCATAAAAGATGGGATACCATCTGGCCTACAACTATCTGCAAGGTGATTTATTGCTTCAGTTAAATCGTCTTCACCAATAGTAGGCGTTGTAATCGATGCGGAGCTGTTGGTAGATGTCTGCACATTTTTGAAATCGTAAATTTCATTAATATTTTAGCATTTGAGAGTATATCCATATCCCTCTCCATTCTTTTACCCAGCGACAAGACCATCCTGCTTGTATTCATGTCCCTAGAGAATGCATTCGGGAAACCTGCCTTGTTCGTGCTTGCGTGTCCTGTTTTTTCGGTATGTCTAGAGTACTAGGTTATATGTGATTCCCGTTTTATTCATACGTTTTGCGAATGAGGCCTACTGACCAAAATCTTACGTTCGTTAACTACACTTAAGGTTTAAAGACCAAAATTTCACCAGCAATAGTTTCCGGGTGCGCCGGGCTTCTTTTTATGTTTTATTACTTTCAATGATATTTTGTTCCACGAGCAGTGAAGAAAGTAGAGCTAATTGCCCGGTGGTTACCACGAGGAGGTAATACGAATACTTGAGAAAGCTGCAAGATTACCCCAGACAGATTCACGCCAAGACAACAAAAACCAATGCCGACGCCCTATGCTCTTAAATTGAAGATTTACATTTAATTATGACACATTTTTTACTTTTAAATAACGTATAGATTTAAAATTCAAGTAAATATATCCAGAAAATCATTAAATAATTAAATATTGCTAGAAAATACTAGTAAATAAATATTTAGTAAAAACTACCTATTTTAGTATACAAACATTTTGATTTAGCTGTATTTTTAAAGATATTAGTTGCGAAAATTAAAGAAGCTTAAGAAATTAGAAGCAGTATTTCAGTATCACAGTCGGTTATCCAAAAAATCCCAAATGAAAATAAAATTTTCTACTACAAATGTCAATGTAATTTACACCGCCGATGTCTTGTACTATATATATTCAGTATTGCGAGCAAACGTGAAATCTGGCTTCACTACGGTATAAGTGCCTTGAGAATTATTACAAAATATAATGAAACAATACTTTTTATTATTTACTCGTAGTTGCAATAAAGTACATAATTTTTTTTTTTGTTAAACTGTTTTTAATTTTTCCATTTTCCGTCATAATTTTCACAACTTCATTTTCTTTTTATTTTCGCCTAGTACATCTTAACACAAAGACGAGAACAATAACAATGCGATGTACAAAAGAATAATATGAAAAAATAATATTAAATAACAAAAAAATTAAAGTAAGAATTTAGTTATTATTTTGTTTTTATTTTCCACTCTTGTAATTTTCTTAATGAAGAGAACAAAAGACGGAAAAGTATAATAATGATAATGAAAGTAGTGCTCCACAACAGAAAATACTTTATATTGTGTTCTAAATTTATACATTTTTAAATTTGTTTCGTTTTAAGCTTATTTTATGGCTCATAACAAATTGTTAAATTTTGTGCTCAAATTGAATTTAATAAAAGTACCTGCAACAGGATTTTTTATATTATTTTATTTGAAATTTTGGGTTATTCTGGATTGATAGCCAGACAGTATTTTTACATCAAGGTGAGGTTATCAAGAAGATGGAAGAGTTTGGTTTCGAACTAATGAAACATTGAATTTTTTGAATTAAAAAATTCGGTCGTCTCATCAGACTGCAGTGACCAAACTACAAAAATATTGAAAATACTTTGAACTAATCAAAGTATAATCACAATGCCTTAGCGAATTATAATGATTCGCTACGCAATTGCCAACCCCTTGGTAACCTCGGATTTTATTGTATTTAACGCATACATGCGATTTCTATATGAAATTTTGGGTTATTCTGGATTGATAGCCAGACAGTATTTTTACATCAAGGTGAGGTTATCAAGAAGATGGAAGAGTTTGGTTTCGAACTAATGAAACATTGAATTTTTTGAATTAAAAAATTCGGTCGTCTCATCAGACTGCAGTGACCAAACTACAAAAATATTGAAAATACTTTGAACTAATCAAAGTATAATCACAATGCCTTAGCGAATTATAATGATTCGCTACGCAATTGCCAACCCCTTGGTAACCTCGGATTTTATTGTATTTAACGCATACATGCGATTTCTATATGAAATTTTGGGTTATTCTGGATTGATAGCCAGACAGTATTTTTTAATTCAAAAAATTAATGTTTCATTAGTTCGAAACCAAACTCTTCCATCTTCTTGATAACCTCACCTTGATGTAAAAATACTGTCTGGCTATCAATCCAGAATAACCCAAAATTTCATATAGAAATCGCATGTATGCGTTAAATACAATAAAATCCGAGGTTACTAAGGGGTTGGCAATTGCGTAGCGAATCATTATAATTCGCTAAGGCATTGTGATTATACTTTGATTAGTTCAAAGTATTTTCAATATTTTTGTAGTTTGGTCACTGCAGTCTGATGAGACGACCGAATTTTTTAATTCAAAAAATTCAATGTTTCATTAGTTCGAAACCAAACTCTTCCATCTTCTTGATAACCTCACCTTGATGTAAAAATACTGTCTGGCTATCAATCCAGAATAACCCAAAATTTCATATAGAAATCGCATGTATGCGTTAAATACAATAAAATCCGAGGTTACCAAGGGGTTGGCAATTGCGTAGCGAATCATTATAATTCGCTAAGGCATTGTGATTATACTTTGATTAGTTCAAAGTATTTTCAATATTTTTGTAGTTTGGTCACTGCAGTCTGATGAGACGACCGAATTTTTTAATTCAAAAAATTCAATGTTTCATTAGTTCGAAACCAAACTCTTCCATCTTCTTGATAACCTCACCTTGATGTAATTATTTTATTTCTAGAATCTTGAAATCTTTACCGTAACAGTCAGTTCCGCTGATTTTAATTGTTTGATAAAATCAGCTCATTAAAATTGTGCGATCCACGAGGTTTTGATGAAAATTTTTACTATGTTTCGGGACTCAGTTAAACAATATAAACCTTTACTTACCATACATTTAGGATTCTTTAAAAATAATTTTTGGGAAACCCTTTGGAATTGTAACTCTTGCACAGCATACGAAATTTATGCAAATTGCATCCAAAAAAATTGTAATCAATCAATACGGATGGTTTAAAAAGATATTTAGAAATCTCAAAAGACTTTTGAGCAGTACATTTTGTAGGCTGTATATTGATTGTAGCCTACTATAAATTAAAAACAAAAGATATCAAGCTCTAGATAAAAAATGAAAAAACGACCTACCTGATATTACATATACATAGTGGAAAAGTAGTTTATTCATATTGGCATCATTTACTCACGCTTTAAATATCGCATGTATCATATACTTCATTGTCATCGAACACTAAGCTGTTCTGTAAGTTTCTTCGCTTTAGCAAATCAAGAAGATGGTTTAAAGTATAATTGCAAAATACCATGGACAGACAAAAAAAAATCAAGGCGAGCTAAGTAAAATGTAGTAAACATAGTAAGATATAGAAAAAATAGCCTATAGTGGGTAACCATACCAGAGCATCCGGATGAATTCAAGTTCAGAGCAAAATGCTGAATCTAAATCTATAATACAGTATAACTCGCAAAAAATTATAATCCTTGTAATAAATTTCTGAAAATTCAAATTATCTGTTCGGTCTCCCATTCTTAAAAATTCATCTCACTCATTCTCATTTTGGTTCTTTCTCTATCTAGAAGAGTAAAACGTTTAAGAAATAATTATCTCAAGCAACCTCTTCTTAAAACTAAGTGGACAACAGTTTTTACTTATTTTCAATTGCAGATGATCGCATGATTAGGTTTCGATAGCATTGGCTCTCAAAAAACTTTTGATTTCAATTAAAGCTTTTTCCCATTTTTGATATGAATGTAACATTTATACAGTACGTTTACTAGAAATACGAAAAAAATTGAGGCTGCCCTTAAAATTATCCGGTTATATATGACTTTAAATGGTGTAATGTCCACAGATATTTCCTTTGTATATATTTTTCCAATACAGGCTTAATATATTCCCCCGGTCCTATTGTCATTGGCCTTTGTGGTGCGATTACGGAGCAACCCGAAAAGTGAACTTACACCTATAACTCCAAGTGTTCTGCTCTATAATATACGTGCAGATTCCGCTCGATCATTGAAGGTAACTCGAATAGGTAAAGGCTCCTCTTAGCAATCCCAATCCGCAGAAGCATTTGGTTCTCACCTTTTCTTAAAATCCTTTTGCAATTATGACAGGCTAACAATTTTTTGTGAAATATAGTATTGTGTTATAATTTTAGAATCAGTTTTTCGTGCTAAATTTAAATTCGGCATAATAAAAATTTGAAAAGAAAATTTTACTTAGGGTGAAATAACAAAATGCAGAATTTGTGTTAACTTGTTCGTGTTTTGACATATTTTTTGATTTTATTTTATCAATCATGTATGTGTATATGTCTGGTAGAATTTGAGATCAAAACTCACGAAATTACTAAATTTTTTTTTTTAAATAACTTTTCCCCGAGAAAAATGATTTAGCTGATCCATTAATCATCTTCTTCTTTGAAATAGTTTTAGGGCGCAATAATACTTGCGACCCGCGGGTAGAAGTAAGTATCAGAACATAAGCAATGAGCAAGAATTAATTTTCAATGTCGGTCAAGTCACATACGGCGACATATCACGAATTAGTCACAATAATCGTACGGGATTTACACGAAATTTGTGATAAAATCAGAGCAGCCCATACGGAAACGTGTGAAGCGAATTAAAAATAAATTTAGTGAGATTCGCGATGTAACGAGCGTACGAACTAAATTTATACATTAAGTTAAATTATCCAATCTAGGAAAGAAAATTCGATAACTCTTAATAATGCAAAATTAACTAACACCAACACCATAATTTATTTTTCAGCCGATTTGAGTAACGAGTGGAATCTACCTCTTTAATTTTTCAACTGATTCAATCAACTATTTACGTGCCTGAAACTCAGTGAGCTATGTTCATGGTTATCACAAATGCTTGATAACCACAAAATGGCACTTAATAGTGCCTAGTAGAGATTGTTGAATTAATTGCTCCTATCACTGCCTTTCTTATAAAGGTTAAATCTTTCATTGGACTTGGCCCCACTAAAGTAGTCTGAAGTAGCTGCAGATCAGCGATGGAGTCTAAAATTGCAAGAATTTCACTTTATAAAACTGATAATCAAAAAGCTGTCTTAATCATTGTGCCGGTATTAAAAATACATTTGAATTCTTTACCTCAGCTGTCATCTCCATCCGAATTTTTGTCTTACGCTAAGTTCGAAAGATATGATTCAGCACAATTATCTTATAATCTTGAAGTCTGTAATTAAAAAAAAAACAGTTGGTTCTCTTACAAATGTCTCTGTTCAACTTCTACATGCTGATCTTGTTTATATTCGATTCAGCGCCATGTGAACTAAAACCCATCATAGAAAAACGAGCATGTGAGAACATCTCATTAAATCGAGATATGCCAAATCACGAAACCTGACAACCGCTTATTGCGTCCTCGAAATTTTCAGATTGTCCATTACAAAAATGTTTTACGGATCTGTCGGGATAGCATTCTTAAACTCTAGACATAAAAATTACTAGTAAAATTAGTCTCTGTATATGGGGGAGGGTATCAGAGAAAATAGACGGTGAAAATGGTGTATAGTTTCTCAGTAAAAATTCCAAAGTTTACTTTAGCAAATTCAACAATAAAAAATAAAATAATCTGTCGATCTGTCTATACGTTGAGATAGTTCATAGCATAGTGCTTATGATCAGAATCTTTGTGCAATTAAAAGCGTTTTGTGGAATGCGAACCACATCTGTAAGTGTTTCATCGCATTTTTTGTTTTGATATCGGAGAATTACTAACGCCCATGAGTATGAGTTTCTCGAAAATACAAATAGCATCGAAAAAAAAATTTTATTTCTGTTGAAGCAATGTCTGACCTAATCTATAATTTGCATAGAGCGTATACGACCGCGTTTAAATTATTCCTCGTATGACAATTTTTGATGGTGAATTTTAAATTAGTGTCCAAAACTCCAAACGGAATGTAAATTTTAAACTAATACTATTAAATAATTTTCGAAATTTACCCCTAAGTTTATTAAAGTATGAATCTGATGTAGCGTGGGGTCCCGTCAAATATAAATTGAAGTTTATGTAGGAACTTGCAGGTTCTGACCGCGCCATCATTCAATTCTAAATACGCGAAAACATAACAGATTTTATCTGGTTTTCACCGTGATTGTGCAAGTTAAATACTTGTAGTTCTACTATCTTACTCTAGAATATTTATTTATTGGAATAATTTCCTTTCCGTGCAGCTGTACGTATACTTGAAAGACACGTTGCTTGCTAGGACCATCAGAACTGTCTACGAACATTATTAATTCTTTCTAAATTCGTTTGATTTCTGAATTCATATTTGGTACATTTTAGTTTTCGCGTATATCAAATTTAGGAGCATGTCGCGTCTACTAAACTGGAACATCCCACTCCAGTGGGGGCTATTGCATTAGGTCCACGTTTTGGCAAAGTGTTTCGTTTTTACTGCACTGTTGATTTTAAGATCATTTTTGGTCTTCCTTTTTCTTTCTTCCCAAGAGGATTTCACTATAACGACATTCTTGTTATTTTGTTAGGCCATTTTCTCAGTGTGTGTCTTATCCATCACAACGTTTGTTTCTTGATGTGTGTTAATCGTTAATTATTTATTTTTATAGAATTCTTGTAACCATCTGCGAGTTTTCTATGTTTCCTATAGGGATACCCTAGTACTGATTTTACACATGACATTGAACATTCGTAAATTTGTATTTCTTGACAAGATGGATGCATTCCTGTTTTTGTGAATAACGTCTTTTTCTATTTCAAGTGTTTTTGCTACAGTATAACCAAGATAAACAAACTTGTTAACATCTGTTCCTGTTGTTGAAAATAAATTTGATAACTTCTAGATTTTCTGCACTATAATTGCAGTGTTCGTGTAGATTTCTTGGATGAATTCCGTTATTTATCACCATATAGCTATTTCACGGTGCTTTTCAAAAAGAGTTTGTCGTAGAGTTCAAGAATAGTAGGTGTAGTAGTGAGGCCTATTCGTTGGTTTGTTTTATGGTGGTGCAAATTCACTGCAGGATGTGGTCAGTATAGTTTCGAACCAGGTTGTTTATTCCTTATTTGCTGGTTTACTGTTGGTTATAGTCGCTCATGATTGTTGAGTCTAGTGCTGTTTTTTCCATAATTGACGTCATGCTAGTGTTATCGATTGACATTATGATTACTGTAAATTATTTAATTACTGTGCACCAATTTGAAAGATTTTTAAAAGGAAACAACTTGCTCTAGCACATAACCAATCCCAGTACTTGTTCATTGGTTATAAATGTTTGTTTGTGTTTTTACATACTACGTACATCATTATTGTCGTCTAAACTGGAAACTAAGTGATTTTTAATCTAATGGTTGTTAATCATAATGGCCCTGCATCAAAATTAAGGCCCAAGTACCAAGATGAATTAAAAGTTTCTAAAAAACAGAGACGAGGATTAATTTAAGACTTTACGTAACCAGTGATTTTGTAAAACGGTTCCACGGATGTGATTCTCAGGCGATTCAATTAAATACTTTTAATGCTTATTCGATCTGGTTTAGAGCACGTAAAGAAGCTTGTAGTGGTTTCTTGATTAGTTTTGTTCTATTCCTCTAAAATCTTGAGCCGGAATTAACTTAGATGTCGCAGAAGAAAATTTGCAAAATTTTGTTATAACAAAAACTCATGAACATAGAAATATTCGATTTTATAAATCAGTCAGCGCACCTACAGTGTTAATACGGAATGGCCATAAACCGTTTATATTTAGCATCTGTTATAACAAAAACCTATTTTTCAGTAATGAAATCGTTCTTCACAGTTTTTAGATTTAGTGTGAAGAACAAAATTTCACGGGAAATGAATAATTTAAACCTACAAAAATTCGCTAGACGAGATTTTTCGATTTTCGTTTTATATCAGACATGCAAAATTTGTACAGTGGCTTAATTAGCAATGAGAATGTCTTTTGGTTTTGTCCAAAACAGAAGATTTTCGATTTCGGCAATTATAGAAGCATTTATTAACATGAGCATTCACCAATTGGGTTTTGTGTCCTTTCTAACCAAAAATTACTCAATACAATAATATCGCTTAATTACAGTTGATGTTGATTGAAACTGTTTTGTAATCGAAGATTTAAGACTTTCTAAACTTGTTCTTCTCCCAAGTAACAGCATAAAAATATTAAGATTTTGATATAGATTATGGTACAATTCTTCATAAACCAAAGCACCTATTCCGTATTGATACTTTTTACGTTTGATACCGAGGAATCAAATAGGTACTGACCCAATTTTAAACTAAAAATTGCTATATACATGCAGTGTTTGTTGAGATATTTTAAATACAAATCTCGGGCGAAAACTTCGAATTTACAGGTTTAAATATCATTTCACATGATATGGCTGTGAGAAAATCGGCTGTTTAAATCGAGTGAGAAAGATCTACATACTAAATATCTCCATGTGTCTACATTGTCGACATGCTCTACGCTTTTATAGAATTAACATCTAAACAATTACAATAATACGTTTCTTTTTCTAGAATAAAACCTAAAATTGAATTCGTTGTAATTCCGCGCTGAGTTAACAATAAAATTACCTTTTTCTTTCAAATGACCCTTTCGCTTAGATATGAACGTCGCATCGTAGCGATTATACCATCGCTCACTGCACAAAATTTCACATACGCGTGTCAGAAAAAGTGGTGGTTCTTGTTTATAATTAGATGGACCGAACGTTTAACAGTTTTGTATAATAAGGAAAAGGAGTTCGTTTGTGGGTGAAAAATACAAAATTATTTCCAAATGATTATTTATTGCTAAAAATGCTACCATGCTCAATAAATCTGTCACAAGTACACACCAGCCGTCAAATTAAGTAATCGCTATACGAGAAGAAAAAACTATATTTGATACCTTAAATGTTCACACAATTTTCTTCCCTTTTCCAGTTGAACGGAGCATAATAATTTTTATTTATTTTTCTTTGAATAATTTATTTTAACTTCCCACTTAGGATCTAAAAAACACACGTATGTACGTACACTGGTTTAGGGAGCATGGTGCTCGTGCATATTTTGATTATATACCAAACCATATCAAAATTTTATTTTGTTTTCTCAGGTTTTTATTATTAAAACATCATTTTACACCGAATACGTACTCGTAATATGGTGTATCAAATGACACCTGTAAGTTCTTTCTTGTTATTCACGCCTCATGAGAATTAATACTTGAGGTGTGTTTATGCTAAAAGCACCAGATTAAAATAACAAAGGTACATAATATGTTCACATACTAACTGCAAATGAAAAGGATGAAATGAATTGCAGAACAATAAAGCTCACATATCTTGTTTGTTATGCGATGGCAAATGTAAACAAGCGATTTGGTTATTATTTACTACTTTATACTGAAGGCTTAAATTACAAATCTGATTTCTTCAATTATAAATTTTTCAGTCTCTAATTATACAATTTTCGAAATATCACGTTACAATGTGGTGTCGAAAGTCACTACATAAAAGTGATATGCATTTGCACAACAACATTAAAAGTGATTGTCCCTTAGTAAAAACACAGTCATTATTTCAATTTCGATTTTTACTTACTGAATGATACACAATTTATTGAACAATTGAAACAGTTCCGATTTGCTTAAAATTTGGTTAGAAATAAATGTAAATGAAGAAAAACTTTTGTGACAATATAATTGCAATAGCACCAAACCAGAAAATTTACATAAAATGAAAATCGAACATTTCCCATGAACAACTCTTCACAAAACGACTCTTAAAAGTTTTCCGCGATCACATAAAATTTACGTTAAAAATCGATGGAATAGCGTTCGAATAATTTTGGTTTTAAATTATCATGAATTTCACGCTGGTAGACTATAGGTTCACTTTTATTTTCACTTTCATTTCAAACTTTATTCCCGGACATTACGGCCCAGTCAATGCTTCGCGCTATTACCCTGCGGCAAATTACTCCGTTCCATTCCCTCCACTCATTACTCCCAGGGAATTGCATGCCAGTTAACTATTGCCCCTCCCCCTCCAACCATTATTCCCATGGTCTTTATGGCCGTGCCATTTGAATCGATCATTACCGCCCAGGATATTAGCCTAAGATTATTACCCCCGATTTTATTCCATTTGTACCCCCTACCCCCCCCCCCCCCCCCCCTTTCCTCCCGGTTATTGTTAAACACGACATACACACTACCGCTCAAATGTGTTTAGGAACTGTCAAGAACAGCATAAAAACTCAGTAAAAATGTGGTAATATTTATTTTTTAGGTACATACACACATATATTAATGGCATTATACTAAATAAATGTCAAAATTAAATTGCTCAATTTAAATTTTACTTTCATTTATGTGACCGCTTCTTGATTGAACAATCGCAGCGCACAATCAAGGCGTTCTCGCAATAAGTTTTGCCAGAATTTCTGGCGTTATTGAGTTCCAGTTTTTTTGAAGTTTGTTCCACATAAAAGTAGCTGATGTTGTAGCTGATTGCTGTCTTTCCAGTTCAATTCTTCCTATAGTAACTCAATAGGGTTCAAGTTAATGCTCTGAGGAGGCCATATCATAGTTTTAATTGTTCTTTCATCCTCTAAATGGTGAAAATAGTCTTTATATAATTTACATGATTGTTTTGGATCATTATCTTGATGAGAGATAAAATTTTGACTCAAAAGTCGAATTCCTGAAGGTATTGAGTGGTGCTCCAAAATTTGTCGGTACCCTTCTTTTCTTAGTATTCCGTCAATTTTCACAATATCACCTACACTAGGACCAGCAAAATAGTCCCAAATCAGCACTGAAAAACCTCCATGCTTTACGGTAGCGGCAATACACTCTTTACTGGTACGTTCACAAAAAGATCTTCTCACGAATATTAGTCTTCGGATACCGAAAATTCAAATTTGGACTCATCCGTCCATAAAACCTTGTTCCAATCTTCTATCGTCCAATGTTGGTGTTCACGGGCTCATTTAAGTCGCTTTTGCTTATTTTGTTTACTAGTAATGGTTTTTTAATAGCAACACGGCCTTGGAGTCCGGATTCCTGAAGAGGACGATTAACCGTAGAAACACTAACTAGTTTTGGGTGACCAACATTTAATTCTGCGGTTATTTCCGGGGCTGTTTTGTGTCTATTCGTCTTGTTAATTATCACTATTCTATGATCATCTACAGATGTTGTCGCTCTTGGTCTTCTACTACGTCTTTTATTAAAAAAACTGTCACTTCTCCGATAATTTTTAACATTACAATCGACCGTAGCGTGGTCTAATTTCATTTTTTTGGCAATCTGTCAATTACTTATGCCAGCTGTATGTAAGCTATTATAAGCGCACGTGTTTTAGTACTTGGTTCTTTTCTTGGAGGGATTTTAAATAATTGTCACTCGATATTTCGCTTACGATGTTAACAGTGTAAATATCGGACTGCAACTGATCCTATTTGACTCATTTCATTGAAATCTTTTCAAAAAATCAGTTTAAACATCATTACCTAGAATAAGCCAGACTGGTAAATTTTTCTGGAAATTCGTACAGACTATTATTGTAATTGTACCGTAATAAACACTTTACGACAATCCAACCAAGCGCAGGTAGAGGGTATTAAAATTAACCCTATATCGTTGGCAATTATTTAATGAAACTGCGTTTCAGATAAGTATTTCATTTTATTCAAATGTTGTTTCTTAAACATAATAGTGTATCAATAATACATGAAAAAAGGGGTGCCTAAACACTTTTGAGCGGTAGTGTATGTTAAACTAATACACAAATGATTGTCATACAAATATTTGTTGCTGAGCGGGCGGTCGGATCTAATTCCAAAATTAAAAATGGTTTTACACAGGATGATATAGATGATTCAGCATTAGCTACTGCTGCTATTTCGACCGTCTAAGAATTAATTCCAGAAAACTCACCGCGACTAAGTGGGAAACGATTTTGCAAATAAAATTATATAGTATTTTGTCTTGAAAAAATTCTGGGTGATAACTTTATTTAACTTCAGTTAAAAACATAAAAAAAATATATTAAATAAATTAAATAAACTAAATAAATTAAATGAATTGAATAAATTAAATAAATTAAATAAATTAAATAAATTAAATAAATTAAATAAATTAAATCAATTAAATCAATTAAATAAATTAAATAAATTAAATAAACAAAATAAACAAAATAAATAAAATGAATTAAATAAATGAAATAAATTAAATAAATTCAATAAATTAAATAAATTAAATAAATTCAATAAGATAAATAAATTAAATAAATTAAATAAATTAAATAAATTAAATAAATTAAATAAATTAAATTAATTAACTTAATTAAATTAATTTAATTAATTTAATTAATTTAATTAATTTAATTAATTTAATTAATTTAATTAATTTAATTAATTTAATTAATTTAATTAATTTAATTAATTTAATTAATTTAATTAATTTAATTAATTTAACTAATTAAATTAAATTAATTAATTTAATTAATTTAATTAAATTAATTAATTTAATTAATTTAATTAATTTAATTAATTAAGTAAATTAAATAAATTAAGTAAATTAAATAAACTAAATAAATTAAATAAATAAAATAAATTAAATAAAATTAAATAAATAAAATAAATAAATTAAGTAAATTAACTAAATTAAATATATTAACTAAATTAAACAAATTAAATAAATAAAATAAATTAAATAAATTTAATAAATAAAATAAATTAAATTAATAAAAAAAATAAATTAATTAAGCAAGTTAAATAAATTAAGTAAATTAACTAAATAAAATAAATTAAATAAATTAAGAAAATTAAATAAATTAAGTAAATTAAATAAATTAACTAAATAAAATAAATAAAATAAATTAAATAAATCAAATAAATAAAATAAATAAAATAAATTAATTAAATTAAATAAATTAAATAAATTAAATAAATTAAATAAATAAATAAAATAAATAAAATAAATTTAATAAATAAAATAAATTAAATTAATAAAATAAAATAAATAAATTAAGTAAATTAAATAAATTAACTAAATTAACTAAATAAAATAAATTAAATAAATTAAGTAAATTAAATAAATTAAGTAAATTAAATAAATTAAGTAAATTAACTAAATAAAATAAATAAAATAAATAAAATAAATAAAATAAATAAAATAAATAAAATAAATAAAATAAATAAAATAAATAAAATAAATAAAATAAATAAAATAAATAAAATAAATAAAATAAATAAAATAAATAAAATAAATAAAATAAATAAAATAAATAAAATAAATAAAATAAATAAAATAAATAAAATAAATAAAATAAATAAAATAAATAAAATAAATAAAATAAATAAAATAAATAAAATAAATAAAATAAATACAATAAATACAATAAATAAAATAAATAAAATAAATAAAATAAATAAAATAAATAAAATAAATAAAATAAATAAAATAAATAAAATAAATAAAATAAATAAAATAAATAAAATAAATAAAATAAATAAAATAAATAAAATAAATAAAATAAATAAAATAAATAAAATAAATAAAATAAATAAAATAAATAAAATAAATAAAATAAATAAAATAAATAAAATAAATAAAATAAATAAAATAAATAAAATAAATAAAATAAATAAAATAAATAAAATAAATAAAATAAATAAAATAAATAAAATAAATAAAATAAATAAAATAAATAAAATAAATAAAATAAATAAAATAAATAAAATAAATAAAATAAATAAAATAAATAAAATAAATAAAATAAATAAAATAAATAAAATAAATAAAATAAATAAAATAAATAAAATAAATAAAATAAATAAAATAAATAAAATAAATAAAATAAATAAAATAAATAAAATAAATAAAATAAATAAAATAAATAAAATAAATAAAATAAATAAAATAAATAAAATAAATAAAATAAATAAAATAAATAAAATAAATAAAATAAATAAAATAAATAAAATAAATAAAATAAATAAAATAAATAAAATAAATAAAATAAATAAAATAAATAAAATAAATAAAATAAATAAAATAAATAAAATAAATAAAATAAATAAAATAAATAAAATAAATAAAATAAATAAAATAAATAAAATAAATAAAATAAATAAAATAAATAAAATAAATAAAATAAATAAAATAAATAAAATAAATAAAATAAATAAAATAAATAAAATAAATAAAATAAATAAAATAAATAAAATAAATAAAATAAATAAAATAAATAAAATAAATAAAATAAATAAAATAAATAAAATAAATAAAATAAATAAAATAAATAAAATAAATAAAATAAATAAAATAAATAAAATAAATAAAATAAATAAAATAAATAAAATAAATAAAATAAATAAAATAAATAAAATAAATAAAATAAATAAAATAAATAAAATAAATAAAATAAATAAAATAAATAAAATAAATAAAATAAATAAAATAAATAAAATAAATAAAATAAATAAAATAAATAAAATAAATAAAATAAATAAAATAAATAAAATAAATAAAATAAATAAAATAAATAAAATAAATAAAATAAATAAAATAAATAAAATAAATAAAATAAATAAAATAAATAAAATAAATAAAATAAATAAAATAAATAAAATAAATAAAATAAATAAAATAAATAAAATAAATAAAATAAATAAAATAAATAAAATAAATAAAATAAATAAAATAAATAAAATAAATAAAATAAATAAAATTAATAAAATAAATAAAATTAATAAAATTAATAAAATTAATAAAATTAATAAAATTAATAAAATTAATAAAATTAATAAAATTAATAAAATTAATAAAATTAATAAAATAAATAAAATAAATAAAATAAATAAAATAAATAAAATAAATAAAATAAATAAAATAAATAAAATAAATAAAATAAATAAAATAAATAAAGTAAATAAAATAAATAAAATAAATAAAATAAATAAAATAAATAAAATAAATAAAATAAATAAAATAAATAAAATAAATAAAATAAATAAAATAAATAAAATAAATAAAATAAATAAAATAAATAAAATAAATAAAATAAATAAAATAAATAAAATAAATAAAATAAATAAAATAAATAAAATAAATAAAATAAATAAAATAAATAAAATAAATAAAATAAATAAAATAAATAAAATAAATAAAATAAATTAAGTAAATAAAATAAAATAAATAAATTAAATAAAATAAATAAATTAAATAAATTAAATAAATTAAATAAATTAAGTAAATTAAATAAATTAAGTAAATTAACTACATAAAATAAATTAATTAAATTAAGTAAATTAAAAAAATAACTAAATTAAATAAATTAACTAAATTAAATTAATTAACTATATTAACTTAATGACAAAAACAACGTATAATTCTTTTTGTTTCATTTATAATGGGAATTCTCAACGAAATATCTATTATTAAATAACATTTAACCGAAAACAAAGGCCGACGATAAACTCTCATCCGACGGTCTGATGACCCAAGGCAAAATCTAGACTCGTCGGAGAACAAAACATTGGCCCATTGTTCCATTGTTCAGTTTTCATGTTCTGAGCAAATGTCAAACGAGCTCTGCGGTGTGCTGTAGACAACTCTTGACACAAGGCTGGCTTTCTTGCAGTCAAATTGGATTCTTTGATTCGTTTACGCACGGTCCTTTCACTAATGGGTGCATCTTGGGATCCGATTAGGTTTGATTTGATGCTACGGCCAGTTACGAATCGTTTTCTCAAGCAAATTAATTTAATATACCTATCCTGAGTGAATATTGTACATCGATTTCTCCTACTACCAGCACGGCGATGATACTGTCCATTATCCTGGAGTCGTTTGACCACTCTTGATATTGTAGATTGGTCCACTCTTAACAGTTGTGCAACGTAAGACTGAGTTCTTCCTTCTTCAACTAATGTAATGGCCCTCACCCAATCCTCAACACTCAAATGATTTCTTTCAGCCGACAAGTTATTCATTTTTATTTGTTTTTAATGAAAAACTTTACTCTTACACTTAATTGTATAATTTAAATAACAATTCAGTGTAAATAAACCTTTAGACTGAACAGCCAAAATGCACAAATTTGTGCTAAACTCGAATTCAACAAAACTAATGGTAGTATTTTTTCAATGCATGTGTATTTCAGTGAGAAGTAGATTCTAATAGATTTTATCATAATAATTACAAAAACAATTATTAAGCTACTCGTAATTTCAAAAATACAGATTATGCGTTTTTTTTTGTCCATAAGTGTATATTAAATATATTAAATGTATTAAACATATTAAATATATTAAATAAATTAAATATATATTAAATATATTAAATAAATTAAGTAAATTAAATATAATAAATATATTAAATATATTAAATATAATAAATTTATTAAATACATTTAATATAATAAATTTATTAAATATATTAAATATATTATATATATTAGATATATTAAATATATTAAATAAATTGAATAAATTTAATAAACTTAAAAAACTTAATAAATTTAATGTAAAAGTTTAATATTTAAATTAAATATATAAATTTAATTTTGGAAATTAAATAAATAAATTAAATATTGTAATGTAAAATATTGTTAAAAAGTGTAATGTTAATTAAATTTGTAAACTAAATAAGTAAATTAAATCAATTTTATAAACTTAATGCGTTTGAATTTCACATTTCATTGCATTTTAATACATTTTAATATATTTAAGATTTAAATATATTTTTATAC
Organism: Nephrotoma appendiculata; assembly: GCA_947310385.1. Lineage (NCBI taxonomy): Eukaryota > Metazoa > Arthropoda > Insecta > Diptera > Tipulidae > Nephrotoma > Nephrotoma appendiculata. Next base: position 323,886,987 of record OX371224.1, on the reverse strand, counting down.
ATTATAAGTATAACATTTTAATATAGTTTAGAAATTTTAAATACATTGTGATATATCTCAGAACATACAATTACATTTGAATTTTAGAAATTTTGATACATTTCGGTTATATTTTAACACATATTGGCACATAATACACTTTAATAAATAATTTTAAAATTTTAATTCATTTTAATAACTTGTAATACATTTGAATACATTTGAATACATTTGAATACATTTGAATACATTTAATACATTTAATACATTTAATACATTTAATACATTTAATACAATTAATACGTTTAAGACATCTAATACATTTAATATATTTCACAATTTAATACATTTAATATATTTTATACATTTTATACATTTAGTACATGTAATACATGTAATTCATGTAATACATGTAATACATAAAATACATTTAATACATTTAATACATTTAATTTAATTTTTTTTTAAATAAATTAATAATTTTTAATACATTGTAATACATTTTAATACATTTTAGTACATTCTAGTACATTTTAATGCATTTTACTACATTTTAATACATTTAATACATTATAATACATTTTTATATTTATAATATATTTTAACACCTTTTAATACGTTAAATACATACAATATATTTAATATTTTTTGCTTGCATTTAATATATTTTATTTTATTTAAACTTTTTAACACATTTTAATACACTTAAATATATACTAATACATTTAAATAAATATAATATAAGTTTAAAATTTTTATTGTATTTTAATACATGAAATTTTGGGTTATTCTGGGTGATGGCCTGATCATTTCACTTCGATGCATGTTAACACATTTTAATACGTTTAAATACAATACATTATAATATTTATTTTAATATATTTTAATTCATTTTAATACAATTTAATATATTTAAATAAAATATAAATTGATTAACACATTTTATTACATTTTAATACATTTTCTTGCATTTAAATATACCTTCATCCACTTAAATACCATTTAAATAAATTTTAATACATTTTAATTCATTTTAATAAACTTAAATACATACATATATTTAAATTTAAATAAATAAAAATATATTTTAAAAATTTTTAATATATTTTAGTTAATTTTAATACTTTTTAAAATTTAATACATTTTAATAAATTTTTATGAATCTTTATAAATTTATTAAATTTATTAAATTTATTAAATTTACTAAATTTATTAAATTTGTTAAATTTATTAAATTTAATGAATTCAAGCCAAGCTCTGGAAAACAAAATCTGCGTGGATAATTGTAAAATAGAAAAGTTAATTAACTGCAGTATTATAGAATCGGGTTACATATTTAAGCATAATCGTTCCAAAAATAAAAACTTCAATATGAGTAATACGAATGTTGCATTAATAATTTACATGTGGAGGAAAATGCAACATGGAAATGTACTAGGTTGTTCAGTAAGTTCTGTCGTTTGATAAGAAAAACACGATTTTATGGTTTAAAATATATTTTATTATTCAATATAATCCGCATGGACTTCAACACACTTGTTCCAGTGATCTTCTAATTTATGGATTCCATCCCTGAAGTGAGAATCCGGAAGACTGTCGAAATACGTTTCCACCGCTGCTATTACCTTTTCATACGATGAACATCATTTCCCACGCATGAATTTGTTTAGATGTGAGAACAGCCAGAAGTCAGAGGGAGCTAAAAGTAGGGAATAGAATGTTGCAGCAATTCGTACTTTAATGCACTGATTTTCGCGATGATCTTTTGAGCTGTGTGAGAGAGTGCGTTGTCCATGAAAAATATTTTTTTCTTCTGTAAACCAGATCTTTTCTCTTACATCCAACTGGAAATGACGCACAAAGTCTCTTTTATCTTTTCTAAAATGCTCCAAATCTTGCTGAAAAAGTCGCATTCGAATGTGTTTTTATTCCATTGTTAGCGAGTGTGGCACCCATTGTGCACACAGCTTTCTCAAACACAAAAACTCATATTATTGCTTTGAAAATATTACTCACAATGACTTTAGTACTAAATCGATTAACCGAAATCGAAAATCTTGAAAAACGATATGCTGTATTTTTGCTACGATTTTTTGGTGTTGATGCAGTTTTTGAACGTGATTCACATGGATCATCTACAAAACCTGTCCGACCACGTTTAAATTCAGCAACCCATCTTTCTACTGTGCCAATTAAAGATGAAGGGTCCTTATACATTTTTAACTATCATTTTTGAATATAGTGTGCTGATTTACTACTGTAATTATAATGATGGTGAGGTAGAAAACCTACGTATAATTATACAAAAACCACACAAGGATTATAAAAACAATTCAATTTATATTTAATCGTGCTTTAAAACCATTTGATTTTATAATATTCACCATTTTCGATTTAATATATCCAATTTCATGCTTCGTTAATACATAACTAAAATTCAAACGACTTGTAGAGCTTCTTCTTCATCCCCCATAATAACGTAATTTAGTGAGATTATTAGCATCACATTATTTTTACCCCTCATATACAAAAAGTAATTTGCATTGCCATGTTCGAATAGGAAAAATATTCGTCGCGTGAACGAATATAAATCGATGAATAAACCAGTCAATTGAAAATAAATATTTACATAAATAGTGCCCAGAGGGGTAGTGGCGTAAATACAAAATTTGGATGTGCATAACTTTGTTAGTAAGATGCTATTGTTAAATTTTTAGTTTTTGGCATCTTAATTATATTGAGGAGATAGATGAAGCAGAATTTTCTGGCCCCTGCATCAAACATATCTCAAACATTTTTTAGAGAAGTCTTATGTTTATGTTATGAGACGGTTGTTACAGTTTATGTTATAAATAAAACTGAATTTAACCCCCTGTGTATTTGAAATTTCTATATTTCAACTAAACTTCTTGTAATTTCTTGTCTCATATATTAAAATATAGCGAAACGTTAATTACATTTTCCAACTTGTGGGATTGCGTAACTTACTCGGCCACACCAATTTCTTAACAAACAGTGACCAACTTAAATCTGAACGGTGGAATTAGGATACAAACTGTGGTGAATTTTTGTGAATTATTATTAAAATTGCTTTGGATTCAAATGTTAGTTTTAGATTTTATTTAGTATAAGATTTATAATCGGGTCGTAAAGATCTAGTGAATTTTGAAATCTGAAATTTATTTTTTTGTTTTTTGAAATTCGTGAACAGGGCTATAATAGATAAATCTCATTTATTATTGTCAGCTGGCTTTGGTTTTATGCTCAAATTAAGTTTATCTAATATTGAGTTCAGATCCGAATTATTGTTGTTAATTGCGATATTTCTTTATTCTTATTATACATTAAAATTATTTTTCGATTTTGCTTTGTAAAATTTGAATGAACTTCTGGAATATGGTCAAACTAGAAACAGAGCAGCCATTAATCTGGAATATGATAATTCTATACTTTGATTATAACAAACTTAGTTTGTATGATGGATCTAGGGTACTACTATAATAATGAATTTATGATCCTTATAAAGTTCCGTTACAATGAAAAATAGAGCTTTTGTAATATTTTAATGAATTTTTTAAAATTGTTCTTGAGCATCCAGGAACTTTGTACGTTATTTCTTATGGGCTGAATTTGTAAGCATTTCTTTACTGATTTGATAATTTAGGGATTGCAGCATTGTTTCGGTTTGTGCGAGTGTGTCAAGCTAACCTTTGGTCTAAGATTTATAAATATCCCAAGGGCTTCTTATTCATATGTATTTTTGTTGACAGATAGAACAGTTAGTTTACTTTGATTAATTCACAATAATGTTATAATTTGCAGAAATTTTTTGCTACGTTAGGCTACTCTTAATTATTACCTTTTAAGTGTCTGATCTCATTATAGTATGGATAACCTAGTTATAATAGTTATCAAGTTTACGATTAGTATTCTAATTCTGATTTGCGCCACTCTAAATGATTTTAAGTACAGTCATGAAGTGACGCACTGCCTTCCAATAAAGCACAAGAACCGGTTATATACAAGAACCCATGAGTAATATGAAATCTTGCGTTTTTATATACAACATCAAGATGTATCTCATCTGAAAAATGATAATGTACACTGCTTGTTGGAAGATGGGGTGAATAAGAAAATGTCGAAACTGCTGGTGGATTTGATCTGCCAAAATTTCTGTTTTTTTGAATTTGAAATTTTGACAATTTCAAATTAAATTTTTTAATAGTTTAGTTTCAGTATTTTTTGAAAATTATATGTTTTTGAAAAGAAATGACCAAATGCTGACATCTGAAAATTGTCAAAAAATTAAATATTGAATTTATTGCGTTAAAAAGCGCGACAATTTTTTAATAAAATATAAAATATCATTTGATATTCACTACATAAATTAGTTTCAAAATTCTGCTGAATAAATAAAATTTGTGTATCAAATAGAAAAAAAATCGATTGCATTAATAACATTATTCCATAACATTATTCAAAAATGTTAAAATCCCAATCAAGTTTTACATACCAAGTATAACAATAATTTGTTCAGAAATTGCCTAGGTACATTTAGCATGGCCTAATTCCAGAATAGGTTGGGTACCATTCGCAGAATAAACAATTGCAAATAATAAGTTTAAACAACAAAAATCCAGAAGCAAAATTCCTAAAAAATAAATCAAAGAAAAAAAGAAAAATTCTTATACAACAAAATCCTAAATAAATTCCATTTCACGCAATTATAATTTATATAAATAAAAAGTCTGATTAAGTTTTAATCAACGCTTTATTTTAATTTGGTACAACCGTTTCAGTAAGTCAGTAAGTATGTATATATATGTTTACAGGGGAACGGTATTCCAGAAAATTCGATTTTGAGAGTCAGCGATTTGAAAAATTGATCGTTTTCGTAATTTTCACTGTCCAGGATCAATGATGATTTTAAAATTAGTTGAATTTCTGGAACTGCATTAATTCGGAATTGAATACTAAGATATTTGTCGAATATAGTCCTACGGCCGTTTTTTGACTAACCGGTTATAGGACAACCATAATTGTTAGTACATATATCCATTAGCAAAATTAAATTATTTTGTTAACAAATCCAATTTCATTAACATAAACCATTTTTCAATATTATTGCTTCGGCTAAACTCGGACTAAGAGACTTTGTTAAACCAACTTCTTTTGTCTGCTTTAAATCCAGTTTCATGTTTTAACGATTTATATTTGGCCGAGAGATTCCTCAGTCCTATTTGTTGACGTTATATTGCCTGAAATGGGTACTTTCAAGATTTAATTTCTGAAATTGCAAACGAGATTAAGTCCAACACTCGCTCGGTTGAAGTAACAAAAAAGACTAAGCTGCCATGGATTAACAATGATGTAAAAAATTATTCGCTCATTTGCTGCAAGACTGACACAAAATTTTAAATTTTTCACTAGACCGATTTGAAAATACCACTAAAAATTGTTTGTAAAAACGGCGTTTATTAAAAGTAAATAAAAATACATTCTGATTAGTAAAATATTTTTTTCCTGTTCCTACGTCCTCAATCGGATCTTAATTTTTATAATTCTTTAAAATTTTCCAAATTTTCTTAGGCTAGTTTCCAATATCTTAGAATGTTAATTTCTTTCGGGAATTGAGTGATTTTTATATGGAATTTTACCTATTTTGGTAGAAATAACTAAATAAGAGTAACTAGTGGGAATCGTTTGATCCGATTATCTTAGAAAGGAGTGAATTTTGAGTTGTGTAACTGTTTCAGCAAATGAGCGATATGAAGTTGACGTAACTCATCAGTATTTATATTTTTCGGCATTAGTAAAATTAAAAATGTTAGAATCCAAAAACCGGTACTATTCATAACAATTTAATGATTGCATCATAGTAAACCAAAAGAGTCGTGGCTAAATTTAAATAATGTTATTTTTAATAGAGATAAAACTGAGTCGTCTTATAAATTGAAACTTGTTTATGAGCTGATAGATGACCCTATAAAAATAGCTGATTCGTTTCTTCTCTATTCCATCTACCGAAAGAGACAGACTTTTATCACAATTATTATATTTGTTTTCCGTTTATGCTTAATTTAATAATAACAGATGAAGTAGAAGGTGTAATAACAAATCTGAAAAGGAATTCAAGCAAGGGGATGGTATTCCTACAAAATTGATGAAGTTATGTTCAACATTGCTTTCTGCTACGTTAGTAAACCTCATTAACAAGTCAATACTATCTTCAGAATTTCCAGATGTGCTGAAACTATCTAAAATAATTCCAGTTCCGAAGGTACCAAATACTACAGATAAAAAACATTTTCGACCAATTTCCATTCCTTCTGTTGTAACAAAGGTCTTCGAACAAATTATTAAAGTTCGGTTGTATTGGATCCTTCAAAACAACGGCATTATATACGAAACTCAATATGGATTTTCCAAAAATTCCAATACATTAGACGCATGCCTTGGGCTAGATTTTATTAGTCAATCAATTAGAGATAAAAAATTTATATCTGTACTGTTCTTGGATCTAACAAAAGCTATTGATTTAGTTAATCATTGTATACTGTTGTGGAAACTGAAGAATATGAAATTCGATCCGAATTATTTAAGCTTCTTTCAAAGTTATCTGGAAAATCGTAAACAGGTAGTCCAGATTGGTAATCACTTCAGTAGCGTATCCCCTGTTAAAATTGCGGTACCTCAAGGTTCGATTTTAGGGCCGTCATTGTTTAAAATTTTCATAAATGATCTGATGTCGATTAATTTTATTGGTCACATTCAATTATTTCCACATGATATTGTAATAATGATTGAAGATGAAAATTTGAATAATTTGTTTAGAAACATGCAAATTAATTTATTGAATAAAAACAATTGGCTTACAAAAAATAATATGATAAAGTTGTTGATCCAAGTGAACTGGAAAGCTTAACCCTTACACTAAGTAACTCAATCATAGAAAGAACAACATCATATACATATTTAGGGCTTGTTAATGATTCCAATTGCGATAAAAAAAGACGCGAAAATATCTACCCAAACGAATCCACAGTATGATGTATAACTCTGACATATATTCATACATATATAGTGTATTTAAATCCAATATGGAGTGGGGCAAAAGAATATTTGATTACCAGCATCAAGTGTTGTGCAATTGTATGTAAAAAACTGTTTTATACATTTTTTACGTAAAAAATGGTAATATACTTAAATTACTGTATAAAACGTATAATATTGTATAAAATCAAACGCGTATTTAAAAACCTTAGTAAAGTCGCAAACCTTAATATACGAAACATAAATTTGTATCATATTAATACATTTAATTTTATTCGATAAAAACTATATTAATAAAAGATGGTAAGTTAAATTAATATAAAATACGACATAAGCATAACTACAGAAGTCGTTATCTAAATATATACTTCGCAAATGCAATTATTGCGAGAACCACTGCGTAAAATATTCGTAACTAATTCAAAAACATCAATTCTTACGTATATGAAAAAAAATTTGAATATATGATGTAAAATGAGAAATGGATTTGAAATTTTTGAATTCATTTATATTACTTCTAATTTATTAATTATAATTAAAAGTAAAATATTTGTAGAAAAACATAAAATAATATTTTTTTTTTTAAAGTAAATATGGTTTGTTTCTCAGCTACTAACTTATTTTTTAGAATAGAAAAACAAAATCCATTGAATTGAAGTGTAAAACGATTAATCATCAAACTCATTCAATATTAATGGTATAACATTTTAATGTTATCGGTTACAAAAATTGTTTAGATGATTACGAGAAATCATTACCATCTTTTGACAAGATTATTTAACTTGACACAGACAGAGACATCTGTAGTGCAATTTGTTCTTTATCGATTATTGCTTAAAATAAGAATTACATTGCTTAAAATAAACAACTTCATACTGCTCTAATATTGTAGCAAAACGAAATAAAAAAATTGTTGCGCTATGTGACGTGGGAGAAAAAATCCGAAAATTTACGTGTCATTTGTTATTGTCAAATGTCAACACAAAAAAATAAAAATCGAAATAGTAATATCGATTAATATTACGGAGTTTTCAGATAGGTTTGCACGAATTTCTTTAAGACAGCTATCGTAGTTAATCCCTAAGAGTCTGTTTGATAAAAATTTTCGACTTGGGAGGGACAAGTTTCGAATATGATCGAAGATTTAATAATTTCAGTGCAAAGTTGGATAAGTTTATGTGGCTTATCGCTGCAGTGCTCCAAAAATCTTGTGGATTTCTTATTTGTTTTGAGTATAAAGTATGGGATATTCCACTTTCGTTTTTGTAAATGAGCCAATCCTCATTTCCTTGGCCATTTAAATTTGTTAAAACTGATTGATTTTATCCATTTGACTATCAATTAAAAGGTCGTTATCGTAATAAGGATGCACATAATAAGCTGGCGTTTTTCGAAAAATATTTGTAGTTTATCTCTAAACCTTACCTGCACGTTAAATGATAGCCACATAAAACCAGCATTCGCTAAAGTAGTTTTTCCACGTTGGAAAGTGTTTATAAGATTACATATGGGATCAAACAATTCTTTTGAGTTTTGTACGCTTTCGATAAAATCTTTATCAAAAATAAATTTTGATATATTTGCCATAACTATTTTGGTGTCTGACAAATTTAATTGAAAAAATTTATCACTTTTAATCCAACTTAGCACTGAAATTATTAAATCTTCCAGCATCGACAGCGCAGATTGAACGGATATTTTCAAATCGGGGTCAAATTCCTTGCCTAATTCGAAATAGCCTGACATTTAATAGGTCTAAAAAATTAATTCATCTTTATTAATATTATTCTTTAAATAATAAAGAAATTCTAATTCGATTTGTTGATAGTGATGATAATGAAAATTTGCGATAAACAAAATTTCATTAATGTTACTTTTAAAAGTAAAACTGAATTTATAATAATAAACAATTTTTTTTTTCAGTCAAAATTCTACTTAGACTGCAGTCCAACTCGCGACTTATTTCAAATAAGTCGACTTATTTGACTTATTCAAAATGCCGGCTTGAAATATGTTATCTGCTGATCCAATTCAAATCAAGACTTATTTGAACATAACCCTACATTTCATTAATTGATACTTCACAGTTCTAATAATTAGCGGTCTTTTCTATTGTTTGTGGAAATATAAATAACACATTTGAAAAAATTATTAAAATGGAAAATCGTTGGCGTCAAATGATGTTACTGGTCATATAAGTAAACAGGAATATTATGCTTTACTCCAAAATCATCCAACATGATGTTGAAATACTGAAGTATTTGGAAACGCGTATTATGCGAAGAGCAAGTATTCAAAGTATTTATTGTTTGAATCGTATATTGTCTAATTCATATTTGGTCTAGGGTTTGAAATATTGAACAACCAACTTTAGTTTTGGAATTATATCGTATTTATTAATGGCGTCCCTGGGTATCTGATTGGTTTTTTGGCCAAATATTCAATGTCGTAATCTGGGATCGACTGTAGTAAAACTGTTGGGGCTGGCCAAAAATGGCCAAGTATGTGAATTTATTTTGTTTGTTGACATGCCTTGTCCTGTTGGAGGTTCTTTTAATTGTTTATAGTTTTGAATAAAGTTTTTCCACTTTTCTCATATTCTGTACCGCTTTTCGAAAAATTTAAATCTTCGGCCAGTTGTCAATAAATAAAATGACACATTAAACTGTCAATTCACAAAATTACTCCCACAAAGTTTTTGGTACCACATTTTTCCGTTTAAATAAGGAAACTGTTTCTATTCTTAAATCAATTAGGGCATGTGTTTCCTCTTCAGTCCCTTAAACACAATTTTTGACTAAAATAACAAAATTATAGGTGATTACCAGTTACCACGTATGAACATACAAACGAGACGTAATTTAAAATGTACTTACAACGTAAAGTGTAAAGTTTCCTTTTGCGATTATTTTTGACTGTTCATAATGTTCAAAAAAAATTATTTTTATGTTACAGTTACAAATTATAATTTTTCAACTGTTATCGTATATCAGAGCCAAATTTTATTATATACAAACAAAAAATGTATGAAATGTCATTTTTGTGGAAACTCTCCAAAATAAGTCACGAAAGTCTACAATAAGTCTCCTTGTGAGGTGACTTATTGTAGACTTTCAAATAAGTCAGTCTACACGAAATAAGTCATGAATTTGACCGCAGTGTTAGTTAAGAAAATTAAAATATTCGAGCCAAAGAGCCATTGGTATAGTTTCATTTGACTTGTAATTTAATAAATATTAGAAAACTCACTCAAAAACGGTTAGTAAAATTTTAATATCTCGGGCCAAATTTTGATTTGCCGTATTCTTATAGCTAAGGCTAAGATGAGCGATACATCGAACAAGCATAGTTTTGAACTCCAACTCATTCATACGAAATATCGTTTTCAAGCAAATTTGTACTATCCTTGATTCCTTCGCCGTAATAAAATCCTCTTGTTTTGGAGCTGGTGTATTTGGAGCTGGTGGATATAATTATATTATTTTGATATAATATAATATTTAAATTTTTATATACCTGATTTTATTTTTCGATTTTTATTTTTGTTTTTTTGTGTTGACATTTGACAATAACAAATGACACCTAAATTTTTGGATTTTTTCTCCTCACGTCACATAGCGCAACAATTTTTTTATTTCGTTTTGCTACAATATTAGAGCAGTATGAAGTTGTTTATTTTAAGCAAATGTAATTCTTATTTTAAGCAATAATCGATAGAAAACAAATCGCACTACAGATGTCTCTGTCTGTGTCAAGTTAAATAATCTTGTCGAAAGATGGTAATGATTTCTCGTAATCATCTAAACAATTTTTGTAACAGATAACATTAAAATGTTATAGCATTAATATTGAATGAGTTTGATGATTAATCATTTTACACTTCAATCCCATAGTGTTGTGGATTTTGTTTTTTATTCTAAAAAATAAGTTAGTAGCTGAGAAACAAACCATATTTTCTTTGAAAAAAAAATAATTTTATTTATATTTTTCTACAAATATTTTACTTTTAATTATAATTAATAAATTATAAATAAATTCAATTCAATTCAATTATTTAAAGTTCAATTCTCATTTTACATCATACCTATATCCAATTTTGAATAATTTTATAAGTAATTTTGAATTAGTTACGATAGTTTTTGTATTTTACATTTTGTAAAAAATTGTTATGTGTAAAATACGTATTTTACATGTAAAAACCCGAGTATATTACGTAACGTAAAAAACAGACACAACACTGCCAGCATCTTTGTGCTCCAAAAAAGGGTTATCAAATACCTGATGAATGTACCAATCAGAACACCTTCTATTGCATTATTTGATGAATTTTTGCCATTAAAAACTATACATGATAGGGAATTGCTTATGGTTGCATACAAAGTAACTAAACATTTTATCAAACACAATTTCACATTAGTTCAAATGTCAGGCAACAAGGTGACTGTGTTATCCAACAAGGCGAATATCTCACTATAGAACAGAGTTTTTTAAAACAAAGCTCTCTGATAACAATGTTTTAGTTAGAAGTCTCAAATTATTTAATAAGCGACGGAATGAACTTCGCAATGAAAATAACTTATGGAAATTTAAATCATCAATTACAATTATTATTAACTGATCAATTGAATACATACATAAAAATAATTTACATTACATTCAATTTGTTTATTTTGTTTTTTCATAGAATCAGTGTTTGTTGTTCCCATGAAATAATTATATAGTACATTAAGTTGTCAAGATTTTTTTAAAATATTTAAATGTAAATGTAGCATATTATTTCGTAAATTTGTAAATTTTGTAAAATACAAATATCTGCGTATAGTTCGAAGAACTCTGCAGTAAAATAAAACAAAAAAAAAATATACGGGACTTCGGCCAATATCGCGTTCGGCATACGTCCAAATTATTGTATAAGGATTATTACTCGATAATTTTGTATGATCATTAAATGAATCCTTGTCTATCTATCTTTTCATTGTTTTAACACTTTTAAACTTTGTTGTTCATTGTTGTACATTAACGGTTTGACGGTTCTTTGTTTGATATAAAAAGTTGAAGTGTGTATCAAGTTCTACTTTTTAAGAAAATAATCCATTGCTTTTCGATTTTTTTAAAATTATTATAAGACAACTAAAGCTTTATTAAATGTGGAGCAAGCAAGAAGCTTTCCACCTTGAAATGGTTCCATTGACAAAGAAGTCATAAAATGTTACTACAACATTCTCTATATAGTCGACGCCATTTGTTCCACAAAACTGAACAAAATATATATTTAGAGTGAAATACAAAATAATTGAGTGAAAAATTATAATTTTACCAATATAAATTTACTGAAAAGCTCTTACCTCTTAGCTACCTCTAAAATACTCGAAATATAACGAGAAGTATGACAAAAATATACCCATGTAGAAATTGTGTAAATTAGCATGAAAGATTTTCACTCATATGTATATTTGGTTATTTTAGTCAATATGACGGCAGTTTAATTTTGTTACCAGTAATTTCACACCGATTACCAAAAACTAGCCCTTTTTCTATCTAGTTAGATATCGCTCAAATTGTCATAATTTAATCTTCAACTGAAGAACATATCGCTCATTTGCTACAAAAGTGACACAATCCAAAATTTTTAATTTTTCAGTACAGTGTTTTGAAATGTAAATATGACGTTTTTCATAAATAAAGACAGTACATTATAATAATCAAAATTTTCCAATTCCTGCATCCTGAATTTTACCTGAATCGTTTGATTCGAATATCTTAGAAGTGAGTGTTTGGTTCTTCGTTGTTTTACAAAACGGTTGCAGCATTAAAAGATATAATATTTTAGGGAAACCTTGGCAACACTGGCTGTAAAAGTTGTATATCTCAGAACCACATTGATTTAGTGGTTCTTTCTAGTAAATGTGTAAAAAATGACGACAGCGGATATGAGTGTTTAAACTTTGTACTAAACCTAATCAAATTTAAAAACATGATTTTTTTGGAAAATCTAGTGTAACACTGGGTGTAATATACAAAAGTTGCATATACATCAAAAATATACAACTAATTATAAATCGAATCGCCAATTGCCCAGAACGAATTTTACACCCATTGTTTACCTAGATTTTCTCGGAAAAATGTTTTCCCAATTTTTAATTGGATTTGGGTCTAGGACGAATTCGTAGTTTTCAATTGGATTTGATTTTATGTGGAATCTTACCTAATTTACTAGAAATAACGGCAGAAGAGTGTATGTTTTGGCACAAAAGAATACAAATATGACTTATTGGAAATCGTTCAGATCGAATATTTTCGAAGTGAGTGAATTTTGCGTTGTTTTGCCCTTGTGCGATATAAATATTTATTTGAAAAACAGTAAACATTTATATTGCATTTCGATGCATTCATCATGGTATACAGTTTTGAATTATTATGACTAATATCATTAGATTTATGTCACAGTTTTGGCTGATCGAAAAGGCCACTCCTTTTTTAAGTAATTTTGTGAATTAAATTTATGTTTTTAAAAAAAATTTAAATGCAATTTCACTGTTGCAATCCAAAATAATTGCAATATTCATTAGGGGTCTAGTTTTAGAAACATTTTGTTAAATAATTGCCTTTATTTTAATATTCGTATAGATTTTATACCGAAGTTTAATTAATTAAACTTAAACTGAAACTTAATCAACTACCAAAACTGTTGTTTACTTCACACAACAAGCCTACTTAAATAATACGTATTAAGATGTTATACCAAAAACATCTGATCATTAAATTAAAAACTTCTACTCTCATATACAAAAAGCGAAAATGTTAAAAAATAAATATAACAATAAAAATGTAAATTAAATATGGTATTCAATTTAAGATGTAATATTATTTATTATTTTTGTAGAAAAGGTTTTTGTTTCTAATGTAAACAAAGTTAATTTAAAATGGCACCTCTTTGTAATAATTGTTTAACTTTTAACCTTTAAAATATAGTTCATGATACGAGAAGATGAATATCTCGAACCACTACCGTACCAACGACTCTATTGTCTTTTATTGTTACGTAAATTAAAAACTAAATCATATCCAAAATTAACAGACTAATAATTGCCTAAAAATATATAAAATAATTGGTAAGGGTTCCTATAATTAATTATGGTTATACATATAAAGTCATGATTTTAGTTGTGTTATGTAAACAATCGTAGATTTAATGATAACCTACGAGAATTGTACAGGAATGCATCGATTAGCGCCGGTTCGTATTAAACTCAACTTTTATTTGCATTTTCTACGTGGCGCCACCTGGTCACCACATAAATTGGATACGATTACTATATACAGTAAAGTAAGGTGTGTTTTGGCCTGAAGTAAGCAAAGTAAACAAGCCAATCGATTTGGTTTTAAACCTTACTTTACTAGAAACTGTGCTTCAATGCTATAGTATATCCAAAAAAATATATTTTTTATGTAAATAATGCTAAAGTACGACGTTTATCATATATAGATTAGCCTTCAGTTAATTTATTTAAAAATAGTTTTTATTTACTTTATGTTATACTAAAATTGTCCTTTACAACAGTTGCAGAAAATATCTTAATTTAAATCTAATCTTTGAGTGTAATATGGTCCTGTTTCGTGATGCCCTGTTTCAATCCAGTTTATGGCCATGTTCCGTACTAGGTGCTTTAGTGTGTTATATTCCATTTTGTGATATCCTGTTTTGTGGCACCCCGTTTAACCATATTCTTTTGTGAGAATTTCCGTTCAGTCGGGTCCTTCACAATTAATTCAATTTTTTTTTAAAAGAACGAAAGTATTTATTAATTGTCCCGATGAGCAGTGGATTTAATGTCTTTTGAAGGACAATTAATGCCCCTACGTGTTGCGCCGTCGTTGCATTGTCTACACCGCGTAGATCATTAATATTCTACACGTATAGACATAATGTATGTAGATAGTTAAAAAATGACGTAGACAATATAGAGAAGGCAGACAATGTCGAAAATTATTATTTCTGTTAGCAACTATCAAAATTCTTTCTTCACAATGAAAAATATGACATGTTTATGTTACGGATAAAGCGCGATATTATTAAATTAACAAAGCTAAAAAAAATTTAAAATCATTAACAAGATACAGATTGGTTTTAAATAGCGCCTATGTTGGTGACGATGGGGCAGCCACTTGCCGAAAACAAAAACTCCAATAACACTGGGCAAAATGGTCGCGTAATTCCCACGATGGTTTATTGCGGTGCTGGTTCCCAAACGAGGTGTATTTTTTTTAAAACGAACGTACTTGAAAATTATCACAACTTGGAGAATACCACTTACAAAATTTTTTTTATTTAATTTTTTGATGATTACACTTTTAATGTTACAAACGGAATGAACAATCATGGCTGCAATTTTTTTGTTTTACAGAAGGTAAAACCAAAAATGCCAACTGCTAGAAAATTACTATCATCGCGATGTTAGCAATAATTCATGTGTACAATTTTTGTACTAAATTATTTCATTTCAGGGATGTACAATATTCAAAGAAAGGCATTACAGTTTACATTAATTAATATAAGTTGTTATTTGACAGCATAGAGGATGATGTCTATATATATATTTAAATTATACATTTTTAATTATAATGTTTTCCACGTGATGTGAATTGTACATCGAAATGTTGATAAACATACCGCCGGCTTTGACCAATCTAGGTCAACAGGTAGACGCACAATTTTGAAAAAATCTTGACAGCATCCACGACGTGCTATGAACCGCTTTAAGGCTGCTAAAAAGGCATCACTACTCAGATCCGTTACGAGCTCTATATGGACGGCCGTTGTGCTGACACAGATGAATATAGCTACGTATGCTTTATATGTCTTTTGACCTCGTCCCTTGATCAAATGTATAGGTAAGAGTCCAGCATAATCGACACCGACTGTCAGAAAAGGCCGAATTAGTTCTACACGGTAGCCAGGTAGATTCCGCATCAATTGTGTCTCGCATGCAGCTTTATGTCGTGTGCAAAGAACGCATTTTCGAATGATTTGCCGTATAAGGTTCCTTGCGCCCTGTATCCAATATTGCTGTCTTGACAACGCTAGGAGTAACGATGGTTAAGCGTGCTTATAGTGTCGATGCATTTCTTCGATTATTAATGCTGTTAATGGCGATTTCGATGATAGAATAATAGGATGCCTTGTAGAAAGTGGGGCGTCGCAGTTCTCCAATCTTCCGCCGACGCGTACTACTCCTGAATCATCAAGAAATGGACTAAGCGATTTCAGGCTGCTCGTTGGTTTATCTAGCTTCGATGATTCGATATTTTGAATTTCCTTTTCAAAATAATTCCTCTGATCATATTTACAGATTTGGAATAATGCCTCGCACAATTCTTCTCTGGTTAAAAATACTGAATTTGTTTAGGTAACAAATTGTCTCTTCGATCTTGCAATAAACCATAGACAATAAGCTATTATGCGTTGAAGTTTATGGAAGGATGAACATTTAGCGATTAACCTCTCAAATATGTTATATTCAATTGTATTGATATGGAGCAACGTTTCTGGTGTGGCACAAAAATCTGCATGATTCTTCTGTTGTTTAGGCCAACAATTGTTTATTTCTAGCAACCAAGTAGGCCCGTTCCACCATAAGCTGTTGGATTTTATTTCGTGTGGGTAAAGGCCTCTCGAGGCGATGTCTGCTGGATTTTGAGATGAAGGTACATGCTGCCAGTGATTTCTACCAAATGAAGTAAGTATTTGCGCTGTTCGATTGGCAACAAACGTAGGCCAGCGACGAGGATGATCTGTGAGCCAGTCTAGGACAATAGTAGAATCTGTCCATAAGAAAATGTTTAGTACCTTTGCATTTGTATCCCGTTTCACCAGATTCATTAAATTGGTCAGCAAAACTGCACCGCACAACTCGAGTTGCGGCAAACTTTGCTGTTTTATCGGAGCCACCTTGGGTTTGGCCGAAATCAAATGAGTAGAACTTTCTCCCTTTCTTGTGATCACCTTGTAGTAGATCACTGCAGCATAAGCAAGAGTGCTGGCGTCACAAAAACCATGCAATTCCACTGTGGAACATGTGTCCGTCTGCACAAACCGTGGGATGGAAATGTCTTCTATGTCTCGGAGTGCCGAACGAATGAGCTCCCACTCATTAACCTCTTTTTGCGGCAGTGGATCGACCCAATTAAGATATAAGAGCCAAAGTTGTTGGATAAAAATTTTGATTTTAATATTTAGTGGAGCGATCCAACCCATTGGATCGAAAAGACGCCCTGCCTCCGAGAGTGTGGTTCTTTTGGTAACCTTTTGACTTATTGGTGCCGCAACTCTAAATCTGACATCTTCCGTTGGATGGTTTTGCAATCCCAAAATCTTCACTGTCTCGCCCGTGTTTTCTTCGTCAATTGACTTGATATGGTGTTGCCTGTCGTCAGAGGAATGTCTGCTAACACCTCAAGTGAATTAGACACCCATTTTCTCAAATTAAAACCATTATTGGCAAAAATTTATCTTAATGCGCATTTCAGCTGTTGTATATCTTTCTCGATGATTTTCGCAGCAATGGGATTTGATGTACGTGTATCATCGGCGAATTGCATGAGTGCCCGTGTTGCTAAATATGGAGCTGAGGCCAGTCCATAGGTTACAGTGCATAATTTAAAATATTTAATGGGATGTGAAGGATTATCTTTCCATACAATTTTTTGGAACCGAGTGTCGTCGTCGTGAATGCGAATTTGCCGATACATTTTCTCAATGTCGGCCGAGAATATTACACGGTGTTCTCGAAACCGCAGAATAGTGGCATAAAGTGTAGATTGTACAGTAGGACCAACTGCTAGACAGTCATTCAACGACGTACCAGGGCTAGTTTTCGCAGATCCATCGAATACAACTCGAAGTTTTGGTATTGCATTATCCCTCTTGAGAACTCCATGGTGTGGCAGAAAGAATCCCTCGTCAGTGGCCGTTGCTTGCGGAATTTCTGCCATATGGCCCAAGGCTAAATATTCGTTCATGAAATTTGTATATAGATTGCAATACTCCTTGTCTCGACAGAACTTTCGCTCCATACCCTTCAATCTTTGGATAGCCATGCCAAGTGAGTTGCCTAGTCGTGTTGTACACTTTTTGAACGGAAGTCGAACTTGTAACCGCCCGTCTGACTGTCGTTGTAGATTTTTGCTGAAGTGATTGTCACATATTTCTTCCTCTGGAGTTCGAACTGCTAAATTGTTGGGAATGGATTCCAATTCCCAAAAGCGCCGTATGGTCTCATCGATGTTGAACTAATGCAGACTGGTAGTGTTACAGACGATGGCACTTTCTACTTGTGGCGGTCGATTTAAAATTGTGCCAGCGACAATCCAACCAAAAATTGAATTGTGCAGAATAGGATTGTTGTGTTGATCTTTGATGTTTCCGATTTTAATGATATTAAAGAACTGATCAATACCAATAAGCAAATCGATTTCCTTTGACTTATAAAATTCTGGATCCGCTAACTGCAATTGATGCCATTTATCCAAACATAAGAATTGAACGTCAATATTTGGAAGTTTTGTGATCCGCTTTAAAACGTAAGCTCTCAATGGTAGATTTGGACCTGACATTAAACCGCAACAGATTTGAGAACATCTCTAACAATATGGCTGCTATAACCAAGACGCTCGGTCTTTATTGAAAGACCGTTTACAATGTTCAACATTATTACCATGCAATAAAATGGTAAAGCATAAAAAAATAATGACTAATTATTTCTATTGGGCTGGACTATAAAACTATGCTGGGTTGCATTGGTTTGACTTCAACCCTCGAATTTCCGATTGGTGTTGCTTCTGCTATGCATCGTTCGTTTCCACGTTCGAGCTGATCGTTCATTTCAAAAGACCTGCTTATTAAATTAATTCTGCGACTTTCTCACCGTGGGCTTTTGTTCCATCTCAAAGAAGTCAATATTTGTAATTTTGTTGGGTCATATGCACCTCCGTTGGGTCATGGCGCTTCCAGGTTTCGCAACCGTACAGCAACACTGATTTCACATAGGCATTAAAATTTCTTAATTTGGTGTTTGCGGGATACGATAGATGTGTACCAGACTTTGTTTAATATGTTCAATATTTTTCTAGCTTTCTTGATTTGTTTCTTTATAACGTCATCGTGTGTTTAGCCTCATCCTCTGGTTTTCATGATATTTATTTTTAGGGTAACTTCTATTGCTAAATTTGAGTAGGTGCATCATTGAATTTCATTTTTAAACTGCTAAATTAAGATGCGTTTTGTTTTAATGTTGTAATTTCGCCCTGGACTGAAACTAGCTTGTTCCTTTTTTAATTTCGGATTGACTGTCGATGAACATAGAAGATGAACATTATGCGAATATATTTATGCTCCTGATGAAGTGGGATATATATCGTGATAATTTATACATGCGCTTAGGTCACGTTTCTTGCGAATCGCTATTTATTATTGCACATGCATTGCTTGATGTAGAGTACGCGCATGTTTTGATCCAGGGGTTTTGCGTCATAATTTTTGGTACCCGACCCAAGTGTGTTGATAGCTATTTTGGTATAGGCTTCTTACATTTGTTTCCACTATTAGTCTACACTAATGGCTGCTTCTTCATTAACTTCGCCGTATGTGTTTTTTAATGTCCAGCATCTTTTAATCTGTAGGTGGATTAGTTTTTTATGACTCTGCTTTTTACAGGTTTAATTTTGAATTGCGATATTTTGGTCAGTTCGTGGTGGCTGTAAATGTCTGCACCACTCACTCGTTGCCCTGACATCTGTAATGACTTGAGAAATTTCTTGTTCGTCATTACGTGATCTATTTGTGTAATATTTGTGAAGTCCATTTGTGAATATTTTTGTGTGGAAATTTATTGCCTTTTTGCGTCGATCAGTCGTTCTCCGTTATTATTATGCACAGAGTCTATATTGCTTATTTACCCATATGATTTTATCAGGTCAATGTTACCA
This sequence comes from Nephrotoma appendiculata, assembly GCA_947310385.1. NCBI lineage: Eukaryota > Metazoa > Arthropoda > Insecta > Diptera > Tipulidae > Nephrotoma > Nephrotoma appendiculata. The sequence goes on along the minus strand of OX371224.1, from coordinate 323,866,971 downwards.
AATCCAATTTTTGCATTGAAATCTCTCCTTGTATTATTTTGATCATTTTCTTGTGAGCCTTTCTATTTAGGCTTGTAGGTTCATAGAATTCGGCCGGTTTCTATTCCATTAAAACGCTTTCATTGCTTTAGCTGTTGTTAAATTTTGTGCCTACGCCTTATTCATCGCGCCCAGAGAATATATTAAAAAATATCGCTTGTCTTTATTTCGCCACTGTTTTATCTCACTGCATTGTGGCCGAGCATTCCGTTTCTGTTTTTGCTCTAATTGTTGCTAAGCCTTCACATTGCAGTTAGAGATTTGATGTTTCAATTTCCGATTCGTGTCCGTGTACGAGAACCGTGTGTCGGATATTTGTCAGGATGCATTATTTATTGTAGTTTTTGCTTCTGCAATCATTTTGAATGCGGATCAATTGATCTACTGAATCCTAGCCAGCTTCCAGGCCTTCGACGTAAGGTATACAGGCCAGGAGATGGGGAGGAGAGCAGGTTTTTTTCCATTTCATTATTTACTTTTTCTATTATGTTCTCAAGCGGTCACTCAACACCTTGTAATAAACCAAGCAATGCTTGACTTGGGTTGAATCTCGGGAACAAACGCCACCTGTATTTTTATTCATGACAAGATCATCATCACAGCTATCAGACAATTTCAGTTTAGAAAACCACAGTATCTAGAAGAAACATTTTTTTTTTTAATTTTGATCAAAATACAATCAAAACAGTAAATACTCAATAATACTAGTTTACGCTATAAGTTTTGTAGTAACTACGTTGTTTAAAAAACGGACGCTAAAATCAGAAATGAAATATTTGTTTCGAAAATGTTAATGACAGAGAGCACATTTGGCACACCGAAACCTTAGGCGAATTTAGCCTCGTAAATCGCCTATGGTTGTATTCCAATATTGAAGACATCAATTAGCCAAGATTTTCAATCTCACCTATTTGTTTCATAAAAATTCAATTTTAAATGTCAAAATATAGATAAAACCCAATTTAAACTGGAAAATTAAAAATTGACGATTTCATATGGAAAAACAATGAAAAAAATCACAAAAATTAATAATTCTTGACATTGTCTACTTAAAAATCAATTGTCTACGCTATTTTCGACACCAACATATAGACAATTCAAAATTACGCGTACGCATAACACTGTAAACCACTCATTACCCATTCACACAAATATACAGTATACCACTTACACATTGCAACCCTTATGTCAATATATTATATACACTGACATGGACGGTGGGTCGGCAGTGAATTCTGCATTCCAACAGAAGGCAAAATTTGCTTTGCATCTAGCCTGTGGTGAAATTCGTACCTTGTATTGTACTTACCGGTCCAAATACCCAAGCTTTAACGCACCGATGGTCCGGTAAAAAACATTTGTAAATTAATTTTGAATGGGATGAAAGCGAAGGTGAAAGATATACTCAATAATAGGATGTAGCTTTCAATTATTATTCGTATTGTTGCCGACCAAAAAAACATGATTGCTTCCAGTAAAAAGGTGTGCCCCCTCACGTCAAATTTGGTTCTTCATAAAATACGTTACAATATTTGACAGCTTCAATGATTTGTTGGGTTTATGGCTCTTTCTCATGGTCATAATATACTTGATTTAAATTGTTTTTTAAATTAAATTAAATTAATTAACAAATCACTTTGAACCTTAGAAACAACAAGTATTGCATTTGCAATGAGACACAATAGTTTCCCTCAAATACAAAAGATGCCCTAAGACGTGCTATTAAATCGGCCTACGAAGAGATCCTTACACTTAAAGCTTCTGTAAAAAAGTCGAAAAGGAATGCAAAAGTTTGCGACTTATCGAAAAATTAAAGCTTTAGGTAACGGATCATAACAGAGCCGCCTAAATATAAGAGCCGTAAGATTCCGCCTTTTTTTCCATGAGCTTTTCATAGAGGGGAAGATTTTTCTTCTTTTTCATACCAATCAGTGTATTTGAATATTTTTTAGAAGCTTTTTTGTATATAAAAACATTAATGCTTCGTTTCAATTTTTAATGTGAATGGTTAGTTCAATATTCAGGAAAAGCTTATCTTAAAATTGAGTCATATTATGTCGAATTAACGCAAAAATATTCAAATTAGTCTACCACAAAATTTTTTTTTTATTGTAGAAATAAGAATTTGTTTATATGTGTATGTAAGAAATTAGTATAGAGTGTTCCATCAAAAATTTCAGCATTTCTTTCCCAAAACAAACGTTTGTTAAAAAATGCTTTTTGAGTAGCTATGTAATATGAGGGTCTATGTATTATGGATTCTATTACAACATTGTTGATGAACAAACTTCGAAAACTGTTTTTTCGTTATTTGTTAAAAATTTTATCGTAACAAATTCGCAGGCTTTACTGTTTTATCCTGTAGTATAAACAAACCGGAGCTTCATAAAATAAAACCATTATATTATAGAGCTTTTTGCAATTAATAAACCAATCAAAAGATGTCGCTAAGTATAAATTAAAGCTAAATATTAAAACCAAAATGTTTGTTAACTAAAATTTAACAATTTATAACTACGATGGTAAATATTTTGCGATGAAAAGCTTTATTTATGCCAACCATGTTTTGAGTCTTATTAATTATGTTAAATTATTATATTATTTTCGTAAATATATTTTCGGTTTATTTTCGTAAATAGTTATTTAATTATTTTACGCTTTTCTATAATTTCAAGTAAATTTATTACAGAGACATCTGTAAACGGATTTTCAAATTACTGAAAGCTCGGTTTTGCAATCGGATAAAATTGAAGTTTTTTACGTTTTGTTCTGTTTTGTAATAATATTTAATTAAGAAAATCATGACATCGTTGATTTTTTGCATACAAAAATAATTTTCGTAAATAGATTTTGATGTAAAAATTTTATTATATGAATAATATTATTTTTTCTACATGGTGATTCATAAAATTTCGTTTCAGCTCACGTTTTCTCTTTAATTTTGTTATAAATGGGGAATGTTTAGATTGCTATTGAGTGCATCGTTCATCTCAAAAATTCTGATGTGCTTGTGACCAGAATTTACCAAATAAGTTAAATTTTTATAAAACTAAATTTTAAATTGGATGTAAGGGGAATCTGCGGCAGCACCCTTTATTATCTTACTTTATAAACCTACACAACTAAACGGAAAGCTTATTTGTATAGAAAATTAATAAATTTATGCTCCGCTTTAGTTTAAATTCACCAAATAAATAATACACTATGATGGCTGATTTTCAAATATGTGTTCTTTGAATAGTTTATTAAAAAAATAAAATTAAAATTTAGATGATTTGTTTAATTTTTTATTCATAAATTCATGTTCAAAAAATTTCCAATTACCACGGTTTCTTATAGTAATTCAATAAAAGCTTCCCCTCTACTGAAAGCTCTATTTTTAATATTACGGCTCTTCAAAATCATAGATGGCTCTGATCATAATTGTGTTTTTCTAATCCAACGTAAAACGATAGTGTAAAAAGAAATCAACAGATTAAGCCATTTTTCCAAACAAAAGTAGCCTTTTCCGGTTCAACTAAAGTACTTATTTCAAACGACTGGCGCGCAGTACTACTAATTATCCTGATTTTTAAAGTGTAGAATTAAAATTTTAATTCGACAAGCGAAAGTAGCTTATTATAAATCCAAGTTAAACTTCAAATGATCACTTTATTCCAATTTGGGGGGTTATAAATGAATATTTTCTGTTTTTCCGATAAGTAAGAGTGAAATTTTAGAAATTTTTACAGACTCAAAAGTTATTAGTTCATATGGTATCGATGGAATGTCCTGTAAATTTGTAACTTTTCTGCAGATCTAAGCTAAATTTACTCTCTAAAATTCTCAAGAAACTTAGTAAAGCGCCACTAACAAATTATATGTACAAGATCAAATGTTTAAATTTTAAGCATTTTTAGCTCCATTACATCATAGAATAAATGCATTTTAAATTGTGAATCACGAGTTTAAACTATTCGTGTAAATAATGTCTATAGCAACGAACATGTAGTAAATATTGAGGTTCCACAAGGTTCCGTATTAGGACCTTTATTATTTTTAATTTATTTAAATTCAATTTTCGATGATATAGCGATGATATGCGTTCTGTGTCTATTGATGTTGCAAATGCTTTTAAATAATCCTGTTTTTAGCGTAGATATTCAAATCAATTTTAAAGATCATGTTAGCATTTCAAAGAAAAAATTTCGTTAACCCTTAAAAACCTTTTATAATTTTCCCAACATTTTGCAAAAATTTTTCAAATGTGTAATTATGTTTTTGTTGATTCCCATTTTCATTATGAAATAACATATTGGGGTGGAATACCTAATAAGCCTAATGGTCTACATACGACTTTCTTTTACGACACCACTCTTAATTTTTAAAGGAAAAATTTAACCTACCTATTTTTGACAGAAATTCTCTTGTTTAATAAAAAATAATTATTCCTGCTCTAATTTCATTAAACGAACAAAGTGTCAACCTTCGGTGAAAATATAATCATCTCCACATAAAATTTAAAAACCTCCTGCTGACTCTACCACTTCCGGTGGGTACACAGTTGTCTACCACATTTCGCATGAACCTTCCAATTTATTGAAAAACTTAAAACTTTGATTCCGAATAGCTGGTGCCTTAAAGGCTGTAGAGATGCTGACTTTTAAACTTCACCTAAATTTTGTAGTTTTATTGGTTTTTTGTGAATGGTTTGTATATTTTTCAAAGCGTGTATTTGCCAAAACCAAAAAAGCCACTACTTCGAGTGGGTCGATTCAGTCAAAAACTATTGCGGAATCTTCTAATTTGTAGAAAAGTTTAATTATAAAGTTTCATTCCGAATCAGTCTGGGCTGTAGGTATACCACAAAATCTTGTCTGCAAAATAACTTCCTCGCCCACGAGGGTAACAGTTTTTGAAAAAATCGTTTTTACCGCTTAAATTTTGAAAATGATTTGAACCGATATTGTCGAAAATTTAATTTAGAATCGTTTAGTTCATATCCGTTTTTCTCGTAAATGATATAATTTGCAAAATATTTGCACGAAGCAAAAAAGCTTGTAAGAAAGCTCTTTTTTAAATTTAATTTAGAAATATTTAAATTTAATTTAGAATCTTTTACTGCAAAATAGTTTTTCTTTTAAAAGATACACTTTTGAAATTATTTGCAAAAAATCAAATCTTAAGGTGGAGGTGTCACTTTTGGTGGACCGATTTCGCAAAAAATCACTCCGGATTCTATCTGGCTTGTAGAAAACAACAACAACAACATTAAGTTGGCACGGCATTACACGGAGCGCTTCCATTAATAAATAAATCAAAGAATTATGGTAATTCCTACGAGAAATAGTAATTTTCAATTGTTGTCCTAATGTCTACATTCTCAACATATGGTTGAGATCATTTTAATAATTGGCTACTATGGCACTGACTGACAGTACAACGCTAAGCGAGTTATTCCTTTACACATACCCATAATAAATACATCCAATATAAGAAAATTAAACACACACATTGAAAAACGACGGGAAAACAAAAGAAAAATGATTAAAACGGGTATAGAAATAAATAAACAAAAAATATTTATTTTTAAATATTTATTTTATGCTTCACCTTCTCGAATGAACTCAGCTTTCCACCCCCACCCACCCGCATATTAGATTTTCGTTATTGTCTTAAGACAACCATTTTTTTTTTTTAATTTAAATTTGTTAAATTTTTCGTCAAGCCAAAACCGCAATTTATTTATGTTTATGTTGTAGGAAAAGTTTTCTTCTTTCTGATGTTTTTCTTGCTTTGAAGAAGTAAAATATGATAGAGGGAACTGGAAAATAATAAAGAAAATTTAGATTTTTTTTTATTTTTGTATCTCATTTTATTTTGACATAGATGTGATAATAAATCATTTTTTTTTGTACATATGGAATACATAACATACATTATGTACATATTTATGTTTTATTTTAATTTTAATTTAAATAGAAATAATATTATTTTTGTGTGTGTTCATTTTGTTGCCTCTGTGTATTGTTGTTCTAATGGGAAAATATGGAAAAATTCTTTATTTATTGTCTGTTATTTTTCCTATTTTGTCTGCTTGATGTTTTATTGTTATATTGTTGTACTGGAATATTTCGTTTATTATTTATTGTTTGGATTGCTTGTTGTCTCAAATTGATCTGCACTATATACATAACTTATAAAAATTGTTTAGGAATTTCTATAAAAATGTCTATTTTTCGGTTAGATTGAGTTCAAAATCTATTAGTTGTTATAAATAGATGGCTTTGTTTAATGATCTGCGAAACTAATTTTTTTCAAAGTTACGAGTTTTAGTTGATTTACAGAAAAAATTGGGTAGATTTGTGATTTGTTGTAATGTACGGCCTAAGTGAGATTCCCGGTTAACACAATCAGCTCACTATTTTACATATAATACGTTCGAGTGGTTTGGTAGTTATTTTCTATAAATGAGAGGTGTCAGCAAAAATGTTGGTCAGATTTATTGGTCAGAATTCATTTGTTTTCTTGAAGACGTCTAAAAATAGTCCAAACGTTAAAAAAAAACCCTACTCGCTAAAAGCGTCATTGAAATTATTCCAATCAATATTGAAATCTTATTGCGAATTCTCATTACTGTATGGAACAACATGCTGTCGAATGCTATTGTCGCAAAAGGAAAACGGCCACCATGATTTCCAGGTCAACATATAAAATAAATGCAAAAACCAAGGCTTAGCAGCAACTTCGATCTTTTCTACAATATTTTATTTTTTGTTAAGGTTTCGTTTTTTTTGCGCTTTAAATATGATTTTATATTTCTAAGAAAAAAGCTTACAAGTATAAATGTATAAGGATAAGGATATTTTTCAGAAAAGTTCTGTACATAAATATTATTCTTTATGTTAGCTACGTTTGTTTTGTTATGTAAAACGGCTAGAATCTAGAATATAATACAGTCGGGGGGTGTACACCTCCCATATTATATATCCCAGGTACCAATTCTATTAATATTCTCGTCCCTTTTCAAAACCGAGAACAACAACAAAAAACAACTAACAGACGTAATCACTAAACCGACAATCCTTGTGTGTTTTGTATACTTACATCTGAATTAATTATAATTCTACGGTATTTTCCGAATAAAAACATTTTTATTATTTATGTTTGGGGTATACATTTTAGATTCAAGATTTAAAATTTTATGTTTAGCTCTATATATTTACAATAATAATATTATATTATAAAATTTTGATAAATGATTTATACGTAAAAAGTGTCAACCAAAATTAATGATTAATTTATATCATAAAAATTAATTCATGCAAAAAAAAAACACTTTGGAACAAAAAAGGGTTAAGCGTAATGTTCTTTGTTATTGTTGGTATAGTCCTCGTCAGTTGCTGCCTTCTATACGAAAAGAGAATTTAAGATAATTTTAATAACATCTGAAACAGATTTTAACTTTTATTTTTTTTTTAAAGTTTCAACGTTTAAATTCTGTATAGTATTTGAATTATATTTCCATTCCAATAATAAAATCATTTTCATTTCTTTCGAAATTACATAAAAAAATTGTGATTAACATTTTCACCACCACTTTCTTCGTTCGTTCTAATCTTAATTAAAATTGATTTATATGAAAATTCAAGCACAAAATATGTACCGTTTCGATCGATCGAATTAAGAGTTAAATTATTATTAGAATTCTATACAGAGAGCAAAGCAAATGGTTGTTAGATGTTAGTCCGGGCTATTCGCTGGATGCACCAAAATTGCCCAGCCAAAGCTCATCAATTTTATGCTGAATCATTAAAGATGCATGTGGTCTAGGATTGTCATGATGGACGACAACACCTTTCCTGTGCAGTTTCATGCTTCTTGGACCACTATTTTTTTCGGAACCTACACACTAAAAAATTTACATATAAAATGAATACACTTATAATATAAATATAATTCCGTACGAATTTTTTATAGATTTTATATTAGTTTAACTTATAACCAAATATTATAAAATATTGTATAAAATTTATATTACTTTATATAAATATTTTGATAGGTCACTGGTATAAATTTGGTACATCAACGTATAAATATCTATATACTACAAAATATAAAGTTTATCCGTTAAATTTTAATTTTTGTTTATAAGGGATTAGTATTAAATTTATATAAACTAGTTATAGAAAATATCAATCTGGTTATTGTATAAAATTTAGTTGCTTTAGTATAGAAAGTTGGGAATTCTATATGCTAGAATTGAAGTTAGTTTTCAATACTGATGAAATTTTAGATATATTTCTGTCAAATAAATAAAACAATGTTTGAATATTTTTTAAAATCGATATATTTATCAAAATTATATTATTTTTTTAAGTGTTATGTGTATTTAATTTTACCAAAGTGTACAAGAGGTACGATTAAATTAAGTGTAAAGTAATTTATATGCTCCTATTTAATATAATATAATATGTTGGTTTGTTTTTCGTGACACGGCAGAGTCGTAACTTCTGTTGAATTTAAAATGTTTCAAATATAATTTATTTGCGGCCCCTGCTTATTGAATTATATCAGAGCCATCTATGATTTTGAAGAGCCGTTATATTAAAAAGAGAGCTTTCAGTAAATTGAGAAGGTTGTAATTCAGTAATTTCAGTAATTGGAAAATTTTTGAACATGAATTAATGAATAAAAATTTAAACAAATCATCTAAATTTTAATTTTATATTTTTAATAAACTATTCAAAGAACACATATTTGAAAATCAGCCATCATAATGTAGTATGTATTTGGTAAATTTAAACTGAAGCGGAGCATAAATTTATTAATTTTCTATAAAAATGAGCTTTCCGTTTAGTTGTGTAGATTTATAAAGTAAGATAATAAAGGGTGGTGCCGCGGATTCCTCTTACATCCAATTTAAAATTTAGTTTTATAAAAATGTAACTTATTTGGTAAATTCTGGTCACACGCACATCAGTATTTTTGAGATGAACGATTCACTTAATAGCAATCTAAACATTCCCCATTTAAAACAAAATTAAAGAGAAAACGTGAGCTGAAACGAAATTTTATGAATCACCATGTAGAAACAATAATATTATTCATATAATAAAATTTTTACATCAAAATCTATTTACGAAAATTATTTTTGTATACAAAAAATCAACGATGTCATGATTTTCTTAATTAAATATTATTACAAAACAGAACAAAACGTAAAAAACTTCAATTTTATTCGATTGCAAAACCGAGCTTTCTGTAATTTGAAAATCCGTTTACAGATGTCTCTGTAATAAATTTACTTGAAATTACAGAAAAGTGTAAAATAATTAAATAACTATTTACGAAAATAAACCATTATTATTGTAAGTTAATTGCGAAATCTTTAATACAATAATTTAACATAATTAATAAAACTCAAAACAATTATAAATTTCATTAATTATTCGGTTGGCGTAAATAAAACTTTTCATCGTAAAATATTCACCATCATAGTTGCTGCGCGCTGTAAAACAATAATAGAAAAATGTCACTATTTTTCCAAATTTTTGTTTTTTTTTTATTTCGATGCAATCCAGGCGGGAATTCTTACAATGTACACGAATTTGTTAATACAAGGATTTATTGAGGACTTTTGATGCTAATGGCCCTCGGCTAAGGTGTATGACAGACAGTTCGTATACATTGTAGTAATTCCCGGCTGGTTCAATAGATTATGCAGATTTACTGGTCTTGAAAGGCTATGCATGTTTCATGTTTCATTTTTATAGTTTCGTTCGTGCACGTTTTCTGGGATCGTTGTTGTGTGGAATTCAATAAAATAACCCAAGGCCTTTGTATACTGTTAATAACTTAATGGTTTTTGTAAGTATATAAATGGCCCGTGTGTTGTAGAATCATAAAAAACAAACATAAAAAACCTTCCCACACAATCATCTAAAAACATTTTCACACGCAACTAAAAAAACACGTGCACATAAAAATAACAAAATTACAAAATTTAATTAAAACTAAACCACAAAAACAAAATGCAATTTCACGGAAATTAAAATAAATAATTTTACGACCTAAAAATCAATTTAATAATTTGACCCAAAATTTACTACTAATAAGCAATTTCATATAATTTTACGAATGGAAAATTTCCACTCGACACCATTTTTCAAAGCAAAAAAAAAAAAGAAAATAGGCAACAATATAAAAGCCAAAAAACACAAAATTCGAGTCAATCAAAAACAGTAAATCGAAAAGAATCAATCGTAAACAATCATTCAAAAACGGTCAATCAAAAACGGTCAATCAAAAATTGTGCTTTTATCAATAAACAAAATTAAAATTAAATTATTTCAAGCAAAAGTTCAAATAGTGTTTATTCTGTGTAATCTAAAATTTTACAAATAAAGTTTTCATATACCAAATTCATATTAAATTAGCTTAAGTTAAAACCTAAAAGTGTTCTCTAATTAATGTAAAATATATATGTGCAAGTAATATATATTGTGTGCAATCTAAAATTTTACAAATAAAGTTCTCGTATACTAAATTCATATTAAATTAGTTTAAGTTAAAACCTAAAAGTGTTCTCTAATAAATTTAAAATATATATGTGCAAGTAATATATATTGTGTGTAATCTAAAATTTTATATATCAACATCAAAATTTAATTAGTGCAAGTTAAGAATCTAAATCGATAAAATTATAAAATTACTAAACTTAAGCAAAATTTTATTATATCTGAGTTATTCTATCAAAATTATAAATTACAATAACAATTAATTCAATAAATCAATTGCGTTTTGACTTAAAATAGTGAAACATAGCGTATTCATCTTTACTAACGTAGAATCATCATCACCATCTCAAATTCAAGTATAACCAGGTAAGAATTTAACATTATAATTAAATCTTATTTCATTTTATTATATTATACCTAATTGCATCATACCATACCACATTAAATTTCATTTAAAGCATTCTATTATAGAATGCAACAATCTCAATTATCAAAGTTGAACTAAACAAATTTATTCAAAATCCATATCATTTATAATAATATTAGCGCATAATTCATTTTATAATACATTTAAAATTTACAACACAACACAACTAAACTACAATATTTTACGACATTAACATAATACAACATATAAAGAAAAACGAAAATATTACAATATCAGTCCCCAAAATAAAGTATTATACATCAAAAATACACCCGAAAAATAAAACATTGGCGCTGTAGTTATTCGAACCTTAAGCGATAGTTAAGGAAAAGAAAAACACACGACGATATACATTTACAGCAACTAAAGGGTTGAAAAATCCCAGTTTTCGAACGCCGAAAACTAAAAAACACTTTCCTAATTGCGTCGCTGCCCCACTATAACATGTACAAATCGTACACACCCTAGTCGTGATTCCCCAGTCCACAAATTTTTAATAAAGAAATCCCAAGGTCGGAAGTCCAACGTATTTTAATACCCAAAAGGGCCGTTCTCTACCAAATCACAAACCAATTTATATCCAACAAAACAAATTTTTTTTTTTCTTAATAAAGTGAAGTGTAAATACAAACAAATCACTTTATGAGCAATAACAAACCCTCGCCATTCGAAAAGAAATCAGGCAAAACTTCAAGATCACCGATTCGAGCAAGTGAGAGGCTCAGAATAAAATCAGAGCCTAACGAGCTACACTCGAGCATCAAAAATCACCCAAGTATCCCAGTCAACAAAGAAAAAATTCAAACACCACAAACCACAAACGAACAAGCTAAAATCCCAACAGAAAAACAATCCGAAAAAGACACCCAGGCAACACAGAAGCCCCAAATCACAAATTTCGAAGACACAAACAAACACACAACAAACACAAAGATGGACCAGCAAAAAATTCAACAGAGCATCGCAAGTTTCGTACCAGAATTCAACGGAGACAACACAAAACACCAAGCACACAACCTAACGAGATTCCTAGATACCGCCGACAGTATCTACGAAACCCTCACTACAGAACAAGAACAAAAAATATTCGATCGATTGATCAAACTAAGACTGACAGGAGACGCCTACATGAGAATCACTCACCGAAACATACAAACCTATACAGAAATAAAAGAAGTATTAAGCAACATGTACACAGAACTGCATTCGTTGGACGAACTGGAAAGAAGATTCAGTAACATAAAACAAACATACGGCGAAAGCATAAGAAACTACGGCTACAGACTTCTAGAGGCGCTAGAACAGTATAAAAACGGGTACAAAACTAAATATAACACCAACAACATCGATAACACTTACTCTCAACATCTAGACACAACATCAGTGCAGCTATTTAAACGAGGTCTAAACAACTTAATACTAAAAGAAAAAATTGCCACGATAAAAGCCACAAACGTCAATCAGATAATAGATGAAGCAGAAATCATTGAGAAAATGCTAGCATGCACAACAGAGACAACGCCAGATACAACGAAACAAGCACTTATACCATTTACGCCAACAAATCAACAACAGAACACATACGGAAGACCACCGATCATCTGTAACTATTGCCAAAAAATGAACCACACCTGGGAGGTATGCCGCACGAGATTGAACCACGAAAAAACAAACAGGTCACAACCATACTACACACACAACATGAACTACCAAAGAAACTACAACACAGCTAGACAACCACCGAACACACACTATAATGCACCTAAGCAAGAACAATTTAACAGAATAACACAACCACAACAGGCATACCAACAATATCAAGATAAAACATCAAACCAGCAAGTACCGTTAACACAAAACATACCACAATTCATCCCCAAATTCAATCACAATCAACAACAACAAACTCAGAATCAATTCACAACAGCAAACAGTCAGCAACAATATCAACCAAATCAACGCAGGAGCAATTTTATACCGAAATATTGTTCACACTGTAAAGTCACGACGGGACACACCTTCGAAGAATGCCGTAATAAATTCTTCAACAGACAGCCAAACCAACAGATGAATCAAAACAACCAGCACACACCACCCGACACCAACATGTTGACTGACACATTCAACAAAATGAAAATAAACACATTATACCCGCAACAAGCACAAACCAATTATAACACACCACAACAACCTCAGCAGGGAAACTCCAGCCGATCCGACCAGCTGTAGGAGAGCCACTGCCACCGGATCAAAATCAAACAAACCAAACATACAACGAACAAAACGAAAACCAAAACTACTCTCTCCAAATGGGTATCATTCCAGAAATGTACCTAAATCATTTCAATCATACGAGCCAAGACGCTCACTCTATTCTAATAAATAAACAAAAGAGCCCAGACGCTCCTCTTAAATCATTAACAAACAAACAGACGAGCCCAGACGCTCCCATTAAACAAGTAGTATATAAGAAATCGAGCCCAGACGCTCCCATAGAAATTTTAGTAAATAAGGAAAAGAGCCCAGACGCTCATGACACAAACAAACAAACAGAAAACAATCATTCAAGTCAAGACGCTCCAACATTAGAATTACACGAAATACAAACAGACGACGACGACATCATCCAAGAAACAGCAAACTTACAGATTGACAACATATTTTTAGTAATACACATCATAATCCTATACCTTTCTACTAAATTCTCAAAATACCATAACGTAGCGAAAACACAATTATCTAAGATCAAGCAACAAATAACGACTATCAAACAGAACATACTATCAAACATAAAACGAAATTTATCACATAATAAAAACATACTCTACAAACTTTCGAACAACAAAAATATCAAACACACGTCCACACGTAAATCAAATCACATCAAACAAACTTTTATAATTGAACAAAGTCACAAATCCCCTACCACGAAACGAAAACAACCAAATCAAATTAAAACAAACTTCCTAGAACAAGAACTAGACGAAACTGACCACAACAGCTTAAAAAACCTACTCTACCCAGAGAAATCCACGTTAATAAATTTATTATCCAAATACAAGACGAACAGAGACACTATATCCCCTCTTATAAACCAAAAAACAAGACCGAATTTATTAATAGATTCAGGCGCAGACGTATCAATCATCAAACAGAAACACATCAATACGGACGAAGTTAACAAACTAGACACACTAACACTATCAGGCATTGGAACAGGCACAGTAAAAACAAACGGATCACTAACACTAACACTACAATTAAACGATGAACTAAAAATACAACACAAATTCCACACAGTACCGAACGATTTCCAAATTCTCGAAGACGGAATAGTAGGAAGAGACTTCTTTGACAAATTTAAAGTAGACATACTCTACAGTACGAATAATATTAAAATCAACGAACATTTAATCAAATTTTCAAACAGAACTAATTATAATATAATTCTACCAGCTAGAAGTGAAACAATTATCGAAATACAAACATCCACAAACGAACCGACAATTTGCACAGCAACTGAAATAAAACCAGGGATATTTATTCCACACACATTAATACAACCAATCAATTACAAAGCAAAAATCATGATAGCAAACACGCTACCACAAGATAGCGAAATATCCGACTTTAAACCAATCTTAGAAACGCTACCGAAAGACATACAGTATTACCACACGGGACAAACAATAGACTATCCTTCACGACAAGACCAGATTATTAAAACGATAACAAACAATCTAGATACAAATAATAATACAGAAGAAAATATGACAATATTAGAATTATGCCTACAATATCAAGACATTTTCTTCCTAGAAGGAGACAAATTAACCACTATAAAAGGTGTCCAACACAACATAAACCTGTACACAGATTCCAAACCCATCCATGTCCAACGCTACAGACTTCCACAAATGCATCGCGATGAAATCAACAGACAAGTGCAAGAAATGTTAGACGACGGAAAAATACAACCCAGTACCAGTCCCTTCAATAGTCCACTCCTAGCTGTCCCCAAAAAACCAGGAAACGACGGCAAGCCCAAATGGCGCGTAGTCGTTGACTTCCGTAAACTAAACGAGATCACAATTGGCGATTCCTTCCCTTTACCCAACATTAATGACATCTTAGACCAACTCGGTCATGCGCAATATTTTTCAACGCTAGATATGGCTAGCGGTTATCATCAAATAGAAATGAACCCCAACGATGCACATAAAACAGCCTTCAGCACAGATTACGGTCATTTTGAATTCAATAGAATGCCCTTCGGTCTAAAAAATTCACAAGCCACTTTCCAAAGAACAATAAACCACGTCCTAAGAGGATTTCAAGGTTTAAAAGGTTTCATATACCTAGATGATGTAATTATCTACGGCAAAAATTTAAAAGATCACAATAACAAACTTCTAGAAATTTTCCAAATTTGCAGAGAAAACAACTTAAAACTACAATGCACAAAATGTCAATTCCTAAGGAAAGAAATAACATTCTTGGGCCATCTCATAACCCCAGAAGGAATTAAACCCAATCCATCGACTGTAGAAGCAGTCCAAAATTTTCCAGAACCTAAAAATATAAGAGAGACACAATCTTTTCTAGGTCTCGCAAATTACTACCGTCGCTTTATACCGAAATTCTCCGAAATCGCCGAACCACTCACAAAACTAACCAGAAAAGGTACTCAATTCATTTTTTCAGAAGATTGTAAAACAGCCCTATCCACACTAAAAAATCTATTGATAAAACCCCCCATTCTTAAGTACCCTGACATGAATAAACCCTTCACTCTCACGACGGACGCAAGTGACTACAGTTTAGGAGCCATCCTTTCACAAATCCAAAACCAAACAGAGTTTCCAGTAGCCTATGCCAGCAGAGCATTAGGCAAATCAGAAAGAAATTACAGCACAATTGAAAAAGAAATGTTAGCTATCTATTGGGCAGTAAATAATTTCAGACCATATCTTTACGGTAAAAAATTTACAATAATAACTGACCATAAACCACTTACGGGAAATCTAACAAAAATACCGAACAGAATTCTAAAATGGAATCTAAAATTATCCGAGTATAATTTCGAAATTATACACAAATCTGGTAAAGCCAACACAAACGCAGACGCACTCAGCAGAATCAAACAACAAAACCAAATTTCAGCAGTCACAAGAGCACAAGCCAAAACCCAACTAGACACAACACCCGATACAAATCCAAATCCAGTCCACCATCCCCAGACAGATTCTACAAACTCTAATAACACAAACACACCTCCAAATTGCGCAAAACCACAGAACCGAAAACAAAATTTAACGAACAATACAACCACACTAGCACGAACAGAATTCACTCAAAATCTGGATTCAAATAACTTAAGAAATAACAAAATAGAAATCGTGACAGACATAAGAAAAAGACAACAAATTTTAGACGAATATCACAATCTACCTCTAGGCGGTCATGCAGGCACATGGCGCACATACAAACGCATCAGAATGCTATACTATTGGCCGAAAATGTTACTAGACATCAACAAATTCATTAGAAACTGCCACACATGCAAACGAAATAAAACCCACAGAAAGACAAAAGTACCACTACAATTGACTGACACATCAGAACACCCCTTCCAACGCGTAGCTTTCGATATTGTTGGCCCTCTTCCAACCACGGAAAATTCAAATAATTATCTACTCACTTTTCAAGACGACTTATCCAAATTCTCAGGCGCCATTCCTATACCAAACCAGAATGCTAACACAGTAGCAAGAGCACTATGTGAGCAATATATCACAAAATACGGAATCCCCGAAAAAATATTAACAGATCAAGGCAGTAATTTCATGAGTAACACATTTAAAGAACTCTGCAAACTTCTAAAATTAAAACATTTAACAACCACTGCATATCACCCCGAAACAAACGGTGCACTTGAAAAGTCGCACAACACATTGAAAGAATATTTAAGATCCTTCACCAACCTCGACCGAAACAACTGGGACGAAATGTGCCACTACGCAATATTTGTGTATAACACTACACCACACTGTTCAACAAACTTTACCCCCTACGAATTAGTTTACGGACGACCAGCATTAATCCCCAGCGCAGTACAGAAAGACCCAGAACCGACATACAATTACGATGACTATGTTAACGAACTGAAAGCAAGACTAAGGGTCGCACACGCAATAGCCCGAGAAAAAATCATTAGCAAAAAAATACAAGTCAAGACACAATATGACAAATCAACAAAACCATTGACTCTCGAACCGAACGACTTAGTCTGGCTAAAAAACGAGAACAGACGAACAAAACAAGATGCCTTATGGTTAGGCCCATACAAAGTTATAGAAATAAATTCACCTGTAAATACTACCATAGAAATCAACAGAAAGTTCATAAAAGTCCATAACAACAGATTACTTAAACAAAACTAAAATTAACTTAAATTCTTAAATAAATTTTACAGGACCAGGACTAAGAAACTACTCAATACAATAAATACAATTACCATTACCGTGCAGACACACAACACAACAAAATGGCCATGGATATGCGAAACAAAAACACACATTAGTAAACCAACATGGGACGAAAATAAAATGAAAAGATTAGAGATGGACGAATTCTAAACTCATCTCAAAAACAAATAGTTTTTTCTTCTATGAACCTATGTCAAAACTAACACTCAAGGAAGAACAAACTATGAACACAAAATCATTAGATAAGCAATTAACCATAATTTTAAAAGAAAACTTTACACTAATTATAAACCTAGCATAAGCATAGTCTTCAAAAAAGGCAAAAACCTAAAATTAATAACAAATAAAAAAATTAGAGACTAAAACATAAGAAAATAAACAATTTTTACTATATTAGAATATTAAACCAATAAGGATTTCTATAAATATAAAACACACTAGAAAATAACAAAAAAAAAAAAACCTCTCTTTTAACCATATAAATATCAAAGAAAAGACATGAATTAAAATACTAAAGTATATACCATCATACATGAAAATCGCATATTTCATTTACACACAAAACAAAAATTAATTCAAAAATTTTTCATAGTAAAATTAACATATCATACAAAAGAGAAACACACACATAAATAGAGATAGTATATAAGAAAAAACAAAAATGGCCTCACCATAATTACACACATACAATTAAAATTTTATATAAATAAAAAATGTTCACACAATTTACATACAAAAAATTTTTTTTAACAACAATAACATGACACCACACACAAAAAAAAAAAAAAAAAAATACTTTTTTATAAACAAAACGTGAAATTGCAAAACAAAAGAAAAAGAAAAAGATAATACAATACAAAATTGCACTCATTCAAAATAAAATTCGTTCAAGGCTAAAAAGAAAACGTAATATGATATATGTAAATAAACAGTAACACCGTAGGTCAGGTTATACAACAAAAACATATAAAACAGCACGCGACACAAGGGCAAACCGGAACAAAAATCCACAAGAAATACGACACAATCACGTAAGACTTCCACACATAACAGAAACGAGAGCAATAACCTACAACACACGACGAAAACATATGGAACTACAAATAAAATCAAAACCTTAACAACAACAGAAACGTAAAATAACCTAACAAGAAGTAAAAGTCAACATACAACACCAAAATTGGATAGAACAATTGGATAGAACAATGACACCCCCGAAAATGGAACAGACAAACTCCAAATCAACAGACCAAAACGACGAACAGTAAACCATATACACATATATCACGTTAACTAAAATTTTCTCAACAACCTCAAAATTTTAGCTCATTCAAACAGGGAAGGTGTTGTAGAATCATAAAAAACAAACATAAAAAACCTTCCCACACAATCATCTAAAAACATTTTCACACGCAACTAAAAAAACACGTGCACATAAAAATAACAAAATTACAAAATTTAATTAAAACTAAACCACAAAAACAAAATGCAATTTCACGGAAATTAAAATAAATAATTTTACGACCTAAAAATCAATTTAATAATTTGACCCAAAATTTACTACTAATAAGCAATTTCATATAATTTTACGAATGGAAAATTTCCACTCGACACCATTTTTCAAAGCAAAAAAAAAAAAGAAAATAGGCAACAATATAAAAGCCAAAAAACACAAAATTCGAGTCAATCAAAAACAGTAAATCGAAAAGAATCAATCGTAAACAATCATTCAAAAACGGTCAATCAAAAACGGTCAATCAAAAATTGTGCTTTTATCAATAAACAAAATTAAAATTAAATTATTTCAAGCAAAAGTTCAAATAGTGTTTATTCTGTGTAATCTAAAATTTTACAAATAAAGTTTTCATATACCAAATTCATATTAAATTAGCTTAAGTTAAAACCTAAAAGTGTTCTCTAATTAATGTAAAATATATATGTGCAAGTAATATATATTGTGTGCAATCTAAAATTTTACAAATAAAGTTCTCGTATACTAAATTCATATTAAATTAGTTTAAGTTAAAACCTAAAAGTGTTCTCTAATAAATTTAAAATATATATGTGCAAGTAATATATATTGTGTGTAATCTAAAATTTTATATATCAACATCAAAATTTAATTAGTGCAAGTTAAGAATCTAAATCGATAAAATTATAAAATTACTAAACTTAAGCAAAATTTTATTATATCTGAGTTATTCTATCAAAATTATAAATTACAATAACAATTAATTCAATAAATCAATTGCGTTTTGACTTAAAATAGTGAAACATAGCGTATTCATCTTTACTAACGTAGAATCATCATCACCATCTCAAATTCAAGTATAACCAGGTAAGAATTTAACATTATAATTAAATCTTATTTCATTTTATTATATTATACCTAATTGCATCATACCATACCACATTAAATTTCATTT
Organism: Nephrotoma appendiculata; assembly: GCA_947310385.1. Taxonomy (NCBI): domain Eukaryota; kingdom Metazoa; phylum Arthropoda; class Insecta; order Diptera; family Tipulidae; genus Nephrotoma; species Nephrotoma appendiculata. Next base: position 323,847,092 of record OX371224.1, on the reverse strand, counting down.
AAAGCATTCTATTATAGAATGCAACAATCTCAATTATCAAAGTTGAACTAAACAAATTTATTCAAAATCCATATCATTTATAATAATATTAGCGCATAATTCATTTTATAATACATTTAAAATTTACAACACAACACAACTAAACTACAATATTTTACGACATTAACATAATACAACATATAAAGAAAAACGAAAATATTACAATATCAGTCCCCAAAATAAAGTATTATACATCAAAAATACACCCGAAAAATAAAACATAAAACACAGCTCTACCCATTTTTTGCATGGTTGGCTCATATACGGATACAAAATCTTAAAGCACAAGTCGTACTTTGAACTCGTTTATACAACGAGCTGCCTGCTATAAGACACGCCCGTTATAACCGTCCTAACCTGGAGACCCCCTTTCAATTTGTGTAACAATTTCTATAGCGGTAATTTGAATTGGTTTATTAATTTGAAAGCGACATCTTTTAACAGGTTTAGTAATTGCGAAAAGCTTTATCAAATTATAATATTTTTATTTGTTGAAGCTCTGTTTTGTTTATACTACAGGATGAAACAATATAGGCTGCGAATTTGTTGCGATGAAAAATCAAATTTTTAACAAGTAACGAAAAAACAGTTTTCGAAGTCTGTCATCAACAATGTTGAAATGGAACCCAAAACACAATAATCCCCATATTACATTGCTACTCCAAAAGCATTTTTTAACGAACGTTTATTTTGGAAAAATAATACTGACTTTTTTATGGAACACTCTATACTAATTTCTAATTTTCTGTACATACATTTGAACAAATTCTTGTTTCTACAAAAAAAATGTGTTAAACTAATTTAAATGTTTTTGCGTTACCTCAACATAATATGACTTAATATTAAAATATGCTTTTCCTGAATATTGAATTAACTATTCACATTGAAAATTCAAACAAAGAATTTTCGTTTTTATATACAAAAAAGCTTCTAAAAAAACACTAAAATACACTGGTTGGTATGAAAAAGTACGAAAAGCTTCCCCTCTATGGAAAGCACATGGAAAAAATGGCGGAATTTTACGGCTCTTATATTAAGGAGGCTCTGATTATATACAAATTATACACTATTCAATAAAGTGAAAAAATCCAGTAATTTATCAAAATATAAATAAAACAAATTTTTTTTTTAAATGTTTTAATTCTTTAAAATTAGATAATTTTGAGTATACATAATTTGAAAAACAATTAAAATTTGGTTAAACTACCTTTCTTTTTAATCACAGCTTTTATTCTTTCAAGTATGCTACAAATTTAAATATTGATCATATTGCAAATTTGATCACTATTTCTCCATATTTTTCAATATTTTTTTAGAGTGGACACTGTAGCATTGAGGGTTTTATATACGTTGAACTTAAGTTAGGCCCTACAATGCTCGACAGGGTTTAAATCCGGAGAATTGCCCAGCCAGGGCAGAGGATATAAATATTTTGGTTAAGGAGGACTTTTTTTTCTAAAAAAAGAAAACATTAATCATGATGGAGAGGATTTATTGTCCTTGAAAGTTCAATTAATACTCCCCTTTTCAGTAACGCACACATACACCCATTCACAAACTCACACAATTACAGTAGTACCTGCACGTTGCAAGCTCCATCTCAACCTGCACACTGACATGAACCGTTTTTATTAATTTTGTGGTATTGCGAGGAGCTTCACCTTGCATACGAGTGTAAGAGTATTGGCCTTGAGGTAGCAACCTCATATATGGAAACAAGACGTCTGTTAACACCTTTTCATATTGTTCTTTTTGCAGGGTTTCCTCTTCGAAGTATATTGGACCAGACCCATCTCCACTAATGCAGTACCATAGCATTACTGATGGTGGAAGTTTTATGCTCCTAACTACGCTCTCTCTCTCTCTCTCTCTCTCTCTCTCTCTCTCTCTCTCTCTCTCTCTCTCTCTCTCTCTCTCTCTCTCTCTCTCTCTCTCTCTCTCTCTCTCTCTCTCTCTCTCTCACTAGCCACATCCCATGAAGGGATCCTAACTACGCAGTTCTCCCTAAACCTCTCTCTTGGTCTCCTTCTGACGAACTGGGTCGATTCTGTAACGGGCTCTAGCCTGCATTCGGAACTAAATATAACCTATAAATTTGAAAAAAATTTAATTTCGCGTTTTTTTATTTAATTTTTTAACATACATAATGTTAAAAATTCGATTTTCCTTCTTTCAGTCGTTTATTGTCCAGCGCTTATGAAGTTCAGCCTAAAGACGTTTTTTCCGCTTTTTTTCAGTGAGTATGGGTTTCTTTGCTGGATGCCTGCATTTAAAATTATTTTCATATAGTCCTCGTCACAATGTCATCGCTGATATCCTTATCCCTTCTTCACTAAGCTGTTTTTGTAGCATGCTTGCAATTGCTCTGCGTTTTTCTAAGGCCGATTGAATAATTTGCCGGTCTGTTCTGGGCGATGTCTTCCTGATCCCTTTACAGTTTCTTCTCTTGGTCTCCTAAAATGAACCCCTAGATGGAAGAATCATTGTCAAAATACTTACTGATGCGCAACAAACTTTTTTATTTTTGCGCGATCTCGCGGCATGAATGGTTTTTTTGTTTTTAATAATGCTCCGATAGCATGTTTTTTCACTGCTTAGGCCTTTTTTTAACCCATTTTTGAAAATAATTGTCTCAGGCCAATCTTTCCAAACATACACACTCACACTTTAACTTAAACACAAGTTTTTTAACTAAATGATAAAAATCATTGTACGCATCACTTCGCAGTCACAAATTTCTAAAAACACTTTGTCAAACCGCGCGTCAATCATAAAATGAGAGAGAGAAAAATGAGATAGACTAAAAGTAAAATATGCATGCCATTGATCTCTTGAGTACTTTTTCAGGTAATAATTTTATTGCGACCTTTTAAGAATGTGGTAAAATAATCTTAAAACAATAACAGATGTGATCCTAAATGCATTTTATTACTTTGAATATTTTAAAATATAAAACAATAGCAGAAATTAGGAATTTCCAAAACACTGGAACACAAAAGTGTCCATAATCCGATGAACAGGGACCTTAGTATTGACTGTGCCATAGTTTGTCAAACGTGACAACTAAATACTTTTGAGATAAAAATCCAGTATCACATTCTCTAAAATTATAAACTTTATTTCATAAAATTCGTTATGGTTATCGGCATCACTTTCTGGTGGTGAGGCTACGAATAATCCAGGGCGATAGTGTGTATTATAATTAATCCAGTCAAGAATTCATCCAATCAAGAATTATTTTCTTGAATAAATTCTTTAGTAAGTAAAGTGTTTTTCCCATTTCCACTTTTCTTTCTAGATTTAAATTTTTTATAAGAGTTGAAAACTTCGAATTGCTAAGCTTCTGCAAACATTTTTAAAATTCCTTAGTTTTTTATTTAAATTTTTAAAATATTGGTGAAATGACTCACACTTTTCTTTTATTCACATTTTTATATACATGGTTTAGCACAGATTGAGTAAACATAATACATAGGTATGTAATATATACCTACATTATATCAACACTTGATATTAGTTAATAATTCGATTTATTATTATGATATTTCACTATACAATTAACAAATTATATTTATTAACAGTATTAACAACTTCACAAATCTACAATAAAACTTCAAAACACTTTTACTCACTACACGATATTCACAGAACTGAAAAAAAATCAAACGATCCTTACAGTATAGAAATCCCGTTTTTAACCAAAAATATTCGTTTTTCTATTAATTTTATAAGACTAATCGTATAAAACTACATTTGTATATGATAAATATATTAATTTCATACCAATCAAGGCATAAGAGTGAAGTTTTATACTGTAGGTTATAAAAAGTATACAAAAGAAAGTATAGAAATTCTTTGTATACTATGAATTTGTATAAAATATATTACAGAATTATATAAACGAATTATATAGGTTCAATATTTATAATTTTTATATAGAATTTCATATAAATATAAATTATCTGAACAAAAATATAAATAAATTTATAGAATATCTGAAAATTTTTTAGTGTGTATTATCGAATGTTGTCCAATTTTCATCGCTCGTTTGTTAGCAATCTCTTTAAAAATGGCTTGATTTCGTTTCGTTTCAGAAGCATTTTGTAGTTCAAAATTCGGTCCATTAAATTTTCACTGTTAATTCATGTGGTACCCAAATATCGTACTTCTTTCTGTATCCAAGCATCATGCAAATTGAACACCGAAATTTCTGGAAATGTAACGAGCAAACCATTTGCTTGTTGCTAATTTTGATAACACATCATTACCATAAACCGAAAGTTTTTTTCACAAACCTGCGCGGTATTATCACCCTGGCCGAAGTGATATTGTAAGTATGTTTTCAGAACTTTGGGCCAACTATTAGAATGTAATAATTTTCGAGTAAATAAAGAAATGTCACAATTTTTGTAATGATTTATGGACCTTTGAAACGCGGCTTCACCTTTTTCCCCATCTAAAGGTTTGACAAAAATGATGATTGAATTCGTTCGGTCAGAATTGGCTCTTATCGTTTGGTCACTTGCGATTAAAAATAATGAAAAATTCAAAAAAAAAATTCCCGGGTTTCACCACATTGAAAGAAAATCATACCGTCATCAAATTCGTTAGGTTATCATTATTCCTAGGATTCCTCAACAGATTTTGGCGGGTCATTTTTTTATTGCGAAAAAACTTTGCTTTCTTGGGAATTTTATAGGATTAATAACAAATCCAATTGGAATAAACCGTTTAGAAAAAAATATATCATTTTCAAAAAATTGATCTAAAGTGGGAGACATAAGATAAAATCAATTCAATTTTTAAGTTCAGCATGGCTAGGTCACTATAGTTGATGTCGTTTACTTAAGAACTCATCACTTCCATACGATGCAAAGTTAACGGATCTGGTAAAATGAACAATACTAATAATTTGATAAATCCAACGAAAACTTAAATTCCGACTATTTCCACCATAATAAACCCATGTTCGTGACTTATTCGGTTCTCTTGGAAGGACCGGTTGAATATGTGCACTCTGTTATTTCCATCAAACTTGTTGTACTTTTCGCATCGAATAGCAATATTCACCTATAGTTCGAGTATAAACTATAATGAGTGGTTTTGCGTGGCCTTAATGTTAGTTGCCAAATGTTCATTATTTCTGATGTGCTCTCAGAGCCCTCGGATACGCTGAAAATTTAATAGTACCAGCTGTATGGTCCCTGTCCTATTTTGTTGTAGCGTCTATCCTGACAAATCAATGTGACCTCTTTACCGCATTCGCAGCAGAGTTTGGAACGATCGACCATGGTACGGTTTATACACCAAACTACAAACCATTCATTAAATATTAACGTTAAATATTAACGAATCTATGAAATTTATGCTTATCAGCAGAAAAAGCCTTCTTCCTCACCGGCATTAATCTCCCCGGAACCACCGCTGGGAATGACTTCCAAAGGTAAAGTGCCTGGTAAAGCACTTTAAAAAAATATCCCAATAAATTATAACAAAATTCGTAATTTATGGAAAGAGCTCAATTGAAGTTTAATTAATTTTTTATCGCGCAATTCTCCATTTTCAGTAAAATTTAAAAAGCTGATCTGAACAAATTTTTTTTAAAATATTCTACAAAATTTTTGTTTTTAATCAATTTCACGTATGCAATACATTTAAAAATTTTGCAAAAAGTTGAAAGCTCATCATCTTGGACACGGTCTAACTTTGAGGATGAAGATGATTTACCACTGTCGTCATTCTTATCAAAACGATCTAAAACTTATGAAAAAACGAAATGGTTGGATGCTGAATTGTCATTGAATTTATAGTTGCCAACTGTGACGAAATGAAGCCTCTAGATGAAGTGGTAAATTTGTCAAACCCAATCGTATATTTTATTTTGTTTCTTGATGTAAATGTTATAACTATAACATAGTGACATAGACCAATTTAAATAGTTGTCAATAAAATGCTGCCATAAATGTGTCTCATGATGAGATAAGGATATTCCTAGGAGGTTTGATGTTATCGGGTTACGATAAATATTCAAAAAAACGAATGTATAAGAAACAACAGATTTGAAATGATTTTACACAACTTACACTTGAACGATAATTCAAAATATAACCAAAGTGACAAACTGCGTCCTCTAATAAATTCGTATTAAAATTTTCGAAAATTTGGAGGGATGGATAAAAAACTTTCAATAGATGAAAGCAATTATACCTTATTATGGTAAAAATTATGCTCAGCAAGCTTATACGATTTGGCTACAAAAATTGTGCGATTTGTATCTCTAACGGATGTATGTTAGGTTTTTATAAACATATATACGAAAAACAGAAATATCGAGAGTTTGAATTAAAGGAAGACGTCGTGCTTCAATTTTTAAAAATGGCAGAAGTTCCACCACAAAAAAGGGCTCAAAACATTTTTTGATACTTTTTACGAGTGTTAAATTATTGCGACATCTCTGTTCGCATCATCTGTCCGCTTCCAGATCAGGCGCGGATCCAGAAAAGGCCCCAGGGGGGGGAAGGGGGGGGGCGAATATTAAAAAAAAACACAAAATTTTCAATAACTAAAAAAATAATATTACATTTTATTTAAAAAAATAAAAACTCGGTGCAAAATTATACATAAATCAATAGAAACCTTAATTTTATTAAATTCATAATAAAAACTCAATTCGTCTGTTCGACTGCCTTCCGTATCGATCATTGATATTCGATGGCTTTAATTCCTGAGCAATATCTCTGTGAATATGGAGAAGGGCTAGTCCAACTAAGCGAGATTCAGTCATAGTAGACCGAATCCACGTTTTCAACCGTTTTATTGTTGAAAAACTCCTCTCAGCACTTGCAACGCTAACCGGTAGGCTTGCTAAAATAATTAATATCATTTGAATCGCGGGAAAAACTTCTACATCACAATGGTCCAGTGAGTTTATGGCATCGGTGGGAATAATACCTTTATTTTCTTGTTCTCGTAACCATTTGTTGTGCCAGATAATTATTTCGCCTATTACTGTTTCAAAAGAAATGTTCTTTTTCTGGAAATAAAATTTTAATTTAGTGAAAATTGCTTCACTTGTAGATTGAAGAGTCTTTGCTGATAGTTTTATAATGTTAGATGGAATGACTGCACCTAACTCTAATAGATTTAAACTATCGTTTCCAAATCTTGTTTTGATATCCTCAATTACAGAATCCAGCATGGGAATATAAATTGTAATTCTGTAATAATCGATAGGTGCTGCAACATCAGGATTCTCTCTATTTGTTTGTCGTTTAACGAGCCGCGGCAAAGATATATCTATGTCTAATTCTCTCATCAAATCACTCGCTTCTTTAAAAATTGTAGAAAACACTTCCTCGCTATGCGTTCTTTGAAATTCCAGCGCTTTTAAACAATCTAGAAATGAATTATTAGCAGATAGTTAGCAGACAATTAACTGAATGGTAGAGAAATGGCTAAGCTATGGGATAAACAAAACAAAGCAATTATGAATTCGGAATTGCAAATGCATAAACTAAATAATTTTGCCTTTCGAGATGATTCAGATTCTTGCCACTTAGATGTTTAATGTTAAATGATTAAAGTTAAAGCTTCGATAATTTGTGAAAACGAGGATTTAAAAAGGATTACGGAATCATGACGCTCTACCCAATGGGTTTCACATAAGGAATGTAGCTGCCGCTTTAAAATACTTTTTAAAACAAAATTTCGTTTAGGTGATGCATTAAAAAAATTAATTATTTCCTTCATTGTTCCCACTGCATTTCTAATAGCTTGTACATTAGAAGATTTGGAAATACCTAGATTAAGTGCATGATTATTACAATGGCACTGTACAGTATGTGATAACACTTTCTGTATTTCGGAAACGGCACCCTTCTGAACTGAAATCATTACACTGCAACCATCAGTGCACACTCCTACACAATTAGAAACATCGAAAAAATTGTCCTTTAAAAAATTTACAACGGTTTGTCCTATTATCTTACCACTGAGTATTGGTTCTTCGGAAGTTAAATTATTACTATAATTTGCATTATGACAATCTAGAAATGCAACAAAATCTTCCCGGATGCCACCATTATACACGTAACGAAACACGATTGACATTTGCGATGTGTGGGATATATCGGTCGTTTCGTCGAAAATTAAGCTATAATATTTTGTTTGCTCCATTCTTTCCTTAATAACAGAAAGTATTTCGGCACCACAACATTGTATGAGTTCATTTTGCGTTGTTTTACTGATATAAGTTGATCTTGAACTGGAATTTTTAAGCTGTTCTTCTAACTCTTTATCACCAGCGTGAACTCGGTATCTTAGAATCTCACGAAAATTTCCTTCGTTTTCTCTTTCCTGATTTTGTAATAAAGCACCATCATCTCTATGACCGCGAAAAGCAATATTTTGACGACCTAGAAGAATAATGGTCTCAATTATGGGGATAAGTCTCTTTCTGTTTTCTAAAATTTGTTTATTTCGATGAGAATCAATTTGATTTCTTATGTCAATGGTCGGAGTTTCATAACTATTCAAGAAAAACTTGCCAGATTGAACTGCTTCACAATGATATTGCGCTTGATTATGATTGTTTAAAATGCCATCTTTTCCTAATAATTTTGCGAATGAAGTAACAGGTTCAGTGACCAGTACTTTAAGTGAAACAGTTTTATGTTTTCCACCAAGGTTTGAATGGGTAAATAATGGGCAGTATTTACAAAATAATCCTTTTTGCGTGTCTGAAAAAACTAACCAATGGAAAGCAGTTAAATGATTATGGGAAACATATCGCTTTTCGATTTTCCCATTTTTTTGTGTTGGGAATAGGGAAACTTATAATTTCTCGGTGGTATCCACGGATTTTTAATTAAATTATATTTTGTATACTCGTCAACATTTAATATTGTCTTGTTTTTGATATACCGGCCAATATCAAATTGGTGGTTAATTTCTTCATTTGAGGCGTTTTGAATATTTACATTGATAATAGAAACAGAATTGTTTTCAGTTACAGTATCGTCACTGACATGCGCAGATGCAGGTGTACATTGAATATTAACTTTAGTAAAAAAGGAATCAATTTTTGCATTTCCCAACTTTCGTTTACTCATTATTTCTAATTTTCGACAAACACAACCTGTTGTGTGTGGTGCCTATAATAAACAAAAACTTTCAATACTTTTTGAAAACTTATTACACAAATAATTATTAAAATGGTTAACGATTTCACAATTAAACCCTTGGCACTAGAATATGACGTTTAAATAAAATGTTAGGTTGTGTTTGACACTACTACTATCAAACATTATTGCATATTATATTTTATTTTAAATACGGAACACAAGTTCTTTTTTTACCGCTTATGCTGGGAACACAATATCATTTTTTACCGCTTACGTTGTTAACATAATGACATTTTTTATCGTGTACGTTGTGCATAAATTTGTTGCGTGGAAATAACAAAATATGTAACATTCAATTTTGCGTAAAATTGTATGTTACATATTTTGCTATTTATGTTTTGATCAGCAAAAAATTGAAATGTATAAACACATCATCGTTCTCGGGGGTGCGATCGCCCCCACCGCCCCCCCTCTGTGTCCGCGCTTGTTCCAGATAAAAAACACTGGAATCGTTAAACTCGAGGAACTATAGTTTTAAATCAAGCGAGCAGGTTTTACAATGGAAGGATAACAAAGTTGTTGTTGCAGCTTCAAATTATGAAGCACAAGAAACCACATACACCAAACGATGAAGCCGAGTTGCAAAATCAAAGGTTCCAATTTATCAACCACAACTCATTGCCAGCTACAACAAAGAAAAGATACGACGAAAGAATCACTTGATCTCATACAACGACACCTAAGATGTGCTTACTGCAAAAAAAGTAAAATGTATTTGCCAAAAATGTCAGGTTAAGCTTCATCCCAAAGATTGCTTTATTAGCTACATGAAGTATAAATTGTTATTTGAACAATTTTAAGCAGGCGGTACATAGGATATAATTTTCCGCCAAAAATTACACTTTGTGCACTAATGGGATAACGTTTCTGAGCCTGTGTGATTTTTTTTTTTTATTTTTTATTTTATTTATAATTTATATTACACCAGATTTACGGGTGACGGTCTCTTTATCTTAAACAATTTATCGTGTTTCAATTTACCGTAGAACAGTTTTTCGTAGACACAATTTATCGTGGACACAATTTATCGTGAGACAATTTATCGTTTAACAGTTTTATGCGTGTTCTTAACCGATTATGATGGGATTGGGTATGTTGGATGGAAATGGGATTCTGAAATGATTTTTGGAAGTAGAAATACTATTCAAATACGGTGTTTAATAGGCGTGACGATAATCACTAATTGTGATGCTATTATACGATGTTATTTTCAATTAACATTTTTTCCTGTATCGTTTAAATATCTAATTTGTAATAAAACACTTGTTCAACGAGTTGGTGGATGCTTTCCGTGCGATTGAAGTTGAGTAGAGGGAGTAGTAGTAGGTTTCATTTCGTTTGTTTCAGTTTAAGATATTCATATTCATTATTCACTTCTTCTTCAGTATATGGTATTCTATTCAATAAACTAATAAACTTTTTATTTGTTATTAAGTTTTCGTACTTTATTGAAAACGATAATGTTTGACGTCAATCGCATTGCATTGTGCAAATTCTTTATTTTTTGTTAAATTATAAACTTCTATGGGCGCACACATCTAGATTTTTACCTCTTTGCGGTGCTGGCTGGGTAACTCTAAACTAATACGGAAATCGAGAGAAAACGATGTAGGAGAAATTTTAACCTTTATGTCCTTTGACACTACATGTTAGGGCGAATTATGGCCGCCACAAATCCAATACCACATAAGCGTATTGTCTCCAGGCTAGAGATGACGGAAGTGGGCGTTTGACTTATACCAAGGAGATTGCTATGTACATGTATATCACTATAGTCCGTAATGCACACACGTGTCAACCCAATAAGATGATTGAGCGGCAAGCGAACTATCTGCTCTGATAAAAAAGCCTTTTAAGATTTGAGATCTCCAGAACCTTTCGAAGCAAGCTTAAATTCGCACTCTGGACGTAGTTATATATACTACAAGAGTTAAGATTGTCTGGGAGTTTAATAAGTAACTCCACCGATGGTTACACATTTTACTAGAAAATTTAATAGAAAAATTAAAAATAGAATTTAACGTTTTCGTCCAAAAGCGAGTACAGTAATTTATCATTGACTATCGTCCAATCAAGATGCGGCTAAGCATGGGTCGAGTTCCGTTCCAGGTGGCCACTTTTCCAGAACTTGTTATAAACATCATTATAGAATCTCATTTCCACGGAATGGCCGAGTTCCGTTCCAGGTGGTCATATTCCAGAACTTCTTCCAAAAATCATTTAAGAATCCCATTTCCATCCAACATACCCAATCCCATCATAATCGGTTTGGAAACTACCGAGTTCCATCCCACATGGCCATATTCCAGAACTTTTTCCAAAAATCATTTAAGAAGCCCACTAATTTGGATATTCGCCGAAAACCTGTTCTACGATCAATTATGTCCACGATAAACTGTTCTACGATAAATTGTCGACCACAATCTGTTCTACGATAAATTGTCCACGATAAACTATTCTACGATAAATTGTCCACGATAAATTGATTCCACGATAAGTTGCTTCCACGATAAATTGTTCTACGATAAATTGTTCTACGATAAATTGCTCACGATAAATTGTTCACGATAAATTGACAGTAAACCAATTTCTGGTGGTGTTGTTGATTTGCATTTAGTTGTTCGATGATGTCCTTGTAGGCGTTACCGGCACGTTGGTCAAGCACACCAAATAATTCATTAGCAATCGTGCCAATAAAATCGAAAGGAGACCGTTTATGGCGCACAATTTTGTTTTCGCCTAAAGAGCTTATTATATTATTTTGCTCCCTTAACTCACTGTGGGACGCTTTTATTTGGGATACAATAGTTTCGCAGTGGTTCATGTTATCCGTGTGGGCTGGAGCTATCAGCATAGCCCCATGTTTAGTTCCGTTTATGCATAACCTGTCCAGGTGACGAGTGCACTGCTCAAGATAGTCTAAATCAGCTAAATATTGTGTAAGATTAATGTACGTTATAATCTTCCACTCACCGTTGATTAGATTACCTTGACCTATTTTATCAAAGTAAATTCCAGGATGAGAGTTGAACCGTGATATGTTGTATTTCATTGTTGTTCCTTGGCCTAACACCGTTCCCAGTATGCAGATTACTGAGAGTGTATGCAGCAATAGCCTTGAGTTGGTGTTTGCTCTTGTCACTCGTCTATGTAAATTCGGCTGCTTTTCCTCGGTGTTGGTCGGAACTGTATCTTCGGACCTATCTGTTGTTAATGGTTCTTCTTTTGGCAGAGCTGAAAGCTTTGTGATGGCCCTTTTGTATATAGAATTTCCTGCGCCGCGTATTGAGATGACTCGTACATGTCCATCCGCGCCTGGATGTACTTCAACTACTCTGGCTCGTATCCATTTAGAAGGTGGTAAGTTTTCTTCTTTTTGAAGAACGAGATCCCCTACGTTGATTTGTGGCTTCGAATGTAACCACTTTGGACGCTGTTGCAATCTTCGAAGATATTCGTTGCTCCACCCCTTCCAAAAGTCTTGTTTTAATTTTTCCAGTAGCTGCCACCTTGAAAGCCGACTAATATTTGAATTCATTAGATCATCTTCGGGTACTGTTGTTATTGACGAGCCTATTAGGAAATGACCTGGTGTGAGTACTTCTAGATCATTTATGTCATTAGATATTGGGCATAAAGGTCTAGAATTTAGCACTGCCTCTATTTGATTTAGAACGGTTGTCAATTCTTCGTAGGTCAGTGTCGTATTTCCCAGAATTTTCTTCAGGTGGGTTTTGACTGACTTCACGCCAGCTTCCCATAATCCACCGAAATGCGATGATGTTGGTGGTTGGAAATGCTATGTTATACCTTCTGAAGCTAGCTCTTCTGATACAATTTTTTTAAAGTCCGCTAGAGCTTCTTTTTTCATTTTTTCAGCTGGTTGTTGGCTCCAATGAAGTTTGTTGCGTTGTCGCTGTACAAGTTACTGCATAATCCTCGCTGAATATTTTGAAAGCTGCAATGAGCGCCTCAGTAGTGAGATCTGTTACTACCTCTATGTGGATAGCTTTAGTTGCAAGACAGATGAAAATCGCCATATAGCCCTTATAAGTTTTATGTCCTCTACTTTTGCTCGTTTTTAACTGTAGTGGACCTGCATAATCAATGCCATTATGAGTGAATGGCCTAAACGGTTGCACTCTTGGAGATGGTAGATTTCTCATTAGCTGGTTACCCCCTTGATGAGTTCCAAATCTGTGGTGACGCATTTTTAAATTACCGTTTTAGTGGCATTTTTTGCACGTATGATCCAATACTTCTTACGTTTGTATGAGAGCGTAAGTTGAATACCTCCATGCACTGTTTTCAAGTGCGCATAATTGATTATTGCTCTACTGAGCTGATGATTATAGGGAAGTATCGCAGGATGTTTTTCTTCTTAATTTAGAAATGAATTTTGGAGTCTTCCGCCTACTCGCAGAATTCCATGTTGATCCAAAAAAGGGTTTAATTGTAAAGGGTTATCCAATTCAAGCTTGATAAAGTAAACTTAAAAAAAACACACAAAATATTCGGAATGTATTGTAATTTTTATTTCATTTTACAGATTGATCCTTGCCATTTTTAGTTAAACAAGATATCATTCAAATGTCCTCCACGGGACTTCTTACAGGCCTTGATTCTTTTGAGGTAATTTTCAATGACTTTTCGGCACATTTCGGGCGGTATCTCGGCCATTACCTTACGAATATTAGTTTTCAATTCGTCAAGAGTTTGAGGATTGTTTGCGTAAACACGATCTTTCGCGTAGCCCCACAAAAAGAAATCCAAAGGCGTTAAATCACAGGATCTTGGAGGCCAATTGACATCAGCCAATCGCGAAATCAAACGTCCAGGAAATTTCTCTTGCAAAAGATCTCGATTTGCTCGTGTTACGTGACTGGTTGCTCCATCCTGCTGGAACCACATATCGTCAAGATCATAATCTTCGATTTTCGTAAAAAAATAATCGGTTAACATGCGGCCATAGCGCTCAGAATTGACGGTAACGGTTCGTCCATGGTTGTTCTCAAAAAAATACGGCCCAATCACACCACCAGACCACAATGCGCACCAAACAGTGACTTTTTCCGGGTGTAATGGCTTCTCTACAATCAATTGTGGATTTTCTGAGCCCCAAATTCTACAGTTTTGCTTATTAACGTATCCACCAAGCGAAAAATGAGCTTCATCACTGAAGAAAATTTTGTTCTAAAAATCAGCATCAGCAGATTTAATAATTTTAACGCGTTGGTCGATTGTTAAATGCTCCATATTCTTAAATGGCAGAATGTCAACTAAATAAATGACAGCGTACTTGACGTTTATCTTTGACAGATGTCGGTATACAGATTTCTACTTTATCAACCTCGAATTGGATATGTAGTAACGTTTTTTTTTTTTGACTGACTTGTTCTTCAGCAATTCTTCTATTTCCTCCTTGAAAAGATAACGCTGAGTTTGTTTTATAATGCTTCATGTAGATCGTGATCATCTACATTCTCTCTTTTGCATCTTTTGGTAAAGATGTTTACATTCTTTACGATTCTTTTTAGTTTCATGAAGCTTGAAGTTTTTCTATTACGCGTATGAACTGGTTGTCTTTCTCGACGACAGTTGCCATATTTGCATGTTTCAGTTCAGCTTCTGCTTGTTCATCAAATTCTTGGTATCCTTCCATTGACTGATGATTTTTATTGTCTTTTAACCATTGTGGTCCAGTCCACCAGATGTTGTGATTGATAAGTTCCTTTGTTGTTATTCCTCGAGTAGCACAATCAGCCGGATAATCTTTTGATTTTATATGATGCCATTGATGCGGTTCAATCAAGCTTCGGATTTCTGATACTCTATTGGCAATGTAAGATTTGAACTTTTGAATATCGCCTTGTTCCATGAAAGTGCTATCGTGGAATCAGTCCATGCGTAAGTTGGTGCTTGTTGTATATTTAGTGATTGCTTGACTTCTTGTAGTAGTTTCGCAGCTAGAACGGTTCCGTTTAACTGTAAACGTGGTAAAATTAATTTTTGTTTTGTTGGTGCCACTCTTGTTTTTGCTGCTATTAGGCTGATGTCGACTCGCGCTCTTGTGACTACTTTCAGATAAACGCAAGCTGCATATGCCTGTTCTGAGGCGTCACTAAATCCATGGACCTCGACGATTGATTCACTTGTGAACCCTATCCATCTCGGTATTTTCAATTCATTAAGCAGAGTAAGTTCTTCTATGTAGATGACCCACTGCCTTGCGATTTCTTTGGTGACCAGCTCATCCCAACTAAGCCCTAAAAGCCACAGTTTTTGATTCGTAATTTTCGGAGATATTAATATTGGGGCTAGCCATCCTAATAGATCAAATAGTTTGGCTGTCGTGGAGAGGATGATCCGCTTCGTCACTAATCCAGTATGCGCAGGGAGGTGTACATTAAATTCAAAGATGCCCGTGCCTGATTTTCAATAAAGCGCGAGAGCTTTAACGGTTTCATCTATTTTAATTTTGTATACATCTGTGCTTCCGGCCTCGGTGACGTGAATTAGTAATTCCTTATGGTTGCTTGTCCACTTCCTTAAACTGAAACCGCTTCTTCGAAGTAGCTGATTTAATTGATTTTGTACCAGCAGCGCTTCTTTTATTGTGTCAGATCCTGTCATGAGATCATCGACATAAAAATCGGTTTTTACCACCTGATATGCAGATGGTAATGATTTTTTCTCATCCTCTGCCAGTTGTTGTAATGTTCTGACGGCAAGGTAAGTGGCTGATGAAGTCTCGTACGTGACTGTTTTTAATTGGTACTCCCAAAGTTTCTCAGTTGGAGATTCACGCCAAAGTATGCGTTGAAAGTTCCTGTCTTCTGCAGCAATCCATATTTGCCGAAACATTTTTTCAATGTCTGCGGTAAACACGTATTTGTGCTTTCGCCTTCTCATGACGATATGCCAAAGGTCTTGTTGTAATTTTGGACCGACATGCATTATGTCATTTAGCGACCGTCCGTTGGTTGTTTTGGCTGAGGCATCAAACACCACTCTTAACTTTGTTGTAGTGCTTGATGGTTTGAGGACGGCGTGATGCGGCATATAGTATGTGGGTTCGGCTGTTGAAGCGTTAGCGATTTTCTGCATATGCCCAAGCTGTTCATATTCTTCCATAAACTTTTTGTATTGAGCCGCTAACTTGTCGTTTTTTAAAAGTTGTTTTTCCAGTTGGAGGAATCTAGCTGTTGCCTTCTTTTTGAGTCACCTAATTTTCCATCAATGCTGTTAAATGGTATTTTTACGGTGTACCTGCCATTTGATGACCGTTTGATGCTGCTTTGGAATATCTCTTCACACTTTTCTTCTTCGGGTGTTTGCTTTCTTGGCGGATGTAAATCTTCGATTTCCCAAAATTTTTTAAAAGTTTTTTCAATTTCTTCTAAAGAGTTCTTTTCGGTAGTAATCGCAGTTGTGATCGTTAGTTTTTCAATCGGCTTGACAGTTTTGGTGGTTTTTCCCAGAATTATCCACCCAAGTTCGGAGCTTTGAGCTATTGGTTGTTGATTGTTTTGCGTCATAATTTCAGGTAGTATAATATCCGCATAGTAATCTGCCCCTATAAGTAAGTCTATCGGTGCTGAAGTGTAGTAGTTTGGATCGGCTAGTGGTAAGTTCTTTAGAGTATCCCATTTTTGACTGACTATTGTTTGCTGTGGCTGATCGTGTGTTATTTTGTTTACTACAAGGGCTTTTATAATTAACTTAAATTCAGAGTTGAATCGCGGCATTATTGACAGTGTAGCTGATTTTTTTATGGTTTTTTTTCTGGTCTGCGCCGATTCCCGTTATGTTCATATTGGCTTTGCTTGTTGTTATTTTTAATCTGTTGATGGCACTCGAGGTAATGAAGCTTGCTTGTGAGCAGGGATCAATAATTGCTCGTAGATTTTGGTAGTATCCATTATTATTTGCTATTTTGACTAATGCTGTTGGTAACAGCACGTACTCATTGCCATCCAATTCTTTACCAGTGTGTAATGATGTGGTGCGGTTGTCTGCCGTTCTAGTTTCATTCATTGTTCTTGGATTGTTGTTCTTGTTGTTATGTAAAAGCTGATGATGTCGTCCGCCACACTGCTTACATGATTGATTCAGCGTGCATTTGACTGTTGAATGGTTGCTTTTAAGACAACTCCTGCAGAGATCTAATAGTGACACCAATTGGTTTTTTCTCGTAGATGTTCAGGTTTTTGAATTAACCACAGTCCTGGATATGATGATTTTTTGGAATACTTTACATGTTGCATTACTTGTTAACAAGGCTACTCCTGTTGGATTAAATTTTACCGCCGTGGCTGAATGTTTGCGGAAATTGATAGTTTTTTCGCGAAAAACTGATTCTAATGCGGTAAATATAATGAGATTGAGTCGATGTTGACACCCATATTTCTTATTGCATGAAGGCACTCGTTGGTAGTGTCATATATTGCACGAATGGCTGAAGCAGATTCGGTTCCGATGCTCCCTTGTGACATCAATGTATGTATGTACCTTGTTACTATGGCTCTGCGATTATCGTATCTGTCTTTGATATGCGACCAGGCTGTTTCATAGTTTTCACCAATGGCGTGAAGGTGATTGATTAATTTTGCTGCTTGACCACCGGTGTATGTTTTTAAGTAATTAATCTTGTGTGTGTTTGTTAGTGCTTCGTTATTATGCACTAACTTATCGAAGATATCGTGAAATGACATCCATTTCATGTGCTCTCCGTTGACGTGTGGTATCCCACTTTTTGGAAGTTTCACTTCGAACGTGTTTTCTTTGCCAGCTTTTGATTGATCTAATGATGTTGGACTTCTATTACTGTTTGATCATACGATTGTGATATGTTATCGTAATGCCTCTCGGTGAAGTAATCTAATGTCTCCTCTTCGTCATCGCAAGCCTCTAAATATATTGTTTCATTCAGATCGGTGATCCGATTCATCTGCCTTTCCATTTGAATCAGGGACAGTTTTAGCGCATGTTGCGAACTTCCGTTTTTGATCAATTTTTGAGTGTCCTCTATTTTTTGCCACATGTTCTCCATTTTAATATCTTGTTGTTTGAGGTACTTTTTAAACTGATCTCTGTTGGAGTCGTTCCCTTCAGGTAGCGGAAAGTTGAATGATTGTCCTTGTTGTTGTCCATCCGGAGTTTTTGGTGCACCACTGTTGAGTCGTTGGCGCATTTGCTCAATGAAGGTTTAGTATTCTTTTGCTATGTTTCTCCTGGATTCGAAGTATTGATGGCTTTGCTCGAGTTGCGGATTAGTTGATGATATAATTTGTTGGTCTGTGGTTTTGTATTCTTGATACAGACTCTGTATCAATTTTTTTATGTTGGTTGTTTTTGAATTAAGCTCGATTTATATTATCCGTTCCTTTCAGTTCCTTCATTTTTCGTATCAGACAAAAAAAAACACTGTTACATGTTTTTTTCATTGGATTATTTATATTATCCCTTCCGTACTTGCAGGAACTGAACGGAATGGATAATATAAATACTCCTATGAAAATACATGTGTCAATGTTTTTTTTTGTCTGATACGATAAATGAAGGAACTGAAAGGAACGGATAATATAAATCGAGCTTTAAACGTTACTCTTATTACTGTATAAAAATATCAAAAAAGCGTGACTAAAGTTGCAGTTTTAGTTACGTCTAAAAATATGGTTTTCGAAAATCGATTTCGACTACATCTAAAAGTAACTGCACGTCTGTCGATTTGTGCCTTAGTAATTTATCTTTCTTAAATAAATAAACACACTTGACGGGCAGTAACCCAATGGTTATTCCCTTTTGAATTTACATAATTTGTTATATTTCTCTGTCCTAATTAAATAAAACTGCCCAGTTCTAAAGATTTATGCCTTTGAACTCTTTTTACTGCATAGGTGGTGTCAAAAGTTGCAAAAGTTGAATACCATAGAACCATACTGGTTTAAGTATTTGCCGATATAATAGCAATTTATTGTGTATTGTTAGCTCAGAATTTCTACCTTTTAGCCAATACATTTGCCTATATTTGGTGTTCAATTATTATTTTTTCTTTTTAACATAGTTTTTCCATTTTAGCTTGAAATCGAGAGTCTTGCCGAGGTATTCGGCTATATTTGCATTTGGAACCTGCCTTGAATTGAGTTAACTTTCTGGTTTGTGAAGTTTACGTGAACCGATTTTGCTTCGTTAAGGGTAATTCGCCATTTTTTTGTCCAGCTACTCACTGAATTGGTTGCTTGTTGAAGTTTTGTCGAGTTTTTATCGTTGCTTCTAATATACACTTTCAAGTTACCAGAATAGCTGTATCGACTGCAAATGTTGCTACTTTAGCACCTTCTATATTTAGCACACTTCTGGTGTACAGTAGAGCATATACAATATAGGATCTAGTACTCTACCTTGTGGTATACCTGCTGCTATTCTATTTAGTTCAGAGTACTCTCCGTTATATTTTACACGGACATGCCGATCTACGATGCACGATTAAACATTAAAGAATTTAAAACTGCTTAAATAGATCTCGGTGCAATTTAAATTCAAGTCTTTGTGCCAAATTTTGTCGGAAGCTGGTGCTACATATAAGAAGATACTGAAACATATTTTCTTTTTCTCAAGTGCGTTTTCTATTATGTCCGTTATTCTGTAAACTTGTTGTATCGTAGTGTGATTTTCCCTAAATCCAAATTTGTGGGGTGGAATTAAATTTCGTTCTTCTATTATTGGCTTGAGACACTTGAGCAGTAATTTTTCAAATAATTTTGAAATGACAGAAATTAGAGAAATCGGCCTATACGACTTTTTATCGTTTGCTGGTTTGCCTGGTTTAGGAATCATATAATTACTTCAGCAAACTTCCATTGCCGTGGGACATATTTTAGTTTGAAGGCGCATTGATTATATGAATAATTTTCCTAAACCCTGCTCGGGAATGGCTTTTACGACTTGGCCAGTAATTAGATCATAACTTGGAGCTTTTTTCGCATTGTAACGTTACAAATCGTTTATTATGGTCATCAATTTTGCATCTGCAGTTTGCCTGAAAGGTTTCTTCCAACTGAGCCGCAAATAAAGTAGCTTGTTGCTTTCCAAAGAGAGTAGTCAGTGTCTTTATATTCGATGAGACTACTTAAGAACTTGTTAATAGTTTCGTTCTTAATTTCTTTTATAAGTTGTTTCAGTTTATTGCACAGATAATTGAGGATTTTTTGTTTTCCAGTGCGCGTGTCCTTTGTCAGGTCTTTCGTGCCTTCCGTTTCTCTCTAACTAATTCCCTGACTTCAAGAGGATAATTTTGATAACTACGAGAATCAGTATGATTGGTAGGAGAACTTCCCATGCTGCTTCCCATGGTTTACCTCCAGAATGGAATAGTTGTTTACCCAACCTGCTTCGAGAAACTTTTTCCCTTTACGGGTTGTACGTCTTGATCACGGAAAACACAGAATTTACAAGAACCTGGCAATATCTTCTTAAACTGAATTGTGATGAATGTGAAGCACAAATTTTTTAATTCCTGGTTTATCGTCCATTTCAACTTCTGTGAGATGCTATTTTGGATAAAATAATATTTCACCTAAATGTACATATGCTTCTTTATGATATTACATACACTAACGAATGATTTCATTAACAAATATTATTGACGCACATAAATTTATTAACCTCGATAATCAAATACCGTATCAAATTTGAAGCAATTTCTGAAATAAAATCGCGAAAAGCCTGCATACGAGTACAAAGTTTAGATATAGTGGAAAATCTTATCTCCAAGGTCATGACGATATGATATTTTGAGAAATTACTTGTTCTGGAGGGATCTTCCTTTTGACATATACCTTATACATTTTTTACCTCGCCTTGATAATTTCTATGTTACTGCCACACTTTACATTTAATATATGAACTGTGTATCTTAATGATACTTGAGAAATCAAAATTTCATAAAACATCGATACATCACACAAAGGAAGCAAAAAAATAAAAAAAAACAATTAATTAAATCAAATTATACATTGTAGTGTAAATAATGAACAATTATATTCAAATTTTAATTATAGATCAAATAGTAATACGTAGAGATACATAAAATTGCTTAATATTTCAAATAATAAATTGTAGTACAGAGGATAATTAATTGTTTTCACCTAAAGGCTGTGATAATTAATTTTTATTTTTAAATTTATATTCCTCTCTTTGATTTTGAATATAAATAAAGCCATAAAGACAGACGATATAAAGTATATAGTAAAGTATAATATTAATTAACATACAATACGAGGATATGCCACCTTTAAAATAAGAAAAATCGAAGAATTTTATATATACGAGCATCAGTATAAGGAATTTATTATCATTAATATCGTTGTCACGTAAGAACTTATTTTTATTCTTTCTTTTTGTATTTTCAAGAATTTCCCTCCATTATTTTATTCAATTTTATTGTTGATAAGAAAAAGCGTATACATTACTACACACATAAAAACTGTAAAAATTTTATTTCGAAATTCAAGGATTTATAAAAGGCGACCGAAAATATATAAAGTGATATGGAGAATGGTTTTGTTGAAATTCGCGCGGATATCCTTAGTGAATGCCTCATTATCAACAGGAAAGAATTTATTTTCTACTTACTCTAGTAGCCTCTAGCTCTATTACATATTTTTAGAAATTTCGAAATTAATTTCAAAAGATGTTGCTAGAAGAGAAGGTCGAAGAGTGGTGTAAAGAAGTGGACATTTTTTTAAAAATACTAACATGGAACTAGATTTTAATAATTACTTTAAGTCGGTTCGTTTCTTGAAAAATTGTATGGATTGTCCTTGTAAGTTACCAAAACATGTTAGTTTGAATGAAAAAAATAACATTATTCAATCTTAGCTTACTTTTGCACCTGTGAAAATGTATCCAGCATTTCGGTAAACTGCATTTTAACCACAAATTTAAATTTTAACAAGAAAATCGTTGTAGTGAAAAAAATTGAATCAGTACAACATTAAGGAAGTGAAAAGACTTTCAAGAGTACCGATTTGAAACATTGGTAAAGTGAAAATTTTATTTGAAACAAGCAAGTGTAACTCTTATAAGAAACTAAAACTTAAATATTTTAAAGGTCATTGAAAAAATTAGTTTTAAGTCCTATTGACAGTATACGACTTATTAATCAATTAATGATACTCGTAAGAGAACGTTACTGACGAGATAATCGAACACTCTTAGAAAGAGAATTCCGAATTGTAGTGGAAAAATGTAGACAATTATTTATTTGTGGAACATGTGTAACGCCAGCGTGGGTGTTGCTGACGTTAGCAAAAAACTGGAAGGTTTTTTTTTAAAAAAAATAAATCTGCTCTCCTCCTTTGGATTCCAGAGTACACCATCTTCATTCCGCTAGTTTGTCGGTGAAAGTTATATTTGTCGTGGGTTAGTACTCTGGCCACTATATGCATGTCTCTGTGATGGCATTAAAACCAAGTAGGTCTCATTCACATGTTACTCACCTTTTACTCACTTCCAATGGTCACTTGCTCTATTTCAGATGCATAGTTATATTAAAATAATGTAATTTATTTTCAACCAGTTTATAACCAAATTTATTAACATTAATAAAACAAACTATTAACAATATTCTACAGTAAACTTTAGGTTAATCAAAATTTCAGAAAAATATGGCTCCCAGTTAATTAATCATCTGAATACAGAGGTTTGCACAGGAATGACCAAACCAACAAAAAAAATATATATATATAATTATAAAATGTTACCTGAAGCATCCTAGACGCGAAGAAAGCTTTCCACGATCTGGGCACTGCAGAATCAATTTTCGAAAAAAATATTTCTAAATAAAGAAAACGAACAAATTATTAATTAACCAGCAATAACCAATAGTAACACAAGACTAATAATTTTATGAGAATTAATAAAAATACTAAAATTAATCAATACCCAAAACCAAAATAAGTTGAAGTTAATAAATATAAAATACTTAAGAAATTTAATAAGAAGAGAAAAAATTTAAGAAATTAAATATTAGAAATAATTAAGAAAAAATATCAGAAATAATTTAATAAAATAAAATGGACTTAGCAACCAAAGAAAAATGCTTCCTTAAATAATACGACATGCTGTGGTCCATCCAGAACTTTCCACGAAGAAACTGCTGCACTCCCTTGACAATTTGAACCGCAAAATTGACCACTGTATTGCTTAGCGGTATTCGATCCTTTGGTTTAATTGGTCTTATTCAAATAACGTCCAAAATGTCACACTGCTTGATGTTCGTCCTTGAAACCACGAGTTCCAACAATTTTATTCACGCCGTTGGTTAACAGCACCTCTGCGTTTTTTTCCACCGTAATGCCAAATATCACACGATATGTTCTAGAGCAACTGAATTTGTCTGTAACACTTGTTACGCCACCCGAACTCTGCCAACGGGCCTAACCAAATGTAGCAATCCGAAGATGTTGATAACGTTTGAAATCGTTTATAACTCTCGTCTTTGTGGATATGTTATAACATCGATTATACGATTTCACAATTCACATGTGTGACCAATTCGTATTTAGATTTTCGTATTTAATTAAATTGTTTTCTGCCTTCATACGAAGGGGATATTTAAACTAGACAATTGCTTTGTCATTCACACAGCCACAAATAAAAATTTATATCACATTCGAAAAAAAAATAAGATACCTTCCACTCAAGGTATATTGTATCACCAGCCGGCAAAAGCTCAATATCCACTTCTCTAGCACTCGATTGTGATTTACTATGATTGACACTCTTTTTATATTATAACAAAACTAAACTTTGAGCAATTTAGTATAATACTGCACTTTATATTAATGTGAGTCAATTTATAGATTATTTTCTGTCTCAATTCAATATTTAATAATATTGTATGAACAGATTGAAATTTGGCACTTGACTATGTCCCAATCACACAAAAAAACTTAACCCACCTCAACTTTTTTTTTTCATATCGCCGACGAGACCAACAACACCAAAAATTTGTTTTCATACGAAAACTAGTTCTTCACGCGAAAACACCAAAACTCGTACGATCAATAAACAGGTCTATGAAGCAATCAAAAAATCCAAAATCCGAACCAAAGCTCAAAAACTCTTTTGATAAGCAATTCCCATGTAAAATTCGACGTTGAATCTGAATATGTAACTGGTTTTACGCTACGACCATTATTAACGATTTTGTCTTTTTGAACCATTTTACTATGGTAAAGCATCAAAAAATCCAAAAATTTCGAAAATCCGAAAAGGGTTGGGAACCATAGAAATGGGCAATCAACTTGAAATCCAAGTATGTTATTGTCTAAACACTTCTCTTTTCAAATATGCAGTTCGTTAAGTCAGCTTCCGTCTATGAGCGGAGTTCTGTGCAAGGTGCCCATTTGGTCGGCGATCGTTGCGTTTTACTATGGGAAAGCATCAAAAAATCCAAAATCCGAACCAAAGCTCAAAAACCTTTTTGGATTTGTGCTAAATATATTATCGCTTTCAATTGAAAACCACGCGAACGTTTGGAGGTAACAAAAAAAATATGAATTATTTAAAAAGGTTAATAAAAAAGGTTAAGCAGCACTGGTCTAGAGGACATGTGGTTTCAGCAAGATGGGGCCACATCACACACAGCCCGTTCAACAATTCAATTATTGAATGATGTTTTTCCACTAAGACTAATTTCGCGAAATGGCGATTTAGCATGGCCAGCCAGATCTCCGGATTTAACAGCACCAGACTTTTTCTTATGGGGTTTTTTAAAATCAAAAGTTTATGTGAATAAGCCCCAAACGATTCAACATCTTAAAGACAATATTCGTCACGAAATTGAAGAAATTCAGCCTGAGATGTTGCAGGATGTCATGAAAAATGCCTTACAAAGAGCCGAAAGTTGCATAGCGAATCGCGGTCACCATTTAGCCGATATAATTTTCCAATCATAACGAAAAAAAATGTAAATACCATATAAACTTTTTATGAAAACCAAACTTACTTATCTTTTCTTTGAACAAAGTTATAGGTAATCAAAATAGTAGCGGGACTTTTGTCCCACCCGTTAATTGGTTAAAACGATGGGATGGAAAAATCCAGGATTTTTATCCACTTTTGCAACGGCACGCCATTGTTTTGTCAAAGAGAAGAAAAATGTTAATTTTTTAGGAATTTTTTTTTTAGGAAAACGCACCATAAAGTCAACTGAATCGATTTAGCTTTCTTTTAAATAGTTTCTATTGTATCTATATTTGTCGATGCGATGTTTATTCGATCGATTCTACTCGATTTAAATTCAACAAAATGATTAAAATAGTGTTTTTCGTCGAAATAAAAAGCAAAACAAAAAATTAGATGTGGTTTTTCGGTCTTGATGTGTCCGGCAAAGTTGTTGGTTTTGACTTGTTCAACAACTTTGCTGAAAAAAGCATAACGAAAATCTTAATGGTTCAAGAGATATCAACGTGAAAATGAGGGTATATTTTGACTCAGAGCCAAAACATGTCGAGTGCGATATCTCAAAAATGGGGACTAACTTTGAAATGGGACTAACATCGTTGAATTCACCATACTCGAATCAGGTTTATCCCCCGGGTGCCCAGCTTGTCACGAAAAAAAAGTTTGCAATTCAAGCACAGTGTTATTTTCAATGAAAAATATGTTCGTTTTTTTTATTAATTTAATGCTCATTTTACTAAATTTAGATGAATGTTTATGAAATTAAAATGATTAGCGGCAACTTAACAAAATAACATCACAAAAATGTTTAAATCGATGTGTTTATTTGATGTTCAGTGGCCCTATTCTGGTTTTCCCCGGGAATAGGGAATTACTAATTAGTGACTTTTTTCTAGCAGTAGGAAATTTTTTATTCCCCAAAGTGTATCCTGGCGTTTGGGAATTTTTTTTTTATTGAGAAAAAAATCTCATTTTATAGCAGCTTTGACGTACATTTTTCCCCATTTTTTGGGGTAATTGTGGTTTGTATATTAATAAATTTTTACACATCATTTTTGCCAATAAATATAAATTTAAAAATAAATTAAACTTGTATTAAGGGAGCAATACACAGAAAAAATGTTCCCAAAAAATTGTTCCCAGTCTGCCAGAATAGACATTTGGGAACGGGAAATATATATTTGAAAATTAGTGCCAAAACCAGAATAAGGCCACAGATGGGATTCTGTTGGTTTTTTTTATTACACGCCATTTTTGTTTAGTAATTATTAGAGAAAGGTTTTTTTTTAATATAATTATGTACAGTACACTAACATCGTACCGTCTGAATCTCCTGCATCGTAGACCGATCGAATACCATTTAACTTAGCTGTACGCATGAGTTTTGTGATAATCCGCCTTATACATCTTTATCACACAAAGATGTATACTTTATCACACTACATTTGTGTATCCTTACTGTAAAAATAATCAACAAATTGGGAAATAAATAATAACAAAGGTTTGACAACCAATGTAGATTTTTCTGCAAGGACGAGACAGAATACTTATTTGAATAAGTTAGGTTCCACAAATAAGTATTCGTTCCGAAAAGGGCCAAAGTAAGAATGCTTTCTTCTCTGGCGCGGTAAGTTTGTTTAAATTTAAGATTTCCTGAACGATTCCGTAGTCATAGCCGAACTTTTCATTTCAATCGTTCCGTTCTTGTCACATTCGTAGCAAAATATCATTTGATAAGTCTTCTTAACTAATCCCAGCATGTTACTTATTTGTAAATAAATCTCCGTAGTGCCCGATCATATTCAGTAATGGCAAATCTATCCACTAGAGCTCTTCTTATTTGACAATATGTCGCCAAAATAAATTGTATTTACTTTATTTATATTATTTATGTTATTTACGTTGTTTACATATTTTACACTTAACATTTATTTACGTAAAAGTTTAAAAAATTAATTGTACACAAACCACCAATAAGAAAGGAGAAAAGTGTTAAATAATGTTTGGTATGCGCCGACAGAAACACCATAGTCTTTATATATTTCAAATGTAGTTAATCTCGGCTGTTGAAATTTATCTGACTTTTTCTAATCTGAGCTAAATTTCTTAATTGGAACTAATTGGATTTAACAAGTTTATTTCATTTTCAGGGGTTTGATAAATAAAATTTTAAACTTTTCGATTATAATTTGAAATCAACTACCGCGATTTAACAACAAAAACAATTATTGATTGAACATTGAAACAAGATCAAAATTAAGAAACCTATACATGACCATAAACCGATTAGCAGAATCTTGAACATATATTTATGACTATTGTAACCAATTATGGTTTATATATAAATGGACATTCCGATTATTAAGACTACCTCCGATAAATAAAAAATAATACAT
This sequence comes from Nephrotoma appendiculata, assembly GCA_947310385.1. Lineage (NCBI taxonomy): Eukaryota > Metazoa > Arthropoda > Insecta > Diptera > Tipulidae > Nephrotoma > Nephrotoma appendiculata. Next base: position 323,819,503 of record OX371224.1, on the reverse strand, counting down.
AAATAATTTCAAACAAATTATAAAATTAAATTTAATTTCCGCATTTTGTGTATTTTATATGCTAGTTAACAGAATGATTTAATTAATAATAAAATATTGGTTTCCAATTTATGTTTATCCATCGATATCACCATTGCACGTACAACAACATTATTTATACAAAACTGTTACATACATTAATAAATTTGGTTCGATGTCATAAATATTATGGCAATTTCGTATGTCGGATTTTTAAATAAATTATTTTGTTGTTGAATAATTAACAATTGTTTGCTCGGCTATGTAGATAAATAAATATGTACATGAGTAACTCGAAATTTTTTATATTTTAAATACGACACAAAAAAACAATAAAAATTAGTTCACAATATAATATTGAAAAAAAAAAATTATTTAATTTATTCATTTCAAGAATAATTTAATTCTTTTTGTTTTGCGTGATTTTAAAATAAACATTAAATTTATAAATACCGAAAAACAACCATTTTTTGTTATACACATTTCAAATAAACTATTTCATTTTAATTTTGAACCAATTTTCTCAAGGGAAATCAATTTTATATTTTTTAAAAATACACACAGATAAAATATAATACAATAAATTTATTTATAAAAATCAAAACCAAGTGCAATATACATTAGGTTAATATAAAAATTTAAAAATTTTACAAACAAATTGTTAATAATTGATGTACATATTTCAATTCAGCTTTTATTGCTGTAAATTTTATACGATGTCAATCATATAAATTATATATTGCCAAAATTTACTATGGTAGTTGTGCAAATAGAAGAGTAATTAGTAAAAATAAATGAAATATCGCAAATTTGACGATTTCAATTAGAGTTTTCATTAGCTGCATTAAATATTGAAAATTAATTATTGAAATTGAAATGTTATTTAGTTTGGATCATATCAAAAATTAGTAATAAGTTAATAATTGATACCCTAGTTCCGTCTTCGCTCAATTTATTCAGTATAAATTAAAAATTGAATCGACACTCAATTATCTAGAATCAAAAATCCTAATAGTAGGAAGCGAAATTTATTTAGCACTTGAATACATCGAAGATTATGTATAAAGGGGCGAATTTTAGAACAACAACAGTGTATCCGAATCACGAACTTTAATTTTCTACAACAGCATTGATATTTAATATTAATGATATCCGTTTGATGTGAGATTTAGCTTTGAATTATTTTTGAGATCAATTGGAATTAATATGTCACACAAATAAAAAAAAAGTTTACTATAACTTAGAGTAATGCACGATTTACATGTTCCAATTTTTTTCCCCAACAAATTTTTTACTGAAAAATAGAGCTGCACGCATATAAAAAAAAGTTACTAGTTAAAAAGAGTCAGCAATATAAACAAATAAGGCAATGCTATAATTTTTTTGTATGTCCCAATAATTTTTTTGTTGTGTTTTTGAATGATGTTTATGGCTGCTTGATGTTTATTTGAAACTTTTTCGAATTTTTTTATTTTACTGCTATAAAAATACTCGTAGAAACTTTATTTTATGGCAACATTCCCAGTTTTATGCCAACATTTGCTCAAATTAAAAAGAAAAAAATTTTATTTTACTGGAATTTGTTTCGTGCTCCTCTCGCAAACGAAAATCGTAATATACTTATTCTTTCATTTTTTACTGGAAAAAAATATTGGAACATGTAAATCGTGCATCAGTCACAAAAAAATTCCCACCGATCCAAAAAACAATTACCAAAAAATGTCTTTAATACCATTTTTAATATATTTCACGATTAAAATATTTGAATACCGATTTGATTATATAAAACTGTTCAGTTTTATGAACAACACTTATTTTAAAAATTAAAAAATAATTAAACTAGTTGTAGTTTAAAAACTCATCTATCGGTTGTAACTTTACTCCGGAAATTTTTTAAAATTTTAAAATTTCAATTCATTTGTGATTTTATAAAGTTTAAAATGGACACCCTTGGGAGTTTTTCTGGCCATTGACTTTTCTTAAACATTTTAAAATAAATTAGAAATTTATTTTTCGTAAAGTGTGTGGTGTCAGAGATATGACCAAAAATAGAGCTGCATTCTAGCAAGAAAAAATTCCTTAAGTTGTACAGTTTCATTGGAACGTCAAATCAAAAATAAATAAAATCAATATTTTCGTTAACTAACTAATAAAATACTTAAAAATATTAAAATTATTAACTTTGTTGAAGTTATTAAAATTATTAAAATTAGCGACCAAATGGCACAGTGGTTAAAGCTTTGGCGTTTGGACTGGGAGGTACCGGTTTCGAATCCCGATAGGGGCAGGATGCAAAGTGAAATTTTATCAACAGATTACGATCTGTGATGAAGTGTAACACATCTATGACCCCCCCATCGCTGTGCAAAACCCATGGAGCGACCCCTCTTCCATAAGCTGGCATTTATTATTGAAATATTTAAAATTATTAATATTATTAAAATGATTAAAGTTATTAAAATTATTCTAATTATTTAACTTATTAAAATTATTAAAAATATTAAAATTATTAAAATTATCAAAATTATTAAAATTATTAAATTTAGTAAAATTATTAAAATTATTAAAATCATTAAAATTATTAATATTATTAAAATTATTGAAATTATTAAAATTATTAAAATTATTAATATTATTAAAATTATTAAAATTATTAAAGTTATTAAAATGATTAAAGTTATTCAAATTATTAAAATTATTAAAATGATTAAAGTTATTAAAATTATTCTAATTATTTAAATTATTAAATAATAATTATCAAAATTATTTTATTATTAAAATTATTAAAATTAGTAGAATTAATAAAATTATTAAAATGATTAAAGTTATTAAAATTATTCTAATTATTTAAATTATTAAAATTATTATAATAATTAATATTATTAAAATTATAAAAGTTATTGAAATGATTAAAGTTATTCAAATTATTAAAATTATTAAAATGATTAAAGTTATTAAAATTATTCTAATTATTTAAATTATTAAAATTATTAAAATGATTAAAATTATTAAAATTATTTTATTATTAAAATTATTAAAATGATTAATATTATTAAAATTATTAAAACGATTTTTTTTTTTTTTTTTTTTTTGAGTAAATACATATACATAGTAGGTTACATATAGTACACTTTTCCCCCGTATCCATACCCGGGACCGTTTAGTACATTACTTCAGGCATGGATTTTCTTTCCTCTAAGGATTGAGGTCTAACATTTCTTCGGACAGCCGATCCAAATCCCTCTTCTTTTCACGAAGTATGTCCTCCACATATCGTGTTACCTGGTTCCATTTCTCTAATCCTACCAGGATAATATCGATGATGGTATCGCTGGATATAGCCTCCCCAAGTTGCAACTCCAGTTGCGTCCTCGCTGCCTCCCAATTTTTGCATGCCATGTATGTTCGGCATCATCGTTGACACCGTCGATATATGCACTCAGCGGAGGATGTCTTACCCATTTTGTGTAGATAAGAATTAAAATACCCGTGTCCGCTAAGGAATTATGTTAGGTAGAAATCCGTTTCACCATGCTTCCTGCTGATCCACCGACTCAAGGTTGGGATTAGCTTAGCGGTCCAGTGCCCTCATGTTTCCTGGATCCATGATTCCTCCCACTTACGGAGAGTGCGTAGTCTTTCCTCGCTTTTAATTTCCCTCCTTCATGCCGACGCAATTCTGATGGCTGCCCTACGTTGCACTTGGGTCACTCGCTTGCGGTACATTTCCTTGCTCATCGCTTCTGCCCAGATTTCCGCACCGTACAACAAAATAGAATTTACTGTTGACATCAGCAGACGCCGTTTACATGCTCTGGGCCCGCTCGTATTTGCCATCAGCCTGCTTAGGGATGCGGTACGTTTGGCTGCTTTGTCGGTGGCGTATTTTATTTGCTCCCAAAAGTTTAGCTTTCCGTCCAGCCATATTCCCAGATATTTCACAGCTTGCCTGCTTGTGATGTGCTCTGTGCCGACTTTGAGTGGGATTGTTCTCTCCATCCTTCTTTGCGTAAGTATGACTATTTCAGTCTTATGGAGTGCTAGAGCAAGATTATGCTCGGGCATCCACTTATTTATTACCCGCATCACCTGGTTCAGTTAGAACTGCGCTCCCACAATGTCACGGGCTGCGACAAGTGCTGCCACATTGTCTGCGTAGGCGACCAAATCTGTTTCGTCTGGCATAGCTTCCCGAAGTAGCCCATCATATGCTGCGTTCCAAAGGACAGGCCCCAGAACAGATCCTTGCGCCACTCCTGCTGTTACCTTTATTCTCCGACTACCTTCTGTGGTGTCGTATAAAAGTACGCGCTGTCGGAAATAATCCTCCATTATTCGCATTAGGTATGGTGATATCCGGAAATCGTGCTTCAAGGCATACAGCATGTCGCTCCATTTTGCAGAGTTAAACGCATTTTTAACATACAGGGTCACCAGCAGGACAATACGTCTGGAGTGATTATTTCTACTCTCTGCTCTTTTTAGCGCCCCTACGACTTCAATTATGGCATCTATTGTAGAGAGCTCCAATCTAAATCCAAATTGCCTGGGAGAGAAGTCTCCACCTCTTGCGATATCCGCCAATAATCTTGGTTTAATTAATCGCTCTAGCACCTTTTCTGCTGTGTCGAGCAGACACAGGGGGTGATAGGAAGAAGATAGGTCTATTCCTCCTTTTCCTTTGTTGACGAGTACCAGGCGCGCAACTTTCCAGCAGCTGGCGAAGATTCCACCTTTTAAACATGCGGTGAACATATTTAACAACATGTCAGGCTTTTGCATGTGAACAGATTTTAAAACCTCGGCCGGTATTTCATCAGGGCCTGGGGCTTTCGTATTCTTCATACTTTTAATGGCCGCGTCTAGTTCTTGGTTCGAGAATAGTGGCACGTCGGCTATACTTTCTGTTAGTTCTTCGGCTCGTTCCAGGTGACTAGGAAACAAGGCTTTGACTATTAACTCCATCGTTTGGGCATCCATGGTAGCACTTGGCTTATGGGTTCCAAGTTTCTTCACCACTTTCTTATATCCGAGGCCCCAGGGATCTAGCTCAACGTCGTCAATTAATTTTCTCCAGCTGCGAGCCTTACTGCAGTTGATGGCGTGTCGTAAATGCCTTCTTCTCTCCTTATGTTCCAAGGATCGCAAAGCTGCCTCATCAGTGGTCCTCGCTCGGTGCCGGGCTCGCCTTGCGCGTAGGCAGCTTTTCCTAAGTTCTGCTATCTCTGCTGTCCACCAGTAAACTGCTCTTTTATTGTGTCTCGGCTGCCCTTTCGGCATAGAAGAGTTGCACGCTTTGTTGATTACTTCCATGGTGTTCTTTACGAGCAGTTCCACCTCCTCTCTTCCGTTTCCGCTAGTGTGTCGCACCCTAGATGCATTTCTGGCCAAGGTATTTGCGAAAGCCTCCACATTCATGGCTTCCACTTTCCATCGGAGTATCGCGCTATTGCGTGCATTGGCGATAATCGAGTTATCCGCATTCTGAAAAGTGATGTACTGATGGTCGCTAGCCGTGTAGTCCTCTAGAACTCTCCAGCCTTGGATTTTTGAGACTAGGCGTTCCGTCGCGAAAGTTACATCCGGGATAGTCTCTGTGTACCCCGGGTGGCGGAATGTGGTTGTGTTTCCGACATTTAGCACAAGGATTCCTGTTCTGGAGGCCATTTTCAGAACATACCTCCCTCTTGAGTTAAGACTCGTCATTCCCCACTCTAGTGCCCGTGCGTTAAAATCTCCAGCTACAACAGCCTCTCCTCTGCAGTTTCGTATAGCGTCTTCCAGGCGATCGATCTTTTCGCGAAAATCTGCTTTACATTCGTTCGGTGAGAAGCAGCAGCTGAAGAAGTATGTATTCTTCCATTTGACCCATACAAATCCGTGATCTGCCCCGTGCTCAGTTATTGTCATGACGTTTGGCTCTGCAATCATAATGGCAGCTGTGCCAAGATTATCAGCATACCATTGTTGCGATTCGCTATTCATGTATTGCTCGCTTATGAGAAAAATATGGGTCCTCTTTTCCTTTATTATCTGGTGCAAGATGTCGCTTGCTACCCTACTTCTATGCATGTTCGCCTGTAGAACATGAATCATTGCTTGCGTGCTTTCGCTTTTGCCAGTGCATCCCTGAACGCCCGGCATTTCCCGGAACCTGCTCTATGCGCGTGTTTACAGGTTACACAGAATTCGGCATTTGAGCAACCCTTGGCTAGATGCCCCTCTTCGCCGCACGCGAAACAGCGATTTCTACGATCCGGACCATCGCACTTTCTCTTTTTATGCCCGAAGCCGTGACATCTAAAACAACGCTCTACTGTTGTCCTCCGTCGGACCCTACCGAGAGTCCAGCCAATTTTGATTTTTGATTGGCCTAGCAGTTTGATAGCGAGTGCATCGCCCAGCTCGACATTAGCCATTTTCTACCCGCTCTTGTTGGCCGCACTGACGTGCACTCTGGTTTCCCCAATACTCCCCAGGTCTCTCTCTAGCGCCTCTTTGACCTCAGTGCTTTCCGTAAAACAGTCTAGTCCTAGGATCTCAAGGCAGGTTCGGGGAATCAAGCTTTTGACCAGCCCCGATTCCCCAACCACTTCTTTCAGAGCGTTGTTCAGCTGATCCGGATCCTTTGTCCTTTTACTTAGTTCGAGCAAAACGCTCCCTTCCTTCGTTTGCCGTTTGGATCTAATTTCGGCACCGACTGTCTCAGGGTTTATTTTCTGCCTTATCGTTTTTAACACGCTAGCATACGTTTGACCCTCCGTAGGTTTGATGGAGATTGTCTTTGATCTATTCCATCTTGGCAGGGCCTTTCGTGCCTGAGGGTTCTCTTTTATGTTTTCCATTTCACAAGATTGCGTAGTGCCTTCCGGTTGCTTCCTTCGTTTGTCCCTCCTGTTTTTGGAAACAGTCCTCCAAGGCGTATCGTTGGCTACCTCATTTATTTCGGCATTTAGATTCATACTACTTGGAGTATTGTCATTCGCCTTCCCCTTTTTCCCTGTGGGTTCCCTACTACCGTTCCCTACTACGTCTTCCCTGACCTTTTTTTCATTCTGGTTCTGTTGGTATGCTGAGCTTATTTCAGGCCTTTTCTGCCTTCCCATTGTATTGGAGGTTGTGGGAGTTTGCTGTAGCACAGGCCTTTAAGCAATTGGGCTTCAATTTTCCGCAGCTCCAAAATCTCTTGCGAAAAGGCGCTAAACGCTTCCTCAAGCTCCGCTAATCCGAAGTTTTTGTCATTAGACACATTTTTCTGCCTAACAGTTGCAGCCTTCATCTTGGTAATGGTGCTCTTGCACCTCTGCAACAACTCTTCCTGGTTTCTTCCTACGTTTTCGTAACTCTCTCTACCTTCTTTATTCGTGTTCGATGAGGTACCTTGTTCACTACCTATACCCACCGAGGGTTCTCCTATTTTGTTAGCTGGGGGGATCCGCTGTATTCTTGCGTTTTTTCTGAAAACGCTCTCCATCTGCCTGGTCATATCTACCGTTTCGCCATACGTATCCATGCAGTCTGCTGACTGTTGTGATGCTGTTAGAGAAGCATCATTCTCATTTTCATTAATTAATAATAATATGTTATTTTCCATTTACAATTAAAACTATTAAAAGAAACGCAAATTTAATCAATTTAATTGAATTTTTCGTAAACCAACGAAATATTAAAATGATTAAAGTTATTCAAATTATTAAAATTATTAAAATGATTAAATTTATTAAAATTATTAAAACTAGTAAAATTATAAAAATTAGTAGAATTAGTAAAATTATTAAAATGATTAAAGTTATTAAAATTATTCTAATTATTAAAATTAGTAAAATTATTAAAATTATTAAAGTAATTTTAATAACTTAAAATAAAAAAATTAATTATTAAAATTATTAAAAATATTAAATTAAAATTATTAAAATTACTAAAATTATTAAAATTATTAAAACTAGTAAAATTAGTATACTAAGATCACGTCACCAAACTTTCTGTATTGCCGGGAGGATATCGATGATGCGGAACATGCGTTTTTATCGTGTGGACGATGGGAGCTGGAAAGGAACCAGATAGAAGGGGAATTCGGAGCCAGGACACCAGAGGTGGCGGTCGGGATAATCTTAAGAATAAAATTTTCGCTTGTCCGGTGGCGGGAATCCAGCACATTGTGCATAAATGCATTTCCGCCTATACCGGTGAAAAAAAAATAAAAAATATTATTAAAATTAGTAAAATTATTAAAATAAGTAAAATTATTAAAATTTTGTAAAATTTGTAAAGTTCGTAAAATGTGTAAAATTTGTGAAATTTATGAAATAGTAAAATTATTAAAATTTGTAAAAATATTAAAATTTGTAAAAATTTAAAATTTTTTCAATTTTTTTAGTTTTTTACAAGTTTTTCAAGTTTTTCAAATCAAATTATAAATTTAAATAATTAATTTTAATTATTTTGAATTATGTTGTTTCAACAAAGGCTATTTCATTGTTACGGTTTTTAATCCGTTCTTCCAAAGATTTTGACTATCCTTATACTCTAAATTTATTAGTTTAACGATTTGAACCGGTGTTTTCAAGTGCACATCCGAAAGGACCAAAAATGTTGGTTGGAAGTGCAGCAAAAAAGTCAAATACATTTGTACGGAAGAGGATTACACATTATTCAATGCATAAAAATCTTGATGATTTGTCAGATAGAGGCCAAACCCGAACCACTACAAAAAAGGAGGATTTTACGCTGGACGCAGCTGTGGTAAAATTGGTGAAAAAGAATAATATTTTACCAAAAACAACCATACGAAATAGTATTATGGAACATGGCCACGCTTATGAAAATACTTTGATCAAACCACTTATAACACAAAAATACATTGAAAAGCGACTATAGTGTTCGAATGAACATAAAAACAAAGATTTAACGAATATTGTGTTAACCAAAGGGTCACCCTTTTGGGGCTTTAATTCTAAAAAGCGTTTTTGGCCAACTATAAGGATAAAAAAGGATTGTTCAAACTGTGAAGCATCCGCCCTAGCCCATGTACGGATATACTTCAGCAAACAAGGTTTTGGTAAATTAATCGTTTCCACTCGGGACCTAAAAGCACTTTACACGAATAAAATTTATTCACGAGGTTTGTTACCATCTGTCTTTAAATGGTTTGGAGCGGCTAACTCTAATTGCATCTTGCAAGAAGACAACGATCCAAAACGCCATACTCTTAGGGCATCACAACATTGGATTGGCCGTCTCAGTCACCTAATTCCATTCCGATCAAAATTTATAGGCACTTATAAAGATTAAACTGAATCTGTAGCACATAAAAAATTGGAGCGCTCTAGCGCGAATTGTCCGGAAGATATGGAAAATTTTATCACCACAGTATGGAGACCAATTTGTTGATAGTAGGGCCAAAAGAAGCCAGGCAATTATTATCAGATATGGTGACTTTACTATGTATTAGTTGATAGCGCCTTAGAAAATACAACAAACGTTCATAATAAAAACAACAAAAATCGTAGTTTTATTTTTACTTATAGCGTTTTCTTTTTACAAAAAACTGGCAAAAAATTTTGATGTAAACTACATTTTCGCATTCTTTTAGCGGAAAAAATAGCAAAAAAATTTCATTTACATCAAAAATGGAAATGTAGAAATTGTCTTCCATTTTAACTACCTCATACACATATAATATGTCAATCGCAAATATTGTCGAATATGTCAAACACGTCATTTGAATTTTTTCAAAAAATTCGTAGTGTGTTTACGTAGTGTGTTTACACACACTACGATAAAAACACATTAATTTTTTTTGTATTCTTTTTAACTGTCTCAAATTTGCTATAGATCAAAAACGTAAAAGAATTCGCTATTAGTTTTAGGCCGTACACGCTCTTGTTGCACATACTGTATATAAAATTTAATTGATTTTTCTGAATACAAGGTAAAATAATACTGTTTGATAAATTTATAAACAGATAAATAATTAAAAGAAATTACTAATTTAAATAATTAATGATTAATAATAAATTAATGTTAATAAAATGTTTGAAATTTTAAAATTGTTTTAAATACATCGTTTGCAATGCGTGCAATAATAATTACAATATTTACAATATTTGTATTGTTTACCATATTTACAATGTTTACAATATTTACAACATTTACAATATTTTCAATGTTTACGATATTTACATTGTTTACATTACTTAAAATATGTACTATATTTACAATCTTTACAATATTCACAATATTTACAATCAAACTATAACAACATAAAATTGTGTTTGAAATGTTTTTAAATATATTTAAAATGTGGATGTAAAATGTTGGACTTATTTAAATTTTTACAAAAATAAAATTCAAATTCAAATTTGTTAAAAATGATTTGAAATTTTGTTTAAAATGTATGTACAGTGAATTTAAAATGTTTTAAGATATGCTTGATTTGTTCAAATATGGTGAAAATGTTTTGAAAATGATTTGAAAAAGTGGTGGAAATTGGTTTAAAATGTTACTAAATATTAAAATTGTGTTTAGTGTCATTAATGGCGGCCAAATAATATCGAGCAGGAACATAAAAATCACCCAATACTCTCAAAATTTTAACACGTTTTTCAAAGATCGTTAAAATATTGTTCGCAAACAGTAAATATACTTTGATCTTAGCTGAAATTACATTAGAGGTAAGGTAAAAACTTGTATGATGCACGTCATCTTATAATTATCACTTTGTGCGTCCAATTGCGTTCAATTTTAAGGCAGAAAGTCCTTTCAAATGCAAAGCCTTTAAGGCACTATTTGTTTATTCCTTGAACCAATTTGAATTAGAATACACTTTTTTTTATTTCCTGTCTCCATATTAATATTTTGCTATTATAATATATTTTTTAATAATGGGAAACTGAAACTAAAAGCAATATTAAAGGACGGTGCAAATTTATTTTTTAGAAGTTCTAAAACTACAACCATATATGATTATATAAAAAATGAAAACCAGCCTACCTATGTACCTATTCACTGATTTTTCACTACTAGCTTAACTTACTGAATATTGTATTGAGATTAGTACAAAGATTTCAACATAAAAATAAATTCCACAATTACAAAAATTTATAAAAATATAGGTCAACACTTTCATCGTGTCTATTGGGAAGGACATAGGACATGCTTTTTCTAAAGAAGAACTGTCATCTTGAAAGAAAATCACGTGGCAACCCTAACAAGATTTAACAGTTCAAAATTACAAATTATTATTGTGATATTTACTGTAATTATTTATTTTATTATTTTTTTACATATTTTGATGAATAAATATTTTTTTTAATTTTTGTTCACTGAGTTCAACTCTAAACCTTCTATCTAGCTATAATATAGAAATTCCAACCATTTCAAACTGTGTGTGACACGTCAAATCTAAATAATTACAATGAATAAGTAAAAGTTGCATTTTCTACATGATCCTCAATACATTTGTATTTTGCTATGACAGCACTATTAAATTTAATTAAAAAGTATTACAAAATAAAATATTATTTCTGACAAGTTCCACAACACAGAAATAAATTCTTAATTTTTGACCAGGCAAAATCATAAATCTTGTTTAGAAAATATGTTTCGGTTGTTGTTGTGTTTTCAAAAATCAGCTTTCCATTAAATGATATATACGTAATATGTAGATACTTGGTAGATAATATGGGTTACATACATCTCTGTGTCTTTAATGCAGATGAAAAAATTTTGTGGAAGGATGTGTAACGAATATGTTTTATGGTTCTGCTCGTCGGTATAATATTTGATATGTTCCAATATAATGTACGTATAGTATATATTGTGTACAAGATGAACATATTTTTAAGTTCACACACATTTATTTTATTCGAATATATACTAGACGGAGCAGACAGCATAAAAATATGTTCATTATATGTATAATAAATATGTACGAGAAGAATACAAAAAAGGTTAATAAAAATACTTCAAATTTTAATTGATTATAAATTACTTATATAAAGCACAAATTGTTAGATAAAATATCGGCGTTGTTGATGTATACCAGCATAATATCAGATAGCATTGGAGTAAATGGATACTTTTTGTAAATTTCATACTATAATATACTCGTATACACACACACACACATGCCGAATATATCATGTGCTGAAATGTTGGAAAACATAATTAAATTTTGTATTTCTTTCTTTTTAATTACAGCAAAATGCGGAATCATAAACTGTTTATGCTTTGTGTCTTTCTCATCTTATTAATTTCGGATAAAACAGTTGGTAAGTAGATAAATTAAAATTGTTAGCATTATATACATTATTATTAAATTAAGCATAAATTTATTGCCATAAAATTTTATGGCTGTTTAAGATTCAACGGATAAAATGTAAAATGCTTAAATATATTTTTTCAGTTTAGGATATGGATCTTTCTGAACGTATTTTTATCAATGACCTTGCGCTAAAATGTTTTATACTTTAAGAGACAGAGAAAGCAAGAACATAAATTTGGTTACCCCTTTTACATTTTATGTTTCCAACTTTTAATTTACTTTTTGAGACACTTAAATATTTAATAATCTCGTAAAACGATTTTTTTTTTGTTTTTGTTTTAAAAGAAAATGTTTGAAAGCGCATCTGGTGAAAATACGTGCGGTAATGAAGTGTGTCAACGATCGATATTTGGGACAAAATGAATAATTTTTTTTGCTATATTTTTACGTAAGTTGTTTTTCAAAGTTTGTTCATTTCTTCCACAACGGGGAGACGTTCTTCGAATGAAGGAAATTTTCGATTTAAAGATATCAAGATTTACAGAAATACGAATTTAGAAAAAAATGAATTGGTTGTTTGGTAAACGTTAGTGAACATCAAGAATAATGCTGTTTCACCAACATAGTCCACTCCAATGAAACAAGTTAGCGAAACGATTTTTTTAAATATTGATATCATTCTACAGTCATTGGTATTTAAGATCGAAATCTTCAGCTTCTTAAGCTAGCTCATATTTTACGAGCATGGGCCGATATTTCAAATATTTTTATTTATCACGTTAAATGGTGTCGATTCCGTCATTTGCTATGCGAATGGAAATTCCGTAATTTACTATGGGGCTACTTGAAGATCGACGACGCCTAAGAAACAAGACACGTATATGTTATCTACGTTTGTGAAAAGTTTCCTTAATTTTAAGATATTCCTAAAAAACTACAACCACAACTAAAAATTTTAAAATATTGGTAAAACTGCGAACTTACGAATAAATTCTAGACTACATATACAAATCATAAAATTTTGTGAGGTGCAATACAATTCTAAGTTAAAATTATATCATAAGACAACTTCAACTGTTTTATGTTTATTAATAACAGTTAATCTATTTTAGATCATGTTCTTTATTCATGTCTTTCATTCTACATGTGTTCTTCATCATCTGGCGGATTGATGTTGACAGTCCTTTTCCCTACATACCGTTCGTTCAGTCCGTGACGTAAGTCTATCTACAACATCCTCCCTCTTTTTCATTTCAACAATCTATCCTGTTTATGGATCAAATTATATAAAATAAAATTTAAATTATACATTAACAAATTAATTCGAGTTCAAATCATTTAGTTAATACAAAATCCTTGAAACGGGATGGTGGTTTAACTTCTCTCCGAGGACGATTTCAAGAAGTCTGTGGCGTTTCCATATTGACCACCAATGATGGTTGTTCAACTTCAGGAGACATTTGTTGATTACTTCCATCTACTGTATCTTCTTCGGCCTTCCGAGAAGAATCCGAAATGCTATTTGTTGAACAGCCTGGTAGCTGCAGTTTGGAAACCGAAGTTGATTGCTTATGATCTTCAGAAGGGTGTGGTTTAATATTCACTCGATTTCGGCGATAAGCAGATTCATTCACATTAACTACGAACGATCTATCTGAGAGCTTTTACTGTACAGGTCCTCTTGACCACAACTTATCTTCTGTTGGGTGTATTTGGACTACGACAGGCTGTCCTACTTCAAGAAGTGGTAACTGTTTTGTTTTTTTATCGTAATGATACTTATTTAGTTGTCGTTGATTTATTATTTATTCTGGAATATTTGGAGCGACTTCTGGTTGAAGATTTTTGATGGTTGATGGAATTCCGGTGCGTGTTTTTCTTGCAAACAGTCGTTGAACAGGGCTGGAATCTATTTTGTTGGGAATATTCCGAAAATGTAATAGAGCATACCAAAAGTCTTCTCCTGTTTCATTTGATTTTTTTATGATTCGTTTTGTGATTTTAACCGCGGCTTCTGCTTTGCTGTTAGCCTGTTGATGGTAAGGCGCGGATGTTATATGCGAAAAGCCCCATTTTTTTTAATTCTCTGAATTCATTTGATACAAATCTTGTTCCATTATCTGTTAGTACCGTCTCTGGAATGCCATGTCAACTGAAATTTATTTTGCACATTTTCATTGTCGAGTTTGGTTTCAAATCATCTAACTTTTTTATTTCAAAAAAATCTGAATAATGGTCGACGGTTATTAGACATTTGTGCGCCTTACCTCTGATATGTTCGAAGAAAACATTCATTTGGAATGGATAGTTTGGAACTTCATGTGTAAGCATTGAAGGCTTTATTTGGGAATCGGAATATTTGACACATATGTAACAATATTTCACTTTATCTCTTATTTCGAATGTCATTCCTGGCCAAAATATGTTTTGCTTAGCAAGATTTACTGTTGCTTCGATGCCATTATGACTGATATGTACCTTTTAACCATTAATCTACGAAGACTATTCGGAATCACGACTTTATCATTCCGTAGAAGTAATCAATTCTCCATGGAAAGCTCGTGTTTGAATTTATGATAAATTTTTATATTATCGGGTATATCGCGTATATTTTTTGGCCACTTGTTTATTAATGAAATTATCTTTTGAAAACTTACATCTTTTGCCGTTTCTTCTCTAATGATGTTGAGAACACCTGTTGAGATACTGAGATTGCTAATTATTTTTACCATTTGTACCAGTCTTTCGGCATCTGATACTTGAGCTACATCTATTCGGCAAATATTTGATTTCGACGAAATATTTATTTGTTGGTTTTCATCCGGATCCTCTTCATAATTTGCTCTTGATAGGGTATCCGCAATAATGCTGTTTTTACCTTCTTTGAACTCAAGTTTCAAAGAATAACGCTGCAGTATCATACGCATTAATTGCAGTCTCTTTGGTGATTTAGGTAGCGTTATATTGAACATATTTATTATCGGCTTATGATCCGTTCTCCGCAAGAACCGACCGCAAGTATGGTCAACAATCATCTAGTCGAATCTGAAACACGCGAAAACGATTGCAAGCAGTTCTTTTTCTATCTGTGCATAGTTTATTTATGTAGCCGTTAGTGTTCTGGAAGCATAACAGATAACTGTGCTTCCTGGAACATTGCAGCGCCCAAACCAGTATTGCTAGAGTCGCGTTCAATTATTATTGGCTTTGTATTGTCGAAATAGATTAAAGTTTTTATGTCTGACACTAATGATTTAATCTTCTGATATTGGTCCTCCGACTGTGTCCACTTCCATGGAGTGTTTTCATGGATAAGTTCACATAATAGTGTAAACTCGGTACTTAAATATCTTATATATCTGGATAAATAGTTAACCATACCAATAAATCTTAGTAGGTCATTTTTATTTGAAGGTGATTTCATAGACCATAATTTTGGATTCATCGACTTAACCCTTCACTACTTAACACGTGTCCAAAGAACTTCACTGATGATTGACACAAAATGAGTTTTGATTTGTTTAACTTAACGTTGTTTTTCGGGAGCCGCATGAATTAACTCTCGAGATTTCTGTCATGATCGACTGTTGCTTCTTCGACTGTATTTCCTTGACCCAATATCAATAAATCGACTACGAGGACCTCTACGCCTGGAAAATCATGTACAAGTTGGTATATTTTCATCTGGAAAATTTCTGTTGCCGATGTAATACCAAATGGCATCCTTAACCATTTATATCTCCCGAATGGTGTCGAAAAGCACGTTAAGTTGCTACTCGCCTCCGATAGTTGCACTTGCCGAAATTCTTTTTGAGCGTCACAGGTGGAAAATACTTTAGCTTTGCCTAATTCCGGCAGGACTTCATCAATTGGCATGAACTGATAGTTGGGTCTTTTCAAAGCTTTGTTCAACGGTATAGGATCTAAACATAATCGAAAAGAATTGTTACGTTGAACTATTAAAATGTTACTAACCCAATCATTGTGATGCTCTACACGTTCAATTATCCCATCATCAACCAAGCCATCTAACTCAGTCTTTAAACGATAACGATACTTCACTGGAATACGGTGCGCATGTTGTTTAATGCTTTCGTCAATTTCCAACTCTACTTCGCCGGGTATTGTACCATATCCTTCAAATATATCTGAATATCTGTTCACTATTCGGTCCGCATTCGCTTTTGACCTATGAATATTATTTCCATTGAAATCTATCAGTCCTTGTTATGTTGGAAAAGTTGTGTTGGAAAAAATTTTGGGTTAGATCCTGTATCCAGCATGCATTCGACGTTTTTCCAAACTGAATTAAATTTTAAGCTCAGAGTTGTCGTAACTTTATTTTTATTGAATGATGTCGTCACTTTTCGTATTTTGAAGTTTTCATCACTCGATCTGAATTGTTCTTCCTCTTTATCGCAGTCAATTTGGTTAACTTCGTTAGACCGATGAATTGTTGTTTTTTATCCGATTTTTTATTTCTACGTACACAGCACGATTCAAAATGGTGCTTATATTTGCATATGTCACAAATATGGCTCAATGCTGGACAACATTCTTTTTCAAACTTGTGTTTTGAGCCACAAAACCGACTTTTTTTAAGAACGTTACTTGAAACTGCTTGCCCCCTTGTGTTCGAAATTTTATTTACTGGAACATTCGTTTGTATATTGGTTTCTGACATCATATTTTTTACTCTGCGCTGAGTAGCTTCGCTGATTCTATACGTGTCAATGGCATGTTGTAAAGTCAAATCACCTTTTTCCATTAAATTCTTCATTACTGACCCATTTCGAATGCCGACAACGATGCGATCACTCAGCAAATCTTGTCAAATGAGTCGGGTAGTTACATAATTTAATGAGTCGTCCTATTCGAATGAGATAAGTGTCAAGGCTCTCATTCTCTATTTGATTAGACGTATTGAAAATATATCTATCGTATATCTCATTTGAATTGGCAATTAAATACTTTCGCATTGGCGCGAGAGCAATAATATCCGACTGTTGGTCAGCGTCTGTCAAACCAAATTCCATGAATTTTTCTTTGGCTTTAACACCAATTGCGGAAAGCATAGTGCTTGTTTTTTGTCTATTTCTCGATGCTGGCCAAAGACTCATACCAGTGGCTATAGTATAGTCGTTCCAGCTTGACTCAAAAGTCCCGAAATTTTCTCGACTATCTCCAAATTCAACATTCAATGGAGGTGGACACGGTATATTGTTGGGAACTACTATATCCGCATCTTTAGGGTCAACGGATATATTTCTGAGCTGTGTTACCATTTTCTCCATCATCTCCGACTGCGTTTTAATGAAATCCATCAATTGTTTTCCATTATATGTGATATTACACAGCAGACAATAAATTTACTTTAACCTCACTTTTTAAACTTATGCAAAATTATGCTGCAATTTTACTTTAACTTCTAGATATTCTTATTTTACTATTAATTGAATATACAGTATCCAATTCACACATCTGACACCATGTTTTATGTTTATTAATAACACTTAATATATTTTAGATTATGTTCTTTATACATGTCTTGCATTCTACATGTGTTCTCTATCATCTCGCGGATTGATGTTGACAGCCCTTTTCCCTACATACCGTTCGTACAGTCCGTGACGTAAGTCTATCTACAACAACAACGTTTTTGTAATAAGTTAAAACTACGTTTTCAGCACATAGGATTGACGATTTTTGAATATTATATAGAGAAATATCTTATATCGAGTTTTCCTGACTTTTTTTAGTGTTCTTTAACGTCGAATATCCTATCTACCCTAACAGAAAGTAAATAATTTTTAAAAAATTCTGTAGTCCCATACTTAGGATTGACGATATTTCAATAGGATTTATAATTACTAAATATTCTATAGAAAGTTATCGTATGTTGAGTTTCTCTGAATTTTCCTAGTTTAAGAACACAAGAACAATCCAGTCAAACTCGATATATGATAGTTCTTAGATTTTTTTAAAATGACTAGAATTTGTGACTTACTCAAAATAAATTTTAGTTAGGATGGCCGAGAGAACTCGATCGGAAAATTCAGGGAAACTCCGTTATATGATAATTATTTATAGAATTAGTAAATTAGATCGTGTTTGACTAGATCGTGTCTTATTCAAAATAAATTTCCGTTAGGATGGCCGGCGTTTAGGAATACCAGGAAAATTCGGAGAATCACGTTATACGATAATTCTCTACATAGAATATTCAAAAATGGTCAAACCGAAGTTCCTGGGACCATAGAATTCTTTAAGAATGAGAAATTTTCTGATAGAGCAGATTGAGTAAGTCAAATTAGAAAAATTTTAGAGAAACTCGATAAACGATAATGCTGTATAGAATATTGAAAAAACGTTAATCCTAAGTGCCTGCCAGTAGATCATCGAATTTTTTCAAAAATTACAATTTTTGTGTTGTAGATCATGACCAATTCAAAATAAATTATTAGAAGGTTGGCTAGCATTTAGAACCACCAGGAAATTTTACTCGATACATGATAACTCTACAGAATATTCGTAAATCCGCAATCCGAGAGCATAGAGTTTTTTAAATTTCTGTTATTTTTCTAAACAATAGACCATTTTAATTGTTAATTTTCATTGGATTATTTGTATTTTTTTTAAACGCGTTGGCAACTGTGACCATATGGGAGCCCCATATGTAGTACCATTATTTTTGAAATTCATTTTACTATTTTTGTTTATCAATGGGCATAAACATCTTAGTAATTTATTTGACTTCTCAATTATTTTACTTACATGAGTTAATCTTTGGTCTTAATGGATACCTAGATATTTCACTGATTGACTGCAGTTTAAAGAAGTGTTCATAAGCATGATTGGCGCATATCAGACCTATCACCCTAGTTCATGAGAGCTAAAAACCGTCATATCATCTGCAAAGAGTGCAATTTCGCAATCATTATATTTTGGAACATCATTGATAAAAATGTTGAATAAAAGTGGGCTGAATACAGCACCTTGATGGACACCATTGAAAAATACTTTTTTTGCTTGAATGGGAGTTAGAGATTTGAACAAAAAACTTTCGATTATTAATGCTTTGTGCCTGACGCCGATTTTTTTGTCTAAATTTCTGACTTACTAAATTGAACGTTAGTTCACCCAGGTATTTTTAGATGTCTCTAATATTTATAAACCAAAATCTCCCCGATATTTAGTTCGAAACTGAAAACTTTGTTCTGATTTATCAATTACCGATTAGAAATCTTTTGTAGAATGTTAAATTTATGTTTATATAGCATATTTTAATTAAACATAAGATGCGGTTTGGTGTGCCATCTATGAACGATTGGTATGAACTAACCATCAATTTAGTTAGTAGGAAATTTAGGCAAAGAAAATTGGCGTGAGGCACGCAGCATAAGAAATGATTTTACAACTGTTAATATATATAAAGGAAAATTCAATCATTTCATTTTATAAATGATCCCATCTCTCCATACAGGGTCTAAAAGTACCATATCCATAGATTTATGAGTAATTTTATTGTAATTTTCGTAGAATTTTTTCCTGGTTTTAAAATGGGCAACACTTTGGCAATTTTCCATTTGTTGGGGTAATGCCCAAACAAAAGACATTTATTTAAGATGTTAGTCAGCTTCTGTATTGCAACAATTGGTAATTTTTTTAACAGCAAGTTAGGGACCTGGTCTATGCCCTGGGCTTTAGGTGGTCGAACTGATTTAATAACTGCAATGAATTCGTCATCTGCTATTAGGTCTACATTAGCAAGTCTTTTAGATATAAATATAAAATGAGTTGATTTGTTCGCATGACGTATTTTTAATATAATTTTCCATTAAATTACAAGTGTACATAATTTTTTGAGGGTGATAATTCAAATGCATTAGAAAATGCATTACACTTCTCTTCGTTTGTGAACAAACGAGTGTCGTTATTATCATCTTAAAGTGGAGGGATAGGACAAGGTTTATTTTTAAAATTCTTAGCTGTCTTCCGAAATTTCTTGGATCCTCTTTCAATATGTCCTTCAGATTATTTTGCCACCTATTGTTGATCAAATTCCAAATCATTTCCTGTATTTTTTTCTTTAGGTAGTTTACTACTGGTTTTAAATGAGAGTATCTGTATCTAGTATATTGTCTGCGCCTAATATTCTTTAATTTGATAAGTTCTTTGATCTTATCGGTCAATTGGATGCGCTCCGAGTGTCTAATCGGTATTTCCGGTACGCTAATTGAACGGGCTTTCATGAGCAAATCTATTACCAGTGATTATAACATTCAAGTCACAAGTAACCGGAAAATGACCTGAATTGAGATCAAGCACGGTTTTAACGCCAGGTACTATAATAAGTTGGTTTACAAGAAACTATAATGGTGAAATTATTAGAGTTTATATATGTAAACTATGCAATATACGACCACCTTTATTGCTTCTAACACAGTCTCAACTGGTATGCCTCGAGATTAGGTCGCCACCCAAAATAATAGGAGATGTAAAATTTGTCAATTTCAACAGGCCGTTTCGAAAATCATTAGGATTTGGGTTTGGACAGTAGCAACAGAATATTTTTAAATGGTTATCTCTATTCTGAAGATTCTAAAGATTTCAAATTAATTCCAGACATTAAATTATGTGAAATATTTTTTCGAATTAAAATTGCCACTCCATCTTTTTCTTGTTCTAAACGGTCGTTTTTGTAAATAAAATAGTCAGTAAAAGTAAATATTATGTTAAATTTTAAATGTGTTTCTGTCAGTAGCATTATACCCTGCAGTTTGTAAAATAATTTAGAAATTCTTTACAGAGCGCATGGTAAATAATGACAGCAAAGTGGATAATGGTTTACAATGCAATTTAAAATTTGCGGATTGAGAAAATTGCAGCGCCTTAATATTTACTATGCACAGAAGCAAACACTCGAAACTTCTAGATTGGAGGAGACAGAATTTAATATTTAACATATTAAAAACCAATTTTAATGAGACACATTCTTTATAATTAATCTTTTTTATTCACTTTTCACAAAAGGCCATCGATTTTTCTTAAAATAAAGATGATAATTATCCGAAGATGTAGGATCGACAATAAACTTACGAGTGAATTTTGATCAAACATGTTTTTCCTTTATGCAGCCTTAAAAGATATGGAATTGTTTTAATGTTGCTAATAATTAAATTCTCTTCATATGAGGAACCATTTAATGTTGAGGGAACTGAGTTGGTCCGGTCCTCTAAAGTTGCTTTATAAAATCCTGAAATTAAAACAAGAAAGCAACAAATATAAGTAAAGCCACATAAAGTATTGTAAATTTAATTTGGATTTACCATATATCATTTCAGCTTCTATGGTTTAATCCGGAAGGTTATAGCGGTCATTTCTTGCGACGCGAAGTAAGGGTACAAAAAGAAACTGCAATTGAAGGATAAAAATAAATATAATTTATTATTTTTAAAATAAAATTCATTTTTTGTGGCAATTTGTGTACTGCTTTAAATTCACTTTAAGACTAATTTTAGTTTGAAATTTTAAATAAAATTTGGAGAACAAAATACAAAGTCGGGTAGAATAAATGATTTGATTGGTTATAATCTCCCCGCAAAAATTATTTTACAAAGTGCAAAGTAAATATTGAAAAGTATTTTAACATTTTAAAAACACTTTGCAATTTATTCTCAACGAAAAAAACAATTTTTTTTTCATTTTTAATATGTTTGCATTGAAAATGATATATTTAAATTGCGCAGCTCAAATTTACCTAGCAGCATTGTAATATCATTAATTTAATTTGTCATCAGACGATGCTCAGCAATAATTTTAATATTTAAAAATGCACTGTAAATATTGCACTGCAAATTTCATAAGGCTCGTACTTAATTAAGATATTATTGGTAATAATTGCAAATTTGGGTTTACACAGCAAAATGTGTAAATATCTCCGCGCTATTTTTTTCAGTGTATGTCTACATTATTAGCTTCTAGAATAATTTCCAATAAATGTTTTTTTTAGTTTAGTTTGACACACACTTCGTGCGTTCCAAGTAATTAATAACTTGTTATGATTGACTAACATACCTATAAGCCACTTCAGAGAGCATTTGAATATGCTCTGATTTTGTCTTACAATATTTAGATTTTTCAACTATTTCACTTCAAATAGAAAATAATTCATTAATTGTAAATAATTCATTCGATTTTAGTTAATCCAATTGTTTGATTAGTTGATTTAGGTTGAGGATTCCGATTTGCTGGGTCCGGCTAGTCTTTTGAGCTCAAATTGTAATCCAATGTTATGATGTTGCGGTGTTGATTTGCTTTGCAAGTGCTGTTTGATTGACAGTGGTTTCTTCATTTCTAAATACTTGCTTCTAGCCATACATATTACGTAGTTAGCTGTATGATTGCCTTTACAGTTAGCACATAAATGTTTAGTGACATCTTCATTGAGGGGAGATATTTCTGACTCGTTGTGTATCATTGTGCAATACCTGCATTTTGGTATCATATAGCAATTTATTGCACCGTGACTAAACATAAAACATTTAAAACATTGCTTTAGCCTATTGTTGATTTCGATTGATATTTTCTCACTCTAAAAATAGTACTCTCATTTTATACCCCATTTTGTATGAATGGAACAGAAATGAACTACGATGAATAACGAATTAACATTGCTTGAAAATATTATGTTTTCACAATAGAAAAAAATGGCGAATTACAACAACAAAAATACCTGAACAAAAATGAGTTACTCGATCAAAAACCTGGAGTAGAGAAAATTACCCTGGGTGTAGCAAAATATACCCTTGTGGTATTTTTGTTTTCAATCGAACATTTTGACAGCAGTTGGAGTACCATTTTACCCTCAGTGTAACATTTTTCGTTCAATCGAAATCAACATTAATATCACCGAGACCTTTTTTATAGAAAACATAGTACACTCCATCATTATTAAAACGTTTGGTTTTCAATTCTATTTTTTGCACTTTTACCGGTTCAACACCTTCATCTTTTAGTGAATCTGCGACTAGATAGTTTCGACTCCATATGTGGTAATCCATATAAAACAAATTTGGTGGTCTGATTTTCTTTCTTTGTGAAAGAATAACATTCCTGACCAGCACCTTTAATTTCACTTAAGGTTTTATCAAAATCACATTCATTAAATAAAATCACTTTTACTCCAATTTTAATTAGTTTCAATCCATATTTTACAATTTTTTTCGCATCATCTCTACCATATTATAACCAATTTTGGTAATAATATAGGTGGGATTTTGTTTTGTTGTATTTGTGTAACATTTCTTTGATTGCTACGAAGGTGAACGGCATAACCGCTAACATTTCGAACGATTTGTTCAAACTGGTTCTTATGCATCGGTATTGAATATACACTATTATCCATCGTGTTCTCATTTTCTCCCATGATAGACATTTTCAAATATTTATTATTATGTGAATCATTTGATAAGGCCAATGACCTTTTATAGTAGGGTTTCGCTAATATTCCGACGATACAATATTTGCCACTTCCCTTTATAATTTAATCACCACTACACAAATAATACACTAGTATTTCTTGTGTTTATTGTCTATTTGTATTTCAATTTTATTATTTATAAATAAATAATTTGCAAACCATGTGTATTCGCCGAGAGTCAATGAACGAATCTCTGAAAATTATAAAAAAAATTTCAGAAACAGTAACGTAATAATGTTTTACAATAATAATAATAATACACTCGCGAGCAACTAAATCGACTCAAACCTCCGTGGGTACAAAAAGGCGTATTTTTTTTTGTAAATGGCTTAACCGATTTTTGTAAAATTGGTTTTTTGATAGCTTAGTATTTTATCTTTACAAGGACACCTTTATCATTAAAATCTATATAGAACTTTTTAAATTAAAGCCATCATAGCAAAATACGATGTTTCGGTGAAAATAATTGGCATACTGCAATTACTTGTATAATACCACGTTGATCGATATCTGCCATCAGTTACTTATCAGAAGTTGACCTAAACAAATCTCTACCAGTTCCATTCGTTGTTTACTCAAATACATAGATATACTAATCCAAAAAAACCGCACAAGTTTTTGCTTTATTGCAAGAAGGTCCCAATGGGAAAGAAGTTGATAGTCAGCTAAACATGAGCCAACCTGCTATCTCAAAAGTATCCAGAATGTTTTAAAAAACTGGTACCTTCTATCGGAGACCACATGCCAGCCGGTATCGGTGTACATCTGAGAGAGACGATTGATTTATCGTTCCAACTTCACTGCGAAATCACCATCACACGAGCGTTGATGTGTAGCAGGAGCTAAGACAATTTTGAGAGAACTGTTTGTCAATGGGCCGTAAGAAAGCGCTTTGAGGAAGCCAATCTCACTCTCGGCGGCCCGCAAGAGGACATTGAAAGCATGCCACCGTAAAAAGCGACTCGAATTTGCACAAACACATCAGTTGGAGCATCGAGCAATTGAGGTCCATTCTATTTACTGACGAGCTCAGAATATGTCTCCATAGTGGTGACAGGAAAGGCCGAGTCTACCTACCAGCATCCGCGAGAACGCTTTTTACAGTGCTATTTTGCTGAACCAGTCTTACACGGTGGTGGTTCGTGGCTGGTGTGGGCTGCCATATCGATGGAGGTTTCTCTCAGATCTTGTTTTCGTAATTGGTGGAGGCCGTAGAGGAGATTTGAATGCTGAAAGAAGGAGGAAGGGTATATAAGGGAAGATTTCATATTGGATGATAATAACCGATGTCACACAGCTTGAACCACTCTACAATTCATGGATGAGTTTGGACTTGAGACGATGAAGTGGCCAGCCTCAGTTCAGACATGACTGAACTAAACCAGAGAGTTCAAGCCTAAATCAGGTACCAACTAATATCAGTGACGATTTGGGTTGTTCGTGAGAAAAATAATAATTTTTTACGAGCAACGTAATAAACGAATAAAATATAAATTTCTTTTTAATTTGCATTTTAAATTTTATTTACAGTAATACTTTCATATTTATCTTGTCGATTCTGGTGTCTTTAGGAAATAGGAATTTTTTTCCTATTTAGGAAAAAATTTTGATAGCAGTTTTTTTCTAAAAAATCTTTCCTATGGTTTATTTCGGTACACATAGGAATAATTTTTTTCCAAATTCTTGATTAAGTTGATTATTGAAAACCATGACTCTGTAAGAGGTTAATGAATGTCAAACTTACATTAATTGTATGCAATTATAATTTTTTTTTGTCTAATTAAAAATTAAAATAATTAAATTAAAAGAATATTGTTTGTGTTGTAAAAGAATATCTTTCCGTATCTAAGGTAGGTGCGGAAAAATAAACGTGAAAACTGTGATAAATTGGAAAGAAAAAGTTCCTATCAGACACACCAGAATAAGCGTATAGGAAAGAAATACAAAACCGTTATAAAAATTTAAAATTTTTTAATATTTCCTATTCCTATAGGAAAACCAGAATCGACCCACTGGACCTAACATTTCTCCAGACATGCGTGAAGTTTTTCCTAAAAAAATTTCTAAAATATCTTTTTTTTTGATCAGTTTTCATATGGTCATTAAACTAAAATACAGATGTTGGAAGTATACGAGTTAGAGAAACGTTTTCTCTCGGATTAATTCCCAAGCGTTCAAGATTTATTAAGGATGTGAAGTGTATAATGGTATGTAGTGGCTCATAATCTTTTCCATAGTCTTAACTGTTGTTAAACTGCTATTCCATCTATACTGCTGTTCTAATGAGATTTTTGACGGTTCATCCTTTTTTTTACATTTTCATCCTTTTTTGATCCAAACTCTCGCAAAGCACACATTAAAGAAGAGGCAAATAACTGCTTAGCTGAACTATGCAATACCGAACTCCTCGAGGATTGCATCGATATACCGTGTATTACTAATCGGCTATACCACAACATAAACAATAATGAAACCAGTTTAATTCTAATGAAGCCTTTTTAATTGATTAATATTTTCACCCATCCTTTTAATAAGGAAAATATTATTTTAGTGGATGATCAATTTTGATTTAAATAAAGGTCTTACGAAAAGTTTTTTTTTTTATGTTTTATCCTAATTAATGGATTTCTTGTGTATTTTCTCCTCTGCGGTTAAATTTTATGAAATAAATTTTCTTTCTGTGTGTTGGAAATTGATAAATCTAATCAATGGCGGTTTATTAAATTGATTAAAGAGATGCTATACCAAAATAATAATTTTCACGGAAATAAAAATTTGTTATTTCTTGAGTATGCATTTTGGTACTTTGGTGAATTGAAATTATGATATGATATATTAGTTCCCACCGCATAGGTATACCACTTCAATAAACAATTCATATATTTTTTATTGAGAGCCGTAGAATTTAATGAATTGATTACAAATTTAGAAAACAAATTCATTATTTTATTAAAGCCCGTAAGCAAAGTTGATAATTAAATATAAAACTAATTACATTAAAAATAATTAATTCTAATGGGAATAACGAATACGGTAAATTTTAGAAAAGTACTTAATTAAGATGGACGGGCGTTTCGTTTAAAATGGTTACGTTACGTAGAGGTTAATTGAATATAAATTTAGATTTTAATGTATCACCTCACCTAGCTACGGAGCTAATTGTTCGATAGTCGAAAAAATTGTTATTTAACATAAATTGCAACTGGGAATAGACTCAACGTGGGATTAGACTCAGTTTCTTAAGATTTATTTATATACTGGATGCTTGCACTACTTTATTTATTTAATAAAGTTTTACTAATCTTTCCATTGTCGAAAATTCATTTTGGGAAAAATTATTCCCTATTATAGCAGTTTTGAGGTTTATTATTCCATACCTATTTTAGGAAAGAATTAACTGGGAATAGAATTTAACGGGAATTTATTGTATTTACTTATAGCAATATTTAGCTTTATATTTATACTGAAAACTGATAATATTAATTGGAAATATCAATATCCATTTTTTTTACTTTAATCAAAAAATTTTTTTCCGACCACGAATAATTAAATTATTTCCCCGTAAATTCCCCAATCGCCAGAACTAACTTTTGGAAAACGGAGAATTGGGGAAAATATATGGGGAATAGCTGCTACAAAAAGAAATTAGTCCCTATTCCCGTAGAATTACCAAATAGTGCCACAGGAACTAGAAATATACATTTATGCAACTCATCTTTTAAATTAGTATTTTCGATTCTTTAATATTTTTGTTTGGTGGTTGTGTTATACGGTCATAACCCTTTAAAAAAACTAATAGCCTGTACAGGCTCAGGATTAATTCGAAATATTTTTCAAAATATTTGGAAAATTTACTGTAAGTTTGAGGCATTTATCGTACTGATCAGTCGGAAAATATGTATTCCGAACTAATGCAGTTTTAACATAAAGCTTTAACATCAATTCTCATCTTCTTTTTAAAAACCTTAATTGATAATTTTCTTCAATGTTTTTTCTGTATACTTTTCATTTATTTTTTTGTTATATTTACAATCATTTCTGAGGCCATGGCTCTCTCAACTCTTTCGCGGTTCTTTTGACTCGTTCTTACTTTACGCCGTTGCCAGCCAAATAGAGGACGTACGGTTATAGATTTAAATTTATCACCATCAGCACATTGCATCGCTCCTTGCCAGCCTATACCGGCATGGAAGATAAGTCGCCCCATGAGTTTTGCACTCAGACATGAGGTCATTGTTGTTCCATTTCATCACAGATCGTAATCTGTTGATAAAAATTATCTTTTGCATCCTGTCACTATCGAGATTCGAACCCGGTACCTCCCGATTCAAACGCCAAAGCTTTAACCACTGTGTCATTTGGTCGACTTCTTTTTACTTTAATTTCATTCACAATAATTTTTCCACATTTTCAATACTATTTTGCCTTAAAGCATTTGGATAAACAACATTTTTGGTTTTTCTATTAACTATTTTTTGGCGTTCACTGGAGCAAAATTTAGTTGGCCATTTGAAATGCTCGAATTTTCCAAATTCACATCAGCAATTTTCGGTGGTTCAAACTGGGATTTGTTGCTTGTCATTGCAAAAGCATTAACACATTTTCTCGACCTTTACTTCTACTGTAAAGTACGAAGAAGTATTATTGATGAATCGTCTTTCAAAAATAATATATTGTATTGAATTCCAGACGACTTCAAAAACAAACAAACTTTTTTGGATATAGACATCTGGATCCCCATCCATAACTGTAGCAATAGTTTTGTATTTCCTTGATGAACTGAGGCCGATTTATTAACGCCATCATCATGATTTTTGAAGTTGTTTGAAATATTTGGAAACACTTTGTTACAGGCTGGCTACTGCCAACCTGCAGATTTTCACTAAGCACCTGCAGAGGCCTCCACGGTGATATTTTGCCGGCTACGTTCTCAGGGAGAAGTGCTAAGGTCGTGGGGTTTGAGGCATACAGGGCTCCTGGCTTACACCGTGATCATACAGATAATTTAAAAAAATGAAACGCAAATAATAATATAAACTGGAGTTCCACCGAAATTCGTCGGCCGGAACCTGAGGAACGAACAACTCAAAATTATAAATGGGAGAGAGGTGCCTTGGTGCGCGCATTCATTCGAACTCAAACAAGGTCGAGCCTTGGTTACGAAACTGGATGCGGGCACCAAGAGACCGCAATCAACACTGCACCGACACAGAGGGAGTCTCCGCTCCCATCATACCGACCGAAAAAAAATTTAATATTTCATTTTATTTACAGTAAAACAAAAAAAAACACCATAGGAAACAACTTCCCGAAAAAGAAAAAGGAGGGAACGAGAGAGAGAGCGAGAGAGAGAACAGCAATGCGCATCGAGCGTGCACCCGCTGTGCGGCGCTCGATTACAAAACAAAATGTTTATATACAAATTTAACAAAATTTAGAATTAAAATTTAAAGAAAAATACCAAAAATGAAATAAGAAAAAATTAAAAAAATCAAAAAAAATCGTACCTTAACAATACAAAAACTGTTGCGGCCTTGCGCGGCCGTTATTGTTGCGAGGCCTCTCCCCGTTACCCGGACCGGTGCGGCCTTGGTGCCGTCGTTGGGCGACTCCCCGCCTTTGCGCTCGAGCGCTTGCCTGGTTGGGCACTATGTTGCGGGGCCTTTCCCCGATACCCCAAAAATTAGTGAATAGCCGGATGGCTACCCGTTGTTGCGACCTTGAGCGGTCGGGTGTTGCGGGGCCTCTCCCCGATACCACTAAAAACACGAGGTGCCGGTTGGCCACCCGTTAGTTGCAATGTTACACCGACCGGTATATCAAAACCGCCAACAACTCCACAGTATTTATGCAGCACTTAAATATCTGTTTTATAATTTTGTCTCACTTTCGAATGGAGTCGTCACACAAATTAATACTCAATAAATTTATTCAACCTGTGATCAAACTGTAGTTTTGATGACGTGGCCTCAACCGGCCCCCGGTAGATTGATTGCTGGGCGTGGTCTCGCCAACCAACAATAACCACCAAAACCCGTAAAATGAACGACTTCAAATTTTTTCTAGTGGTAAACTTAGCTTGTTGTTGATACGGCACTTTTAGATATGATTAAAACTATCCCCCATTAGACGATAACGTATATTTTTCTATTTAATCAAACTTATTGAACACCTTTTACGTTGGGAGGCGAGGGGATATCGACAATAAACACAAGCACGGTGGTTTTTTTATTTTCATTTCACTCAAATCAAAGTTGAAATTTTGATTCACGTCACCAAGTATAAACAAAAATATAAAGTTTTACAATTTTATCTTTATTAAAGTTCATTTACCAAAAAAAAAAAAACTTAATTGCTCTAAACTAAACTTGAGCACCAACTATTACGCGAACTCAACTTTTATTTTCTTTATTTATTTTTCAAAACAACAAAACTTTATTGTTATATTTTTCCTTTACAACATTACAACCAAGACTTAATTAATTCACAAAAAAAAAATCGAAACTCGAAAAGAATTTATCAACCAAAAACTAAATTTGACTGTATATAAATCAAAACGACTTTAATTAACCAAAATCAAAACTCGAATGTCAAAAAAAAACAAATTCGAGCCCCGCACAACTCGTAAAACGTTCTAGAGAAGAAATTAATCTCTCTTCTCTGTCTCTCCTTTATATCAAATTTTCGTTGATATAAAAGAGATAGACATATAAGAAAAACATTTCTTCCAAAACGTTTTACTTTGCACACACTCGATGCGCATTGTTCTCTCTTTCTCTCCCATTTTCGTTCCGTTGCCAACATAACAGAAGAAAACACACAAGAATCCATCCACCAAGAAACCACGTTTAGACAGCGCAAACCCGGACGCAAGAAACCACGTTTAGACAACAAAAACCCGGACGCAAGAAACCGTGGAGAATAGAAACAAATTTACAAAAATGTCTTGTTAAGGCAACACAGTCGTAACAACTTTGACTAAGCGGCTGAATTGGGCAAAAACCAAGAGAGAACTATATCTCATTGTTTATGGGATCCATTGGATATTTTCCGTTGCCAATATCCAAAAGCTGGGGCCCTATTATGAAATTTTTCCGACGTCGTAAAATCCGTCTCGCGTCGGATATTCATATTATGAAACTAAAAAAATCCGATCCTCGCGGATTTTATACTATGTATTATGAAATAAAAATCCGAGTTAGCGGATTTTACGACAAAATTCAATTATCAAATCCGACAGCTAGTTAGGTGACGGATATTGTAGTATACGCACGGAAAATAGATCGTAGTTTATAATTTTTACATGTTATTTAATTATTTAAAAGTTTAATAAATTTTTAAATGTTATAATATATCTCTATAAAATTATTTTAACCAAATTTAAATGTGACAAGTATATACTGAAAATTTCGAGTTTGACTGTAAAAATACATGTTTTATAATACGAATATCCGCCGCGGATCGGATTTTACGACGACGTATTTTCCGACGGTGTCGTATTTTCCGACCAATTTCATAATAGGCCCCCTGATTGGCAAATTTTTTGGCACTGACATGTTTCCAAAGAAGAGACACTTTCAAGTAGACATGAGGTCACCAGCTGATGTTGATCGTGTAGTGATTTGCAAAGTTTGACGAAAATCATCGATCTGCAGAATAAAAGCTCAAGTATATTTTAGAAAATCGCGCAGTGTACGTTCAAGCGGTTCAAATGCTTTCTGATACCATAGCAAATTCATGCTTAATTAATTTTGCATGTTTTTCATACAAAGGCAAATCTTGAAATCGAGCCATGTTGCAAGTGAACAATTCTACTTCACCCAGCTTTCTAGTAATGAACCTGATCTGGTCATAAACAATTCTGTGAGATGCAGCTATAAATGCAGGAACCATTCCGTACCACAAGGGTTAAAATTGATATATGTACATTTGAGTATAGTTCGGGACGTAGATTATACCTACAACGATTTTATTCTTACTTAAATGTCGGGCCACAATCTAAAATTGTGTACTGAGGGCCGTCCATGGCGAGCAAAACAATGGATTCTGCGTTGCAATACTTCAATACGATTTATGTTAATATTGTGGTACGGAGATCCAACCTGACTAACATACTCGAGCAGAGGTCGAATTAAGGCGAAGGATCAAAGAATTCCTTAGACCAGCACTCAAAGTTTGTTGAATTGGATCGAACTCTTAATAAGCCATTTGAATATCAGAGAACAGAGGTCTGCAGTGAAAACACAGTATATCATATACGAAACATTTACACCGCTTGGGGATACAAGACAACTAGAGTTAGTAATATCAGCAATATAAGCCTTATAAATGGGGATTATGAAAAAAAAATTCACATGTTTGGGAAAATTCTAGAAGTGTTCCGGCAAACCGTCTGGTTTGAATGAAAAGTCGTCAGCCAGATTGTTCGTTTCCTTAATAAGTGTGCTAGAATCGAAATCAATGGATACAAAGGATGCCTGAGTACAACCTTCCAAATATTCAAAATATTTCCCTTCAGGCTCAAAATCACTAGACCATAAAAAGTAAGTTTGCGGAATTGTGAAGATTCGTCTTAATTTTTAGGTCGTTATAATGATGATCGTTATAATCCTCAAATTTTAAAGATGACGCTCACTTCTTTGGATTAACAAATTGCCAAAATTGTTTGGGTTCGCGATGAGATCTGCTTGCGTCAGTCTTGCAAAAGTTGGAACTGTAAGTTGGAAATTTCTGATTCCAAGCGATCGTGATTATGCTGGTAACAAAATGTTATTAGCATCGGTGGATGGTAAGAGTAAATATTTGTAAGGAATAAGTTAGTTTCTGTGGCAGTGCAATTATTAACATAAAATGAAAATACTAGATCAAGTTGTCCGTTCAAGCTGTTCTTGCTATTACTAATTTGGAATAAACCTGAGACCTGATCAGGAAGATTTAAGTCCCCTAGAACAAAAAAAATAGAAGTCATTAACATCCACGAGTAGCTAGTAGTTTGTAGGTCCCAATCGGTAACTTTTTCATATCTTTTTTACTGCTACTTTCAATTGTCACTCATAATAGCTCAATGTTGTTAGTTCTTTAAATAAAAACTCCTGGTGGTCCAGTGTCCATTAAATGTCTGTTGGTTCTCTACAGCCATTGATCTGGATACAACTTCTTATTTAAACTAATTAACTAACTAATTGGGAGATCACATTGATTTTTAGCTGAAATCGGTCCATCGAACATTTATCAATTCTTGCAAATATTTTGAAATGGATATCATTCACGAAAAATATATTAAAAATAAAAGAATTGTAAATTAAATTTGCAACAAAATATATTTAAATCATTTTGTTAAATTTTAAAATGATAAGCTTTGATAAAAATAGCTTTTTTTCATCTAAATTCGGCTTCTCTACAGTTCAGAAGGATTAACTTTTCAGAGCCAAACTGTATACATAACCTTTTACATTATTTATGAGATCATTGCGAAATTTGGTGGAAGTCTATGTACAGGAAGAGACAGCTTCAATGAAAGCTTTTTCAATTTTTACAAAGATGTTAAAATGTTTATCATTTACAAAAAATGTCAGTCAGTGTTCATTTAGCATAATCTTCGTAAACAAACCTTGTTATTAGCTAATCGTTGAAAAATAATACCCCCACCCGCTCTATTTTTGCTTTCTGTAGGTGAAAAAACAATTTCAAAAGACGACGGGTGGATGATGCAGTTCATTCAACAGTGTGAGATTCTTACTCACTAAAAAAAATCATCTATTCGACGAAGAAACACCTTCGTATTACTACGGACTTGGCCGTTTTTCTTGCCCTTTGTGGCTCCTCAACTTGCTTGTGAGGCCAATCCTTAATACCAACGACCGTCTTATAGGTTATTTTTCAATTATTTAAATAATACTTGTCCCTTGGTTTTAACTCCTTTGAGTGGCTCTATCAAGCTGTTTTTTCGCTGCTTTGTGCTCGGTGGATTTGACTGACGAGTCGTCCCTGCTTCGTGTTCGCTGTGCTATCCTTCTAAGTCCTAGAGCTTTCTTCCTTAGTTTAGCGATCTCTTTTGTCTTGTATACCTAGCACGCATAAATCACAAGCTCGTTGTAGGAATTACACTATCCGATCAGATTCATCACCAACGGTTTGTCTTGTCGATGGCTTCCGTGGAGGTAAACATATGCACACTCGCTCGATTTCGCTCTAGAAACTTTGATAATGTGGTAGTATCAAAGTTATTCATATTTCATCCCAATTTTTCCGATATTATCACTCGTTGCACTTATGATCGCTTCCCGTGTAACGGATCCATTGCCCTCCAGTCTGCTGTATAAGATGACAGGCATAGTGTGAACAAGGTTATATGCGGTATGAAGTTTCTAAATCCTGGCCTATGGTACGTCGATGTTGTTCCTCTATTAAAAACGTACAGATCCAGTCTTGATAGCATTTTCGTAATAGCGCTACGACGGAGTCCCGTCGTGGCATATCCCGCTCCAACGCACGTGCGTTAAAATCTCCGGCGACTACCACTACTCCAGAACAATCTTGAATTGTGTCTTCCAGTTCGGTCAATTTTGTTTGAGAGTTCGATATGCTGTCGTTTGGCGAAAGATAAACACTTAATATC
The DNA here is from genome assembly GCA_947310385.1 of Nephrotoma appendiculata. Taxonomy (NCBI): domain Eukaryota; kingdom Metazoa; phylum Arthropoda; class Insecta; order Diptera; family Tipulidae; genus Nephrotoma; species Nephrotoma appendiculata. The sequence continues at coordinate 323,785,120 of OX371224.1, read as the reverse complement.
GTGATATTCCAACTAGCAATCCACACAAAACCATTATCCGAACGCGGTTCCTCACTGCGATTCTATTATGGTCAACCATTTATATTGCCTCTCTATTCAGTGGGTTCGAAAACCAGTTAGGCGTATTCCGGTTTCGATATTGCGCACTAACTACAGCCAGCTCTGCTTTTTCGTCGTATATGAGTTGCGTAAGGATATCATCCGCAACTCTACACCCATTCAGATTTCCCTGAAAGACCTTTTTCGGATCACTCTTCTCCTGGTCTCCGGCGAATCTCTGAAAATCCTATAACCACCGAGATCTACGTATGTGGTTGGGGTTGGTAGCCGTAGCCCTATATTGCCAGCATCCCCAACGGTTTCCACTGCGATCAAGTCCTTTGCAGCTGCTCTTTATATGTCCATATTATAGACACCTATAGAATCTCTGAACCTCGATCGTCTCCTTAACACGGCCAAAAACCTTGCTAACTTTCATTCTCCCTCGCTCCAAGAGTGATAAGGTAGCTCGTTCATTGGTCTCAACCACTGCCTTCTTCTGACTTCGTGGTTCATGGTCAAACAACGTCACCTTAATCTCTGCAGGCTCCTCCTAGCCAGCATCTCGCCCAACGCTGCCGTTACTTCTGCCACTGTTGTAAGGCTATCCAGATCCATTATTTCGATCTTCATACGAGGCAAACCCCTTGGAGTTATCCTTCGTGCCCTATTGCCTCGTGCAGAGATTCTTGAAACTTGCCGGATATGCACAGCGGCCCAGCTCTAGGGTGAGCTAGAACTAACTAATTCAATGTAATTAATTTGTAATAAATTCTAGTCCAAGAACCATGCCGATATCATAGCTGCATAAAAAGTTACAACTTTGGCGGAGCCGGTTTAATTGTAAGCTAAACCACTCGGCCCTCGAAAAAGGTAACTGTAATAAAATTCGGATTTAATATAATAAATTGTAAAAAAATGTGTAACAAATTATGGTATGGGTGGCATTAAGTTAAGTCGGACTACTTTTGGTAGGTGCAAGTGTGAAGCACTCGAAAAAGCTCATATATAGAATTGTTGCTTTTCAACAAGAGGTTGAAAGCTCCCAAAAACATTTGTTATCAACACATTTCAAAATCATGCAACTAAAATTTACTATACCTAAGAATATTTTTTTTGCCTTCGTTTCATAATCGATTTACCACGTTGACAAGATTTTCCTCGGTGAGCTTTTTATTTACGCAAATCTCTAAGGCGCAACATAAAAATCCGATACAATCAAATTTATTTAAATCGTTTTTATTATTCAAAACAAAGATTAAATCAATGTAAAGTTTATTAAAAGAGCATAATAGCGGCTTTAGCGATGAAATAAATTTATTTTCACCCCATATTACATGTTGTAGTTACAGCAGATAAAAATGTTGCAACAACAAGATATGATGAGGAAAATATTTCATCTTTCATCGTTTTGAACTCGATTTTTTTTTGTACTTGGAGTAGATTAATCTTTCCCATTTTTCACTATATAGTTTTATACTTTTTGTTTTAATACGGTATATGCTAGAGATCTGCCTTCTTACATAAACCATCTCATATTATCATAACTATGTATAGAGAATTATGTTGGATGAAAATCTTTGCCCACAATGATAAAATACTGTATTCCTTAACTAATTGTAGCTTTCTGTCATTGTCTTGTCGGTTTTTTCTTATCTATATGTATCTCGGTGTGTATATATCGATGTGTGTAAGGATTTTGTGACTTAAAAACAAAAATCATAAAATTAATTTTTCAACTGTAAAGATTTCGGTTTTGTCTTTCGTTTACGATTGGTCTAATGCTCATAATATTTATAATCCTTTTTTATGTTTTATATAAATAAAACATTTATATATATATTATGTATTACATTGTGTGTATCATTTAACAAATATACTGAACTTCCGGTAAAATATTATTGGCGACAGTGACAAATTTGAAAGAGAACATAAAACTATATATCTATATGATGATGATGATGATGATGGAAGGAAGAGGGTACTGTTTTGTTATATTTCTATATATACTGAACACACAGCACTAAACATAAATTTATGTACGATTTCACACACAAAAAAAAAGTTTACAGGATACATACATATTTTAACACAAAAAAGGATATGCTATGTGTTATGAAATAAAAAATTTTGTTTTAAAACTTTTACTACACAAAGCTTTTAGAATAAATTAAAACTATTTTTTATATGTTTTGGAATTGAAATTAAATCCCTTTGTATAAATTATTTGCAGCTAAATAGCCAGCAATCATAATTTATAAACAATTTCCAAATTTTTATTTTTTTACTGTACCAAACCATTAATACATATACATATCATGGCCCAAAATAAATCATTATAAAAAAAAATGAGGGAAACCCCCTACACAAAACAATAATTATATTTTGCTGGTTACAAATAAATTAAGAGGCGTATAAATTCTACTTTGCTACTCGGGACATACCCACCAGCAGCATTACATTGTAATATATGTACGTTTATATGTTCTATCGCATACTAATTAATTAAATTGTAGAAATCTAATGGCCAAATATACAAAAACGTACAACAACACAAAATCTCTTTTAATTAATTGAAGAAAAAAAGAAATCTAATTTGATTAAAATTTATGATTTCATCTCAAATAGAAAATTTGAAATAAAATAAAAACTTTTATTAATTAAATTTTTGTGTTTTAAAATGAAAATAAAATATCTCTTTTGAAGCAATAAATATTTATTAGAAATAAATTTGAAATAATTTATTTTATATAAATTTGTTTGATTCGTTATAGGACAAAGTTTATATAATTTAGAAGTATTGAAAATATTTTAAATAAATTATTGAAAAACAATTTCTTTCTATATAATTGTGTATTCTCCGCAATAGTTTTAAGTTGGCTTTAGGCGATAATTATGTTCCGGATTCTGTATCAATGAAAATACCTACCTGCATCCAGCTGTCTCATCCTGTAACACATGAAGCAAAAAAGGCAGCAAACTAAAAACTAGCAATAAAATTAGTTTCATATTTACATTGTAATATTAACTTACCATTTTCCTTGCATCTAAATGTATACCTTAAATAATTCATGTAACCATTAGTTTATATAATTTGTAATATAATTTATACTTACTTATGAAACAAATGTAAACATTCCACCATTTGTTGAGAAATGTCACTTTTGTCTACACATCATAAACCAAAAACGTACTAAAGGATTTGGTTGCATACATTTATTTTGTATTTGGGATGTGTTCGTAATTTGGTATAAAAAGTCGTACCAACATGACATGTTGGTACGACTTTTTATAAAATGACAAATGGTCGAATGGTAAACAATTGTTTGTTCTTTCCATTCATTTTTGTGCATTAAATTAAAAATAAAATAAAAAATCATAAAAATAAAAGTGTTTAAGATTATACAAGATGAGAAAACACAACGGGGAAAAATCGCAAGGACGCTTGCAATACAAAATATCAAAAAGCAAGTGGATTGCTCCCACATATGGTCCTTCGGGCCGGATATTTGCACCAACGAAGCTCGCCATTTTGAGCAATAAATACGACTCAGCTCGCCGCATTGAGCATTCAACAAATTATGTTGGACTCACCTTTCGAGTATAAGCTTCATCATTGGCCTCACAATTCGAGTGCCACACACCAGATCAATTGGATTCGCCATAAGGAGGATAAATCGATTGTTTGTTTTGACACGTAGAAGAAGTTATATGTAAGCTGCACCTCACTACTTCAACCAGCTAAGTATACAGCTTTTCTATTTTAATTTGTATCGATTAAAGATTGTTAAATATGTTAAAGTAAAATGGCTGAACGTGAAATTGCCGCGCTTAAGAAACAACGATCGAGTAATAAGGGTCGCATCATAAATATCCTTAATTTCACAAGAAACGCTAACGAAGATACCTCAATCGAAGAATTTCGGACTCGCTTGGCTCGAGTCGAACAACTTATGGCAGAATTTACGGCGATCGAGAGCAAAATATTTGCAATCGATCCTAGCGAAGAATCGGACTTCGTATACGAAGAGAGCTATTATGACGGGGTCACGAAGCTCAACACGTGTATTCGTAGTAAAGCGATGGCGGCCGGAAATACATCACCGGACACATCTTTTATAAAGCCAAACTATCACCAGAATGAGATTAAATTGCCAAAAATTAATATACCATCATTTTTGGGAGAATACACGGAATGGCAATCGTTCTACGATCTCTTCTCCAGCACGATACACGAATCCACGACGCTGAGCCCAGTTCAAAAATTTCAGTATCTGAAAGGATACTTTCGCGGGGAAGCAGCTGTTTTACTAAGGCACATTAATATTACCGAAGCGAACTACATCGGAGCATTGAACAAGCTCAAGGAACGGTATGATCGAAAGCGTCACAGCATAAATGCCTTTGTTCGGACATTTATTGAACAACCATCCATCTCCATCGCTACACCCATGAATGTCAAGAAACTAATGGACACATCGGACGAGGCCATCCTGGGATTAAAGGCGTTGAGCAACAGCGCAGAGACAAGAGATCCTTGGTTAATCTTCCTGTTAGTGCAAAAGCTAGACGATAAATCAAGAGCCGATACTAGAGATAAATATGTGTAGTGGCATATACGGCTATATAGGTCCTGGTCATACCTAATAACCGTGGGCAACACAGGTGCATATCATGACGATAAGATATAAATTTATAAATACTTGTTATTCGTATTAAGATAAAATCTTAAATTTTCTAGAGCCGATACTAGAGATAAATATGTGTAGTAGCATATACGGCTATATAGGTCCTGGTCATACCTTATGATCCTGGGTAACACAGGCGCATTCCATGACGATAAGTTATCAATATACATAAAAATGGATTCCAGTTTGTTTGTTTGTCTGTTCTGAATGGGCGTCTTAGCCGCTCAACTGATCGCCATGAAATTTTTACCATGTACAAGTTGCATATCCAGAACCAACCTTACGATATTTGGGAAAAGGCTGGACCCCGGGGTCTAGGGGCTGCGGTACAAATTTTTTCGAAAATTTTAATCTTCTTTAAAATTTTCCACGAAAATGAGTTTATGGGGCTAGTTTTATGAAATTATTGACATGTTTGAATCCGAGGAGCCCAGCCCTGGATCAAAAATTAATTTTTGCATCTATAGATACAATTACTTAAATGTTCCAATATAGCGCCTTAGCCGCAAATTTAGACACCAAAAAGGATATCTAGCGTGCGATTGTTATACACAAATCATACCTCTACTATAAGTGATTTAATTATTCAAATTAATTTTATTAATTTAAATTTAAGACAATCTTTCATCACTCTAACTGAAGACAAATCTCTGAACACTTATATTATCCATATTAATAATCCATTTTTACTGGTTTGACATGTAGTGTTTAGTGATATCCTATTTATCATATCCTGTTTTGAAATGTACCATAGTCAGCGAGTTCTAATTTCCACATACCTTCAAAAATAATTAACATTCTATTTTAATCCACTATTGTAACCGGTGGCTTTTAATGAAAATAGTAGTTTCATACTAAACGCCAACAGCTTATTACTTTATTTATTACTTAAATAATCAATGATTTTTTCATAAAATCAATTCTAGGAAAGGTACTAAAAATATTGTACGTATAAACTGATTTACTTTAAAAAGTACTAGAGTTTTATATTTGAAAATAGCATCTTCCACAAGAAACATCCATGGATTCAAATTATTCTACGTCATGATATGCGCCTGTGTTGCCCAGGGTTATTAGGTATGACCAGGACCTATATAGCCGTATATGCCACTACACATATTTATCTCTAGTATCGGCTCTAGAAAATTAAGATCACATTTTGTCTATGTATAACTTTTTGAAATTATCCCTTGCGCTCTGTCGTTTAGAGCAAATTATCTTTCATTTATATACCTATTTTATTTTTATTATCAATTGGTTTAATAAGTACATATTATAAAAAAATTCATACTAATAATATGGTAATAAAATAATATCAATTTTTTCATGAAAAATGTATCTACACTTTCGGGATGAGATTACACTTTTTTTCGGGATGAGACTACACTTTTTCAATATTTACACTTTTTCGGGCTGACTACACTTTAGCGAGGAAACTTACCAAAAATTTCTGGATGATTTTTCGGGCCAACTTCAATGACTTAATAAATACGTATGTAGTTTTTTTAAACGCGTTATCTGCTTATATGAATTTCATAATGAACCAATATACATTTATTTTATTTTATTTTATTTATTTATTTAAAGAAATCTATTTTGTAATATACATGTATGATTTCAGATTATTTACAGTTATAGTTAAAATTATATTAAAATAACAAAAAACTTTAAAACAGAATAAAAAAAAAAATATAAACCAAATTTTGGTTTAAACAATTAAAAATTTAGAAAAAAGTCTTTAAGGATATTTTTAAAGTTGTCCTTTGATAAGTTGAAGTCAAATACATCGTCAATTAAGTTGAAAGATTTAGACATCCTATTAATTGGGTTGTTTTCTCCATAGTTGGTGGAATGGTGTTCAAGTGCTAAAAATGTGTGGTTTCGAAATGTTCTGCATGGCACGTGAATTGATATGTTTTCCAAGATGTAAGCTGAATCTACGTGACCAAGCAAAACGTTACCAATAAAAGCTGCTCCCAAGAGAAGTCGTCTATTTTCAAGCGTGCATATTTTGTAATCTGTGCATCTTGTTGTGTATGGAGGTAAGCGAGCCACATTTTCATGGAATGGTAAGTTGTGGTCGTAATCCCAGTCACTTTTCTTTAACAAAAAAATCAGGAACTTCTTTTGAATGCTTTCAATTCTTTTTATGTGTACAGCATAGTATGGATTCCAGACCGTTACAGCGTATTCCAGTTGAGATCGAACATAAGCAAAATAGAGTGAACATAAGGTTTGGATATCCTTAAATTCACTTGTCCATCTTTTAACAAATCCGAACATGGCATTCGCTTTCGCAATACAATTTTCAATATGCCTATTGAAACTGGCGTTTTCGACAAATGTAACACCTAAGTCTATAACCTCATCGACTCTTTGCAGTACTTCGTTGTTGACTTTGTATGAAGTAATTATTGGATTTCGTTTACGATGGGAAGACATGATTTTGCATTTCTTAATATTTAAGTATAGTGAGTTCCGATCACACCACTCACTTAATCTATCTAAGTCTTCTTGAAGTTTCTCCGTATCTAACAATCCATTAATAGTACGAAAAATTTTCACATCATCTGCAAATATGAGCACGTCTGAGTTTTTGATTATCTCGGTTATTCGGTCTATGAAAACAATAAAAATCCAAGGCCCGAGGTGTGATCCTTGGGGGACACCAGATGTAACTTTAATAACGTTTGATTTTTCATTTCCCATTATCACAAATTGGCACCGGTTTGATAGATATGATTTAAACCAATTTATGTAATCGAGAGAAAACCCAAAATTGAATAAACTCTGGAGTGCTTTATGATGACAGATAGAATCAAATGCTTTACTAAAATCCGTGTACGCTACATCAACTTGACGGTGTTTTTCTATCTCGTTAATTAGTTTACTGGTGAATTCAACCAGATTAGTCGATGTGGATCGGCCAGGCATAAACCCATGCTGGTTTATTGATATATGCCGTGCAATTGTGGATTTAAAACTGTTGCATAATACTAACTCAAATAATTTTGGAATTGATGATGTAGTTGATATTCCTCTGTAGCATGAGATATCCTCACGTTTACCCGATTTAAAAATTGGAGTAATTTTTGAAATTTTCCATTTTTCAGGAAACACGCCGGTGTTTAAGGAATGATTGAATAGATAACATAATGGAATTGTTAAAATTTCAGCGTACTCCTTCAGAATAGAAGAGGGAATATCGTCAAGACCGCAACCATCTCCAAACCCCCTTAAAGCCGATAAAATGTTGTCCTCAAAAATAATAGGAGGAGTTATTGATGTGTTGTTGTTGCTGGGTTGTTCGTACAATCCACTAGTAACGCTTGGTCTATAGACTGATTGAAAAAACGACGCGAACATGTTAGCTATATCTTTGGTGTTTGAAGAGCAGGTATTGTTGTACGTCATATTAGCAGGGTATCCTTCAATTTCGCGTTTATTCCTAAAGTATTTCCAAAATTGTTTTGTATTTACTTTGATTTTGTCTTGAATTTGATTAAGATACGACCTGTATTTAGATTTGAAATAAATTTCAAATTCATTACTATGTTGTAGAAACGTAGTTTTGTCTGCTTCTAACCCGCTTTTCAACATTTTGGCATACGCTTTCGACTTCCGATTTTTTAAGTTAACTAGTCTATCATCAAACCAATGAGGGTGAGCATTTTGTGGTTTACAGCACATAGGTACATACATTTCGAAGCCTTGAAGCATGATGTCATTAAATGTGTCCACATTTTCGTTTATATCATTGGAATTGAGAGTTATTTGCCAGTTGATGGATTCCAGGTAACTTTGTAGCCCCACACGGTTAGTTTTTTTAAAGTTGTATTTCATTGGTTGTAGGTATTCTGATCTCGCCATTTTAGTTAAGTCAAATACAATATCCAAAGATTTGTGATTAACATCATTTATGACAAAAGGTAATAGGGATTCAGAAATTTTAAAGGTGTCAATGTCGTTGCTGAAGACAAGATCCAATAATCTATCACGATTATTAGCAATTGTGTTTATTTGGTTCAAATTATAACCAAGCATGGCGTCCACAAATAAAGATTCCGCATCTGTTGTTATATTGCAAGGTAAAATACAGTTTAGTTCTGGGTCCAAGTTCCAAGTTATATTTGGAAGATTAAAATCACCAAGCACAAGAACTAAATCTGACGAGTTTGTTGTATTAATAACTTCATCAATCGCATCGATGCAAGTTGCATAATGATCACTATTTGATTGAGGTGGTATATATGCTGCGTAGATGATTAGATTGGTTTGGTTGATTTTGATTTTTACACCGATCTGTTCGACTCTCGATGGGGCTAAAGTTACTGGAGCATTCCAGAGTTTAGAATGTACTGCTATCAGTACGCCACCACCCGATTTCTTTGAACTAGTTTCAGGAGACCGATCGCATCTATAAACAACGTAGTCATGGCCAAAAAATTCGCTGCTCCGTATGTCTGGTTTTAATGAAGTTTCACAAATTACATAAATAAGGTAGTTTGATTTTAAAACGAATTTGTACAATTTAGATGCTTTTGATGCCATTTTGTTTACGTTTTGATAGTAAATTGCACATTTCTCGTATACCGATCTTTTTTTGGACTTTATGGGCTGATTTACCTTTTGAGTAATAGTATAAGTTCGAGCTTTCATTAAAAGTGAGTGTAGTCTATCATTGGCCACCGGAGAAAAATATTTAAATGATTTTGTGTGTCTAGAGATTGCAACTATGGCATGCGGTACACTATCGAACAGCTCAAGAGGTTGAGAATTGGTTCTTATACATATTACATTTGGTGAGGTTAAACCTTGTGCTTCATGGATCGTCAAGACTTTACTGGTTTCTGGTATCTTAAGCTGAGAGACTAATTGTTTATCAGCTCTGGTAAAAGTTAGATAGAAAGCGTTCTCTAACACAGGTAATGATGATAGATTTGGTGGCAGGTTTATAAATTCGGCGGAAGATTCCACTGTGTTCATACTAGTGATGTTAGGGTAGTATTCTTTGAGAGCAGAAGTAACATCAGCTGGGCATTTATAATACGAAGCTACTTAGAATTTTTTATTTAATTTTTCTAAATAACTATATTATGTTAATAATATTTTATTTTTTATTTACGGATTTACAAAATTAAAGTAAATTTTTATTATTTTTGTAACTTTATATTATATTAAAGTCTTTAAATAAATAAAAATCATAAACAAGTCAGCCGTTTATTTTTATTTTTAAATATGTCCAACAAAACACACACATATAGGGATAGGATTAAATGGACCTAGTGCTTCTTAAAAATATTAGCCACATGGATGACCCGGCCTGGAATAAGATTTGTGGAATCGAAGTATTGATCGCAATCAAGTGAATAAATAAACGATCAATGTATGGCTTTCTTGTCACATTTATCCCCGATAGCCCCAATAGAATATTTTTATACTTTGGCTAAGGATTAAAAGGACCTACTGCTCCCTAAAAATATCAGCTGCATGAATGATCCGGCCTGGAATAAGATTTGTGGAATCGAAGTATTGATCGCAATCAAGTGAATAAATAAACGATCAATGTATGGCTTCCTTGTCACATTTATCCCCGATAGCCCCAATAGAATATTTTTATACTTTGGCTAAGGATTAAAAGGACCTACTGCTCACTCAAAATATTAACCACATGGATATCCCGGCCTGGAATAAGATTTGTGGAATCGAAGTATTGATCGCGCTTAAGTAAATAAATATTGTTTAATAAATTAAATTTTTATAATTGATGCGAATAAAATTTTTATTTTAAAATTTTTATTTATTATTTAAATTCTTATTAATTTATTGTTTGGAACTTAAATTTTTCTTGTGTCTTGTTTCTTTTATTATCAAATCAATATCGATGTACATTCTCAATAATTTGATTAAATGCCTATTTATAATCAATTGTTGAATGATTTACTAATACTATCAAACGTTTTAGTTTTAGGAATGTTTTAGGAAATTCTTCATCACCGTACCATAAAGACGCATACCTACTGAGCTAAAGAAGGAAATGGAACATAACAGTAATCTTGAAAACCTTCACGTGAACTTAGTTTTATGATAAATTTTGGCGAATTTTTATTTCATCAAAAATCAACGGGCCGAATGGGATCACTGGGGTTTTAAATTTTTAACCGACGCTTTTAGCCCATTTATTAGTATAGGATTATTTCCAGGCTTCAAGTTTTTAATAGGTCGCCATCTGAGAATCGAGAACTTTGATGGGAAATTAAACTTCAGATTGTTTCTCATAAAATAAAATGCAGTCGGATTTAAAAAACAAAGCTTGCGCTACTTGTTTCTGTAGAGAACTGTATGTCATCTGCTTGTTAACCACGACCATTACGATGAATGATTTTGCCTTATCATCAGTGTCTGTTCGCTCGTCTAATAAATCGCACACATATTGTAGTTTCTTCGCACAAATATTGTAGTTTGTAGCATAAAAACTTTGTATGTTAGACTTCTAATTTTGGATGATTTGTCTTTTAACATTTTAGACAATTTTTTGTCTGTGTCAGAAATCTATCATTTTTCACATGTCGTACTGTCAAAAGGCAAAATATTGCGATTAAAGTGTTCAAGAAATTTCGTAAATCCGTCAGGATGATATATCATCAGAGCAAGTAACAATTTTATAGTATTTAAAGGTGGAAGGTACTGAATATTTAGAGGTTGATTGATGTTACTCGGAAGGTAAATTAACAGTTGGTACTGCAAGTTTCGAAAGTCGTTTTCCCGATGTTAATGGGATCGAAATGAAGATTGGAAGCTACAGATAGTGATTGCAATCCCGGGAACCCCGATCCCGTTAAATTGTGTATACAATTAATAAACGGCGTTCAGCGTATATCATATTAGTCAGTTTGAGAATAGTGGTTTATCTGATATAAAAACATTGTCAAAGACCTGTTAATACATTTATCTCACCCGTAATAAATAATATTCATCAAAATTGGAAAGTCTCTAACATCTATAAAATATAGTAAACTCCATCATAATTATATCCCATTCATCTGCAGAATTGGTTGGAATATTGCTTTAAACTCGTTAAAAGTGCTCAGACAGAATCTGTAAATATTTCTTGATTCGACTGCACAACATTTAGTTTTATAATTTAGACAGATTTAAAGGTGGAGGGAAAAAATAAAAAATTTAACAGTGACATTTTTAATAATTTTTTAGCTCAAACTTCATTATCATCAACTACAGCATTAACAAGTTGAACAACTAGAACTACACTATTTCAATTATTAGTCCACGAACACTATATCCCATCGTAAATTATTTTATACCAAGATATTTAGCCTTGTTTAATGAAATATCAAAAAATCAATTTTGTTATATCAAAAAAGCAAAGTCCATTTTCTATTCCCAATATTACGATCATACATATTATGAAGCAACATAAATGTGGTGAGAAACACATCAATATAAATCATAACGTTACGTAACGAGAATAAAAATATTGCAAAACTTTTCCCAAGCAACATAAACAATACTGGATACATAAAAAAATGGAAAAACTTATAAATTTTATGTAGGTAATCATAACACCTGAAAATACTTTAAGTGGATTACGTAAAGCAATAAATTTTGAAAAACATGTCCTTCATTTTTTATTACTTTTACTGTTTCGAAGAACATTTTCAGTTTCTCGATTTATTTCTTATATATATTTCTGGCTCTGGTATAATTTCATGCCACTTTGTTCCTACAACAGCAAGAGCAGCCTCCTTCCCATATAACACATTACACATACATTCATACGAGTATTATATTCAGCCATGTAATATTATTTTATATATTAAATTACTTTGATTTATTAAAAAGTATAAAATGTCTATGTATATGGATATCAGTTTTTATGGGTTGGTGGTGCATGCGTGTGTGTATGTAATCCTTAAAATACATGAAAAATAAAATTAAATCTCTATATACCAATACACATATAATAATGTATGTAGTATAATAATATGTTCTATTTGTTTAGGACTTTAGGTTATTAAAAGATTTAAAGTCATTTTACAACAAAAAAAGTTTATGTATGAAAAGCACACACAAATTTTTCTCTGAACATATAAAATTCGAACTGGAAAAAAGTTTAAATTGATGGTAATTTAAAAAGATCAAATATGTTGTTCCATGCTCCATACATATTTACGAGCTTTTGTGTTATGCAAAATAAATTAAAGAATTTTCTATTTTTATTACTGTATTTTAGTATTATGTATGGATTTTAAATTTTATTTTATTTGTGTAATTGCGACTTAAAATTTGCCAATCATTATGTGCCAGATTCTGTATGCAAACGGCATTTTAATGATCTATTCAAATATATTTCATCCATTTAACAATTATAAATTGGGCTTAATTATTATTTTGTGAAATAATTTCTAAAATGAAAATTTTCCTTATTAAATTATTAGTAGTATTTATTTTTATTTTCGTAAGATGAATACACAAAATTTTATTTTATTATAATTTTTCATATAAACATAATTTTTATAAATATGATAATATTAAAATGTGTATAATGGCATAATAAAGTAAGCAAATTAAGTGCTCTGCTAAATATTGTAAGGAATATTGTTATATGAAGGAGAAATATAAATAAGTAGAATATGAAAAAAAAAAATATGGAATAGAAAATTATGTAATTAAGAATATAAAAATTAATAACCTTAATAAAGCCTCTTTTGTTCGATGTTGCAGAAAAATTACGTACTAATGTAAGAGAGAAGTGTACAACATTCGAAATTTTATCTGCGAGGGTTTGAGTGGTGTGGTATATTTCTTATATTTGTGCCGAACGCATTTGGCAAAAAATATTTACGCCGTAAATGTTTAAACCGACAATTCCTGGCATAAATTTTTGTGTCGTTTAATTTGCGGCGAAATTGTTTTCGCCAAAACGCGTTCGGCACAAATTTTTGTAAATAAACACCCACCTTAACACTAGCAGGTCACATCTATCAGGACGAATGTGATATTACCTGGGTAAGACGGAACATTATCGAAAATTAAAGTCTTCTTGGATGTAATTATTAAATCCTATTAAAATTAAATAAATAATATAAATGAATAATATTATCTCGACTAGTAACATCAATGTTTCATTTGACTCAAAATTATATTTTAAATTCTCAAAAAACGAGCATTACACTACTAATTATATCAAAATCACCATACAATTTAGTCCAATTTCAGGGAAACGAGATATCTCTAGAGATCTAAACACAACCATATGGGGTGTTAGTTGAGAACCATTTCAGTTATAAAATGTGTTCAGATGCTCCCCATCTAGGGGAGGGGCAGTTAATAAAATGTATTATTATGATCAAATATAATAAAAACTCTCAGGCTAACTGAGATATCCCTAGAGATCTAAACACAACCTCAGTTATATAAGGTGTTAGTTGGGGACCATTTCAGTTATAAAATATATTCAGATGTTCCCCATCTAGGGGAGGGGCCAGTTACAAAATTTAGTATTATGACCAAAAAAAAAATAAAAATTCTCAGGCTAACTGAGATATCCCTTCAGATCTTAACACAACCTCAGGTATATAGGGTGTTAGTTGGGGACCATTTCAGTTATAAAATATATTCAGATGTTCCCCATCTAGGGGAGGGGCCAGTTACAAAATTTAGTATTATGACCAAATATATTAAAACTTCTCAGGCTAACTGAGATATCCCAAGAGATCCAAACACAACCTCATGTATAAAGGTTGATAGTTCGGGACCATTTTATTTTGAAAAAATTATCAGGAGCCCCCATCCGGGGTGGGAATAGTTTAAAGGATTTTGTATGTTGGGGAGCAACTGAATATATTTTCTAACTGAAATGGTCTCCTACTACCTTAAAAACCTGAGGTTGTGTTTAGATCTCTAAGGATATCTCAATTCTCAGTTAGCCTGAGAATTTATATTATATTTGGGCATAATACAAAATTTTTTGACTGCCCCCTCCCCTGGATGGGGATCATCTGGATATATTTTCTAGCTAAAATGGTCCCCAACTAGCATCCCATATACCTGCGAGGTTGTGTTTAGATGTCTAGGGATATCTCAGTTAGTCTGAGAAGTTTTATTATATTTCGTCTTAATACAAAATTTTATTAAATCCTCCCTTTCCTGGATGGGAAGCATTTGAATCTATTTTCTAACTGAAATGGTCCCAACTAACACCCCATATACCTGAGGTGTTGTTTAGTTCTCTAGGAATACCTCAGTTGGCCTAAGAATTTTTATTATTTTCGTTTATGATACAAAATTTTATTAACTGTCTCATCCACTGGATAGGGCCATCGAACAGAACAAGGGATAATCCGAAGGGCCAGATGTGGCAAATAAAGTGAGTGCGATACCAGATCTCATCTTAGCGTTTGAATGGTGCCCTGAACGATGGGAGTCCGCTGCCTTGGAGCGTGCTTTCGTGCTTCAATATCACTCGTTCGTGTCTCGTGTGTTGTCCCATTCTAGTCATTTTAAGAGCATTGATGGTTCAGATTGATGAGTTGTTTTCGTTAGCATTTCCCATTAACGGTTTTGCCCTGTTTTAGCAGCACATAGTACACGATTCCTTTCTTGTCTCACCAACCGCAGAGTATTGTCTTCTTTCCGAAGCGATTGGGCCGTTTTGTCGCGGTTGAAGTTTCGGTAGTTGAAAGCAACAAATTTTTTCGTTTGGGATTTTTAAAAAAGACACACTTCTCCCATAAGAGTTCGATACATGAAGTTGTTCATGCCGTGAAAGCAAAATTTCGGAAGTGGCTTTTGATTTTTCATCTGTCTCTCACTCAACTCGAGTTTAATGTCTGGGAGGTTTTCTTGATGTCTCCGCAAGTTGATCTTGCAATTAACGCTTGCAGCTCGGTATCTTCAAATGGTTTTGGTCTGCCGGAGCGCTTCTTGTCCTTAATATCAAAATCGCCACTTCTGGACCGCTTAAACCAATCTTCATAGGTAGTTTTCGATGGTGCATGTTCGCCGTAGGCCTCTGCCTTAAGTAAATGACGTACTTCAGCTGCATTTTGTTCAAGTTGAAGCAGAAAAGCAAAGCTTCTCGCAAATGCTGTTTGTTTTTCACAAAACTCAACATTTTCGCTGTAAGAAACAATATTTTTGCGTGGTACTGGTTATCGTTATCAACTGTCTACGCTATGAAAAAAACACAACTTCTGACATAAAGGAATTTTTGTTTCTTTGGATGTTACGTCTTTGTTCACTAATGTTGATAATAGACGTGTGACTAACATTATTAAAGATAACTGGAGGAGTATTAAACAAATTTCAAAAACTAAATTGACTAAAGTTCAATTTATGTCGGCATTGCAAATAGTTTTGAATAATTCTGATTTTTCTTTTGGCAATAAAATTTACAAAAAAACTTTTGGTTCTCCGATGGGTTCTCCTATTAGTCTCATAATCTCAAATTTAATGATGGAGTTTTTGGAAAAAATGGGATTAAACTCTTTGGATTTTCAAAGTTTATTTATTTTCGTTATGTAGATGACATTATAACGGCGATCCCTGAAGACAAAATTGAAATTTTTCTGGATGTATTTAACTCTTTGGATAATAGAATAAAATTTACTGTTGAAAAAGAAATTGACCACAAAATTTCATTTTTAGATTTACTTTTAATTCATGAACCGGATGGTAAAATTTCTTTTGACTGGTACCATAAAAGTACCTGGTCCGGTCGTTATCTAAATTTTATTTCTTGGTTTCCTATTTCTTACAAAATTAATACAATCAAAATTTTAACTCAAAAAATTCTAAAATTGTCCGATACTAAATTTCATTACAACAATTTCAAACTTTTGAAAAATACTTTGGTAAATAATCAGTATCCTAAAAAAATAATTAATAAAGTGATTTGGAAACAAAGAAGTTTTCAAAATTGTACATTAAATCCTGAAATTGAAAGTACAAATTATTTATCTTTACCTTACATAAAAAATCTTTTCGAAAAATTAAAACATTTATTTAAAAATTATAATTTCAAAATTATTGGTCGTTCAGCTATGAGTTTAAATGATATTTTGTTTTCAAAATTAAAAGATCCGATACCATTAAAGAAAGAATCTAATCTTGTCTATAGGATTAAATGTAATGATTGTAACCTAATTTACACCGGACAAACTAAACAGTTTTTGCGGGAGCGGTTCTTCAAATTCAAATTCAAATCAAATAAGTGCACTTTCGGAACATATTAGAGATACCAACCATAGTATTATTTTTGAAAATGTAGACATTTTGGAAAAACAATCTAATTACAGAAAACGATCTATTTTGGGAATGTTACAAATAAAATCTAGTTCAAATTCTCTTAACAAAATTAACGATTTCGCGTACATTGGCAATTCATATGATCTATTTTTATAATTTGATTTTTTGCTTTTACACAATTTAAATATTATTTATGATGGATAAAATTGTTT
Source organism: Nephrotoma appendiculata (assembly GCA_947310385.1). Taxonomy (NCBI): domain Eukaryota; kingdom Metazoa; phylum Arthropoda; class Insecta; order Diptera; family Tipulidae; genus Nephrotoma; species Nephrotoma appendiculata. The sequence continues at coordinate 323,767,914 of OX371224.1, read as the reverse complement.
TCAATTTATGTTTTTAGTCAAATTTTATTTTGTAAAGTGTTTTTTCTATAGATATCAATTTTTGTTGCTTTGCTAAAATAAAGAATATATTTTTTCTAGTAGCGAGCGATATCTACAGGAAAATAGCTACGTTTTAGTTAGCCTTGATTTCGATTTTATTTTATTTTGTATAGAAAATATTTTTTTTGTTAAATTGATTTACATACTTTTGAGAATGGAACCGAAATGGTTCCGAAAGCTTAAGTAGTAATAAATAAAATACTAAAAGAGCTAAATAACCGTTATTTTGATTATTTTAAACTTACAGGCTCATTAAACAATTTAATGTATTATATCTTCTTTTTCGGCAAGTGAAAATTTGAATTTGTTGCGGGATCGCTAACTGGTGAAAGATAAAAAGAGTTGTTAAATAATAAGTTTTTACCATTTTATAAGCAACTTCGTTTTCAACAGGATAATGCACCACCCATGCATCCGGGAGAGTACAAAATTGGTTTGAAGTAATTAAAATCAAAATTATGCAATGGCCAGCCAATTCGCCGGACTTGGTATAAATATTTTTTTTTATTAAAAAGTTATCACAAATAAACTACACATTTGTAGGTTATATTTTGCTTTTGTGCCTTCCAATCGACACTTTAGCCAATACACATTTTTCGCATTTACAAATACTTGTGGTGGTCGATTGGAAAGCAACTACTATGTCGTACTAACAATTAGATCGTTAAGCATTTTGTTGTTCATTTCAAAATGATGTTTCTGAAACATGACCTTTAACTGATTTTGTTGATGAATAAAAAATCAAATTGTTATTTCGAATAGTGTCGGAATTTATTGTGTCAGTTTAGTTCATAATTTTCTTAACTGATTATTTAGTTTTTTTTTTTTTGTGAGAAAAGTTTACTTTTATTTGTTGACATACTTTACTTCATTATTTTGGTAATTTTACGCAAGATGTGACAGTTTCCGCAATTATAAACCTAGCTAATTAGGAATAAATCGAAGTAGTTTTTTAATTTATAGAATTTTTACAATGACGTCAAATCGTACTAAACCTATTATGAAGCTTATCAGAATGCGAGCCATAGGTGTAGTTAATGTAGCAGGTATTATCACCCCTAATTTATTTATATTCTGTATTTATCATAAATATTTATTTGCTTGGTCAATATTTTGAACGACACTTTATTTGTTAGGGGGAACACAAGTAAAATTTGGCAGGCCTTAAGTGATATTGATAAATAGATTATGGATGTAGATGAAAATGAAAATGTGATAGTGTCAGCCACGCAGAAAAATAAGACTGAGATGGCTCCACCCATGGAATATAATAAAACTCAAGTAGCTAATATGATAGAAGGTAATGAAAATGAGATAGCTCTGCCTTTTGAAGATCATGATGCTAAGGTAGTTCCGCATATGGAAGAAAACGAAAAGAAAATGAAAAACAGATGTCAACGGCAAAAGATGAAAATGCAACTAAAGTGCCTTAGGTTGTATACCTTGAAGAGGCTGTTATTGAAGTACGAAAATCAGTATGAATTATAAATTAACTAACGCGGTAAAATTAAACAATTTTTATGTAATATTTTAGATGACAGTTAAAAAACTATAGAGGGGATATTGATCCTGATTTTCTACCTTCTTCCTTACACTCCGAGCAAGAAGATACTGAGACTGAAATGGTTGACGAAAATCAAATAAGAAATAACGTGAAGAAAAGAATAGGCAAACCTCAGGTCTGGAATAAAAATCAGGCAAAACAAAGAAGGAATACAGGCTTGGAGTACGTTTCTGTTTCTTCAAAAAAAAAACCTGCAAGAAAAATGGGTTCCCCTTGTATCGCATGTAAATTTAAATGCAACACAAGTGACAACGAGAAACCGTTAATTTTCAGTGATTATTGGGCTTTAGGAGAGCTGCAAAGACAAAGAGATTACCTCCTACAAAATACGGAAATTGTTAATCCCAAATAGAACTACGTTCAAGTTGCAATCGATGGCATAATGTAGAATCGACTAATAAACACGCTTTTTATTTCACGACGGAACGAATTAAAATCAGAGTCTGCAAATTATTTTTGAAAACACGCTTGGGATAACGATAGACTAATTCGAACTGTAATAAGTAAAATAGAGAAGTCAGTAGAAAATCAGCCAGTGGCACAGTCCTTGAAAAACGAGATAAACATGGCAAAAGCGCGCGACATTTAGATGAATCCTTGAAAAATGAAGCTATAAACCACATGGTCGCCGAGTAAAAAAGCCGATCTTCCGTCAGAATACGCAAAAAGAGTTTATATATAGCGGAAAAATATTAGCAGATCTTCAATGGGACTACGTAGCTGAGATGACACAAAAGAATCTTTCTTTTGTAAATTATCTTATGTACAGTGCGGAAAATAATAGATCCTTCTTCGTTCCGAAGAAGGATGATTGCGAAGATTGCACAACAGCAACGAAATCGAAAAGCAGCAGCTTCAATGCTCCTATGAAAATCAAATTCTTGAAAATGACCTGAGCCAGTTGGAAAAGGAGCAAGATAAGAAAACGGATAAATTTGTTCATGTTGCTGTGTACGACCTGCAAGCTGCACTTCCATGGCCACAAGGAAACGCTTCCGGATTCTACTATGTGTCTAAGCTCTCTGTTTTAAATGTTATGTTTGGCATGAAGCAGAGGGAAATCGCGGTGTAAACGAAATAGCAAGTTGTGTATTCTGATAACTGTTGTGGGCAATCGAAATATTATCACATGCAAAACATGTATAACATTGCTGTAAAAACAATGAATCATATAAATAGTATTACACACAAATACCTGATCAAGGGCAATATACAAAACAAAGGGGACATAGGGCCAGACACAAAACAAATGATCGAAAAGAAAATCAAGCTGAAACGTAAAAATTAACCAATTTATGTACCTGAAACGTACTTCTCTATCATACGAAGTATAAAATTGAAAAACAAGTACTTTCAAGTGTATGAAATGAGCTCACCGATTTCATGGAAATAAAATCATTAAATGACTGCATTCCAACGGGGAATCTGAAGATAAGTGAAGTACGAGTTATTCGGTTTACCAAGTTCATTGGCTTAAACAGCACACTGAAGACAAAAAAAAGAAGAAATGAAATGGTTGAGGGCATACCGCCGGCGTATACAACGAAACCTCAATGGAAGAAAAGAAGAAAGGAAGAAAAAAAAGTCTGATAAGTTTAATAGAGAAACGAATAAACATGTCGTTCTATTCGAATTTGTAAATTAGAACCAAGATCATCTTCCTGCATTTTATTTCTAATTTAGACTTGTGAGTTGGATGGAAAAATCCAGGATTTGTATCCACAATCGCAACGGCACGCCATTGTTTTCTGAAGAAAAATGTTAATTTTTTAGGAATTTTTTTTTTTTAGGAAAAATCACCATAAAATCAACTGAATCGATTTAACTTACTTTTAAATAGTTTTTATTGTATCTGTATTTGTCGATGCGATGTTTATTCGATTCTACTCGATTTAAATTCAACAAAATGATGAAAAATGATAAAAATAGTGTTTTTCGTCGAAATGAAAAGCAAAAAAAAAATAGATGTGGTTTTCCGGTCTTGCTATGTTCGGCTAAGTTGTTGCTCTTGACCTGCGCAACAACTTTCTAGTATGACGCAATTCTTAATGGTTCAAGAGCTATCAACGTGAAAATGAGGGTATATTTTGACTCAGAGCCAAAACATGTCGAATTCAATATCTCAAAAATGGGGGACTAACTTTGAAATGGAACTAGCACCGTTGAATTCACCATACTCGAATTAGGTTTACCCCTTGGGTGCCCAGCTTGTCATGAAAAAAAAGTTTGCAATTCAAGCACGGCATAGGCTTATTATGATCTAGCCAAATGCCTCATTGTAAATTACACTTGTACTTGATCAAGCTTAAGGTGATTAAATTTGTAACTAGCAGAACCCACCCAAATCAAAATTTGAACCAAAGCGAAATTATACCGCAAAACAAGATATATTTATATACAAATAATTAAATGCTCATTATAACCTAATCAAATAATGCTCCTCTAAAAAATTTTGCGCTACACACTCGTTCTTGACCAAGGCTCAATAGTGATTTAAGTTAAAAGTAGCAGAACGAAAATTAAAATTGAACCAAAACCAAAATTAGGTCGCAAAACAAGATCCATTGACATACAAATAATTTAAGGCTCTTTTTTATTTATAATTTTGATAAATTTTATTCATGACATTTGTTATAAATTTTAATATTCCAAAGAAGTTGTCACATGATAATGGTAATAATAATAACAACTGGTAGAAAATTTCAGGCAAAAATGTGATGAATAAAATTAGGAACATTTTATAAACTAAAAGTTTAGTGTTAAATGTACCAACATTAAAAATAATTGAATTGTACTTATACCGAATGTGGGTGGAGGGAGGCGGGATTATATTTATAGTTATACTTATGCAAATTATAAAGAACACAAAATTAAAAGAAAAGCAAAACAGCAAAAACGTCTTAAGTAACAGTGTATATAATTTTGAAATGTATATCCCTTTTTCAACCAAGAAAAAAAAATTAGTTCAAATTTAGTCCAAGCCACACAAATGTGTGAGTAAAAAACCATATCATGTAAAGGCGTTGTTGATAAAAAATTTCGCTTGATTTGAAGTAAAACCAAAACAATTGTGTGTATAGATATAGTGTTTTTTCGGACGAAAATAAGTTAAAAAGGAATTCACAAATGTGTAAGTTGGTTCAAAAAACATGCAAAACTAAATTTTTGGCATGGTACTTATGCCCTACCCGCACAACTGTGTTAGTAAAACATCATTGGGGTCATTATATTGCTGACAGTAAATAACCATGCTTTTAATAATTTTGAAAAACGTGAAAGGGAAGTACAATCTGACATGTTCGCAGGTAATTTAAAGAATTGGGGCTGTACAGAGAAAATATTTATTAAAATTCGATGTTTTTGATCTAGGAATAATAATTCTATTTTTATTTCTTAAATTAAAGCGATCATAAATTCTAATATTTAAATGACCACTCATCCTGAAAAATAGTTCCAAAACTATAAATACATACAAATATTTAAAAGACAATGCATTAAGTTTTACGAACAAGGGCCATGAAGCCGAATAAAACTATCTTTGTATGATGTAAATGGGTTTCCAATGTGACTTCCTTCTAGGAATTTTTGTTACAAAAAAAGTATTGATTATTCAATGAATTTAATATCCGTTTAAGGCCAATTATTACTGCTTCTTTACATTCACTCGCACACCACCATTTCACCTACTGGAACTACTTGTGCAGTATACGGCCTGCACATGTTCAGCTGTATAGGAACCTATAACCTGACAATAATCGTAGCCAGACTTCCTAGCCAGCACTGCTTTTCCTGCAGCGTGAGTTGAATTGTATTGAAATTCAGTTTGTATGACGGTAGAAAATTTTAAATTAAATATTTTATTCATTCACGTCATTTTCATAACAAATTTGATATACACAGATTGGGAAAACTTTTGCTACTGTTTTTTTCACTTGTTTGTTTTTATAGTTCGTGAATTTTTCACCTCATTTATGACGAACGATGCCTACTCTAAAGCGCTCTTCCTTATCAAAAATTCGCTCTATTCTCTATGAAATACATTTCTTATAAGTATTGGAATACTGCGCTTGACCATATGCAATATCGTTGAGTACTACTGTATTTTTATCATTTTCCTATTCCAACTATTTATAAACCAATTTTGTTTTTTCTTTGCAGGTAAGTTCCAGATATCTAAACTATTTAAATGTTGGAATACGTGGATTGTAAGTAACAGAAAATTTAATAGGAAAAATTATTCCGATTTATGTCACATACCCATATACACAATTTACGGCGTTATGTTAATTAAGTCATATATTTTTTCAGGTCTAAATTATTTATGAATTACTTTAAACTGAAGTGTTTTTTCGTTTTTCCTCCACTATATGTATTAATATATCCAAGAGCATTCCAATGTTATTCAACCAACCTGAAGCAGAAAATTCATATTATTTTGAATGAATGCGAATTTAATATTAATTTTATTGTTACGTGCATATCTTATGCGCTTTACAAGACACACAAAAGCGTCTTTAAAGTTCCCGATTTGACACGTAGCTGCTAGCACCAATAAAAATTTAATCGATCCAAATTTTCAACAATCTGCAAAACAATTTCCATCAGTCCATCCATAGAAAGCCCACCACAATATCAGAAACATGCAATAAAGAAATGAAAAATCGACCAATTTCTGAAACACTATAGAGTATGAAGCAAGAAACCAAAATATGAAGCTCTGTTGTTGCTCATGGTTACTTTGTCATTCACATGTACACCACCATCACCACCCACATAAAGTCAACAATGTATAGAAATGATTTCTCATCCCGGCGATCCAATATTTCTTTTATCCAAACCAACAGCTCTACAGTTTCATTATGGGATATTTATTTGTTTTGTTTTTGTTGTGCTTTCCACTTATAAAAATATGTGAGTTGAGAAAAGTTTTCGTTTTAATAAAAAATAAAATCGGAAAATTTTTGTTGCCATTTGACATTTTATTGTTGTTGTTGGTATTTTCCTCGTTATTTTTACTTTCCCGTAAGATTACACAAACACACAACCAGAAAGAAGTTGTGATGTTTTAAAATTATTTCCTATTTTTTTTTTTTTTTTGTAAAATGTTACTGTAGAGACGAGAAACAGGAAATAATGATAATCGATCTTCTAAATTTTCTAAAATAAAAATCATAAATTATTTTAGTAAAAAATAAATAATTTTTATATATTGGATTTATTTATTTTTTCTACTATGTTTATTTAGTAAAAACAAAAATTATTTATGAATCTAATTTTTCAAATAATTTAATCAAAAACGATGAATTTTTTAAAGTTAATAGAATTTAGGAATCTAGCTCTCGGTAAGAGTAATGTTCATATTTTTCTATTGAATTAAACTGAATTTATTATTTTCGTTTTTATTAAAAAGTTATATGCCGTCGACTTGATAAAAAGCATTTTCGTCGTTCTTGTTTTAATTTCGGGCAAAATATTATTGGTTTCTAGAAAAATAACATTGAAAGGTATAGCAAAATATAAAAGAGGTTCACATTGTTGATTGCAGCTGAACAACAAAAATGAAAACCCACATCTCATTATCAAACAATCAAAACAGTCCATGAAAATAATAAAATTTCGAAAAATCTCCATTCGTGTCGTTTATTCAGTCCTGCCGCATCAAGCTGAACATAATGAAATTCTTAAAATATAACAACAAAACAAAATTGAATTTATTTAAAAGGAAAATGACGAACATTATTTTATTCAGGCCTGAATTTATTCATGCAATAACAACTGATTTCATCAGAATACCGAAATACATAGGAATTTTTCTTCCTGAAATTCATAAAATCTAATTTTAAAAACAGTTACGACTGTAAATTTAGGTCTTAGTATTTTCATAATTCGGCAATTTTCGCTATTCATGTATTCGATTAACAGAAAATGAAAATGCCTTGCATTCAACAGGAGTCAGATTTAAAACAAACTATGTTGGTGAAATTTAGTTTAGAGAAGTCTAGGAATAATAAATCTGGAGCATGCGAAAAACCAGTCAGGATCATTTGGACAAGCTGATTAAAGTAATTAACATGAACTGGTGATTTTGTGTTTCGACGATAAACCGAATGATTGTTTTTGCGTGAAATATGTTTCTGATATTATCAATATTTCAATGTTGTGTTCGATGAGAAATTCTTCAGTCTTTCTTTTATGTTGCGCCATTTCATTTGCATTACATACAGGTACCTTAAAGATATTCAATTTTTATTATGAACGATTACCCTCCCCACTAGGCGTACCATTCAAAAGCAACGTCAAGGCGCTCTATTGCGGGTATATTTATCAACAAAAAATACAAACTAAGTTTTTCTTTTTTTTAAATTTGGTAATTTTACAAAACATACCGTCTGCAGGCTGCGATAAAAAATTTGAGTAACCAACCAAAATTCATTTGGAAGTTCATTAGGAAACAAAATTTATTTGCATTTTCGCTAAATTATTCCCCCGCAGTCACTCAGAGAAAAAATATAAGTAGATTCTACAAAATAATTTGTTGATTGCACCAAACATTACTTTTACCATTAAATTGTAGGTTCACCACAGGCTTTCGTAAAACCTACTAAGAAATAGTTTTATGTACTAGGATAATTGTAAAAAACAAAAAATATAGTAAAATATGTGGTTAAATTTAATTTGAAATTTCAAATAACAAACTTTTCGAATATAATATTTAAATAAAAATATTTCTTAGAATTATTAATTCCGTAGTTTGTTTTCTCATTTCCACCAAAAAGTACTCCAAGTGCCCATTACTGTTTATTTGGTGAGATTGTTTATAGTACTACAAAGTAGAAGTATGTATAATTAATTGTTAATTTCTAGTTTTACATCAATCGGGTAACAATGTCGTTATTTTTTAACTTTTCATTCATGGTGAGTTTCATTAATTTAGTTCTTTGTTCAGCTAAATTGCTTGCTTAGTTTGGATATCAGCAACCCGCTCTTTGTGGTTATAGAACACACATATATGTCTATAGAACACACATATACGAGTATGTCACGATATAAATGTATTACACTTGGGTCCTATCGCAACTGTCGTTGACCTTAAATTCTCAAAAGTAATTCAATCCATACTTTCTATTGCTGCTATAGAAACATTTTCGTGTTTCACTTCCTATTATACTGCTTACTAAAACACCTATGTATTTTATGTTATTGGGAAAAATACTCTAAAACAAAGTTAACTCAAATACAAATTAATCACCGATCAATGCTGTTGAACACAGTACAATCGCAGTACGAGTGATGTAAGACGAGACAAATCGTCTATGCAAAATCGTGACATCGATTTTTTATAGAGATCTAGAAACATTTACTGGAAGTTAAACAGCTTTGCCGGATACCCGCGATCTATGACGTTTTTCGTCAAAAAGTAGAAATGCTGTAAATCAAAGAAACAGCAAACTCGGGCTCAGCAAATGGCACAGTTAGAAAGGAATAACGATACAAATTGCAGCAGAAAGTAATTACTATGACAGTTCTATGTAAAATTTAATCGCCTAAATAGTGATTGGTTACAGAAAACTTATAGATTAATCAAGTGTATCAGGGGTCCTGGTAAAAGCATAGTATGAAAATTATATACAATAATGAAAGTCCTTTCATGAGGATTAGCGTACCTTAAAAAAACTACCATCTTAACCAGCGAGGCCAAGTCGTGGTGCTTTTAACATGTTAAAAAATTTTTGTTATCTTGAAATGAAAATGTAAATTAGTTTTGTGCACTCCACTATACGAAATTATATGTATATATTTTCGAAGGAATAGTCGTCGCATATACTAATGAACGATTAAAATATACATATTTCAATTAAATTTAAAGCACATGCTTTAATTTATTAGTGTTAATACACCAATTGACGTTTCTACAAAAATTGACGTTTCATTTTGTATTGGTATTTTTCCATCAAAAAAATATTTTAGAAACAATTTACATTTTTTAAAATTGATGTAGGTACATTAAAAAAAATTGATTTTTTCTGCCAAAGAGAACAAAATTTTTGATATCAATTTTTTTTGTGCTGGATTTTGGTAAATAGAATTTCACAATAGTCTTCTGCAGTTATCAATGCCTTTTGTGTATTTTATTAACCTTTATACGAAAGTATCAACAAACTATCAATCTAGAATTGGTAGAAAATTTTACAACTTATTCTTAACATTATGAAACGGAAAATTGTAAGTATAAGGCCAAGTGTTGCGATATAAAATAGGAAACACGGTTATAATCTATTATATTTAGTCCAGTAATGCCAAGTTTAAAGTGTTTTTGTTTTTTTGGCACTCTTTACCATAGATATAAATTTATATAAAATAAAATGTTAAATTGGCTTTTAAATTGTAATTAGAATAAATATATTGTTATATTTACTGTTAAATTGTAATTAATACAAATAATCAGTAACTATTATTATTAAATTGTAAAACTAAAAAATTATTGTTACATATTACTAGAAATTTGTTTAAACTAAAATTTGTTCAGAAATTTTTATCAGTGCATCAGTTTCAGTTGAACTACGAATCTGTTTATAGTTTTATACGTTATCTAATGAAAAATTGGTAATTTTTATACCAGTTTTTATAATAAATAATTTCAAATTATTGTATGTAAGAAATATTTATTTACTATAAAGTGAAAATACGTTTTGTGCGTTTCTTGTCTTTAAAATTTGAAGTTAAAAAATATTTTCAATTTTGTCAAAAATGGCGAACGTGTGTTGTTAGTATAAGATTGCAATTTGTGATTCTTCCAGAAGTTGTCAGTGTAATCATTAAAATAATGCATGGTATTTAACGTGAAGATAATTTTATTTGGCATGACTTGCAACTATAACTTGTAAATAAAATTATAGTTCCAGGTATATTAATGCCAATAAAATTATGAATTATGTGTTTTGATTCAATAATGGCAATCTACGAGTATTACATATCATGAACAATAAAATATTAAACTTCCTTCCAATTAATTGTTTCATGTACACTTAAATCGTAAATAAAGCAAATAAATAAACAATAATAGCAATTATTATTAAATTGTAAACAATTAAAACAATATGTTAAATTTTACAAGCAATTTGTATAATTTAATATTAATTTGTCAATATTATATAATAAAATATTATTATAATATTATTATAATAATATTATTATTATTATAATTTATCTAAAACAACGTGATCAGTTTCAGTTGAACCTTAAACCAATCAATACGTTGTTTAGTGAACATTTTAGATACAACATTTTTGAATTTGGAAATATAAGTTCATTGCTTGGTAAGAAAGATTTATTTAATATAAATTCGTTTGATAAAATAACCAAATAAAAAAATCGGAAAGTGAAATTTAGTTTTGTGCATTTCCAAATTTAAGGTTATAAAATATTTCCCTCATTATCGAAAATGATTTACGTTCATCTTTATGGTTTTATCGATCGTTATAGTTTGGAATTATTTTACCTCGAACATGATTTAATATAGTTCTCGATTTGATTTTCTTATAGATTAAACTTTTGTTAAATGTTACAATTTATATAGATTGGTGACAAGGTGTGGATATCTTATAAATATACATCTGGGTAGCCTTTGAAGAACGACGGAGAGTTACAACTGAACAAAGTTATGCCGATATTAATTTTTCTAAAGAAAGTACATATCAGCAATATTAAAAGAATGCACAGATTGTGATGGCCATAGGTTGGAAAATTCGAACAAAAAATTGAAGCTTGATGGAATAATTAAATTAAAAAAAGATGCTTTGTTGAAACTAATAATACTGGTAAGTTTTGTTTCACTTCTTACTGTGACCGTAACGTATATGTGAAAATAAATAAATGAAATAACATCTGTTTTTTATCTTTTAGAATTGCAACATTTACAAGTATTTAAATTGTTACATTACTTGTTGCCTCCGTTAATTATACATAATTTAAAAAGTGGACGAGGAAACATTTCATTGGAAGCTATAAAGTCAAGATTCCACAAATAGCAAGTTTCTGATTTTGAAGATGAAGAAGAAATCAACCAACAGATCTATAATTTAAGGGAAGAACATCTAGCGAATAATTTAACCCTTCAACCAATAATAATCGATATTACGAGTATGTTAAATGAATTGCAGATTAAGTTTATTGCAAGAGTAGATAGCAACTACGTATATTCAACATACACTTTTGCGTGGGAGCAATTGATTTATGTTTTAAAACGTTTTAAGTTTTTAATTTACCCACATAAGTCATATAACGTACAGTATTGTATTCAAAATAATTTTTATGCGATAGACACGCGTTTTAATAAACTAATATCCGCAGCGGCCAGTTTAATAACTGGATTTGTTCAATATTGAAAAAAACACAATTTTAAACCCAAAGTACAAATTTACTTAATTGCATTAATTAGTTAATTTTAAATTATATTGTTATTTAAATATTTATTTAATTTATTTTTTTTAATTATATTAGTCATTATACATCCGTTTTATAAATAAATGTGGTTTTAGTAAGTGTTAAGAATTCTTTTAAAAGACACTTACTGACACACTATTCATTAAACCAACCGAACGAATCTATAGTTAAAATTCAAGAATTCCATAACGTTAGAGCCAATTCCACAAACAATCAGTTCGTCTGGCAGTTCCGTGTTCTTATCAAATGTTGTAAATGATAGAAAATATGTTTAAAGTTAATAGTAATATTTTTCAATTTGTACAAATTTTGAAATTTTAGCGTATTAGTATTTAACTTTAGTTGTTATCAAGTTGGAACTTAAATTCAAAAGTATAACATAGAAGACTATATCACTATAATTTGATTGTTATAGCTAGCTTCATGGTTCATAAATATTAAAATGATAAAAAAAATCACAAAATATTGTTTATAAAACTTTTTTAAGAAATATGTTAAAATCATAAATTTGTTTGTCTCTTTTTTACATGAATTGCAATTTGACATGAACTGTTATAACTGTTTCTTAACATAATCACTTTAAAACTATAATAAAGCTCAATCAAAAAATAGTAAAAATAATTTTATTTTATTTCCCATCAAAGGTTTCACTTTACACAGCTCGTCTTTTATATTGCTTCTGAACTGAGGTCAAAAAATAAATGATCATTTCCAGTAATTATACGAGATTTTTTAATAATATTTATCTTACATAAAAATAATTGCAAATTTACTTATAATACAATTAGTTTGTAAATATTATCATTTCTTATAGTGATTTGTTGATAATATATATATCGACTTAAAGGTTTCCCATTGTGCGATGGATGTATTGCAATTTTTTTTAAAATACCAAAATGCGATTTTATGTTAATGTAATCCGCTTGCAAATTCGACGCTGATTCCGAATCTGTAATCGGTTTTACGCTACGTTCATTAATAAGCATTTTTGATTTCACAAAAACGACAAATTTCTTGTAGAAATTACTATGATTATAATTTGTTTGTAAATATTATCATTTGTAATAGTTATTTGTTGAGAATACAAGAATACAAGATTCTTGTAAAATTTACTAAAAGTACAAATTATTTGTAAATATTTACAACCATTTCTAACATTTATTTATTGACTTTACAAGCATGACAATTTTCTTGTAGTACTTGTTAATATTACAATTTCATTGTACGTTTTACGATTTCTAACATTTACTTGTTGATTTTACAAGAACTGAAAAAAAATTGCAAATGTGACAATTTATTTGTTCACTTTGCTAATTTTACATTAGTCATAAATTATTTGTAAAATAAACAATTATTACAATTTAAATATTGAAACTACAATAAAAAAATATTAATTTTAACAATAATTACAGTAAATATTATAATTTTTTTGTTGGCTCAAAATCAACCCCGGAAATTGTTGAATTTATCGGTTTTTTTTTGTAGATTCAATCGATTTTTTCTCTCAGTGGTCTGTCTAGGTATATTAAAAAAATCTCTTTTTTGACTAGGTGATAGGTTCTCGAAAATTCTGTTGTACTACAAGTTTTTTATTCACAAAATAAACCAAAATAACTGATCATTAAAGCAATTCATGCAGCATTACAATGCAAAAATATATAATTTTGTTAAAAATCAACAAACCAAAAAGCTGATCGTCGATTGCCATTATGAGGAAATAATTGAAATTGATTGAATATGTCTGGAGTTAAATTTATTTTATAGCTGGTTGCTGGTAAGGAGAACCAATAAAACCTTTAAAAATTAGAAATTTGACATCTCAAGTTACAGTGGGTCACAGCCAAAATGATGCAAGCAATTTTTTTTTTTTTTAAAGTAAATATCGAAAAAACAACTATAAATATCTATTTTAAATTTACATTTATTATAAGCTTCAGTATTAATTGTTAATTTCATAAAACAAAACAAATCAAAAATTTCAATTTATAACAAAATAGTAACAAAAAAACAAAATGTCCACGTAAAAACATGTCACAGCTAAAATGATACACTCTCTTTGTTTTGCAAATAGCGGTACTTTTCCTACAAAAAACAAAATTTTCACTGAAAACAATTTTGAGTTTACGTTTTAAGCAACCTTTAGGGCGATTATAGTCAATATAGTGCGTTATTATAGGCAAATAAGTGAAATTTTGTAATAATTGAAAAAATGGGTCGCTCACAAGTATTGAAACATGTGAATTAGTTATTAAACACTTTAAAGATGGCAAAACTCACAGAAAAATTGCAGAAATGGTGAAAACAAGTTCTTCTACTGTTCAGCATATTATCGGCCGCTTCATTTATCAATACCGTGTAGAAAATAGGCCTAGAAAATGGCACAATAAAATATTTTCCGGAAAAGATTGTCAATGGATTGACCGAAAATTGAAAGAAAACCCCAAATTAAGTGCTCCAAAGTGGGCCGAGGAGGCTGAAAATATTTACATAAAAAACGCTATTCAGAAACAATACGGATAATATTAAGAGAACCAAATTTTCTTGGTAGAACAATGCAGAAAAAGCCATACATCAGTTACGGGCTTATATAACCACCTCCGGAGTTGGAAATTTAGAGTTTCTCGAAGGCAATTTGAATAAAAATGTATATTTAGACATACTAAAGAGAAATATGGAGGAAAGTGCTGGAAAGTTGAATATTAGGGATCATTTTCGGTTCTACCAGTACAATGATCCGAAACACAAATATCGAATTGTTCAAAATCTTCTGAATTCTGGTTTTTTGTAGAAAAGATGATTGGTCGAACAAATGACCGAATGAACGAACGCAACCATAAACCTACTTTTAATGTTGAATTCGGTAAAAAAGTGAATGGAATTGCCACTCAATCGTCTAACTCAAACGTCTATTAAGAATTGAGTTGAGTTGTTTGATTTTTCTCTCATTAAATTCAATTTTTGTGAAGGTTAAAAGTGTTTGCTCGGACGAAGTAATTTGGGGCGAGACAAAGTTCGCCGGGTCAGCTAGTATAGTATAAAAACATAAAATTGACAGTGTGGCCGTACAACTACAGATGATATTTTTTCACAGCATTGGAAGGAACTAAGCGATTGATAAAACTTCGCCTTGCATTCGTTGGTTCAATTCGATCCAATAAAATATGTAGCTCCGAAGAAATGAGAAAGCATCCCCGTCCTGTTCTTTCATATTGTTTTGGATAGCACAACGATTTGATTTCAATTTGCAGCTACATGGCAAAAAAGAATAAGTTTCTGAACTTTTTTTTATACCGCGCACTACACAAAATTTTGTCAAGACTAAGCAATGACGTAAAAAGCAATTTTGTTGTATAATGCTTATAAATCGATTGCATGGATCAAATGGTGACTCATTTCACGATGTATTTGAACGATCAGTCTTGTGATAATATGCAGGATACTTGTAATTTATTAGCTGATTTCTTTGAGAGTGTATACAGTTCGAAATCAAATCTTGGTAATTTGAGTAATGTTGTAAGTAAATCCAAATGTTCAATGTTTCGTCTGGAAGTGGATACTATTTTATCCGAAATTTCTAATCTTGATATAAGCCAAGCCGGTTTTGATTCCATTCCATCTTTTCTTCTAAAATTAATCAGTAATTTAATTTCGTCCCATATCGCTGTTCTGTTTAATAGAAGTCTCACTGCAGGCTACTTCCCTATGGTATGGAAATGCTCACTTATTAAACCGACTTTCAAATCTGGTTCTATTATTCTTTCAAGTAAAGACATTCATTTCTTAAAAACAAGCTGAATTTTCTCCAGGTATAGGTCAACCATTTCTGACTTAGTTTTGTTCTCTAATTGTATTTCAAGTGCTCTTTTAAATGGTAATATTATGCAAGTTGTTTACAGTAATTTTTGTAAGGCTTTTGACAAGATCGATCATGACTTGCTATTGCGGAAACTCAATTCATTGGATAGTTAATACTTGGAAGTTGATTTTATTAGATCATATCTGGGATCCAGAACTGAAATTGCTAAAATTGGCGGTTTCACTTCAAGGGTGATTGATGCTTCTACGGGAGTCCCTTAAGGCAGCCATTTGAGTCTTATGCTCTTCATTATGCTCTTCATTTTCGTAATCGATGTGGTCAACTGTCTAAGTTATTTCGACACTCTCATTTATGCGGACGATATAAAAATTTTCAAAATTATTTCATGCGCCAATGCTGTCCGACCTGACAAATTTAATGCTTGGTGTACATCACGAAATTTGATTTTAAACATCTCCAAATGCAAAACAATGAGGTTCACTCGCGTACTCTTATCCACTAGTTACAATTTCTGTTTTGATTGTTGTATTATTGAAACTGTTGATACTTTTAAAGATTTTGGTATAACCTTAACTTTGAATTTATCGTTTCATAAACATGTAGAAGGTTGCATTTCTTAAGCGAATTCTTTGCTTGGTTTTGTTAAAATGTTTCCTAAAGATTTTCACGATCCTTACATGAATAAAACTGTATATGTCTTTTTTGTTTGTTCATTTATAATGCTTGCGCTTTTCCTTTACCACAATTGTTATGCCAATGAATAAATAAATAAATAAATTGTTGGTTAAATAAATTGTTGGGGTTGTCATATGAAATTCATTTTATAATAACTTTTCAGATCGCATAGAGAGGGTTAAGAAGCGATTTTTAGTGTACGCACTACGAAAGTTGCCTATAGAGACGCGAATATCGCTGTTATACTCCCGGTGTATATGTTACAGACCATTCGCGAGACGCGCACGTTTCAATCTTAGGACAGCTTATGCGGCTGAAACGGTGTTAGGTCTCGGAATTTATCTGGCCCAACAAACCACATGTACGCAATTATATAGCCAGTTTAATCTTATTAAATGAAAAACACTTATTCCATTTTGACACTGTATTATATCATTATTAAATGTTAAAAAAAAATTACGAGAAAAATTTTAGTAAAGAAAATGATTAATAATGAAAATCCTATTAAATTTCAATAATGTGTGAACTTCCATCAAGAGCCAATCGTCATGATTTATAAATATGCAACAAAAAAAAATGTATATATTTGAAAAAAAAAAAGAGAAATTTTCGCTCACCACTTTGCATCCGAAGAGCGCTCCATAGGATTGTATGGGCTCTACTGAAATTATTAAAAAAAAAACTCAAACCAAGTTCTGTCGCCCTTTTCGGAACGTCACTAAACTTAATTTAACTTAACAATAAATTGATTAAACAAAAACATATTATTTAATAAACTTAAATTTTTCAAATATTTGAACCCTAACGGAAAATTTCTGATACGAATCACAGTTTCACTAAGTATTTTTATTTTCCTGTTTTGATTTTTCTAAACCAATTAAAAGGTAGCACCGAAAGTAGTGAAGGTCACACTTTGAAGGTTGAAAAAAATTCGTAAATCTTTCGACGTGAATTCAACCACATCACCAAGCAGGTAAGTTGTATTTGTTTCTCATCCACTTATCCTTGGATATGCAATTAAATAATTTTATCGAATTGAGGCATATCAAAATTATTTAATATCTGTATGGAAAAACCCAATTTAAGTAATTTAAGGTGTTTTATTTTTCTTACACCCAAAAAAAACCCGCGAGACCGTATATGGAATGGTAGTAAATGGTTACTCGGTATAGTAAATCAGTTGAAATTAGATTTTTCTTTTGCCTTCAATAACTTACCACTCGATTTTCGCTCGTATTTCTATCCCACCTTCTGTTTTACTAGTTTTAATATAGAAAAACTATTTGTGTTAATCCTTCTATAGCGAGTTATATCCTCAACATATCAGCTGTGTCTACACTAAACACAAAAATTACCTCACATTTTACAAAAATGGTAATGTTCTTACAAATTATAATATTAATGGAAAACACTGAATTTTGTTTGGATTTTTTTTTTATATTATTACTCAAGTACCAAAAGCACTGCACGAAATCCACTGTGCGTATCACTATAGAACAAAATATGTGCTTATAGAGAAAAGGGCTCAACAATACTAAATTTATAACTAAAAAATTTAAATTCGGTAAAGTTAGCCCGAAAATCCATCGCGAATTTTTTGGTGTATTTCTTGGCTAAAGTGTTTAGTCAACCCGAAAGAAGTTATTTCTTGTTACTACAAATCTAGGTTTATCCCGAAATTAAAATCTAATACAAATTTAATTTTAATTTAGACATTTTTAATAAAAAAAATTGTGAAAACTTTCAAAAATTGTTGCCTCTTCTTATTGTGAATTTTGACATTCTTAAAATTTTAAAAACCTCAAGGCCTAGAAAATTAAGCTAAATCGAAAAGTGGATGCAATTCATGACAATAAAATAAGCAAACCATTATACCAGAGCTAAATTGCACTAGCGGTATATACGGCTATTTAGGTCTTGGTTGTGCCCAATAAACGATGCGAACTTCATTTTCATACCAGGTGGAAAAATGATGTAAACTTTGATATGAATTTGTTTAGGTAAGAATCCTCGAGTGGGGGGCGAGTGGCAGAGATAGATAAGACGACAACAACTTCACCACCAACGTCAAGCAACCGTTTGGGTGACCGCTTGGGAACATAGTAGAAGAAAATGGAAAAAATTGGAATGGAACGAAACCTCCCCCCCCGGCATGCCAGTATGCCTTACCCAGCAGCCCCGGGATCTGGCTAGGATGCAATGGACCAATCACCCATTAATCTGAAAACAAATGATTACAGAAACGGAAACTAGAACAAATAATAACTCAAACCGGCAAACAACACAATCAACCCTTGGCTATCGTACACGGACACGAATCGGAACCTGGAATATAAGAACTCTGACTGAAACATCAAGGCTAGCGCAACTGGAGCAAGAAATGAAACGTTACAAAATCGAAATTCTAGGTCTATGCGAAGTAAGATGGAAGAACAGTGGTGAAATGAATACGAGCAACGGAAACTTCTTAATATACTCTGGTCGAGATGATACACATGAGCAAGGTGTAGGCATAATAACAACACCAAAAGCGAAAAAGGCACTAATGGAATGGATACCAGTGAATAGCAGAATAATCATGGCAAGGTTTCAATCGAAAATAAGAAACATTACAATCATACAATGCTATGCACCAACAGAAGAGGCAGATGAGATTACGAAAGATGAATTCTACGAACAACTCCAATCTACCATGGCAAAAACACACCGTAATGATGTGAAAATAATTCAGGGAGATTTCAACGCAAAAATTGGTACGGATAATTCTGACTTGGCAACCATCATGGGAGCAAACGCGCTGAGCACTGTGAGAAATAATAATGGAGAAAGACTCATCGACTTCTGTATCGCAAACCAGCTATTCATAGGTGGTAGCAAATTTCCACACAAAGATATCCACAAATACACATGGACCTCGCCAGATGGTAGAACAAGGAACCAAATAGACCATGTGATGATTAACAAGAAATTCCTCTCATCGTTGCAAGACGTAAGATCAATGAGGGGTGCGGACATCCATAGTGACCATCAATTGGTAATCTCACAATTCAAAATCAAACCAGTCGCTATAAAACACAACAACAAGTCTAACAGAAGGAAATTCAACATCGAAAGATTAAAAGATAGCGAAACAAAGCAGACCTTCAATGACATGCTCGAAGGCAAATTGTCAACCATTGATGATGCCACCAACATGGAAGAAAAATGGGAACGAATCGAGGAAACATATGCCGAAACAGCTGCCAACTCGCTCGGATACCAGGATCGCCACCGCAAACCATGGATAACAGACACCACATGGCTGAAAATTGACGAACGGCGAAATCTCAAATTGCAATTGAACCAGCAGAACACGCCAGAAATAAGAAGCAAATACGAAAGCATGGCAAAAGAAGTTAAGAAGTTGGCAAGGGCGGATCGTAGAAGATTTACGGAAAATATCCTCAAGGATGCAGAAGAAGCAGCAGCAATCAGAAACATGCGCGGACTACATCAATGCGTACGGAAGGTCACAGGAAAATATACCAACATACCACCCATAAGGGATCAAAATGGTCAAATACTAACAACAGATGAAGCGCAGTTAAAGAGATGGACAGAATACTTCGGCGATGGAACATCAACTAGCTCGGAAAACTCCACATTACTCAATAACGCTGGCAACGAAACCATTTACACCCATCCACCAACGGAGCGGGAAATTGGTAGTGTAATTGAGAAATTGAAGAACAACAAGGCACCCGGAACGGATAACATACCAGCCGAAATATTCAGACACGCTACATCCACAACGGTGAAAACCATAACGCCTCTCCTAACTGAAATATGGAACACGGGTAAAATACCGCGGAAATGGAAAGAAGGCCTGACCATAATGATTCCTAAGAAAGGTGACCTAAGGGAATGCAAAAATTGGCGAGGTATATCGCTGCTTAACACAATAATTAAGGTGTTATCAATGATCATCCTCGATAGAATATCGCCTACAATAAACATGAAACTTAGAAAAGAACAAGCCGGATTCAGACCAGGGAGAAGTTGCACTGACCATATAAATACAGTTCGCATCATCATAGAGCAATCAAATGAATGGAACTCATCACTATACCTGCTCTTCGTGGATTTCGAACGCGCCTTCGACACTATACACAGGAATGCAATATGGAAGACACTCTGCGAAATGGGCATCCCGATCAAAATAATCCAATTCATACAAGAAATGTATCGGGATGCAGGCAACCGAGTACAACACAAAGGCAAGCAAAGTGAAACGTACTACAACAATCATGGAGTACGGCAAGGATGTGTACTCTCACCACTACTGTTCCTAGTAGTATTAGACAGTGTCATGAAAAAAATGGACGAGGAATCACCCAATGGCATTCAATGGGGGCTAACGAACAAACTCAACGACCTAGATTACGCGGACGATATATGCCTGTTAACTCACAAATATTCCGATATGCAGCAGAAAATACGGAAACTATCGGACTTCGCGAACGAAGTTGGTCTAAAAATCAACATCAATAAGACCAAGACAATGAGGCTCAACAGTGCAATAACCACACCGATAAGCATCAACCAACTACAAATCGAAGATGTAAAAGAATTCGTATACCTCGGTTGTACTCTATCAATAACCGGTGGGACAGAAGAAGATATCACCAAGCGAATAAATAAAGCCAGGGCAACCTTCATCATGCTACACAAAGTCTGGAACACTTCTGTATTCTCTCGAAACACCAAAATACGGATGTTCAACTCGTGCGTGAAATCAGTGCTTCTATACGGCTGCGAAACGTGGAGACAAACTCGGCAGATCACAAACAAGATACAAGTATTCGTCAACAAGTGCCTCAGACGAATACTAAGGTGCTTCTGGCCTAACAAAATATCCAATACCGAGCTGCATAGGCAAACATATCAAGAAAGCATTGAGACTGATATACGAAGGCGTAAATGGAGATGGATCGGACACACATTAAGGAAATCACAAGACGATATAACTCGAACGGCACTAGAGTGGAACCCACAAGGAAAGAGGAAAGTAGGAAGACCACCTGTAACGTGGAAGCGAACGGTAATTGCGGAAGCCAAAAACATTGGAAAATCATGGGCTGAAATAAAATCAGTAGCCCCAAATAGAGTCAGATGGAAAAGTCTAGTAGACGCCCTATGCTCCTAAAGTGGAGATACAGGAAAAAAAAAAAAAAAAAAAAAGAATCCTCGAGTGAGAATTTTTAGAAAAATTTAAAATTCTGTGGAGCTAATACCAGAGATAAATTGCACTAGCGGTTTATACCGATATTTAGGAGTTGGATGTGCCCAACAAACCTTGCGAATATCATTTTCATATCAGGTGGAAAAATAACGTAAACTTTGAGAATTCTTTATCCACACAAATTTACATCATTTTTCCATCTGATATGAAAATGAAATTCGCATCGTTTATTGGGCAAAACCAAGACCTAAATAGCCATAAATTTCACATTAAAGCGATCAACAAAAAGGTAGACCCTGCTTTTTTGCTGCAATATGTTGGACCAAATGTAAAATTATTTATTTATATTTTAAAATTATTCGTAAAACTCCCATTTCTCAACATTTTAATTTGTTTTTAGGTTTCAAAAATGGGAGATAAATTAAAAAAAAAATTGAACCTTATGTTTTCTGTTTACGACAACTGACAACTTTCTGGTTCTTTTTTTCAATTTTTAAATCTTTCTCGCCTTTGTTCCCTTTGCTGTATTATTCGTTTCCTCTTAATTTACATGTTTTAATCTTCTCCACGTTTATTTTGATTTCTAAGCTGAAGTTAAGTCCAAGCCTTGGTTTCAAACAAAAGTATTGATTTGCATTGTCGATTTATGCTTGTACTTACCGCGCTGGAAACTTTTGGTAATGTTATCATTGTAATGTCTAAGTACCAACAATGGAAGACATTAAATTATATATAAGAGAAATAGCAGTGAAGTATTCCCCAAATAACAGAAATAAGTTATTTCTTTTTAGTTATGCTAGATAAAGTTGAGTTTATTAGTTTGTGTTGTTATGTTAAAATAAATTCATGATATTGTAAATTTTGTCGGAAAAATCCGCTGTGTGCAAATGTTGAGAGTTGACTCAATCAAATAAATCAAGAGCCATTTCCATATCTATATAGGGGATAGGCATCATTTTTTGTTTTTGCAATTCAAATCGATTTTATGGGTTTGAGTAGATTTAGTTTAGATAAATTCTGGATATCGTACAATATGTCGGAAATTTTCATTTCAAAAATATTAGCCTTAAGTTTGCACAGACAATGTATATTTGTCTCCTTTCTGAAAAGGTTTTTGACTTATTTGTTTGTATCTACCACTCAAACCACTAAAATCGATTAAATTTGCGAGATCGCAAAATAATATCACTACTTGCCGTTTCGAAAGGGTGCTTAATTAATGTTTTAATTAAATTAATTAATTCATTATATTAATGAAACCAATTTTGTAATGATTCTACTATATTTTTTATTGTTCCTAAATTAATTTCACAACGTACATTTAATTCGTCTTAAGATTTTCCTAATAGAAATCTATATGTATCATTTGGAAGTGGTAATAAAGAACCTGCTGAGTGGTTAATTTGGCCATGAATTTTAAATGTTGGCCTAAAACTATATCAGTTATAATATTTGTAGCACCAAAAGAAGTCATTTGCAAAGAGTTAGTATATTTTTGAATGTTTGATAAAAAATAATTTCAATGTGGTGTTGTTCCCGAAATAAATGTTTCCAATGGCTCTGGTGGATCATTTCCCATCTTCATCGTACCAAAAACGATCACCTATCATCATCGTACCAAAAACAACACCGCCCCTCATCTCGATTTGCAAAAAAACAAAACCTAATAAAGGAATCAGTACTTCGAAAATGACCCCGACATCGGCGTTATAGGTAGAGTAGGTAAGTAACAAAAACCTCCATCTCGACTTGCGAAAAATGAAAGTCAGTAATGTAGTCATACCGCGGTAATATCGGTAACATAATTTAAAAAAGTTTGCAAGGCGTAATTATTATTGTATTAATGTTCCTAGTCACAAGACGTGATTTTATTTTAGAAACTTTGCTTAGCCTGAGGTTTAAATTATACAACCCACACGAAATTTATTTTAGGTTGTTTTGAGTGATTTTTAAGTGAACATAGTTTACCATTTTCAAAGAGTATTTTCACAGAATTGGAATGAATTTAACATTTGGATTTTATATATATTCCCCCTCCCTAACCCGGCCGTCGTTAATAATTATTGTTTATTTAACTGTTTAAATTAGGTATAGCGAAAACGATGGGAAAACGAAAGAAAATATTATGGAAGTATTACATCGAAACTTCAGTGAAAAACAAATTTGGTTGTACGTTTTGCTGAACACCATCATCGATTAAAACGACCAATATGTTGAACTTTGTTGACACAATGAAACGAAATGAAGAAAAGAGTATCGACGAGTTATTAGCTCGAGCAAATTTTCATCTCTGGTGCTCCATTAAGCTTAACAACGAATTCTGCTTGGATTGATTTATTCAAGAAACTCCGACCATCTTATGAAGTTTCTTCACGATACCAAACTTCCAATCCATTGATGAACACTGGCGCTTCTATACTCACATTACAAACAGACG
The DNA here is from genome assembly GCA_947310385.1 of Nephrotoma appendiculata. NCBI lineage: Eukaryota > Metazoa > Arthropoda > Insecta > Diptera > Tipulidae > Nephrotoma > Nephrotoma appendiculata. Next base: position 323,743,697 of record OX371224.1, on the reverse strand, counting down.
CATGGTCAAATATACGCAGAGACTCCATAACAAATTACGTAATCAACACATCCAAGCTGGCTTTCTATAAATCTACACACACTAAGGAAAATCGTCATTTGGCTAAATTTATTTTTGACGAAATAGAAGCAGTCTTAAATCATGTTGGTGTTCATACGTTTATTGGGTTTATTACTAACAATGGAGCCAATATAAAGTCGGCTTAAAAAATGGTAAGCAAGCGCTATCCCCACATTACCGAGTATGGGTGTATTTGCCGTGGGCTTAATTTGCTGATTGCAGACTCGTCGGCTCAGGATTATAGTACGCTAAGCGCCAATACCGTCATTTTCAGAAAAACATAAATTATTGTTTCAGAACTCACAACTTCTTTATTTGTAAGGCTTTAATAATGAGTATTTTATTTCTAATATTCCTTGACTATTTCGCCACAATAATACCGCATTATCTTTTTAATCCACCAACAGCGTAGAGCAATAAATATAAAATTTTCTTTGGATTTACTATCAATTTACGCTATATACCCATTGCCTGATGTGATATAGCGAAAAAATGGACATATGTAGCTTAAATGATAATTATAAAATAAATTTCAAAATTTAAATTGGAATTGGCAGTTAGCGGTATTACTGATGCCCGGTAGCACGAAAGAGTAACTAGCCGCCGGTTATACCTGCGCTAACTAGACCTTTTCTATGAACATTTGTTTTGCAGAAGGACAGGACTCATTGCAATTTTGCAATAAAACTAATTTTAACTTAGGCTGCGGGCAAATAGCCGGGTAAAAGTCAATTGTAAGTAAATGTTTCGGTAAATTCACTTATTTTTCAAAAAACCTATGGCAAACTGATCGAAAAATCGTTTCTAAATCCGATTTCTACCAAAATATAAACATAAATTAAATGAAATAAATAAACAGAAATACAAACAATAAAATACAACAACATATAACACAAAAATATAAAATATTTGCATACTATTTCTTTCAAATATAGTGTAAAATATATAAAGGTACCCGGGTACCTTTGTTATTCTAATTCGTATAACTGAACTACTTTTTGCTCTCGCACGTGCGTCCAAATTGTAAAATTTCTCATTTTTAAGTGTGATCGTAATCTATCAATTGAACTAGAAGTTCTCATCAAATTAAAACTTTTTATTATGACTGAAACATACAAAGCCAGACGTTTATTAGTGCAAAAGGTACCCGGGTACCTTGTCACTCACATAAGGGTTATTAATGTTCTTCTGTGCCGCTCGTATTGATCGTTCGATGATCTTGCTGCAGCTCCAACATTTCTATTTGCTCTTCAAATAGTAACTCTTCGAATTTGGGTTATATTTACTTTTTGAATTTCACGTATTAAGTTGCGCTGCTTTTGTGTCTTTAATTCTGATTATTGTTAGTCAGCATTAATATTTTCTCTATATCGTGCAATCGCTTGGTTTCTTCGCGTATTGCGACCAATATTTAAGCGTCGCATTTTTATGAAAGTAACACCTAATTTTACAATACAATGTGGAATTATCTTTAACTGTCACTTCATGTTGTTGGTAACACCATCAATAATTGAAAATGTTTGCACTTTTAAGCGATCAATGTTTTCGCGTACTCTTTTATTTTTGTAAAACTTTATTTTTAATCGTAGTGGTAGATACTCGATCGCCTAGCAAGCAAGCAATTTGCAATCCGAAATCCTGGCTACTCATTCAATTTTGCCAAGGAAATTTGAATTTCAAATTATTTTTTTCATAAAGTTTTTGTTTATTTTTGCAATTGCATAGTAGAATTTGCGGTGCCGAAAAATATCCGGTATATATTACTACCTACTATCTTGAAAACTACCCAAATAGCAACGAAACAAACCTATGGTTAAAATCGGAAATTCCTAAGATGCTTCGTTGCTAAGAAACAGAAAACCGTTATATTTTGACAACACCGCCAACTAGCGAGTTTAAACTTAAACAAAAACCTAAGCCGCTTAAATCCGAATGTATGGTGAAAATTTCAGCTTCCTGCGATGTCTGGTTCCTGAGAAAGGCTATTACAATCATTACAGACACCATTTTTATATATTAGATAGAGATTTATTTAAAGAAATCATCCACTAAAGCAACTCAGCCCATGTTCTGACTTATACTTTGTATTATTATAAGAAATTGCTTTAAAAATTGTTGTTACTAATCTGCTCAACCATAAACTTTTAGCCCGTAACGGATTTGAAGGCACGTGTAATCACATCAATATCCTAATGTTATATATGATTTGATACACAATTTTACAAAATCATAAAATGTTTATTCGTCAAAATTGGATAAAATTTGGCAATGGTTGAATTTTGTTTAAAACTCTGTTGTATTTATATCCGTACATTAATTCAAGAATAAAAGCTCGAGGACATAACATTTATGACGTATGTAAACAAAATATAAATGCTACATTATGATTAAAAAAATAAAAATTCAACAAAACGATTTTCTATCTTATCCGTAACTGTCCGTCCGTCCGATATATTTATTCCATATTATAACCTTTTTTATTTTTTTGACCCAATATGATATCAAATTTAGCAAAATAAATTTAATTTCGTTTGTGCGAATTGCTAAACTCAAGTTTATAATTTTTAGTTATGTTTTTGAAAAATAAAAAAAGATATAAAGTGGAATATAAAATTTATAAATTTAATTTACAGGAAAATGTTTTGATTTCTCGATATTCCGTTTAAACCCCTCGCCTCTTACGGTTTTTGGTTAGAAATTAATCAACCATTCATAATTTTAATATGTTTTCTAAATGAATGCTGTGCTTCCTTAAATTTTATAAACCTCAAAGCAAAACACATAAAGATGCAAGAGACAAGGTTATGTTTATACAGGCATAACCTAAAGAGTCAAGATTAAAGCTGATTTTTATATTTTCAGTCTCTACATAAAATCAAAACGATAAACTAAAATATTTTAGAAACTAATCAAAATAATATTGTACTACTCTCGTAGCAAAAGAAAATCTTTTATATTTTCGTACTTTATGGATTTCGATAAATCGGTTAGATAAAAATTCACAGTTCGATGACTTGAAATATTAAATGTTTGTCAATAGTACGTTGTGCATGGTGCATGTATCTTGAAGCTAGTTTTAGTTTAAATAATTTTTTTTGAAATAATGTCATCCCATAATCGATAGTAAAGTGACGAAGGTCAAAACGGCTTCAAAATGATATTTTATATCTATATAATTATACATAATATCATCCCAGGACCAATATTCAAATCACAATTTATTAACTTGATCATTTATCATTAAACCCATTAGCCAACAACAACAAAATAAAATACAATATATAAAAAAGCTAACTCAAATCCATTTTGATTAATCGTCTTAAGTAAATCCATATTGTCCACTAAACCAAAACTATTATAATATTATATGACATACATAACAATATATAATATTGTTTATTTGTCTTTTGATACGAAAAAGTCAAAAATCATAATTTAACAAATCTTAAAATGACATCCAAGATGATATAGTATACAGATCTTCTTGTTTTATTTTCAATCATTTCGTCCCTCTTATATATTGTATATATAGGAACGAACACAACAATAGGAGGTAGTTATGTGTATAGTTTTAGGGTTGTAACTTTTTGTAACATCAGTCATTTTATTGTCTTGAAAAAAATTGTTTTTATAGGCATTAACCAAAAAAAAAAAAAAATACAAAAGTATAAAATACAAAAAGCTTTGAAAGCTTACGCACACAAGAAAATAAATTGTCGTAATAACAATAAATAGATTGAATAAAGGAGCGTAACGGAAAATTTTCATTCAATGGGGATACGTAGGACATTAAAAGAATTACATCAACTGTTTTCAATACCTTTTTTTTTTGTTTGAAAACATGGAAACTTATATGACGGAAGTTACATTTGCGGTGAAAAGGCTTTATATAACATGCAGGGAGGACTGAAAAAAGGATGAGAAATTTGGTTAAAACAGAAATGTTGTTCTGAGAAAAATGCTTTGGGAAAATGGGAAACATGCCAAACTTTATTTTATCTAAATTATAAAGATAATTAAAATAATGAGAAATTTAGACCAAATCGTCTAATCGTGCTTAGATGAAAGTCAGTACGCTTAACGTCAGTACGTCCTATTATGACAAAAACCCAATTATTCGTATGAAATTTATCAGTGATTAAAAATTATGAAACAATTGTTCTCTTTCCATACTCTCGTCTTCTGGAAAGCTAAAAGCAAAATGATAGAAAATTTTATTAGGTGTGAAACACATCTAAAAATAAATAAAACCATTCCTAAAGCCAGTGGAATCCATACAGAAATATATTACAAGATACACTTGTGTTGATAAAACATTATGCTTTCTATTTTAAAGCTAACATTTTTGACGTACAGATACATAATACAGGCTCGTTACAGCTAAATGACCAAATAAGAAATTTTGGGATCGATTCGTTCTTGACAACAGATTGGGTACACGCATTTGGAACATAAAGTGACATTTACCGTGATAAAAATAATTAAAGACTCTATACAGAGCAATCAATGGTCTCACTAAAAAAAATTGAGCTCATCTTTGATGAAACATTTAACTCTCGAATTGAAAACCTTACCAAACTCAAATTTAGCACTCAGAATATAAATTACCATCATGTGAGTAAATAAGAGCTTCCTAGAAGCAAAATAAAACTAAAATTGATGCAAATCGAAAACACATTAATCATAGAATATTAAATAGGTTAGGGTAGTACTAAAGGACTGACACGGATACAATCAAGTCCGTAGCCATGCCACATTATTTTCTCTCATATTTTAGACGTTCATTTTACTGTTTCGTCAAGTCATTTAGATGGGTAGCTCCCAGGAATTTCAGTCTGCTAAGCGCTGTACGGGAACAAGTGCAATACAAATGATTCCACCGCTTGATATTTGCAAGATACATGAAAAGCTTCCATTCTGCTCGCAAGATCTACCTAGTTATTACACAAGAGGTACTTTTGAACCGTATGTCGTACGATTTCTTCTAGCATCGTGTTGAAGCAGTAATTTACCCACAGCAAGCGGTGTATCAACATTTGCACTGATTGGTCAAATAATTCAGGTTGTACCTGGTCGAGCGAGTTCATCCGCCTTTTCATTCCCCGTAATATTTAAATGCTATGGCGCCCACTTCAAGTGGATGTAGAACTGATCTAAGTGTACCATCTCGTTAGAAGAAGAGAGGCAATTGAAGCCTGACTGACTGGCAATTGAAGCCTGACTTTGAGTAAAAATTAACACCTCTGTATTCAGGAATATTTCTCTTTACCTATAAACCTCTAATCAAACGATAATGACGGAATGGTATATTCGGTAGTATTTAAGATGTTCCACATTTAGGTAGGATTAAGTCTGATAGCTGAGCTCGCTGCCATTTGTTAACTTAGGATATCTAACTCGTACATAAAGCAGCTGTTCGTTGTACGTTGACTTAAGATTTTAGATTGAGATTGGTCAAAATATTTAAAGCTGCGGCCATCAAACAGTAACCCCGTATAACAAAATGGGCCTAATATTAGAAATTTAGAGCCGCAATGTCATTTCACAAGAGTTAAGCGCTGTTCACTTTGTCAGTGAAAGTCAATTGAATATATTCAGTATGTTTGTATGTTTTGAAGACTTACTTGTAACAGTTTCAGTCCTTATAGCAGGCTCTGTTTCATTGGTACTATTAAAGGACCTGCTGAGTTTTTTGCGGGCGTTTTGAAGTTCTTTCTATACTTATCGTGATCGAGATTTATCCGGAGGTTTGCTTGAGCGAGGTGCAACCAGTGTTGTGCGTCTACGCGTAGTTAGGGAGTATCGATATTTTGGTGTCAAAATTAATGTAGACAATTATTTTTGGCCTGCAATGCCATATTTTTTTTTTCATCAACACAAACTCTAGCGCTACCTTTTATATTACATTACTTGGCAAAAGGGCATTGTTTTTCTCTTAACTGAGAAATTTATTTTTTACCATTTTGAAGTTGTCACCATTTGGACATTTCATTCGAAAAAAGACTCGAACTAAACTAAACTTTTATAAAGTTTATTATGAAACTGGCAACGCCACCTGCAAAAGACAGAAATACTGGCAGATCATAAACCATCAGCTTCATCAGCCTCCGGTACGTCAAATCAAAACATTAGTTTTAAATTTTTGCGGTGAAATTTATATAATAGGCTGTTCGGCTTAGATCTATCTAAAATTTTCGTATCCACCTAATCTTCCAATTGTTATGGTACCTGTGGTGCGTCCTATTATATGTAGCACCATTTCCAGGAATCGTTTACTTTCGATTTCAAGCATCGCAATATTTTACAAAATTTTCATAGACAACTATGTGCTAAATTTGATTCTTCCCTTTGAAATGCACCTTCAATAAGCTTAAATGATCACCATTGATTTACTTAAAATTATATCTAGCTCTAGTAGTATACCTCTGGCTGTCCAGGATCAATTTCTAATGATTTCTAAGTAGGTGCATTGTTCAAGTTTATCCATGAATTTACAGAATTGCATTATGTTCAAATTTACGTTTAATGGCCAATGTATTAGTAAACAACCAAAATGATTTGTTAAGCCTCGTCTACCTTCTCGGCCGGCATATTGATTAACCGATGCTACGCGTAACTGATGCTAACCGTTCACAAATTTAAATTTTTTGGTTTAACATGAATTTTATAACTATTAAATTCGGTAAATTAACGAACGCCATCGAACGAGTAGTAGCACATCGGTAAATAAACGTATACCAGTACCTCTCTTAGGTCTAGGGCTTTATCTCTTTGAACATTATCACCGCAGACAAACCCCCGTTTACTCCAAGGCCAACCAGAGGGCCAAATCGGCCCATTATCCATCCAGTCTTTATCCTCCAGATATGACCCCCGAACATTACCTCCCAACTATTACCTACCCAATTAATACCCCCTCGGCCACCTTGGGCATTACCTCGCGATTACCCCAATCATTTTCCAATATGGGTTTTTTCCAAGCGATGCTCAAAAACCGAAAAGTACTCTTGAACAATATATTTTCCCATACAAATGACCATTTTCTAAAAGTGCTCTAATCGTCATGAAAATATTCATAATAACAAAAATGCCCTATATAGAAAATACCCATGTAAATTTCCATTACGATTGGATCATTTTTCGTAAATGGTCATTTGTATGGGAAAATATATTGTTCAAGAGTACTTTTTTAAGCATCACTTGACGAGAAAAACCATATTCTCAGCTCCCTGCTAGAATATCATGAAAAGGCTTACTGTTTTAGATAGAGGAAAACCTTAGCATGACTATGCTAAATAAGATATTTATGTAAATTACCTCAAATTTACACTGATTTTAAAAAAATGGGAGATCGAACCGACGCGTTAAAGATAATTGGAATTTATTGGTGAATTTGAAATAAAGAATTGAATTTGAATCCGTCATAATAAAAAACTAAAGAAGCAAAATCTCCTGATGAAATGGTATATTGTTCCGTAACCAGCTATAATTTTTGCACACGTTTTCATGTTTTAACATTTGTTTCAATTTTTTTTGTCAACCATCATGTGAACCATCATGAAAATAAATTTTTTATATAGTTTTTTACCGAAGAAATGGTATCAGACGATCCCTGAATCATCTAATGATCGGAGCGAATGATGGACGGAAAATGACCGGGGTCTAATGGGAGTAATAGCTGGAGGGGTTCAAAGTATTTTCACTATTTTTGTAGTTGGGTCACTACAGTCTAATGAGACGACCGACTTTTTTAATTTAAAGTCAATGTTTCATTAGTTCGAAACCAAACTTCAAAATTCTTGGTAACCTCATCGCGATATATTTTAAAATTGTACTAACACGCAGCTAAGGTATATGTAACACATATTATAAACATAGAGGTACGAGTACGTCATTGCCTTGTAAAAACTTTTGTTACAATTTTTCAAATGTGAGGTAGATATAAATCTCCATCGAGGCGAAAAGCAATTTACAACAAAGAAATCATTGAATTTTGCTGATTTTCAACAGAAATAATAGTTGTCGACATTGTCGACGTCACTGTTTTAATTGTCTATAAAACATTCTCTACACATGTAGAATATTAATTATCTTCGCGGTGTAGACAATACGGCACAACGTAGGGTGCAACTATTATGGCGTTTTTAAATGATCCGGATAGCTGGTCCACTAGGACATCAAGCTTTTGTGTTGATCATTCTGGCTTAGAAGCAGCACCGACGGTGAATTATTTTCAATAGTTCTAAAATATCGCAGGCAGTTTTCCTCCTGGTTCATTCGTATCATCCTTCTCCAAATTGTGTGATGTTAATTTGCAGCACTTCCCATCATGACTCCAATTTTTTTAATTTGAGCCTTCTTTACTAAGCTTCTGAAAGTGACAGGAATAATATCTTTCCCATCATGTGGAAGTTTGGCTTACCGGATAAATGATGCAGCGGTTAAAGATTTGGCATTTGGACCGGGGGGTAGGGTTCGAATTCTACCAGAGGCTGGACGCAAAGCAAATTTTTGTCATCGATTACAATCGGTGTTATTAATAATGATGAGTAAGAATGCAAAACTGAGCGCCGACTTACCGTTCATGTTAATGAACAGGTTGATATGGATATTGCTATATACGCAGGCGGTATTTTTTATTTGTATGAGTAGGTGAATGGATGGTATGCAATTGACCATCAAAATATATTAGATCCACTGGTATTTAATACTGTCTTTACAAGAAAAAAATGACTGATATTAGCCAAACATTTTGACCATCTTTCTCAAAGCTTGTTGTGTAACCCCATCTGAATTACCGTAATTTGATTACAGAAAGATACTCATATTATTTTTAACAAGAATGCAGGAATTGATTTTCCTCCTAAGTTCAACTATCAGGTCATCATTGACTGCTCCTATAGTTTGGCATACAGCCGAAGCTTAATTTGGGTAATGGAGGTTAATCTGAAGAAACATCAACATTTAGATAGGTTGCTCCTTTATTTCAATTTCCACTACAGCTGCATCGAAGTCCTCCGCTGATTGTAATCCTTCTAGGTTCTATAAAGTAATACAACCGAAGTGGACAGCTCTGGGTGTGTAGAGAGTGTTTCTGCCGCTTCACATTTACATTTGTTGTCCAAGTTGTCAGCTGGTGTCTCTATACTGGTATCAACTCCCTCAAGATGTCAATTTCACCTTCATTATCCATCTTTAATGTGATTACGCTGAAAACATAGCTAATGAAAAAATTAGTTCTCGCCAGCACAACTAGCGACTCTCTATTTAATGTGATAATAGCTGAACTATAATCAGAATTTGGTTGTTCCATCTTGGTCACTCTCCAGAAATGTGAATAGTTAAAAACTCGATACAGAGAAATCAAATGCCTCATTAATATAAAATTGGGGTCACTCAATGCTTTATCAAAAACAGGAAGCAAAAAATAATAATTTTTCGACAGTTCAAATTTGCCATTATTTTCTATTTGATTTAAATTTGCTCTGGAATAAAAATCTGTTTCACATCACAATTCTGCGCTAAGCCAGAAACATTTCTGTATTACGGTTATACATAAAATTATATTTTTAGCACATCCGTATGTATTGAAGGAAATGGTGTTTAGAATAGTTTGATTACCAATTAGTTAGGATTGGTCATTAATATTTATCGGTTGGTCACTAACGCGTAAACAATAAATAAAAAATTAAAACTGGGAGAAAAACAATTCCCGGATAGCACCTGATTCAAAGAAATCAAAATTGCAGTAATTCAAAAAAAACAGTTAATATTTTATTCGAGAAATATATTTTACGAAATTAACTTCGAATTGAAATATTCCACCTCTGGTTGTTCATATCTTGGTAACGTTTAATTGCAAAGCATTCCCGAGAAGATTGTGAGGGAATACATTTCAAAATTATTTATCTCGGAAAGTTAGCAAATCCTAATATTTGCATAAGGATTGTTCACGAATATAGTTTGATACTCCTATGTAACGATTTATTGAGACACTTCGCTATAAGTAAACAAAATTTTCTCAAAATAAAGTCGGACCAGCCTCAATAAGATTTTCATAAATCCAACGCAGCCAAACACAGTCGTAAATGTGCAGTTTTGATAAAGAATTATCAAAATAAACTTTTTCGAAGTATGGTTTCTCCGTCGCTTTACGAACATTTATTTCGACGAAAATATTTAAAAATCACCTTTGTTCAATGAACTAGAAAGTCTAAAATAATCCAAGCACACTATGATTTTTCTGATATCTCAAGAAAAATTATACCAGTTTACTATATTTTAATGAAAATTACTAAAAATCTTTTTCAGATTTATCTAAAACACCTATACCTGGATAGATTAGATAAATTAGATAGATTAGATAGATTAGATAGATTAGATAGATTAAACAGATTAGATAGATTAGATAGAATAGATAGATTAGATAGATTAGATAGATTAGATAGATTAGATAGATTAGATAGATTAGATAGATTAGATAGATTAGATAGATTAGATAGATTAGATAGATTAGATAGATTAGATAGATTAGATAGATTAGATAGATTAGATAGATTAGATAGATTAGATAGATTAGATAGATTAGATAGATTAGATAGATTAGATAGATTAGATAGATTAGATAGATTAGATAGATTAGATAGATTAGATAGATTAGATAGATTAGATAGATTAGATAGATTAGATAGATTAGATAGATTAGATAGATTAGATAGATTAGATAGATTAGATAGATTAGATAGTTTCGCTTTTATAGATTTTATTGATTCCAAATGAAAATTGAAGTTTCAATATGCAAATTGGTATTATTAAAAAAAACTTGGTCAGACCGATATTTAAATTGCAGCTTAGTCTTTTAATGCAGAGGTTGAAATATTTATATAAAGAAAATTCAAAACTCATCTTGAAATTTATTGATTTTCCAGACGTTTCCAAAACTTGTTACATTACTGCGATGACATTATTTTATAGATACCAAATTGTTGTTTTTAGTCAAAATTCTAAAATTTGTGGTCTCGGTATTATTTTTTATAATTTAAACTATAAGGGAGAGTCTCCGGTTGTAGGCATAGTTTGGTTTTTGCCCCATAATTTTCGTTCACGTAAGTCCATATTATTCGGAAATATGGATATAAATATAACTGTTTGCCCAAGTAACTATTTCAATTTCGTCAACTAAAAAAAATTACGATGAATTTTGCGAAATAATTTTTTCTGGCAGAAAAAAAAATCCTAACCGGTGGTGGGCACCCTTCAAAAATTCGCTGAAAATGTGGGTTGTTGAAACAAAACGGATTTAATTCGAAAGATTTTCGAGATTTATTAATTTTAAAGGTCTCAAGTGGCAAAAATAACAAAAAAAAGGTTTTTTTTTAAATTATTTATCGTCTGCCTCATCTTCCAAGTCAGAAACACAATGTTTCCATCTGAAATAGCTGGAATTCATGTCAAAGCACTGCAAATGCACCGGCTGATCACACGTGTTGCACTTGATGAAATTTGCATCGGTCAGCAAGGTAGGAGCTTCAAACAGAGCAGAAGTCGATAATATCATCAGAAGATGAAGAGTTCTTTTCTATAAGAACATTTGGCCGTCGGTTTGGTAGGTGCAGTGGCCTTCTTTTTTTTTACTCTTCTTTGGATGGGAGACTGCTGCCCGTTTAGCGATTATCTCCTTTAACTTAATCTTAATAAGCACATTTTATTAAGTGTAGGTGGGTTTCGCCAAGTGCCTACGGTAAATAGTATAAAAAGTATTGCTCAAAGCAGCACCGCTTCCCAGAGAAGTAAGCTTAGTGCTTTGCGGCGGTTTAGGTACATGATTTGAAGGCCTTTTTGGTGGAGCTGCTTTCAGGGGACCAATTTTATCCAAGATTGTTTAACGGCTCGTTGAAGACGAGAAGGAAGGTTCTGGAAAGTTTTGGTGTGGTGACAACACCTTTGAAGCAGGATTTATAATTACGAATCTCCGTTACCTAAATATACTAACGAGATGAGAATTAAAATTTTTAGATCGAGAGAGAAAGATTAAATGATTCAAAGTCCAACTCTGTTGACATTATTTGTTTTCCATGCAGAATACCGTGACTTGGAATATGTCTATCAGTCTGAAAATGGACACATCCAGTGGGTGGAGCTTGTGACTACACTCGATGGCTTCAATGCGAAGCATGGTTGTCGAAAAGCAACAGCAATGGGAAGCGAACGAAGGTATTGCAAAATTTATAAAATGGTACAAATATCGCACAAACTCTTGCAGGCGACGTCGCATAACCTTCATGGCAATCACTTCGCCAATTTTTTTAGGGACCGTTGAAAGAAAACCCGGTTTCATCTATGTTGTAGATGTTCGTTGCTTCGAAGTGATGTTCATCCAATGTTCATCCAATGTCTATAGTTATATGAAAACATTTCTCGACATATGATTTACAAAAGCCTCTCACGCGCATGCTTGTTCCGGGGTGTGTAAAACGAGCTCTGACTGGTGGCGCATAAAATTGTAATACCAATGTTGGCCCGCTTTTTCGTCGTCTTTCAAAATTGGCGGATATTTAACTTCAAGTTTCTTAGCGAATTGGTAAGGAAAGCAAGAGTAAACATAAACTCATAATTCCAAACATGACAAGTCGCCAAACATCTCTTCTGTTTTATGCAGGTAGCGTTGCAAACTGCTCCGCGCAATTTCATAACCAATCCTTAGCTGATTCAGTTGTCTTCTTCGGGATTGTCAAAGCTAAAAATACCTTAGAATACGTTAAAATGTTAATATAATATGTTTTGTCAGCTTAAACGATGACATCTGACAGTTTTCCAATCAAACAGACGGTTTTACTGATAAAATAGGGTACCCACAACCGGTTACATTTAAGTGCCCACAACCGAAAATTACGACCATTCTCGGAGTAACCAAAAAAAAAGGTGATGCGTCATGATTTTCATATAAATCGATGTGGCATCCCAAATCAAAACGAAAGTACTGCAGAAATATCGATAACACTCACCTGTTTGAGATTATTCACTTTGATTTATCGCACTTTTAAAACATTGGACAATTACAATTGGGTTAATTTTTATACGGATTTTTTTTTCAATGTAATCGGAGGTAATGAATAAGCTCGTCACTCGAAAACTGCGTACTGTCAAAATACCAGTATGACATAAATCAAATCTGCCATATTTGTATTCTGTCAAACGTTATGCACGAGTACCCGCAACCGGAGACTCTCCCCTCTGTTTTCGATTTTTAAATCAAGATTTTTTCAAATGTTCTTTTCCAATAAAGTTTCCATCATTTTTTAGAAAAGCTGTTTGTCAAATTTTCATAAATTTTTGTATCCATAAACGGTGCTATAAGTTTTAATCCAGTAAAATAAAATAACAATTTCAGCATTGTATGTGTAATTTAATTTGTTCCAATGTCAACCATTTCAAAGGGCATTTAAAATGAGCCCTGGTCGATTTTGTTTTTTTTTTTGGAAATTGCTTCCGTCTACGAGAACTTGTGTAAAACAGTAAACTGGGTGGTTATACTAACCATTCTGTTCACAAAAATTTTAAAATTCTGATTATTACGACAATTGGGCTAATCTTCTTTCACAAATCTTTTGGTTGGCTTCTAACATGAATATATCTTATACAAAGACCATACCTTTAGATTAGCGCCTTCCTTTTGAAAGTCGACGGTATGGTAATTGTGCAATCTCAATCTAAAAACATGATATCGTTAAAATAAAATTTAATTGGTTCTTCCTCATTAATATTTATTTCTTAATATAGAACCTTACCCATTCGAAACCTAAAAGTAAAATAAAAGAATTTTGCTTCTTTAATTGTAGGATAAGGTCACGAAAATTTGATGTCGTCAAGTTGCTATTATCTCGACAAATTCCATAAAGCCGCCTTGAAAGTGTTGAAACTCATTTTCTAATTGAGTTCTGAGGAAAAACAGAATTACATAATATAAATGAAAATAGGATTAAAATGAAAACAGACATTAAGCACATTATAAAATAAAATTAAAACGAAAGACGATGTGGCAGTATATAATCTTCAATTTCTGTTTAGATACTGATGTCTACATATCTATCCATATTACAATATAAAATATCGTATAAATACATTGTATATCCTTCAGACAACATAATCCACATGTCTCTGAAGAAATAAAATGCAATTTCAAAGGTAATCAAGAATAACGATTTTATTATTGCTCTGCTGGTGTGCTTCCATATTATTATACATCCAACATTTTTATTGTTCCCTTCGCTTTGCCGTATTCACATCAAACTACATACTTAACATCCACTCGACCGACTATGTATATAAGACGTGTGAAGACAAATAAAATTATCTGGTCTTATTTCAGCTTGTCCTGTACACCGAATATACATATCATTATAAAACAAGTAGAACATAATTTTAGGTATTGCTCTCGGCTACAATTTTAAATATCCTGGTAGATTATTTTTCCTTCCTTACAACGTTGCTGCTGTGTAGAAAAATTAATTATTTATAAATTTGTTAATTTATGTGTTTCTATTGTTTTTCTACAACTCTCACTCAAAATATGTACAACTGAACAGCAAATAAAAAAAAAAAATTAGAACTAAATTTATTTTTATTTCTAATTCATTGTAATGAGTTTTTTATTTTATTATGTATTTCTAGTTAAAAAATTTAAATAATTAAAATACGGTTTTTGGATTACATGTAGAGCAGAGTAGAGATTGTTATAAAAAATGAATTTAAATTGTAAGACAATAAAAAGATTAATTACTTGAATAATAAATTAAAAATAAAGAGACAAATGAAATAAAACGAAATTAGAAATTGAAATTAATTTATTTATGTACATTTTAATGTGGTGTTATTGTTGTATTTGTGTGCGAGCATATCTTGAGCGAACTATTCAAATTTCTTAAAATATGTAAATATGTTCGATAATATGTACATGCAGAAACACTCTAATTAGAAACTTTTAATTTATAAATTTTAGATGGCATTGTTGCTTCTTAAGGTTCGTTGTCATGCATTGGGTTACATGTTCCTCGCATTGAAACTAAAATTATATGGTGATCGAAAAGTCCCGAAACGGGAAAAATATCTGTAAACTAATAAATACTCATCGAATCAGAATACGAAAAACGAGTGACTAATATTCTCAAAATGCTTTCCATTAGATATCAACCACGACCTTCAACCCGGCATGCATCACTACATGGTGGGGTGGAGGTCATAGTTGGGAGATGGTATTTTAATAGTCTCAGATATAAATCCTTCATTTTTAATTGCAGTTTTGCATTCTAAGCTCAAAACTACGTAACTTTTATTTGATTTTTTTTTTACTTTTGATAGATGTGTTCTAATCGTAAAAATAAAGATTTTATCATTTTTCTTAGGAAATATTTATTGAGTTGTTAAAAAGTAAAATATACGATCCAATATCATAAAAAAATCTTTGACATAATATCTCATCACTGTCCTCTGGAAGTACGGCGGGAGCTACATACTTTGAAACTTAAATTGAAACTATTTTTTTGCAGATTCAGATTCTACGTAATAAAATAACCGAGTACTTAAGAACACTTTTCGTTTAAAGTGGCATCCGAGAAGTGGCGTTCGCCTAGGGCAAGGCTGTTCTAAGAATTGTATAGAGTAGTAAAATCTTTTTTTTTGATAGAAAGATTAGCTAAAAAAGTTGAGACTTCAAAAGATGTACGCTGGTTAAGATCTTCGACGTCTTAGTGTTTGTATCCTTGGCTCATTATTACGCTAGATTGGCAGTAATCATGAACTGTCACCACCGAAGAACACCAGTTTGCGTACAAAGTGAGATTTTCTTTACTGAAGCGTTATAGTCTCAACCGAAACAGTTGCTAATCTAGCTGGAGCCTTGTCTATCGAGGCATATAAAATTTATCGGTGTGAAGATTTTAGACAATATTGTAGGAAATAAAGTAATCAAAATTGATTTTTATAGACGGCTATGTAATGAATTTTTCAAATTTAACCCTTAATTGGTATTGACATTTTTCTATCACAACTGGTATACATGGGTCAATTGACCAGTATTATATTTATTAAAAATACATTGAATATGTCTTGTTCGACAATTTGGTGGTTTAAAGGTCTTCGCCGTTTTTGAAAAAAACTAATTATTTGGTGTTTTATTCTAAAGAATAATAAGGTACTTAATTTTTTTATTAAAAAAAATATTAGCACATATAAATTCTCAAATATCACTTTAAACATAGCAGTCTGAAAATTCAGAAACTCCTAATATTCTGGATAATCTCAATTTTATCTCTGTGTGCAGCGGGGGAGAAGCGAGCGAGCTACTTGCTTAAAAAAATAATTCTTACTGATTGTTTGGTTATGTGGGAATAATCCGTACAATAGAAAAGAATTATATCCCGATGCATCTAATATTTGATAAAATACTCGTATTGGCCATCTTCTGGTTCTGCGACTAGTCGCTTATTTGCACAGCGTTGGTCAAAAGAATCGACACCCTCTTTTATTTTATTGTAAAAATTTACAAT
Source organism: Nephrotoma appendiculata (assembly GCA_947310385.1). Taxonomy (NCBI): domain Eukaryota; kingdom Metazoa; phylum Arthropoda; class Insecta; order Diptera; family Tipulidae; genus Nephrotoma; species Nephrotoma appendiculata. Next base: position 323,727,093 of record OX371224.1, on the reverse strand, counting down.
TTCCGGTTAAGGTATCAATCCCACTGGAATGTTGCATCGATGATATTAAATGAACCACTCTTCTTTTTTTTGGTACTTACGATATAATAGTAAGATTATTTGTAAAACCGTACAAGGCTGACCCGATCGCTCTAGCTTTACTCAATTTAAGAAAGCATGGGTATTTGTTATTCTTTTTTATTGTTCCAACATACGCGAGATTATTTTTTTTCTAATTCCTATACAAATTCAATCAACTTTATACCATTTATTGGCGGGTTTCATAGGCATGTATACATTTTAAATTTGCACCTACTTTCCTGCTGCTGGATCTTGAATAATTCTTTTGGTTCTGTCATTTGGATTATGGAATCGAAGACACGATAAAATGACCAAGAATCGTTTTAAGATTTATTTTTATACTTCGATTTAGCTGCCGCCAATTTAAAATTCGTCCATTTTAAAATGTTGTTCCAAATTTGTAGCGGTAATGCTAAGACGCCAATGTCGTTGACTGGTTTTTTAGCCCTCTTCCCTGGGTCATAATATTTTGCGCGTGTATCTGTCCACTATTTGCTGGTTCTATTCTTGACCATTTGATGCGATCTTTTCCATAAACATATTGGATGTTTCATGCATCAATATCATCATCGCAAACAGATTCATCAGTGTCGGTGATATGATCTGATAGTACTGCATCATCGGGTTTTGCATCATTGTCTTGTAGATTGTGCATCATTTCGTTAAATTCTTCATCCTCAAGGCCAAAACATTTTCCATCATCGTTTTCATCAGAAAACATCGGATTTACCGATGCAAATAAGATTCATTTGCCATTATATTGAGAAAACTAAAAAATTTAACAACACAAATTAGTCATAAAAAATGCACTTACAATTTCTCTTATACCCCTCTTTCTCTCTCTCTCTCTCTCTGGCACTATATCCCATCAAGTGATTTGGCCGCATCAATGTTTCCTTGTCACCACCGAGAATCGAACCCGAGACCCCGGGGCGGCGTTTCTCTAATACCAAACCAACAAAATACACAACCGAATGCTACGAAGTTTCATCATACACTAAAGAGACAACTCACAAATGATAGAACAAAACAAAAGCAAAATAACGGTGTTATTACAAAAATAAAACCGGTTTGGTTCAATTGACCCGTTAATACCAGTTAAGGGTTTTAACCAATTTGTCATGAATTGGATTTAAATTAACATTTTTTGGACGCGACACTAAGTCAAAATATAGCAATAATATTAATTGAAAGCCAATTTAAATCCAATACATGATAAATTGTAAAAGCATCAAAAATTCATAACATGACCCCAACGGGTCATATATCGAAACATGGTTAACTAATTTGAATATTCCACTGTGTCACCTTTCAGACGTTTGTAGTAACTTGAAAGTGAGATTTATGCCAAAATAACAAAATGTACACGTAGTGTTACAGTATAGTAGTAGCAGTATTTATGGGTATACTAAGAATTGAAAATATGTACACACAAATTGAACATAATATTTGAAATTTTTTAATAAACACTTTAATAGAAAACATATAGTTTGGGATAGTTTTTAGTGAAAGTTATAAAATGAAATTATTTTAAACAAAACACACTAGACGAATGGCACAAAGGTGATCGAAATAGTTCTGAAATAGTACCTGATGTAAGAAACAAATCCAACTTAGCCCTTATGCTCGGGAATTTCAGAGATGTTTGTTTTTCGAGAGAGAACATCCTTGAGTGTAATACAAAATTTCTTTAACACTTGAAATAATTTAACTCAACCCCTACGGATGGCATAGGGACAACCGAAATGGTACTGTATTAGTATGTGAAGTGTGGAACCAATCTAAGTTAGCCACATGGTGAAAAATCTCTAAAAAATTTATTAATCGAGAGTTTATTATCGTTGAGTGAATTTTAAAAATTCTTAAACATTTTATATAATCCCGGTCCACATGCTCGGAAAGTCAAGTAACTTAATATAAAATGTTAAAGAATCTCGAATAACTAAATCTCGACGATTGGTTTTTGATATCAAATACTAATTAAAAATCACTTCTTTGCAATCTGTAGGGTCCGAGTTAAATCATTTAAAATGTTTAGAACTTTTGTCTAATACTCAATGATGTTCTCTTTCAAAAATCTCAGAGATTTCTAAGCATTTGCCTAAGTAAAATTGCTTTCTTATATCAAATACTATTTCAGAACCACCTCGATCATCTCTCACCATGGGGGGCGGAGTTGAATAAATTCAAATATTTAAGGATTTTTGTATTACACTCAATTATGTTCTCTGTCGAGCCACAAACATCTCAAAGATTTCAGAGCACGTGATAATATTTTAAACGCTAGACGAACAGATAAACACCAGGATTATAACCAATAGAGTTTTAACACTAGATATACGAGATCAAAATGACCGGTTTACAAATTTTCTCCTAAATTAAAAAAAAAATATTTCTATTTATTAGTATTATTATTCTGAGATAGGTATGTGGTATACCTACATAATACCAATCGGTCAAAATGACCGGTTGGAATTTGAAGCGCTAATATTTGTAATTTTTCAGGTAACTTTGAATATTTTAACATAATTCTATAGATTATTGTAACGGCTTTACATATTATCTAATTGTTTCCCAATTCTCCTTAATTTCTCTTATTTTCTAATCTTCTTTTTAATGTCTCTCCTCTCTTGTTTTATGACATGATGAGACCTGTCTTTGGTTTCATATAATTCTTTGTGCATTCCACACTACGGTGACTAGAATCCTGTAAGTTCTTCGTTTCTTTCCTCTTTTCCTATAAAATAAATACATTTTATAAATAAAGGAGAAAGAAACGAAAACGTTACCGGACACAAATAACTCTAGTGTGGATATGCACTTGCCGTGCATTTTGTATTAGTATGTTGCTGGCGTTGTGGCTTAAACCATTACTGAGATTACACATACTCTAAGTTTTCGCCTAGTTTCGCATAGTTGATCAGTGTATGATTTTCAATAATTGATCTTGCGTGCGTTTTTATGAAAGCTATATTGTAGTACACTAACTTATCGAAGATTTCAAAAATGTCTTCCATTTAATGTGGTGGTCCATTTTTCAATTTTTGGAAATATGATTTCGACGGATTTTTCATTCCACATTTTGATTGTTCTTATAATGATTGGAGGCCCTTAATCTGCCATTGTCCCTCCGTAAACTAATTTACTGTGCCTTCTTCAACTCCGCATGCCTCGAGACATACTTTTTCGTTCAGATCTGTAATCTGATTTGAAAATCTGTCGATATGAGGAGCGAGATCAGTTTCAGATCGTGTTCTTATTTTCCATTTTCGAAGTCAGGTAAAGAAGTTTTTAAAAATCTCTTTGTGTGTACATAAGTATATGGTGTCGTGTCCACTGAATTTCTGTTGATTCTCTACTGCTCAGAAGTATTGACTGATTCATACTAAAGTTTTTCTCATAAATTGAGAGATCCCAAACATTGATTATAAGGGCTATTTAGTTTCTTTCAAATATTTTCAAAAATATATCATTTACGAGAAAAACTATAATGAACTAAAAAATTCTAAAATAAATTTACATCAATACCACCGATCCAGATTATGTTTCTAAGATTTACGCGAAAATTACGATTTTTATTATTAAAATTCATTTTCAACAAAAATTCGGAAATGATTGATCAAGATGAAACTTCACACCTACGCTTTTTCCACAAATGAAGAGATTTCAGTAAATTTTTGCCGAAATTGGTCCACCGGAAGCGACAGCTTCAAATAGGAGCTTTTTCGTTTCTGCATGTATTTTGAAAAGTATGTCATTTACATGATTGTGAAGTACATACCAAAAATAATACCAAAAATTTACAGTGTTAAATTTAAAAATATTCCAATTGGATTTGTTTTGTGGTGAAATTGAAACATTTTTAGATAATCTTTAACATTTATATTACAGAAGTCCCTAAGTCCCTTATAGTGTCACTGTAAAGATCAAATAATTTTTTAACGATTTGAGATAAACACGAGAAAATTGTAAATCGATTTACTAAACTTTTTTTAATTCTAAAGAAAGCTATTTAAGACCATGTTTCTATTTGTATATCTGCGATCCTAGAGATGTTCATGGGGTCGTCTCACCTATACGACCGAATAGCTAAATCAAAACCCCACGTGTGTGGTGAATAAGATTTTATTATGATGATTTTTAACAAGTTCAGCGCATTTTTAAACAACCATGGTTTTTGATTTCAATCTATTTTCTAATTTTTCTATTACCCCTCCTAGAGACGTTCAGAGTTTTTAAAATGTAATTTAGGATAGCGTAGATAAAATTGCAACACTGAAATAGACATGGATAGTTTAAGATGATATTTACTCTGCCATACAGGCTACTTAAAAATTCCATGAATTTTAATAAATTTTCAAATTTTATTTCACCGATATTGGAGATGTTCACGGGATTTCACATACATGGTAAGATAGATCAGTCAAAACCCTATGAGTGTGGTGAATGGGATCTAATTATGATGAGTTTTAACTTGCCCAGAGACATTTTTAAGTTTTCGGTTATATCCCATATACCTGAAATGTTCACGAGATCTCTTTCATATACATAATCGAATAGGTCTGAAAATTACCTATCAATATTGTGAAAATGGAGCACGAATGATGATTTTGACCTTGTTTTTCAAAATTTAAAACTTCTTCATTTGCAATTTATTTCTCAATTGGAAATTTTGGTATTTTCTCCAATAGGATTTTTACCCCGTTGACATTCCCAAACAAGCGACGAACCCGATTTATTGTAATAACAATCAAATAACTGAAATCCTAGAGATGTTCACGGGCTCACGTTTAAACTATTGGATAGTACAAGATTTTGACTTTCGATAATTCCGGATAGAGTTCGGTTATGATGATATTTACAGTGCCATACACGACTTAGAAGTTTCAAGAAATAGTTTGAGTAAATTTTCAAAATTTATTTTACCGAACGTAGAAATGTTTACGGAGTCTCACACACATGGTAAGATATCAAAATCATCATAATTAGATCCCATTCATCACACTCATAGGGTTTTACCTTATCTATCTAACCATGTGGGTGAGACCCCGTGAACATCTCTAGGATCGATGAAATAAAATTTGAAAATTTATTAAAATTCATGGAATTTTTAAGTAGCCTGTATGGCATAGTAAATATCATTTTAAACTATCCATGTTCATTTAAGTGTTGCAATTTTATCTACGCTATCCTAAATTACATTTTAAAAACTCTGAACGTCTCTAGGAGGGGTAATAGACAAATTAGAAAATAGGTTGAAATCAAAAACCATATTGAAAAATGCGCTGAACTTGTTAAAAATCATCATAATAAAATTTTGTTCACCACAGACGTGGGGTTTTGATTTAGCTATTCGGTCGTATAGGTGAGACGACCCCGTGAACATCTCTAGGATCGGAGATATAAAAATAGAAACATAGTCTTAAATAGCTTTCTTTAGTATTAAAAAAATTTGGTAAATCGATTTACAATTTTCTCGTGTTTATCTCAAATTGTTAGAAAATTATTTGATCTTTACAGCAACACTATTAGGGACTTCTGTAATATAAATGTTAAAGGTTATCTAAAAATGTTTCAATTTTACCACAAAACAAATCCAATTGGAATATTTTTAAATTTAACAGTGTAAATTTTTGGTATTATTGTACCAAAAATTTATTGTGGGATGTTGCTAGAAATTTTGTCCAATGTTGCGTCATGTTGCTTTGAGTTGGGTCTTAGTTTTGGGTACAAACGATTTTATAAAAATGGATGAGAAGGATTTTCGAGTGCGAATAATCAAGTGTCATTAGCTTTAAACTCGACAAAAAAATTTAGGGGGTTCTGAAATAGGATGCAGGTCTCGGTTAAAAAAATGGATAGATTTTGATAAAAAAAATTTGGAAATGATATTTTCGATATTCAAGAAACATCTGCGCAATGGATCATAATTTTTGGAAATATGTTAAGAGGTGATCATCTTATGAAGGGGATGGAATTCAGATTATTGATGAAAATATGAATATAGAACCGGTAGTGGTAGCTTCATTAGGAACTTGCAATATTGTAATGTAAAACTGTAACATTTACGAAAAAACAATTAAAAGCAAATTCAATTGGCAATTGAAAGAAATTTTGATAAATCTTTTTTGTAATAACTTTATCGGTTTTTACAAATATTTTAAAAAGTATAGCTTTTAAGAAAAAATCATGGAGAAAAGTAAATTTTATTGATTTTCCAGTAGTTAAGCGGAACTGGCGATTTTATACTATAAAGCAGTGGTTCTTAACTTTTTTTTACTCGCGGCCTACCAAATAATTCATAGTTTTTTTGTGGCCCCCATTTTTTTTTAATAATAATTTATATTTGTTTAATTATCTTTAATACTGTGTGTAAAGATGAAACCGGAACTTACCATTAAATGGCGCCACATGTACCTTTCGACAAACCACATCATCAGGGCCATTGCTTTCTTTTGACATCTGTCAACAACATCCAATTCATAACCTTTCAAGTTTGATATAATAACGCATGTTTTTTTTATATTTTACGATTTGGGGACATCATTAGATTTTTGATATCCTTTGAAGAAAATTGCTGAAGAATCACATAGAATGCTTGTCACAATTTACGGTGAGCATGCTCTTGGTTTAAAAAATTCAGAAGTGTTGATTTTGACGTGAGAAACGAAGAAGTGGAGGACCACTAAAAAAGTTTGAAGGCAGTGAATTGGAAGCATTGTTGGATGAGGATGACGCAGAGACGCTCATTTCATACGTTTAAAAGCCACGAGAAAGATCTAAAAACTGGGGAAATGGATTCCGCATAAACTGAATGAAAGGCAACAGGAAAATAGAAATACCACTTGCGAAATGTTGGTCGTCAGATACAAAAGAAAGTCACTTCACAATCGAATTGTGACTGGCGATGAAAAATGATTTTTTTTTGGAGAATCCAAAGCGCAAAATGTTTTGGGTTGATATAAGATAACCATCGACATTGATTGCAAGGCCAAATCGCTTTGGACGGAAGATAATGATCTGTATTTGGTGAAACCGTAAAACTGAACGCTACCAACAACAAATAATAAATTTGAAACGAGCTTTGTGTGAAAAATGAACATAATATGATAAAAGGCAACAAAAAGTGATTTTGCTTCATCACACAAAGCAAAACCGGTCATGAAAACATTGGAACCACTTAATTGGGAAATATTTTCACATGCGGCTTACTTGCTATAGGCTTGTCTCCGTCCGATAATCACTTATTTGCATCGATGGGGCAAGGACTTGCTGAGGAGCACTTTACTTACTACAATAATTTACGAAAATGGCTCGATAACTATGGTTTGCCTCAGAAGAAGAACAGTTTTTTTGGCGTATTGGAAGAAAAATGGGAAAAATGTATAACTAATAATGGGCAATACTTTGAATAAAATACTGTTAATCATCATCATCAGGAAAGTCGTAAGGTCGCGATAATGGTGATATAAAAGATGAAAATCTCTTTTTGTTTTGGCGAAATTTGAAAAACGAGATAAATTTCGCAGGCAGAGACACAAGCAAAATTCAATCATTGATTGACAATGAAATAACGCTAAATGTATATTTATGGCCGGAAAATCAAGTATTGATTACATTGTGGATATTGATGGCTCGCTACGTCTTCACGAAGATCTTGATTTGAATAATGTTCCACAGTTGAATAACAAATTACATCCAGTGCTGTAGTTATGAATACGCCAATTAAAAATATTGCTGATCAAAACAATAACAACGGAGCAACCCAGTTGATTTTATTTGTCGTTTAAAGAGGGTTTTCCCACTCCATTCAAAAATCTTTTTATTATCTGCTCCAATACTGAAGAAAATTATCAAAAGGAAAATTACTCCTGATGCAATTACATCAAATAAATATTTTGAAAACCTAAAGAGAATTGAAATGAATAAACATAAGGCATTATCTGTTAAATTGGCGTGGGTCAGAAAGAGAGAGAGATGAAAAGAAAAACTTAATGAAGCAAAAGAGAAAAGATCGGAACAGATTATAAAACGAAATTTCAACCAAGATCGTAAAACTAGTTTTCAAACAAATGGGGGATCGAGTGTAAAATAAATTATAAAAAACATGTCCGATTATATCATAGTTGCCCACGAAGGAGAGTATTTCCCTGGGTCTGTACTGGAAGTAAAAGAAAATGGAACATAAATTAAAACAGCAAGGACGACGCTATGTGGTATAAAGAGGAAAAAGTATGTAATGTTAACAGCCCACCTTCTATATTAAATGCTAGCGGAGGGCAGGTTCTTGAAATCGAAGCTTTCCAAAAAATAATTTTAAATAATTTTACTAAAATTATTACTTATCTTTATTATTTTGTAGCCTGCGAACCTGAATCATTTTTGTTATCGTCTGGTTTTATTATTTTTGATTGATTTTCTAAAGTTAATGTCCTAGCTGTGAATTAGAAGGACATAATTTGTTTATAACACTTAACGTTAAATAAAAAATACGAAAAATAAAAACATCTTTACAGTGCCGATAATATGTACAAGAGCTGCCGGAAATTAGATCCGGAAATTAGAAAATAAATCGCTAATGCCGGGAACAAGAACATAGACTTTATACAAACAAATTATTTAATTTTTATGATTAATATGAAAGAATCACTGAATCTTAAATTTTATAATATTAAATTAACTAAAAATAAATTATTAAAATTCACCCAAAAAAAAAATTGGTACATTTACCTTATACACCAAATTTATTTTATTTTGTATTCTGAAGGAAATTTTGCGAACTTTAGTGGCCCTCCTGCAGGCTTCTTACAGCCCCTTGTTAAGAATCACTGCTATAAAGATCTGTTTTAAAAAAACTTTTTTCTCTGTTTGGGACCGCCGACAAACGACTTTTTCGAAAAAAAAAAAAAAAAGAAAAAAAAAAATAACGACTTCATAGAGTACAGCATATGGAAGCGATTTTTTCGGTTGGTAAATTCATTAAATCGTAACCAGCTTCCAGAGTCGCTGAAAGAGTTACACCGCCCCTGGTTGAGACACACTCCGCCACGCGCTCTCTTTACAAGAAGCGATGGTGCATGAAAAAATGTGCAAATAAAATTGTAAGTTTCAAAATATTATTTACATATGTATAAGTTACTTAAGCTAATTATTCGATTAAGTTTTGTAACAAATGTAATATCTATAGCGTCCAGTTTTCGACTCCCTAGATTGTCACAACAAAGTAATGAAAATCTTACAATTAAACTACACCATATTACAGCAAAACTCTTTAAGTCTGGCATAATAAGTTGAGTTTGGGAAAATCAATCACACCCCTCCAAAATACAAATTGGAAATTTATTCTATTTTCCAATTAATTCATATCATCGCATATCAATCGCAATTGACAAAAAAAGCACAAAATACTACAAAAAAAACATTATGAATAAATGTAAAATCAATATCCCGCAAATTTTTACAATTTACTGCAAAAATTATGTATTCTTGAATCGTTTTTCAATTTCGCTGTAAACGAAATATACGAGTATGTATATATACGAGTACGACTATATACGAAAGAGTTCGATATTAATTCTTCAAAGTCGCTGTCAGAATAAAATCGATTTCAATTTGTTCTTGTCTACATTATTATGAGACATTATTTTTTTTCCAATTCGGGTTAAGTTAATGTAATTTTCTAGATTATACATAAAACATACAACAATAAATTAAATAAATTGAATTATGTCAATATTTTGCTATTTTCTAATAATAAAATTCAAACGCCTCAAGACCCACACGCCTCACAGGTCCTCAATAAGTAGAAATTTAATAACTGTAATTGTTTAAATTAATCCTTCGTAACCTTTTGTTATCAATTACATAACATTTATATCATAAGTATATATGCATACAAATTTCATGTAACTATGCTTTATATATAAATCATAATAAATTAAAAACATAAATTTATTATGTATACGAATTGAAAAATATTACAGTAGTGTTGAAATAATATTTTAATTTGTATTTGTACTCAAAATTAATTTAATTGATACTTAGAGCATTTGCACTCAATAAAATACTATAAAATTAAAAGAAATATTAAATATTTACGATAATCATTGGTAAATGAATTTGTTATGTCCATTTATTTTAACCCTGTCGAGAATACAACATTCAGAATAATCAGTCTGCAATACATTGCTGGACAACCGACACCAATGCAGTAAATATTAAATTTTCATATTTGTTGTAATATTGTTTTGTTTCTTTACATTGGTCCTTCGAGATTAAAAACGAATCTGAATCCTACCGCGACGAACAAATACATTAAAATAACAACAACAACATAATAGTTCGACGTCATAAAACAACAGGCTTCACTCGAAAAAGATGGACATGGACACCCTTATTGAAACAATATGAAGCAGAAGTAGATAAAATACAGTAATACCAATTATAAAACGATGGAGAACTACAAAAAAAACATAAGATACTTCGAAATTTAACTTGCTGTATATTAAAGGATCTGCTTCTAAAACACAAAAATACAGATCAATGGTTTATACTGGTTTATATGGTCAATGGTTCAATGGTTTATACAAATTGGTTTATACTCAAAATTCAGCAAACCAAAATCATTGGATTGGTACCAACATTCACAGTTTTTCATTATGTTACCTTTTGATCTGCAATTTTGAAAGTTTAGTTTCAATTGAATTTCAATCAATTTGCTAAATAAACTGCCGCACGGTATAAACCAGTGATGACAAAAAACTTTAAGGAAATTCGAACAAATATTTTCAATTTGTAAATTTGTTAACTCCGATTTTTTTGTTTACACTAGGTGCTTGCTGAACCTACACAAATGATTGTGAAGCTCTAAATTCATGTAAACAGTTATATCCAAAATTATGTACTAGTGTACTTTTATTAACCAAAAGATTATCCCATTTATTTCTACTCCAAACATTTTCTGGTACTTTTAGATAATATATTTAAGTTTCATACTCTGGTTGCTGAACATATTTATCCGAATTCTATTATCGTAAATAACCGCATTTTAATATGTTGAACATTCTTAAATTTCAACTTAATAAAAACACCGAAGGCCACATCAAATTTAAATTTTCTTGTTTATCAAAAACAGCATTAATATAACAATAGAACTATGAATTCTAGACTCAACTAAGTTTTCAAGTAAAATTTTATTTTCGTTAGGGATGATAATATTTTACAGAAGTATACCAAAATACTCCAGATACATATCGGGACGTACATTTCAACACAAAGAAATAATATTTATTTTTCATAAAGTGATATTCGTATATTTTCCAATGAAGTGATTTTTCCGAAGAATATATATGGGGTATACAAGGGTATCGAGAGCGGATGGTTAGCACACGGGGAAGGAAGGTTTTCAAAATAAAAAGTTTTCCCCCTCTCCTAAAATCATGTGAAAATAGAAAGTTTAGTTTTATTTTCTTAACTTTTATTATTATTATTGTTTATTTTATTTTTTATTCTTTCAGTTTTTCTCGTTTAAATCAAAAATGATTATTTTACTGTATTTTTCATTATTTGTTTTTTTTTCCTAACATTTTTGTGTTTCTTGTGTTATTTTTTTGTGTTACTGTCAGTATGATGTATTGAAAATCTTTTAGCTTTTTGGCGGATGTTTTATTTTATTTATTTTTTGAAGTTGTTTCTTTTTTATGAGAAAAGTTAGAGCTTTGTGTACAAAATGAACATGATTTTTTATTTTATTTTTTCCGATATAGAGTTTTACGATTTTTTTGTTGTACTTTTCCAATTTCAATTGAGTTTGAAGGATGTTACGCGCACATTGAGAATAAATATATTATAGGTATGTGCTGTCAGATAACATAAAAATACAACCGATTTAGTTTAATATGAATGAACATGGCAGCGTTGTTATGTTTTTATGCACAACCCGTACGCTTCTAATATAGAATTATCGATTATATTGCATCGTTATATGTTGTGAATGATTGTTTCTGCGAGAATAATTTAATTAAATAATTCAAGGAATAATAGAGTTTGAGATAGCGTTATTCAACTTGGACAATAATTAGACATATTCGTAGGTTAAAAATTATTATCATAATAGATTTAAATTTATCCAAATTTGGAAAAGCAGATTTTTTCAAAATTTTCGGATAAATACATTTTTAATAAATGTTTAATGGTACTGTCGGTTGGTTCTAAAACTGGAAGTTGTGGGATGTTATATTTGTTATCATCGTTCACTAAAACGTTTTACTCTGTTTGACTGCCGAGGAGATCTGAAATACCAGGCCGATGTTCTTATATCATTTCATTTTACAATTTTTTCTATGCTGTTTTTATGCGGTCACCAAAATTGGTCTTAACCCAAACAATGCGGTAGCTTAACAGTGGTAATGAAGTTGTTATTCCGCAATCAGTTGCTGCCCTATCCGGGGGTCATGACTACTACATGTTTTTCAAGTGAATGTTTACAGACTTTACCCCAACCTCCCAAGTTCAACCAAAATGTAGTGTAGCCAGCAATATAATAGGCCGACTTACTACAGCCTTTTGTAATACATCTGCCATTAATGGTTTCAGATCTTAAATCCTGCATTTTGTTGTTTAAACACTCTTCAAGCGGTTTTCTTCCTAATTATGCAAACTCTAACGTGACGCCAATTACAAATTTCTAATTTATAATTTCCAATTTCCAATGTCCAATTTCCAATTTCCAATTTCCAATTTCCAATTTCCAATTTCCAATTTCCAATTACCAATTTCCAATTTCAAATTTCAAATTTCAAATTTCAAATTTCCAATTTCCAATTTCCAATTTCCAATTTCTATATTCTAATTTCTAATTTCAAATTTCTAATTTCTAATTTCTAATTTCTAATTTCTAATTTCTAATTTTAATTTCTAATTTCCAATTTCTAATTCAAATTTCAAATTTCAAATTTCAAATTTCCAATTTCCAATTTCCAATTTCCAATTTTCAATTTCCAATTTCCAATTTCCAATTTCTAATTTCCAATTTTCAATTTTCAATTTCCAATTTGCAATTTGCAATTTGCAATTTGCAAATTCCAAATTCTAAATTCCAAATTCCAAATTCCAAATTCCAAATTCAAAATTCCAAATTCCAAATTCCAAATTCTAAATTCTAAATTCCATTTTCCAATTTCCAATTTCCAAATTTTTAAATCTTTAAATCTTTAAATCTTTAAATCTTTAAATCTTTAAATCTTTAAATCTTTAAATCTTTAAATCTTTAAATCTTTAAATCTTTAAATCTTTAAATCTTTAAATCTTTAAATCTTTAAATCTTTAAATCTTTAAATCTTTAAATCTTTAAATCTTTAAATCTTTAAATCTTTAAATCTTTAAATCTTTAAATCTTTAAATCTTTAAATCTTTAAATCTTTAAATCTTTAAATCTTTAAATCTTTAAATCTTTAAATCTTTAAATCTTTAAATCTTTAAATCTTTAAATCTTTAAATCTTTAAATCTTTAAATCTTTAAATCTTTAAATCTTTAAATCTTTAAATCTTTAAATCTTTAAATCTTTAAATCTTTAAATCTTTAAATCTTTAAATCTTTAAATCTTTAAATCTTTAAATCTTTAAATCTTTAAATCTTTAAATCTTTAAATCTTTAAATCTTTAAATCTTTAAATCTTTAAATCTTTAAATCTTTAAATCTTTAAATCTTTAAATCTTTAAATCTTTAAATCTTTAAATCTTTAAATCTTTAAATCTTTAAATCTTTAAATCTTTAAATCTTTAAATCTTTAAATCTTTAAATCTTTAAATCTTTAAATCTTTAAATCTTTAAATCTTTAAATCTTTAAATCTTTAAATCTTTAAATCTTTAAATCTTTAAATCTTTAAATCTTTAAATCTTTAAATCTTTAAATCTTTAAATCTTTAAATCTTTAAATCTTTAAATCTTTAAATCTTTAAATCTTTAAATCTTTAAATCTTTAAATCTTTAAATCTTTAAATCTTTAAATCTTTAAATCTTTAAATCTTTAAATCTTTAAATCTTTAAATCTTTAAATCTTTAAATCTTTAAATCTTTAAATCTTTAAATCTTTAAATCTTTAAATCTTTAAATCTTTAAATCTTTAAATCTTTAAATCTTTAAATCTTTAAATCTTTAAATCTTTAAATCTTTAAATCTTTAAATCTTTAAATCTTTAAATCTTTAAATCTTTAAATCTTTAAATCTTTAAATCTTTAAATCTTTAAATCTTTAAATCTTTAAATCTTTAAATCTTTAAATCTTTAAATCTTTAAATCTTTAAATCTTTAAATCTTTAAATCTTTAAATCTTTAAATCTTTAAATCTTTAAATCTTTAAATCTTTAAATCTTTAAATCTTTAAATCTTTAAATCTTTAAATCTTTAAATCTTTAAATCTTTAAATCTTTAAATCTTTAAATCTTTAAATCTTTAAATCTTTAAATCTTTAAATCTTTAAATCTTTAAATCTTTAAATCTTTAAATCTTTAAATCTTTAAATCTTTAAATCTTTAAATCTTTAAATCTTTAAATCTTTAAATCTTTAAATCTTTAAATCTTTAAATCTTTAAATCTTTAAATCTTTAAATCTTTAAATCTTTAAATCTTTAAATCTTTAAATCTTTAAATCTTTAAATCTTTAAATCTTTAAATCTTTAAATCTTTAAATCTTTAAATCTTTAAATCTTTAAATCTTTAAATCTTTAAATCTTTAAATCTTTAAATCTTTAAATCTTTAAATCTTTAAATCTTTAAATCTTTAAATCTTTAAATCTTTAAATCTTTAAATCTTTAAATCTTTAAATCTTTAAATCTTTAAATCTTTAAATCTTTAAATCTTTAAATCTTTAAATCTTTAAATCTTTAAATCTTTAAATCTTTAAATCTTTAAATCTTTAAATCTTTAAATCTTTAAATCTTTAAATCTTTAAATCTTTAAATCTTTAAATCTTTAAATCTTCCTTAATTCCTAATTCCTAAATCCTAAATCCTAAATCCTAAATCCTAAATCCTAAATCCTAAATCCTAAATCCTAAATCCTAAATCCTAAATCCTAAATCCTAAATCCTAAATCCAAAATCCTAAATCCTAAATCCTAAATCCTAAATCCTAAATCCTAAATCCTAAATCCTAAATCCTAAATCCTAAATCCTAAATCCTAAATCCTAAATCCTAAATCCTAAATCCTAAATCCTAAATCCTAAATCCTAAATCCTAAATCCTAAATCCTAAATCCTAAATCCTAAATCCTAAATCCTAAATCCTAAATCCTAAATCCTAAATCCTAAATCCTAAATCCTAAATCCTAAATCCTAAATCCTAAATCCTAAATCCTAAATCCTAAATCCTAAATCCTAAATCCTAAATCCTAAATCCTAAATCATAAATCCTAAATCATAAATCATAAATCATAAATCCTAAATCCTAAATCCTAAATCCTAAATCCTAAATCCTAAATCCTAAATCCTAAATCCAAAATCCAAAATCCTAATTCCTAATTCCTAATTCCTAATTCTTAATTTTAATTCCTAATTTTAAATTTTAAATTTCCATTTTCAATTTTAATTTTTTAATTTTCAATTTTCAATTTTTTATTTTCATTTTTCATTTTTCAATTTTCAATTTTCAATTTTCAATTTTCAATTTTCAATTTTCAATTTTCAATTTTCAATTTTCAATTTTCAATTTTCAATTTTCAGTTTTCAGTTTTCAATTTCCAATTTCCGATTTTCAGTTTCTAAATGCCTATTTCCAATTTCCAATTTCTAATTTCTTACGATCTCATCGTATGTATTTGGGACCAAGAAGAGTTGCCGGAGAATTGGAAAACCGCACTCATATGTCCGTTGCATAAAAAAGGCGACCGTCTTTAATGTGAAAACTTTCGTGGCATATCTCTATTGAACACTGTTTACAAAGGTTTGGTTAATGTGGTATTTGCCAGAACCATCCCTTTCGCCGACAACATCATTGGCGACTATCATTGTGGTTTTCGTCCCAACCGATCGACAACTGAACAGTGTTTTACCATGAGGATGATCTTGGAAAAATTTTGGGAGTACAACATAACCATACATCAACTTTATATAGACTTCCGGCAGGCGTATGACAGTATAAACCTCGACAACCTATGGGCCGCGCTCAAATGCCAGGGAATCCTAGAGAAACTCATTTCTCTGTGTAAATTAACAACGTCCGGGTGTGTATATAGAATTGTAATTGAAGGATCTGTGTCCAGTCGTGCAAGCTCGCACTTTATAAAGCATTAATAAGACCTGTGCTGACTTTCGCAAGCGAGAGCTGGACCATGACCTCTAACGATTGTAGATCTACCTGCGAAAGGAAGGTCCAATCTTCAATCTTTGGTCCAATTAAAAATGCAAACAACGAATATCGGATTCGTATGAATCACGAAATAAAGTAACTCCTCGGAAGTAGCGATATTATCGGATTCATCAAATCCAATCGAGTTAAATGGCTCGGCCACGTAACAAGGTCTCCACAACAATGGATGATAAATAAAGTGGTACACCAACAACCAGCCGGAGTGTGTCGTTGAGGAAGACCCGACTACGCTGGCATGACGACATCGAACAAGATCTACGAACATTAGGATGTCAAAACTGGAGGACGAGAGCGTTGGATCGAGATGGATGGAGGGCCTTAGTACAGGCGGCGAAATTCCTTCATGGGATGTGAAAGCCAGAGAGAGAGAGAGAGAGAGAGAAATTTCTAATTTCCAATTTCCAATTTGCAATTTGAAATCTCCAAATTCCTAATTCCAATTTCCCAATTCTAAATTTTCAAATCTTCAAATATTCAAATCTTCAAATTTTTAAATCGTCAAATCTTCAAATCTTTAAGTCTTCAAATCTTCAAATTTTCAAATCTTCAAATCCTAAAATCTTGAAATCTTGAAATCTTCCTAAATTCCTAAATCCTAATTCCTAATTCCTAATTCCTAATTCCTAATTCCAAATTCCTAATTCCTAATTTTCCATTTTCAATTTTCAACTTTTAATTTTCAATTTTCGATTTCCAAATTCCAATTTCCAATTTCCAATTTCTTATTTCTTATTTCCAATTTCCAATTTGCAATTTGAAATTTCCTATTTCCTATTTCCAATTTCTTTTTTCCTATTTCCAATTTGCAATTTGAAATTTCCAAATTCCAAATTCCATTTTCCAAATTCTAAATTTTCAAATCTTCAAATTTTCAAATCTTCAAATCTTGAAATCCTAAAATCTTAAAATATTGAAATCTTGAAATCTTCAAATCTTCAATTCTTCAAATCTTCAAATCTTCCTAAATTCCTAAATCCTAATTTCTAATTCCTAATTCCTAGTTCCCAATACCTAATTCCTAATTCCTAATTTTCCATTTTCAATTTTCAACTTTCAAATTTCAAATTTCAATTTTCAATTTTCAATTTTCGATTTCCAATTTCCAATTTCCTATTTCCAATTTCCAATTTCAAATTTCCAATTTCCAATTTCCAATTTCCAATTTCCCATTTCCGATTTCCGAATTCCAATTTCCTATTTCCTATTTCCAATTTCCAATTTGAAATTTCCAAATTCCAATTTCCAAATTCTAAATCTTCAAATCTTTAAATCTTAAAATTTCATATTTCATATTTCAAATTTCAAATTTCAAATTTCAAATTTAAAATTTCAAATTTCAAATTTCAAATTTCAAATTTCAAATTTCAAATTTCAAATTTCAAATTTCAAATTTCAAATTTCAAATTTCAAATTTCAAATTTCAAATTTCAAATTTCAAATTTCAAATTTCAAATTTCAAATTTCAAATTTCAATTTTCAATTTTCAATTTTCAATTTTCAAATTTCAAATTTCAAATTTCAAATTTCAAATTTCAATTTTCAAATTTCAATTTTCAAAGAGTAACCGCAAAAAATACCATTTTTTCGCCCGTTTTTGCGTGGTCTGTAGCAAGAACGGGGAAGGTCATACAAAGGTCCCCGAGGGCTTAAACTGACCGTCATAAAAAACGTGGGTGAGCTTATCTTGATTTTTTCAATATTGAGTCAATTTACCCCTACTTAAGGGTTTTCATCTCTCAAGTAGGAGTAAATTGACTCAATATTGAAAAAATCGAGTTATGCTCACTCACATTTTTTATGACGGTCAATTTAAGCCCACGGGGACCTCTCTACGACCTTCCCCGTTCTTGCTACAGACTGCGCAAAAACGGGCGAATTTTGCGGTCAATCTTTCAAATTTCAAATTTGTATTCACAAGAATTCACCAGTATTCACAAGTATTCACAATTTTTCACAAGTTTTCACAAATATTCACAAGTTGTCACAAATTTTCGTAAGTTTTCACAAGTATTTAAAAGTACATATTTACAAGTTTTTACAAGTATAAACAAAAGTTTTCACAAGTATACTAAGTTTTCACAAGTTTTCACAATTTTATGCAATTATTTTATTCAATTATTTAATGTAATTTTATCTAATTTTTTTGCAATTTTATGCAATTGCATGCAATTTATGCAATTTTAAACATTTTTAAACATTATTAAACAATTTACATAACTTACACAATTTACAAAATTTACACAATTTACACAATTTAAAACTATTTATTCGCATATTTCGAGTGGCCTAGACGTTACAACTATCCTCGGATGAGAAGATCCTTTACTTTCGCCTTAAGGTGGATTAACGTTTTGAAAGTCTTTGAAATTGGGAAAATGTTCCAGATTATGGTATCGTGCTGAAACCAAAGCATTTCCATTACAAACTTTATAAATAAAATGCATTTCTGCATACTCACGATGGTATGAAACCTAAATGGCTTATCGACATTTAATTATAAGTATAAGGTCGAATATGAGTCGAATTACTAAAATGAATTTCAGAATGTTTTTGTTTGTGCTAATTTGGTTTAAAAAATTGTTGTACTTGATTATCTGTTATTTTGATCATTTTGTTTTATTTCTAACAAAGTATCTAATTAAGCACTCGAAATTTTCTTAAATGCATTTTTTAATAAACACGACATACTATGTACAGATTCTGTTATACGTTATTTTGGGAAATAAAAAAACTTAACCGAATCATTATTTTTATTTTACAGAAGACAATAGAGTATATTAAAAGGATTTCATTAGATCGTATTAGAAAAGGAAGATAAAGAACGGAACTTTTTTTTAGATTGTTTGAAAAATTACTTCATTAAAGTGGTGCGCTTGCTATTTCAGCAAAAAACACTGAAAATGAAATAATTTTTAAATCATCAATAATCCGATAAAAATTGGCTTGGCTATTTTGGTTGGAAATGAGCTCCCTTACGCGGAAATTTAGCGATGGAGATTCTGTGAGAAAATTATTTGCATGTCTAAAAATAGGACACCCTTCAAAGAATCGCGAAGTATTCTGTTATATCTCAGCCTAATAAGCAACTCTAACGAAACCCTCATTGAAAAGGACTTAATCTCCAGCAAACTTTGAAGCTATCACAGCATAACTTTTACACATTCAGCCACCATCGATAATAGCGATAGCTTCAGAGTCAAGTCTAAGTAAAAAAATTACTTATTCTCCAAACCCAATAGACATTTTCACAATGTTAAGGATTTCGTGCGAGAACACTTTGAGAAGATTATATACATTATTTATACGTATTAGAAAATACTCCATTTTTTACAATTTTATTTGTTAAGCCCTTTACCAAGAAAAGAAAATGTGGTGTTCATGTTTAACTAATTTCTAATAATTATAAAGGTTGGAAAGGGATGTAAAGGAATAACAATGATAGAAAGCTTCTAATAATATACCGAAATTTTAAGTGATAAATTTGCGTAAAATGAAAGTAGTTTAAAATGTAAATCCTGAAAATGTTCACCTTATTTTTTGTTTGTGTTCCTAACCATGATAATTTTTTAGATTTTGTTATTTAGCTCGGCATATAGAGGTTATAAAAGGTACATTATGTATATAAATAAAACAACACACACTTGTACATATAAAATGCCAACCCGTCAAAATTAATGGTGTTTCTTGTAAAATGAAATATTTCATTTTTATTCATTTTATTATAACAAAAAAATTAAAATAAAATAAATTCCTTATATTTTCATTTCTCATTAAAATTTAATGACAAAAAGCTTTACATTATTATTTTATTTTTTTTACTAAGTAAATGTCATACAATTGAGCTTGGGAAAAAAGGAAAACAAAAAAATATCTTAGTTTAATATTTTATTTTACATTTTATGTTACACAAAAATAAAAGAAAACGGAAATGTTGTTGAAGATTAATTCGTAAATTTTTTATTGAAATTTTTTCTCCTTGTGTACTTTCTTGATTTTGCAAATTTTTTTGTTTATGGCTTATGTATTCGAGTGTGTGTATGTATATATATATATATATATATATATATATATATATATATATATATATATATATATATATATAGTGCAGGAATGCTTTATGTATACCAAATACGAGAAAAGTTGTAAAAAATGCTTGTTTTCATTAAAAATTAATTAAAACAAGACTTTACCTGTTAAAATTTTATTTGTTCACCTTTAATTAATTTACATTGTGACACTTTCTTAATTATGTTTACATCAATTAACCCGCATTTACACAAAGTAGAGCGATATAAAGATATCCTTCATCCGGCAAAGGGTGCAAAACTATTGATTTCGTATTTAATTGCTTAACACGGGCTTTGTAGTAACTGACGCCCACACTATGTTCAGCAAATGTGAGCTTGTGGAAAATCGAATCTTTGTGGAAAATCGAAAATAATAATTTTCACAAAAAGTTTTTTTAAACAATTTTAAGCTTTTCGAACAAAATATAGAGAATTAGCTTATAATCGAAATTGTACTGAAAAGCCTATTCGAAAAATCGCTGAAGCAGGTAGGCCACACTGGTTTAATCTCTAAGTATGGTCGAATTAAATACTCCTAAATTCAAGATTGAAGTTTGGTACTTGTTTTGTATTTTTAACTATGTTCAAGCTTATTTGTTATAGTTTTTGTTATAGTTAACCAAAATTTGTTACGTGTTGTTTTCTTTAGTTTTTAAACTGTTCCGAGTAATAATAAAAATAAAAGCTATGATTTTAATGCGTTCGTCTGTACAATTTTTCTATGTTATATACGGTTCATAGTTTCATTCTCTGTTTTGACCTTTGCTATATGAGCAAAGCCATCACAGCAAGTGTATACCTTTATCATCAAATCTCATTTGCGAATAAGTGGTGGCTCATTTTAATCGATCCCTAGTAGATATGCTCTCCAACAGAAAAAGTTTGTTTTGAAATGGCCCATTAAATTGATAGAAAACTTTCGTCAATTCTTCAATCTGCTAATCGTATTGCGTATGAGTTGAAAAAGTTGGTTATATGGTTTAATATTTTCCAAGAAGTAGTTTGTTTCAAGATCTAATGTATCAAATTTTTGGATTCTAAATTTGAAAAAGTTTGCAAAACAAAAAAAAAACGTATTTTCGATTTTATCAAGCGTGGAAGAATTTTGAAAAAGACAATTTTATTTTGAATTAATGTAAGAAAACTGAGAAAATCGTGCTGATATTCTTACAATTCAAGCTCAAGGTCTTTCGAACCAGAAGCGTTCATTTATCATGTGAGCTACCAAGGCTGCGTAAAAAATTGGTATGACTAAAGAAATATTGAAAAAAAAGTTACAAACAAATTGAATTTCATTCGAACTTACTGCTAAAAAAATCAGATATATTCTGCTACATTCTAATCTTTGCAATACAATAGTTGTGTCGTACTAGATTCAGATGGGTTGATAAGTTAAGATTTGTTTAACGTTCAAACACCATCATAGTTTGTTTTTTGAATATATACATAAGTGTATGTAAAAGTCATAAATATCGAAATATAGATGTCTAAGTGAGAGAGTAGAAAATTTTTAAGCTACGAGTACTACTACTACTAGCTCATGGTAACTCAAGTTCTTAGTTTTATAATTGCAAAACTGATTCTAGTAACGGTGTTATGTAGGTTTGTAATGTAAATCTGACAATAGCGAAAGAGCATATACACATATCAGATTGAATAGAAAAGGGTTTGCTAACTATGTAGCATAAAATAAATTTAATTCAGGCTAGATTGTAGACACTACTGCATTAGAAGAATTATAATTGTTAGATGTAGAATTAAATTCAGGGCGAGACATCTTTCAATCAGTGTTTTGTAATCTGGAATGTTGATTATTAGATGCTATGAGTAGATATATGTTAGATTGTCTAAATGATGTCGGTGGGGCTAGGTCAAGAGAAGAACGGAGAAGTCAAGCGCAAAATGACCATAATATTAAAAAAAAGGTGTTTATTAAAATTCCACAAATTTAATTGCAAACGTTTTATCTCAACAAATTTTATTAGCTAAATCGAAAGTTTTGGAATCGTTAAAGTCGTCTGTAGGTCGAACATGTGACGAAAGCACGAAACCTGTATCATGGTTTTAATAAATGGAAACTAAATAAATAATCATTATCTATAAATAAAGTGAGTTGTTTGTTAATAAAATGAGACGATGTCTTTAATGTGACTAACGTACTTTGTTTAGTGTGAACAACTTAAGAATTCGAGTATGACTCCACTGAAACGATAAGATTTTGGAAATAAATTATTTAACAAATATATGTTTAGGAAAAAAGTTCGTGGCTTTTTTGGATGACATTGAAACAAAGAATTTTTTTAATTTCATTTTAATTTTTTTTTCATGAACTTTATTAAACCAAATATATGCCGTTTTGATCGTTGACCTTTTGCCATTTATATGGTAGAGCTATGATACCATCCCTGTAGTACTTCTGTGGTTTAGAAGCGAAAAATCGAAACAACTCATTTTCGCAGGCCTCTTTTGAGTTTAATGTAAAACCATTAAGACGGTTCTGCATGGACCGGAACAAATGGTACTCCGATGATGCAAGGTCAGGACTTTATGGTGCATCAAAACTTCCCAGCCAAGCTCTCTCAGTTTCTGCCGGGTCATCAATAATGTGTGTCTAGCATTATCAAGATGGAACACAACGCCCTTGCTGCTGATAAATTCTGGACGTTTTAACTGAATTGCTTGTCTTAAACGCGTTAGTCGCTAACATTAAATATTATAATCAATCGTTTGGCCCGGTGGCAGCACTTTATAATGCACGATTCCTTCACAATCCCACCAAACAAACAGCATGTCCTTTCTTGGCGTCAATCCTGGTTTTCGGGAAGCTGCACTTCGTTTCAGCCATGATCTTTTTCGCTTTTCTTGTCAATTCATGGGGTACCAAACATCAATCTGTTTTTGTATCCAGCCATTTTCAAATTGTTTAAAACTGTTCTGTGGTCAATATTTAGTTCTTTAGTTCTGATTATATGGTCTTTTTCAATTTAATGCATGATTTAATAGAATTTTCCAGTGGTTCGGCGACCAGAACGAGGTGCATCTTTGACATCTATATTTCCAAAGCACTTTCTCCATAAGCAGCACAAATTTTTCCGCAAGCCTGAGCCGCGTTTTTACCATTGTCGTAACAAAATTGTAAAAGATATCGAATTTTTTCATTATCTATCTCCATTTTTAAAATGTTGATACTTTTTATTCACGTCACAGATTTTAATGTTTTGTAAATACAAGTGCTAAGTAAAATGTCACCTTTCAAAAACACATAAGAACCCCGATATGATCAATGGTTGCTGAGGTATATGAATGTAAAGCCATCTATGTTTTATATACAACTAAAAACGAAAGACATCAATCTCACTTAAAGTGAGAAGGCTCTTGCCTGGTATTATTAAACAAAAGTAATTTATTTAAAATGACGTCAAATACCACTTAGAGCGTGCTATAAAAAACTGAATATTGCATTGTCATCGAGCACTACGTTGTTCTGCCAGTTTAAGCACTCTAGCAAGTAAAGAAAATAGACTGCGAAACACCACCGGTTGACACACGAACACGAAGGTGAGTTAATTAAAACTTGTAGTAAGCAGTAAAAAGTGGT
This sequence comes from Nephrotoma appendiculata, assembly GCA_947310385.1. Classification (NCBI taxonomy): domain Eukaryota; kingdom Metazoa; phylum Arthropoda; class Insecta; order Diptera; family Tipulidae; genus Nephrotoma; species Nephrotoma appendiculata. Next base: position 323,703,003 of record OX371224.1, on the reverse strand, counting down.
AAGTAGTGGTAATCATGAAATACGACCGAAAAAATTTAAAAGGATTTCAAGATATTTTCAAATTTATTAGATTAAAAGTATTCAAATTTACAATGATGGATGCAGAATGATGTATAAATGTAACTTCTATAATGTTTTAAGAGCAATGGTTAATCTCCTACAAGATTTTTGAAATTCATTTTTCTCGCTCCAGGTTCGTCGCCGTTTTATTTTATGAGATGGCATTGAAGTCTTTTGTATTTCAAAATTGTAAAAAATCCTTAAATATATAATTATTTTGATGTATACAGGGGCAAGATCATGAAATCCGACCGGAAAAATAAATTGTTAGAAAATATTTCAATGGACAAACACAAAAAAATTTGAAAAAATGGTCAAATATGGCTTAGATATTTTGTATGAAAACTAAAATAAATGAAAGTTTAACATAAAAATTTAATACGATAACTATTTTATAATCGAGCTCTTCAAATATTATAGAAATTGCATTTATACATCAGTCTGCATCCATCATGGTAATATTGAATAATTTATTCTAATAAAGATTAAATTAAAAAAAGAAAGAAAAGATTGCGACCTCGGAAAATGCGTCCTTTCGTGCGTATTTCTACTTTACAATCGCAAAACAAATTTATATAAATATAAAAAAAAATGTGTCAATTGCCATGGCAAAATAAATCTAGTCACGACAATTTAAAACTTTACTTTACACCTTGATACACCTACCGACTTTAGAAGTACAATGAAAAAAAAAATATTTTAAAAATATAAAATTGCGCTCGAATTATTCAATTTTTTTTGTTATACAAAAAAGTAGTATGAATTCATTTTGGGCAAGGGTGCTGCTTTCAAAAATAGTGTACTTTTTAACTATAAGCATAAATTTAATATTAGCAAAAATTTCACTCAAAACAATAAACATATTGTTACGAATTTGCGTACACTCCCGTAGATGTATAGTTATACATTCTAGTGACCTATTAATGACCCACATCTGAAGCATTTTGAAATTGAAGCACTTTGAATTTTGATGCCACCTGGCTCACTACTTGACTGTGGTTTCTGCGTTGACAGCACCAATAAACGCGTTCATTCAACACATTTGTAGGTGCAATGCCATCAGTATGAACGCAAATTTTGTTATTTCTCCCTACAGGTCTTGCAGGCTTTCTCCACGTAGTTGCCGCTTGCGGTGGACTTGAATCTTGAATAGCCCTCTGATGCGTGACTGTCTATATCTTAGCTCTAACTAAGTCACGACCCCTCTCATAGCACTGCGTTACCATGAAGAGCCAAAATGATTGCGTTGATCTGCTCCTTTGTGCCCCAACAATTGTGCTGCACTGCCGCTTGAAACTGCACTTTAAAATTCTCGAATAAGACTTCACCGTCGAATGTTGGAGGCTCTAAAATTTTCTTGGAACTTCCAGTAATTGGTTGTGTTGGGAACGTTTTATTTAGCTGTTCATCTCAAGACCTGCCTCCACTTGCTTAATTTTATTTTCAAGCTCCTTCCTGATTTGTTCTTCGAATACCGTGAACTGGCTCTTTAATTTGTAGGTCTTGCGCATACTGAATTTGGTTGAGTTTCTGGTCTCTTTCTGCCTAATTGTGCACTTTGCTAAGTTCGTCTTGTTGATCGATTTTTTTGCCTAATTTAGCATTTTATTGGTCAAACTTGGCAGTCTGCTCTCATTTCCTTCATCATATCGCCCATGTCTAAAACGATTTCTGTTGTTCTGGAGTAGGCTGTACTGAAAAGGTGGTTTCTTTTTGCTCCTTCGCTATGGTCGCCTCATTTTGACCTTTCTCTTTGCTAGGAGGGACTTTCTGCCCATCGTTTGGGGTAACTGGCGAAATGATGTTCCTGGCGTTGGTGATGATTGTCGCGATCTTCGCCCTCATACTTCAGCATCCTCCTCCATGGCGCTCTGAAGTCTCAAAAGCATCATCGCTCTTATTGCCTTCAGTTGCAAGTCCGTCGGTGTGCAGCTTTTTTCTAAGTTGCTAAGGTTTTTAACCATTGCTGGTATTTTAAAAAAACCCTACTTTGGTGTCAAAATGTCACAAATTTCGGGGCGTTTGATAGATTCATACTGGATTTTGCAAATAAAACACTCACTTCCCAACATCTTAATTTCTTCAGTAATTCATAAATTTCATTCGTTCACTGTTCACTAATTTGCTTTCACTGTTCACTTTCATTGTTCACTCTTATTGTTCACTATTTCGCACTTTTACTTTTTTATTTTTCGACTTGCATTGCTCATTGGTTTAATTACAACTGTCCCTGCCGCCTATCAAATTTTCAAATCAAATTTTATATGAAATTATTATAAATCAATGTATGTCTCAAATAATCTGGTTCATGTTTACATTTTATAAGCCTGCATACATAAAACACCATAGTTTTTGGTTTGGCCATATCATATACTAGTACTGAAACTATATTTTAAAATTATAAAACCCATATTCTGGTGACATCCAGCAGATGAAAGGCCGACTCTTCTGTACCAAATATTTTAAGGTACTAAATTGTTTCAATTGGTTTCTGTAGCTATATGTATTATTTTAGTTTCTTATCAGAATCCATCTGGAATTACGAATTAGTATTTAAATACAATTAAAATATTAGATTGTTATAAATAACTTTAACCGAGACTACAATTTGACAAACTTTTGTTTGAACTAAAATTTTGTGTAAATTTTTAAACTCTAATTACGTTTGCTTCTCAGAGATTTAAATTCCTCTTTGAAGTAACGTTTTTACCTAATTATCAGCTCATTCAGCCAGCCCAATTGAATCTTCCAAACCAGGTTAGTAAATATGGTTCCATGAGGAGTTTAACATATATTAAGGTTGCCAAATTGCTCATCCAGCCAGCCTGATTGAAACTTCCTAAGCAAGTCAAAAATTTGTTAAGAATTTTTGAATTTCTATTTTGTGTTTGAGCGAAAATGATAAAGAGTCATTAACACTCCTTTCCAGAGATAAAGACGCAAGCTCCGTCAGCACCTTCAATAGGTTGATATAAGTTGCTCATCCAGCCACCTAGATTAGGGCGTCCTAACCAAAAGAGCAAATTTATTAAAAAATTTTGGATTTCTGTTTTGAGTTTGAGTAAAAATTGTAAACGGCCCATTAACACGCAATTCCAGAAATTTGGTTCAAGGTTCCATGAAGTTTGAGCGAAAATGGCTAAATTGCACACTAACATGTAAAAAACTATAATTGCTTTGATATTAACAATGTGACACAAAACATACGTAAAAAACAAGGATTTGTGAATAAAACGCAACATCATGCTAAAAGACGAATGTTGCATTGCAGGCAGTACGAGAATGTGGGTTCCGTGAGATACCTCATCCACCTAACAGCATAGGTATGACCAAAAATTTATTTGTGTTTTTTTACAAATAAAAAAAAATAATAATAATTAGAACTAATTAATTGACAGGTGTAATAAGCGTCTAACGGAGTTCATCCCCTCGTACGTTACTGTTTTTCGTTATAATTTGCAATTGTGTTCTCAGTGCACTAAAAATAAATTTTATTTTCGAAGTTGAATGAGATCTTACTAAACCCAAATAACAAATTGCCATTCCTCCAAATTACTATTGAACAATATAAAATAATTTCGTATAATTAGAAAATAAATATCGGAAAATAAATAAATTGTCACATAAACGAATCAGAATTTAACACCTATATACCTTTTAATATTAGTTTTACATATCTAAGCTTTTATAATGTGCAAATAATAAAATCCCAAATCTAAAAAGGCTTCATAAAATATTTTTGATTTGATATGGGGAGTAAATACTCGTACCTAGTGCTGTTTACGAATTAAATTGTAAATAATTTTAGTTATTTTCGGTCTTGTATTGTTGTCGTTCATGTAAAGTACTCGGCATATAGACCAGCAGACCTATAGTGCTAGTCCGTATTTACTATTTTATTGTTCAACCACAACAAATAATGCAATAAAAAATATGAAATTTGCTATTCATGAACATAAAACCGAATGAACAAAAATATATTACAGGGTGGCACACCGAGTATTATCGATACGAATAATCTTGTTATGTTTAATTTTGAAAAAATATTATTTAATAATATCGAATCTTTATTACAGTGTTTTGCATTCGCACAAACATAATCAAGAATGCTATGTGAATATGGAAAATTCGGAAAAAGACAACGAGAGGATGCGGTCTATTTTCATTTAAATGCCTTTTTTAGGTAAAAGCTTACCAATGTTTATTTATTTTTGGGGAAACTGATCTTTCGATTTTTATTTATAATACAAAACGATTTAGCATTATAACCCTACTAACAACTAGGAATATGTATAACAGAATAGCACTACATGTACGGTAAAACATATCAACAAAATTTGTATTGAAATGGATTAGAATATTTTTTTCTATTCGAACTAACTCTTGTATATAGAATACGTATAGTTAAAATGGAATATTGTAAAATATCCGGCTTTGTTTTATGGTTTAAATTTATTGCTTAATATGCTTATGGTTTTATAACTATATAAGAGTGGAATTTCTGTAGATATTTGATATAGTGATTTTATTGTTTTAGCGTAGCGGTGTCGGGAAATGCATCAAGAATATTTATATCAGCATAATAAACTCGAAAATTTTCATTGTTCTGTCCAAATTAGGATTTTACATAGTTGGGGCTTATTAAAACACTACGAAAATACAACAAGGGGCGTTGTCCCATAGATTAATTTTTTCGTATTAAATTTATTTTTGTAGTAAATGCTTCACATCTCGTAAATACATACAAAAAAGAGTAGCCCACTTCCTGTGGGCTGATTTGAGCAAAATTATTGGGGCCTCTTAATTTACGGTAGGGACGGACTACACAGACATCATCACTTCAAAAAACCTTTTTTCAATGTATGTAGTGAATCTACAAAGTTCACAGATTATAGATAATCATTACGTAAAATAAAGAAAAATTATGAGGAGCTAATGTTTGTGGCTGAAGACTAATTATAGATTTTTGTATTATGACCAAATTTTTTGGATAGTTCTTAGGCCGACTTACAAATCTATAGAGTTTTTAACACAACTCATATATAAGCAGTGGGTATATAAAGTATTATCCTGGGCGTCCCTGACAATTATAAAAAATATTCAGGAACTCTTCATCCATTGATGGAGATTACCTTTAAACACTTTGAATTATTATCAAATATATTTTCATTAAGATGTAGGGACTGCTTTTAGAATATGGTAATATGATAAAATATATTGTAAATAGTATAGACCAACATTAAGCCGTCCCTTCGGATCATTTGAAATTATTTGGAAGAACCTTGTATCAAAACAGTGGTTCTTTAAGCTCCCTAAAAATAAGGCATACCAAGCCAACACAGAAAAACTAACACAGAAAAAGTTCAATTTCTTAGATCTTCACAGTTGTCCTTGGTTGGATCTGTTCATAAAAGAAATAGTTTTTTTGCCAACAAATGTGCTTTTGCTGGTATTAAAGGCCGAAGTTTGTTTGAAAAACAGTTTTTTGGCAAAATGTTTATATTTTGGAAAACTGATATGGTTGCAAAGTGATTTTCGCGGTGGTGTCTGTCGATTTGGGTTCTTTCCATAAAGTTTCTCGAAATTGAAGTTCCAGCAAAAATGGGTAAAAATCAGCCATAAAGTGGCGGCTTTCAAAGGAACTTTGTTGTTTTTGTTGATTTTATCATTGCTTTGATCATTTTTCCAAATTTAAGCGAAAATAACGATTTTTGATAAAAGTCTGTATTCTGATCAGGTCTGATTTTCTTATTAGAATTTTTTTTTAAACAGGTTCTGTTATAAATTGACATAGGTGGCGAGAGCCACCATTATAATAAAGGTTCTTGTATTTTAAAATGTTGGTTCTTGCCACGTATGATATGTAACAAAGTCTAACCTCAATAATGATTTTCAACTTATAAAAAAATGACTGACTTGATTTTGTGCTAGCTGTCCATTAAGGCGACTGTTCGAGTGCGAATTTTTTTGAAATTTTTCCGAATATTTAGAATCACACGTTTCCAAACTAATCAAATTACACCCATAAAAGATAAAATATTTTTATCTTTAAGCAAAATATTCCCAGACGACCAACCTAATCATAAAAAAAATTATGAGCTACATTGTGCTCAATAAATCGAAGTAGCTGCAGTTTATTAAATGTGTCCTATCTCGACATAAAATTCAAGAATTTAATTTTTTACCTTTTCTTCATCAAATAAAAAATTACATTTTTGCTTACATACTATCCTTATAAAATGTTTATCTTCTCTTGAAGAAAATATGCCTTGGTAGCTTTGGTGTTAGAGGACGGCTACTTTAAACTATTTGAGGTATCTTGAGACATTTATCCACCAATAATTGTATAATATACTAGCTACAGCAGACTAGCATAATACCTTGCCGTTGAGCAGCGATTTAGATAAATTTGATTCCTTATTGGACCGATTTTTTCATTAAATACTGATTCAACCTCCATTGGTTTGAGTTAATTTTTTTCCTAATGAAAAAAATGTTACGTTTGAATACGTCATTATCCAACAGCACCCAAAATCTCATATTAGAGTCCGTCATGCTCATCGTACAAACAAAGACGGTCAGTAGCAGATGATACATGATACATATTAAAGAAAATATTTTTTTAACCACATCCGGAACTATGAATTGAAATTCAATTTTTCAAAATACAAACTTAATTTTTGCCCAACCAATTGAGGAATGGCTTAGTTTTGTTGAAATTGATAACTCACAATATTGGAAATCCATTTTTCTCGTTGGCACCGAGTTCGATCGCAATCGGTTAAGAAATGCTAAATCCTTGCAATTTTTTGTCAGAGTCACATCTGAAACTCTGAAATTGAAACTAGATTTTCATAATCAAATCAGAGTTTTAATAATTTAATAATTTAAGAGCGGTTAAGAGGCAGGGTGGTTTAATTCAAATAGAAAATTTTATAAAACTCATGAATCTCAAACTGAACAAACTCATGAGCAATCTGAATACACGATTTTTATTTATGCAATTTTTATTACCCGCAGAATTTGGATGCCCAGGATTTTGATTTCCGGAATTATTCGGGAATTTTTGTATCTGACATTTTGATTTTCGGTAATTTTAATCTCCGGGATTTTTTTAAATTGCAAGAATTTGTTAGTCCGGGATTTTGGTTTCCGGGATTTCAAGTGTCTCCTCCCTTAAAACCACTGTCATAATAATATAAAAATGATATTTTCAACCATTCCGAAAACATGGTAATATCCCACAAGAAACGTGAAACAAAATTTGAAGAAATCAATGCCTTGACAGTACTGGTTTAAAAAAGATGTGAGGTGTGAATGCCGGAATTTGCGGCACAATGTTGCAGGAAATTCGATTAAAGATTGATACTGAATTGAAACTAAACGGAACCAAATTTTCCAGATGTTCATTTGATAATATTTTCAATGCTGATCAAGGTTATTTCAAAAGACCTGCAATTAGATCGAAAAAATTGTAATGTTTTCAAATCAGTACATGCAATAATCTACCTATTTTGTGAATAACAAACAAAACCGCGTGGATATCTACTAAGTGGTGGCAAATTCGAGCAGAAAAATATAGAAACAGTGACCTCACATCATCAGAGCACACATATCAGAAACTCGGGTAAGTTCCATTCGCATAAATGAAAACTACCTTTACTTAGAATTTCGATAATTTAATTACTGCTCCTGCAATGATGTTACATCCACTGAGCAACTCTTCAATGTAGAAGGATGGAAATGAAAGATAATTCGTTTTGTGGGTTTGCCATCCGTTGATTTTATCGGTTATGATATGGGCCTAAAGGCATGAGCCTAAAGGAATTGTAAAGTATAGGGTTTGTCTACACGTCTATGATGGTCATATTGCTCTGTTCTATTTAAGTTACAGCCTATGTTAGTGCTAAATGTAAATTGCGGTCAGTGTCGTGAAACGTTACTCACTCGGCACCCCAATCATGGACAACTTAATATATATAGTTCATGGGTAGAATTAGGTTGATCTATACCATGATCACTTGCAATTAAATGACTTCGTCGGGATTCGCTTCATCTGATGGTCATTTAAATAACTGCATCGCAATTTCATTGAAGGTTTGGTAATGAGATTCAAAAAAATTCAGTCTCCTTGTAATATCCATTATGGTAAGTTCGGTTATGTTGTTTAAATGATTTTAGCAAAGATGGTAATGTGAACACTGCCTTTTCGCGGATCAAAATGGACAAGGAGTTTGCATTGCAGTTCGTTTTATCTGCCTACCTGCATCAGCGTAAGCTAATTGAGCGACCTATACCAACTATTCGTCGATGCTGTTGACTTCTTGTCAGATAAGATCAGCATGATGAAACTGAATGAATGATCTTTTGGCGGATGAACACATTCCAAGGTTTAAATTATCTAACTCAACTATACCAAAGGAAGCTTAATTTAAGGATAATATGTTGAATTCGGGATTATTCCAAATAAGTTATATTAAGAGCACCAAATCGATCTAGGTTTTTCATCTGATTCTAATAATTGCACTGCCACATAAACAAACCTAATCCTGACAAAAAATTGACGCTTACCATTCACCGATGTCGATAACTTTTAGCTGTATTCTAGCAACGCTCACTGCGACTTCGAAATATTTTACAGTTTCAACATTCGCAAGGCTGACTTTACCAAATTCAATAATCTTCTGGACACTATTGATTTTAACACCATCTTAAATAGTATAGCAGCAAAATTGAGGTACTAAAAGCACGTTTTTACTTTTCAAATTTGGAGTGTTGTGCGAAAGTAGAACCGTATATTGCAAACTGTTTGCGCCATCGCTGAAACAAACTATGGCAGAAATTTATAAAAATTCAATCCAAAGATAAGTATTATAATTATGTGCAAGCTGATCTCATTGCGAACCTACAACTGTTTTGGCAGTTTGTTGGTCTTAACAAGAAATGAAAAATGTCAACTTAAAAATATGGGAAATTTGGTTATAACCACTCAAAAACCTTAAGAATATGTTTGCCCAATTTTTCAAATTTAATTTTTTTTTTCAAACTGTGATTTTTAGCCTGACGTGACTTGTTCTAAATATTTTGAAGATTGCCTTCAGACAAGGATGTATCCATCGACTTCGATTCTACCACAGTTATAAGGGAAATGCACAATCTGATTCATGACCTTTTATTCGGTCAAGATGGTTTGTCTGCAGTTAATATAAAAAGATTTGCTGTGAGCCAAATTCAGCTGCTTACAATACTTTATGAAAAATCAATCTTTTGCAATTTTCCAGACATGGGATGGACACGCAAATGGAGCTCACTATGCTCTAACTAGAATCCATTGGCTTTACATTGCAGTTCCTGCTCTGCGTGGATTCTTACATAAAAAATTGTCGACATCAACTATCATTCAGATTGTTCAAAGATTGTAGGCTGAAATTGGTCTACCGGAAGTAGCCACCAAAGGAGTTTTTTCGTTTTTTGATTATATTGTGAAAAGTATATCATTTACGAGAAAAACTATCATAAACTAAAAGATTCAAAATTAAATTTATAATACCGGCTTGAAACATTTTTAAAAATGTTTAAGAGATATGAGGTTTTTTGACAAAAAAATCTTTTTAACATAAAATAGGCCCTATAGAGCCCAGACGGAGTGAATGATTAGGGCGACACTTAATACTTAGCTCCTCTACTAATTGGGATATTCTAGTGATTTCTAGCCAAAATCGGTCCACCGGAAGTGACAGGTTCCATAGGAGCTTTTCCATTTTTTTTAAATAGTTTGAAGAGCATATAATTCACCGACCCAAAATGTTTTTCAAAAATTTAAGCGGTGCTACGTTTTTTGGCAAAAATCTGTTCCTTACATTCTTTAACGTAGTGAAATAAAATATATTTATCATAAAAATTGTTGACCTCAAGATTTTTGCAGCTTTATATTTTGGAATATCGCCAAAGTAAAAAAGATGTTTCTAACAATGGTCTATGTGTGTCTGTTATTCTGCGTCTGTTAAACTGAATGTTATTAGTTCTTTAGAATCCAGACAGGTTTGCTGATCATGATGAAACTTCAGACTTGACCTTGTTTTATAAATTGGGGGATTCCAGGGTTTTTTAACAGTAGCTTTATCGTTTTTTGCAAGTATTTTGAAACATATATCGTTTAAAAAAAAAACAAATAAAAATTAAAAGATTTTAAATAAAATTTTCAACAATACGTGTGGCTGTCCAGATCAGTATTTAAAAATTAAATTGCAGCAGAAACGATGTTTTTTGATAAGAAATGTTTTTAACACAAAAATTAGTCCCTGATACCAAGCAAATTAATTGATCGGGATGAAATCTCATATGCTTTTTGCACAATTGCTAGATCACTGTATAATTTGACTTAAATCACTTCACCGAAAAAATGACTGTCAAACTAAATAGTTTTAAATTTAATTTTCAACAATATCGGTTCGATTCAAATCTGTTTCTAAAAATTTAAGCATGACTATTCGGAATCAAACTTCATTCTAAAGTTATTCTCCATAAATTGGGTGATCCATGCGAAATTTGGTGAACATCTGTGTACCAGAAGTGGCAACTTCCGTATAGGAGCTTTTTCAATTTTTGTAGTGAATATTAAATTTTCAACAATGGACCAACAATTCATTGACCGTACTGAAATTAAATTTGGAGGAATAATGATTTTAATTATGCAAGACAGTTTTTGTCTAAAATTAGGTAGGCTCAATTTTGCGATTAAGAAATCGAGTGTGGTTTATTCGAGATCTATGAACATTTGTTGAAAAAGAAAATCTGTTGTTGGCCACATTCACCCCTTTATTTATTCATATCAAATATACATAAAATAGAAGCATCAACACAACGAAAGATAAAATTATTCACTCACTTTTTATGTATATATAAATAACGTTTAAAAACAAATTAACGAGCAAGAAAATGTTGGTTCCATTTTTTCATGCCAAATATATAAACATTAAAAATAATTTAAACCACATAAATAGAATATCAAACACCAAGAAGAAACATATTCAGAGAAGAGCACTAAGAAAGCTCTTGAAAGTACGTAAATATTCTTGACCCTTTAAAAAGCAATTTCCAAACTATCATTAACACATAATTAACAATCATTACATAATCATTGTCTATCCAATAGCTTTGTCTTGCCTGCCGCAACTCCTCTCTTATTATCGCCTGTATCTACGTGATATCCTCGAAATGCAGCTTGCGCAACTTTACTGTGTCAGTGGCTAAACTTGCTTTGGCAAGTTTAACTCCATTACTCCATTCCTAGTTTTACCACTAGTTCTTAAGCGAAGTTTCAGATGTTCGTTCTTGATAGCACTGATAAACGCGTCCACTGTTAGTCCGAATAACAGATCTGCAGGGGCATTGTCCCGTATTTGACGTGCAAATCTCGTTACTTCTCACTCTAGTGTTGCAGTCACTCTACGTAGCTGCCGCTTGCTTTGGAGTTGAATCTTGCATAGTTCTCTGACCTTTGACTTCCCGTGTCTTAGTTCTAACTCAGTCATGAAGCTCGCTATCATGTGTTAGAGGTTCTAAAATTCCCCTTGAGGTTTCAGTAACTGGTTCGGTAGAAAACATTTTATTTAGCTGTCCATCTTGAATAGTTAGCGATGTATATATTTTGAAGCACGCCTCTACTTCCTTAATTTTGATTTAAATATTTCTTCGGCTGGTCGTCAACTTTCATTTCTATATAGGAACTTTATTTTTCCTCTTAGCTCTTTAATTTGAAAATCCTGGGTACGCTGAATTTCATAAAGTTTTTCATTCTACACGCTCTGCTGTTTACGTAGATTTGCAAGCTGACCACCTTGCTCTACTTGTAGTTCTGCCAATTGTGCACTTTGTTACGTATGTGAAGTTATCCCACAATTCTAACGCAGAAAATATTTTTTTTAATCAGGCAACACTAACATATCAATAACCAATTTGCTCTTATGAGTAGATATCTTAGCCCAGGTTTTGATTCACTTCATTCAAATAACTATATTTGTGAAGTTAAAAAAACGAGAAATTATCAAATTTATTAAATTCGATTTGTTTTTCTTCAACTTCACAAACGTCTCTTTATTTCTTTATTTGGAGTAACAGCGCCTTCATCATATCTCTTATGTCAAGGTTCATTTTTCTGGAAATGGCGGCAAGTTTCGGCTCAATTTCATTAACGGTGCTTTGAATTTTGTCTTGCAACTCAGGTATTGTTCTTGGGTTACTGGCATACACCTTTTGTTTCACTAAACCCTAAACAAAGAAATCGAACGGCGCCAAATCGCATGATATTGGTGATCAATTCACATCGCCGTGGTGAGAGATAACTCTCCCTTTAAGATTCATCTCCCATAACTTCATTGTTTCGTTCGTGAGGTGGCACATTGCGTAGTCCTGTTGAAACTAAATGCCTTCGAGATTATTTTCAGTAATTTAAGGCAAACAAACACCTTTGACGATGACCAAAATGCCAGTCACATTCCCAAAGATGAATGGTCTAACTAATCTGCCAGCTCTGAATTGCGCATCAAACAGTGGCTCGTGGTGGACGCAAGGGACGTTCTCAGCTCCCCAAAGGCGACAATTCTGTTGTTGAAATAGCGATCAAGTTTGAAATAAAGTAGTTGATTTAATTTTAGGGAGTCAATGACTACATAGCCGTGACATAAGATGTCCATGACTATAGGTAGAATTTTACTGCACGCCTCCACTATATCGCTTGATTAATTTTGAATTGCCCAGGAAGCACCACGCGGAGGCAGTGCCTCCTCACCTCTTTTCTCCTCACCTCGTAAATTTTTTATTAAATCAGGTCATCATCATTTAGGCACATTTGTAAAATTGAAATTTCATTAATACAAAGAAATCATTTAAATGTTAAAAATTCACTGACATTTTTAGTAAATTTACTATAATTTTTTGCAAATAGTCCTGACAGACGTTTATTTGTTTTATTTTCGATCGAAATTTAATTTTTATTTTAATTTATTTATTTTTTGTTCTATACAAATTGATTTAAACTAAAATGTCAAGTTTGAACAAGTACCTCTCTATGTGCTTTTTTTAAGCACATACATACATTTCAATTTTTTTTTGTTCAATTTGTAAACTAACAACCAAAAAAAATACTATTTTTAATTTCAAATGTAAATATTAGTTTTTTTTTTTTAATTCAAATTTAATATTATTAGTTGTTGACTTAGTTCTATTTTAGTAGAATATATTTGTTCAGTAAAATTAGAAATATTTTTTTTGTGTGTTAACTCGTTGAACTTAAATTCATGTACGTCTGGGTAATACCATATACACATATAAGGATTTGGTTTTGTTTCAAGTTAGTATTGGGGGATTAATTGATAGAGCAGGAAAATTATTTAATTTATAGAAAAGTTTTGGTTTTTGTTTGAAATAATATTGATTTTTCTCGTAATATGGTTTAAAGATAAATAATCAGAGTTTTTTTTTAAAAAAGGCATCAGCAGATAATCATAAAAATTTTAATTGCATTTTACTTTGTAATAACAACATACAATTTTAACCTCCAAGTTACATGTTTTTCATGCACCAACTGCATTGTGTTCCACTTATAGAAAATATTCATTACACATTATTATGTCACATTTTAATTAACAATATTTTCTTTCGTTTTGCTAATTGGTATGCCATCGGATAAAATATTAAATTAAATATTTTTCCTCTCTTTTATGGAAAAACCAACATTAAACTAAGTCTACAAGTCTAGACAAAACATGTTGATCATTTTAATTAAAAAGGAGATGAAAATGAGTAATTTTCATTAAACGAAAAGTGTATAGAAAAAAACTTTGGTAATCTCAGATAATTTCCATTTAGTAAATTTTCGTGTTGCAAAGTTGTTTTTCCTTGTTTAACGATATTTCTCAAGTTACGGCATTTTAGTTTATAAATATATTAAGAACACGAATATTAGTCAAAGTTTAACACTTCCATCAAATTTACTAAACTTCCGTTAGCCTTAAAAAAATATAATAGCAGAATGAAACGTTTCAGAAACTGCTGTTTATTTGCCCAATTAACTTTCAATCTTTCTTAACTATACGTAATTTCCGTTTTGGATTTTTTTTTATATATCAGTTAGCTACTTCCTTGCATATCTGTCTTATTGTGTATGATGAGAATTGTTACGGTTTCAATTTCAAAATAAAATTTACATAGATCTGGTTTTTCTACCAAGTTCATAACTAGTTACATATATACAATGAAAATTATTCAATTGATTTTTTTTGGGGATGCCAGAGCGCTATTGTTGTAGCTGCCATTTCGCACCACGATTGAATAAAAAAGAAAATGTGGAAATAAATAAAGATCCAATTCAAAATGTAAAACGTTTTTCATTTTATATTGTTTAAATTTCCTCTGTGCTTAATGTACTGTACTGAAAAAAGCTTAATAAAAACTATTTTCCAGTTTCTTGTGCGATAATTTTTTGAATAATTTGCCGCGTTTTGTAGATTTTTGTTGTTGTATTATTTGATAGACGTTTCAAAAAAGTTATGTACAATGTGATATTTGCAATTTTTTCATTATTTAAGTGTATATAAAGTTTTTGTGTTTCAAGTTTATTTCAGATAACAATCTGTTTCCATTTAAAAACAAAGAATATAACTTTAGTTGTTACTGGTTTACTTAGAAAATCACACCTCGTATTTTTTTACATTTGCCGTTTTTAAATCATAATTTGCAATGGGAGAGTGTAAATTTTGTTCAATTTGCGAAATATGGTTGAAGATGGAACAATGGTATGAAATATGAACAAATAATAGACTCAAAATATTGTGCAAAACAACTGTCTCCAATTTGTTGTAGATCTTTCCCCCGCTATATCGCCAAGTTCTGAGAAAGTTCTCGCCGGATAGATTATGAAACCTTTTCCGCATTCGAGCTCCTTATATATTTAACCAAGATGCTACCCAATGGAGATTTTGTCGGTTGATAGCTTATTTTGCAGATATACTCACCGAAAACTTATTATCTCACACTTGAATCCCACAAGGGTTAAAACTACCACTTGCAACACAATTGTTGAAAAAGCTTACTCCAAATTTTTTTACTCACTATGTATTTACTGCTGGCGCTTCACCTCATGCAGGGATTTGGGCAACTGGTCCGTTGTGATACCATGCGAGAACAGAGAAAGTAAACGACTTTCTCTTCTGACCCCTCACCCTTCATCAAAAACTTCAATATAATATGTTATTGGATGCGTTCACAACCTTCTTGCATGTTCCCGACAAAGAAAAGTAAAGAAATTAACGTTTAACTGCGCTCAAGCTCAAGTGCTGCTTTGACTAAATCTTTCTTGCTATACTGAATTTGAAAGTGTTTGCCCAGCTTTCAATAGCCGAGGTGAACCTGTTATTAAGGATTTTATAGAATTATAAGCTGCTCAAAACCATTGATCAAAGTATATTAATTATTAAAGTTGGCGGAAGCCAAAACAGGTTCCGCACTTAATGCCGTACTGGACACATGGTGCAAGGATTGAATCTACTTGAAGTAAAAACAAGGTATATCGTTGCAAGCTCGTCCTGTAATTATTTAGATATCGTCTTTAAAAATTTTCGCCTTTTTTATAGACAAATATTATTTTCTACGACATTCACAATGTTTGAGAGCTTTCGTGCCACCAAAAAAAGAGGTCATTTACTTACAATATCTCTACCACAAAGTAGAAAATTCACTCACTCCCCATTTTGAACCCCAAGGGTACTTGTGCGTTCAGAGCCACACAACCCTTTACAAACATGAGAACTTCCTCAAGTTTCCTCTTGGCAGTTTGGTTTCGTACGGATAAAAGTTGGTCTACTCATTATTAATACAGACGAATTTAAAATTTCTTAATTTAGATATCGTCGTGTATTCTGTTCTGATATATTTCCATTGACTTTCCGCCATTAGTTGCTTAGCCATATTCGCCGCCATCTGTCAACTTAACTCTACCTTGGACGGATTACCCCTAAAACTACATCTGCTGGAATTTTGTGTAGATAAGAACGACATTCAGTTTTCTTTCATAATCGTGTGATTAAGTTTCTTCATGTGACAGCTATTCGTACTTCGTCCAAATAGGTGATGACTTTCACTCCCACCTCTCCAGTTCCAACAGTATTTCATTGGTTACCATGTTCCAAATTCTTCTAGGCTGACGTTAACCGTCTTGATTACTAGCATTTGATTGGTTATAATCTACATAAAGGGTGGTCCACTTTCGCTAGAAATAATCCAAATCCTTTCATGATTGGCTCATTCTTCACATTATTGAAGTCACTCTCAATGTCGAAAAATGCTGCTATGGTGTATTTTAATCATGGGCGATCCCCTGGCAATAATATTTGTTCATATCTGTAGCGTAAACGTTTCCTGATGGTTTCGGTGCTCCTTCGAACCGTCGGAGTTTCCTTGGGGAGTAAGTTTCGATAAGAAGCTCAAGGAATTTCTCTCTTTAAAATGTTCATGAACTTTCCGGTTTAATCAAATTACTGGGAGTACTCGGATTAGTAGAGAGAATCTTCCTCGGTCAAGAATTCTTTGTGACCCCTTTCGTTTATTACAGAAGTGTTATCAAAATTTCCTTCTTCAAATTTTACGAATCTTCTCGTATGAGTTTTATTCTTGGGCCTCCTTTTTGCGCTTAGTGGCTGTAATTCTGCTGCATTCTAAAGCTATTCTAATCATTCCAGTTAACCATATTTGTGTTATGTAGCCCTAAAATTTACAGTACCACATTTGGAGAATGGTTTCAGCTTCTAGTGATAGCATCTCGCGGGTGTTAGAGGTCAGTAATTTAGATAATTCTCAGCATTTTTTTACATGTGCTCCAATTTGTTCTTCTATAGTTCTCAAATAGGCTTCTAAAACTAGCTTTTCTAAGTTATCTCGATGGAGTTATGGTGATGCTACTTTTCAGATGAATGAGGTTATCTCACCATCGCTATACAATGAGAACAAAATTATGTTTATTGTTTCAAAAACAAAAGGCTCTAATTTTTTCCGATTTATCTCAGCCTAAACCCTTTCGATGTAAAGCTACGTAGCTTGTCACTTCTATTATTTATCCATGTTTCATTAATAAAATCTAGTGTGAGAAGTCTGTTATGTAGGTTAATTTTGATCGGTCTATCTTTCTGCCATTCATCCCAGCCCCTTGTAGCTTTCTTACCCTGTGAATTCTACAAGTGTTACTCATCGGAAACCTGGAAAAGAAATCTGCCGTTGGACCGATTGTCGTCATTCATTGCGGGTACCATTGCGGGTAGATTTCTCACTTTTTCGGATTGACCTTTTTTACCCTTTTCTGCTACCTTCGCCTTATTTACTGTAAAAGTTACTCTTCTGAAGCTAAAATTGTTTACTTGTTAGTGTTTGCAAAAAGAACTATAGGCTTCTTTATTCATCTAGTTAGAGGAATATTAAGATTCCCGTTTGATCTCCTCCTGTTTGTAGTTTTATACAGATTTAATTCGGTCAGTCGCGAGATAAGCCCCCACATTTCGCCTCAACCTTCATTTATGTTGACAGGATCTAAGGGTTTCGCGACTGGCTCCAAGTCACAAACTTAAACTACTGATTTATTATAGATGTCTGATGATCTTTGGTCCGCCATGTCTACTTAACGTGTCCTTGATGGGACCTCTGTTGTTCACAATTTTCCTAGCCGAGGTCATGGACTCCTACTCTAGGAGTAAGAAACACCCAAAGTAGAACCGAATTGAAAATCTTCCCGCAGTCGTTATCGTGATGTGATTGTTTTGTTTTGCATTTTGAGATTAGGCCAGTGGCTGGATTTCTAAAATTCCTTATATGGCATCTGAGGTTAAAAGTTTCATTATTCCGACCCAAAATCCGTTAGAAACGACATTTAATTGGTTTTTATAACCAGAATGCGAGTTTTGTGGCAAACAGGAAGTAGTCGGAAGTCGATCGCAGTTTTGTATTTTACTGCCAATATCACTTAATGTTTGATTAAAGGCAAGCGATTCTTCTTGGACAACATTTTGTTCGCACGTCTATGCTTTACCGTCACTTTTGATCCTATTAAAGTGCATCTAGCGCTGTACCGATGTTTAGCTATATTGTTAGTCAAGTATATTCACATTTTTATGAAGTTTTCTTGCGACATGCATTTCGATCAGTTCAGTTGGTTGATTATTATGAAAATATTTATAAAATCAGCTTTCTAAATTATTCTGACGTTGTCAATATTATCAGATTTATATAATTTTTTTTATCTGATTATCACTTTTTTATCTTAAATATTAAATTATTTATTAACTAATTCTATTTTTCTCTTTGCAGGTAAGTCTCCCTAAACTATTTCCTTGTCGGAATAATATTATTGTAAGTAAATACATTTTACCATCGCCAATATATGGCGGAGCAGCCTAAAATTCCATATGAAAAGATCCCGTAAGTACAAAATCCCGTAAATTTATTTAATCTCGTATTCCAAAATCCCGTAGTAGATAAAAGTCCTCCCTTATCGACCTTGAAATGTGACCTACATTTTGTGTTTGGGCTATGCAGGTCGACCTTGATATCTGACCTACATTTTAATTAGGTCATGGTAATTAGATCGCGCTCCATATTTAAGTGAGGCATGATCTAGATTAGAATTGATTGATTGGTGTTTGTAGGTCATGATCTATATTAAAATGGATTGACCTATTTATTGGTGCCGGCATGAAATAATTTATACGTTAATGTACGTGACCCATTGCTGTACATTTGATTGATTGATTGACTTTACAAAATGTTTTATTTCAATTTTTAAAATATTTATGCTTCACTACCTAGTGATTGTGTTGAGGAATCGCTGTCACTATCAATAAATCCGCTTCGACTATTTTGCAATTTTTTAAATTTAACATCTTTCTTGGCGTGTGGTCCTTCACCGATGATGATCAGAGCTATATTTTCCATCTTAAGCCCCTTATGACTTGCTTATTACTTAGTCGTAATTTTTTATATTTTTGAATAATCTTTTTGGACAATGGCCCCGAAAGTGAGTAGATCCCATCTTTTAGGTAAACCCGAAATCGATCGCCAAAAAGAGTATTCGCCATTTTGATTTTCCGTACCGGATAGGGTCGATCTATTATAATATCTGCGTATTTGAGGAAGCGACATTCTACCTCCTGCTCATTGACACACTCTAGGAAGTTAGTAAGAAATTCTGCTGACTGAAATAAATTCGAATAATTATTTTTGTACTTAAAAAACATGTATATTGAAATACCCTACCATTGTAAAGGTTATTTTTAAACTGAATAATCATTAATTTGAGCTTATTTTTATACAGAGTTGAATAACGATAAAGGATTCAAAACGCTAATATATTGTTATACGAGCTTTACATTGTGCGAGTAATGATTATGCATTCAGGAAATATAACTTATTTAGAATTGCGAAGAATTATTCACCCGGTGAATAAATTTAATAATTTGTATTTCCCATGTTCTGCATAAGTGCATACTCATTATAGCTTATCAACATAAAAAAATTAAAAAATCGTGCAACGGAAATCCTGTATAAATTATACGACACGTTTCTGATCGTGAATAAATTAAATAACTTCCGGTATAGCGGTCAATCAATCAATCAAATTTACAGCAAAGTATCATTAGCATATAAATTATTTCATGACAGGACGAAAAAGTAGGTCAATCCATATTAATCTAGATCATTTTTAAAATTGCTCAATCCATTCTAATCTAGATCATGCTCCTCTTAAATCCGGAAATCACAAATAAATTATACAACACGTTTCTGATCGTGAATAAATTAAATAACTTCTGCTTTATCTGTCAATCAATCTATAAACTGTACAGCAATGTATCACGTACGTTAACGTATAAATTATTTCATGCCGGCACTAATAAATAGGTCAATCCATATTAATATAGATCATGACCTACAAACATCAATCAATCAATTCTAATCTAGATCATGCCCCACTTAAATATATAACGTGATCTAATTACCATGACCTAATTAAAATGTAGGTCAGATTTCAAGGTCGACAAGGGAGGCCTGTTCTCTTCTTCCCCTATTTAAAAATTCCGCATTCCAAAATCCCGTATTCCAAAATCTGATAGTTATAAAATCCAGTATTATAAAATCCCGTAATTAGAAAATAGTGTAATAAAAACTCTGTTTATGATTAAAAAAGTCATTTCGTAATGCTAATAACTCAAATTTATTTATTTTAATAATTATTATTTAAAAATTCGGTTAAGCATTACGCTATGCGCAATATGCTTCAGGTATTCTAATTTTCCATGGCTATTTTTTTCATCAATCTTTTTATTTTTTTGTTCCTTTGAATTCTTTTTTTATTCTTCGGTAATTTTTCCCCAGATTTTACTTTTTCAATACGAGACATTGCTAAAACAATTCTTTTGACAAATCTTGCCAAGCTTCAACGCAGTTTTGAGTGCGTGGGAAGCACTCGGCGCCATTTCCATAGTCGACAACAGACCAAAATTCAGAATTTGTATGGCAAACGATTCCGAATTTTCATATTTTTTCGCCAATTTCTCTTTTGCACCTTGCACCAGATGATTTGGCCAAAATAAAACAAGCATCCGAAAAACGCAGCTTGAGGGAAGAATGCTTTGGCTGAGGAAAATATAGCTTTCTCAAAGTCTGAGATGATTTTTTTTTTGTATTAAAATTAATGTTGTACTCTAAACCAAGTTTTCGAAGGTTGAGGAATATTTGATCATACGCTTTCACAGATTTTTTGCTCATTAAGCAAAAAACTAAGGGCACTATTTCTAATTCAGTATTGCCATGAATTGAAAATACTTGCCTCATTATTGATGCCACCACGTCAAATGTGCCATCCATAATCCAGCAAGTGGCTTGTGAAAGGAGCTTCAATGAGAAAGATGTTCCAAGTATAATAATTTAATCTCTTTCAAATTCAGCTTCACATAAAACGAACAATTCACGTTCTAAGTAGCGCAAATTTTCCGGAATATAAATATTGTTAAGGTCATCTGACTCCTTTATGTTACTCAAACGTACACGATGAATTTTTTTATTTTGTGCCTGTTTATTTGGCAGATATACTCGTGATGTGCTCAAAGTTTCCATAATCGATTCCCTGATTATAAATGATGGCGAAAGTTCCGAATCTTTCTCATATGTCGATGGCTCATGTGAGTGCAATGAAGGAGGTTTCCAAATTGTATGATTTCCTTCTAGTAATTGAGTCACTATAGCCGACCTTTGTAATCATCACTTTTTCTTTTGCTGCATTCCCAATTGTAGGTGCTTTTGATCTTTGTAAGAATACCCATTGTAAGAATACCCATCAATAAGCAACATATGTTTTCCTTTATTGGTTGAAGTGAGTGAAATTTCCATTCTACCCATATAAAAGCAATATTAAATAAAGACAAAAACTAAAAGTAGTGTTGCTTTCGCTAATCCGCTTAGCTTAGCTAAGAAATGTGAAAGCAACAACTTTTGGATTTAATTTTTTAATGCGTTTTAATTTTTCTGTGTTGGTTCATTTTCTTAATATTTATTTTATTTTTTTTATTTTAAGAAATAGAATAAATTAAGTTCGGTATTTTGCTATCAAATAACAAATGCTAAATTATTATTCAATATAATTTTTTTTAGAAAAATAGAAAAACTAACGCCTTGCGGTAAACACCATAACCATAAAATGATTTTATTTCCCCTAATCCTAAAAAATTTTTTCTTAACATTCTAAAACAATCGGCTTGAATTCAATGCAATTGTTGTTGTAATCTTTCGAAAGCAACACAGCTAAAATTATTATTATCATACCGACCTTCAACAAAATTTGAATCCAATTCGGACAAATGCAATTTTACAAATAAAACGAGAACAGATGTACATCATCTTGCAAAATTCTTGATAACTTGAACCTACTTAGGTTTCATTAAAAAAAATTAACACTGTAACTTAAAGACAAATAATCAAATTATATAATTCACAATGTAAGTAAGTGACGCTAACACAAATGTGCCAATTTTTATATATTGAAATAATTTCCAAAATGAACCTGGCAGCAAATCCCGTATTAACCATGACACATAGGCTTAGATTAGGTTAAAAATAACCCAATATATAGATACATATTTGAAAATGGTTTGTGCAATTAAAATTTTGTTCGTCAAGCTTTTCTTGTTATCAATTCGTAAATTTATAAAGCTTTGTGAACCTGTGGCACTATTCTGGCTTTTCCTGAGAATAGGGAATTGAAAACAATATTATTTCATACCATTTTTGTCCAAATTGTATTTTTCTGGGCTACGAAGGGTTTGGAAGTTTTGGTATAAATATTTTCGAAATAAAGTTAAATGGAAAAATATTTTTCCCTATAAAAATTTTGTGGAGCAAAAGTTTCCCAATTCACTTTGTTTTGAAAATTTTTGCACTAAACTTATTCTTTCAGTAGGCCAGAAACATATTATTTAAACAAAAATGTTATGAACATATCATTCCCAATTCCCTATTCCCAGAACAAGCCAGAGTAGTGCAACTGGGGTCTATTAACGTTCCGTATAACTTAAAAAAAGGGTGTTTAACTTTCGGATATAGGTTTATATTACTCATTAAAAACATTGGCTCAAGATGAGTGTATCATCAAGGGTGGATTAATGTTTTTAATACTTGTAGAGTAAAAGAAACAACGACAGCATTTATAGAAACTTCTCTATATGCAAAATTTTTAAAATTTGTTAAAACAAACAACCACTCTGCAAGCATTTATATCGCCAACCCCAGGAATTATTCGATTCCTTTGTCCGGTTAAGAGACAATAACATGAGGACTCCATAATGTTTACGCAAATGTCAATCTTTTGAAATTTGTTGGACAGATTTCCTAACTGAAATTTACAGACCTGCTATTTTATCTACTCTTTTCTTTCAAAGTTGTTTGTAAGTTTGACATCGTCCGCATTTAGTCTTCGCACTGCGGTATTAGTTCAGTGGATATAATTTCTTTTTCTTCATTTTATCTCAATGATATCACAGTCTCTCAATTTTAACATTTTCTATGCTTTCGGTGTAGTTTTGGTACACATCTGCTGCTTCTAGAACCATACTGCTTCACTGCCCTTTGAAACTTCAAGTCATCGTTACCAGTACATATACTTCTTTCCATAAAAAATAAACTTCTTTCATTAAAATTCTTATGTAGTTCACTGTAATATAATCAAATAATTTAAATTATTTTATCAGACTCACTGTACGATTCCGGTTTTATTGTGGTTTACCGTAAGCAAATTGATTTTTATGTACATATTATATTACGGTCAGTCTATGCTAGTTAGTGTGTTGTGCCGCTTCATATTAATAAATTTTAAAAGTTATACAAGTGAAATTTAATGTTAAAAGTGTCTATTTATTGTTATATTGTTTGAGTGTTTTTATCTAAAAACTTTTATCGCGTTAAGGAACCCATCTTTGAAATAAAGTTACAGGTAGGATTGCCATATTATTGAAATGTTACACACAGTGATATTATCAACTTTTTTCTAATATATTATTGTGGGTAAGCATAAAAAATAGCTTCTATGCGCTACAAAAATGGGAAATTGGTTGAATTGTAACAATTCTCGCAGAATAGTTTGACCTAACACAGTCAGCAGGTTTTTGAGGGTATATAGACCCTCTTATTCATCCAATTACAAAGACTCGAAACATTTGAAATTATTTATCCCAGCCGCTATGGAACGCACGGAGGTGATCGAAGTGCATCTGAACTAGTATCTGATGTAAGAAATCTATCTTATTTTTCGACATACTCGCTTGAGAGAGAGCAACATTGAAAGTAATAAGAAAATACTTAAATATTTTAAATTATTTAACGGACCTCGTATTCATCAAATACTAGTTCTGTTTCAAGATGGGATATTTTAAAAAAGAATGTGAAAACACTAACTCTGAAGCCACTCTGTACTACAAGATGGGAAAGCCGTATAGAAGGTTTAAAACTCTTAATGTGTATAGTTTAGGTAATATTTATGACGCTTTAGTTGAAATAGGAGATAACAAGGATAAGGACGGAATAACTAGAAATAATGCGAATAGTTTATCTCTCAAAATTATTCAATTTGAATTCATTTGTTCATTAATTATTTGATATAATATTTTAGATAAAATTAATATTTTTAGTAAAATATTTGCAAAGTCCTGTTATTTGTTGCTAACGATGGCAGTAAATTTGTTAGAGGGTACAAAACAGTTGTTGACGGACTTAAGAAATGACGAAAAATTTCAGGAGTTTATCATTCAAGCTAAAGAAATAGCTTTAAAATTAGATGTTCCACCAAATTTCTCTGAAACACCAAGATGCCCTAGTCGAAGACCTCAACTTTTTTCGTACGAAGGTAGAGATGAAATTATATCCAATTCTAAACAAAAGTAGAATTTTATTTTCAAATCCTTGATCGGGCTATTCAATCTGTTAGCGAAAGATTTGACCAAATTTCGGAACATAATAATATTTTCAAATTTTTGCAAAATATTTCTGTGGTTTCATTAGATGCTTCTGATCTTTTAAATAGTTGTCTTTCCCTAAAAAAGCATTTAACTTTCAATTCAAATTCTGATATAGTAGGATTAGATTTATCGGACGAAATTAAAATATTCCAAAGTATAGTTTCAGGAACTTTAAGCCCTATAGAATCATTATACAGTGAAACCTCCCAAAAGCGACCACTTACGGGACTGTAAATTGCTGGTCATTTTACAGAGGTGATCGGTATGAAGATACTTCTCTGAATAGTGACCAAAATTATATTTCTGGAGTTTGGTCTTTTTATAGAAGTTTTGACAAATGGTAAATAAAAGAAACGTATGTATGCACAGTAGGGTGGTCCTTGTTTGTATTGGGCGGAAAATATATAGAGGTACCTAACGGAGTATCCCCTGAAAATTTGAGGTAATGCTAAAATCTTAAACAGAAAATTATTGGGTCAATGAAAGATGGTTTAGAGGCTTTCAAACAAACAGAAAAATTATTAAAAAAAGTTTCTCAGCCTAAATAAAAATTGTGATGAATAGAGGAAATAACTATCTTTCCAAAACGTCAAAGATATTAAAAATCGGTTAACAAATAATGACTTATTTATTGCCAATTTCCGAAACTAATAAAAACCCAAATAGTAAAAGGCTTTTTTAGATCCTGATGATGTTATAAAAAACCATATATGAGTCATAAGAACTTAACATAGTTGTGTTTATGATGTCATTATCATTCGTCTCATTAGTTCTTGTATTTAAATCCACCTACCGCATTACTTATGACCTGATATGGCCAATCTGTTTCATTGTATCATATACTATATAAACAAGAGAAATGCAAATTAATTTCTGTTTAAATCCAAATCTCTCGAGAAAAGGACACAAATTTGAAATTTTGAAAAACTAAATTTAGTTCGTTAAACAGTTTCATTAATCTTTTAAAGAAAGTGCTACTAAAGTTGACAATATGGAAGATAATCTACGGTCCACTACAGAAATTTATCTTCTTGGCCATGAGTACTGTCAAATTGTTGGTGCTAAGTTACCCTCGCAAGTGATGTGTCTCTTTTTTACCATCACCGTACTGTAAAATTAACTATTCGTGAAAGTGCACCTCTGACAATCCAGAAAGTGTTTATTTTTTGGTCAAAAGCACGAATTCCAGTGAAAAAGAAACAACATTCTATTGAAAATTGGAAAAATTGCATGATGAGTGGAAACATCTTCTAAAGAATAAGACTAAACCTTCAAAATTTTCTATGAAAGAGAAAATGACTTTAATAGTAAACTGGATGTTATTTTCGATATCGAATTTTCA
Organism: Nephrotoma appendiculata; assembly: GCA_947310385.1. Lineage (NCBI taxonomy): Eukaryota > Metazoa > Arthropoda > Insecta > Diptera > Tipulidae > Nephrotoma > Nephrotoma appendiculata. The sequence goes on along the minus strand of OX371224.1, from coordinate 323,677,059 downwards.
ATTTTTTTCGATTTTTTTGAATTTTAGTGCTTTTTATTTATATTTTATTATTTTTTTGTTATTGAAATTCGTTAAAAAAATACATTGCTGATCCTACCTCTTGGGTGATGTGGAAACGGATTACTTACACAAATGAACGTTCTTTTTTTGGGTGGCATTTTTGAAAACTGCACCAGGCGCCAACATCGTTGGCGACGGCGCTGATTATATTTTTAACTAACAATTTACTAACTATTGACTACTAGGTGTCTGTAACCGGGTCGATTCGGTCATATTTAACATGCTTATCCTATCCTTCCATCTTGTTAAATGAAATCAAGGCGTATGGCGGGCCCTGCATCATCCGGGAGTCTCGCTAAATTGCCTGGTCATACATTGCAATCAATCAATCAATCAATTACATTTTTCAAATATTATTATGAATGTTCAATTTTTAAAAGTTTTCCAAATCTGAGTACTCATAAGACACAGTGTATATTTTAGCATAAACTTCACTCCGATTAGAACCATATGCCTTATTTATTTTACTGTTAAACATTTACCTGGATTTTTTAGTGATTTTTCTAGCATTGATGAATAATATTTATTAAGCATTCAATATAATAATTTGTATACCCTAATAAAGAAATATAAGTCTACGAAACAGATTTTCTTTTAACATCACGATAAAACATAACCACAAATCCTAACGAATTATATAATTTTAACATTTAATTTCAACCATTTATAAAAAAATATACATACTAAGTTTGGTGTCATTGAAAGAAAAAGAAAATTAGCTTACCCGACTTTCGAAGCTGCTTTATAAAAGTAAATGTACGTTGTTTAAACCAGTATGTTCTTTTGTATATCTAAAACTGTCACGTACAATTCCTTAAACTTAACATCTAATAAAGTATTTTATAAAATATGTCTTAGGAATTATTTCTAAACTATTTATTACTTATAGCAATGTCTAGAGTCATTTGCATAGAAATTTAGCTTTTTTTTTTGCTGATGCCAACTTTATCAAACGAAATTCTAAAGTTCAACAAAAACATGAAAGTAGTAAACCGTATATACATTACGGTATAGGACTAGACATAATATACATGTTCGTAAATAACGTTTACTAAAATTTTAATTTTATCTCAGATTTTAATTTTTATTCAACAAAATATGCTAATTAGGACACGTTTGAATAGCAAGACAAGCGGATTGCCAACAAACAACGTAACTATAATTATACATGCTATAATATGTATGTACTATAATATAGTACGAGTATAATGTACCATAGTTGAAATTTATTCAGGTTCGGTGCAATATATGTACATACATGCATATATTTAAAATGTATACATAAGAGTTTTTATATGCTATAAGTTGTTATTTTTGTATTTCGGAGTTATCACAAAAATAATACAAGACAAAGTTATTTTTAATATCAAAACCATTTTCTACTTTACTATACTTTTTGTTGTTTATTTATTTATTTTTATACATAACCAAGTTATTTTCTATATATTGAAAATTATTTATTTGAATTACTTGATTTGAATTTAAAATTAAAATAAGATACATAAATGCATTTATACATGTTGTGTATGTGTGTGTGGTTAATATAACAACCTATATATACATAACATATATCACAAGATATAATGTTAGATATGTGCATATACCCATTACTGATACGGTACCAGCATCATAATCTAAAATTCTAAAAACACACCAAACCAAAAAAAAAATAATGTTGTACTGATATTTCAATTTATGATACAATTTATTTCAGGTAGATAGATACACAGATCCAGCCAAGTCTAATTAATGTTTTAGCGTTTAAAATTTGTGCTCAGAATAAACTCGCAAATTCTGCATGAATATATACGAGTACAAAATGATGGGTTTTCAACATGGCCATGTACGTATATCAAACGTTACAAGAATATTAAAATAAAATTTAATTCGTGTTTAAAATTCATCTGCTACATTATCTCGTATAATTTACCTTTTTGATGAATTTTCTCTCTGTGCTTGAGGATTTCTGAAAAAAATATTCTGTGGTTTTAATCCTCAACGGCGAAATTAAATTTGACAGTTTAAATAAACAAATGTGGCAGAATAACAGTTCATTATTATTAATGAGATTAAATCTGTTTTATCAATCAAGTTTAATATTTATTAAAATACATCGTCGACGTAATTGTAATTTAATTTAGGAGATTACATATTGAATTCCAATTGAATTTTACGGTTATAATTTGATGTGTAAATTTTGGGTCTAGCTCACAAATATTACGCAAGATTTATTCATCTAGTATTCAATGTTGATGTTCACTGTAATTTGCATTTTCATATTTTTTATCTCCTAACATCATTTTAATAAAATGTATCTAATCTAATACATTAATCGAGGAAGAATTTTATATACATTAAAACTCCTTTAAGACGGAAGTCTCATATTTATTAGTAAATTACTAATTACTAATTAAAATTAAATATTTATTTTGATAATTAAATTTAATTATTATTGGTTCTAAAATAAATAATATTTATTATTATTTATTTTAAAACTACATACTACAAGTCTAAAGTAAGCTGATATTCTGACTTAGTCGAGTTTTGTTCATGAATTTTGTGCTACAAATAAAATTGCCTTCCTTGTCGGAAATTCTGCTGCATACTATAAAGTGGTAAAATTGCGTGTAAACTGGAACGAAACTGATTTTATTTGTTGTATTGTTCCGTTGTAAAGGATATTCCGCGATATGAAAATTCCGGCAAAGGGAATTTTCACAGTAAATTAAATATTTGTAAGTACAGAGTGAGTTTTAAATAAATACGATAAATGGGGGAGATAATATCCTATCTGTAACCGTTATAGACACAATCAAGGTTGAACTAATTATATTGAATTTTCAATCATAACTTAAAAAGTATTACTCACAATATTCTCAAAAAACGGATGTGAAGTCTCCAACAAGAAACAAAAATCAACAAAAACACATATATACAAAAATCTGTAAAATTAACAAAATAGTACACTGGATAGAAAATTATCATATACAACAAATTATCAAAACATCACAAATGTTTTAGATACTGAAATATACAAATCACTCATTGGCTGTAAGAGGAGCGTCACATTGCCGCGACAACAACATCGCCGACCGAACAGATGGCCGATAACCACATCGCCGAAAGGAATTTTGGCTGATAAGCCCACTTCGCCGACACAACAACATCGCCGATACTCACTTCGCCGACACCCACTTCGCCGACAACTACATCTCCGACAACCACACCGCCGACAGGACAGATGGCCAAAACCACATCTATGACAAAAATTTTGGCAAACAACCCCACATCGCCGACACAATAACATCTCAGACACCCATTTCACCGACACCCACATCGCCTACCACCAAACCGCTGACACTTACAACGTCGACAACTAGATCGTAGATACAACCATATCGTCGACCACTGATCTATATACATGGAGATTGTGTGAAACAATAGTTATATGTTTGTGACAGAGACAGATTTTTTTTTTACTTTTCTTGAATTCCGAATTTTCGAAAATCAAATTATGCAAACAGAAAACTGGTTCCTATGAGTTTTTGACGTTTTAAATTTTGACGACACGAACTTTTTTTTTATTCGAATAATTTGCAGGTGCCCGTTTCAAATATCACGAAAATCGCAAAAAGAAATTTGCACATTAAAGTATCACCATCACCTGAATTAAATGAATACAATGTGATTTTTAATTTAAATCATTTGAAAATTATTATTTGATTATTGACTATAATAATAAAAAACTAATTTCAGAATATTTCTAAATTAAATCTATCCTCAGTACGGTCCTATCTTTCGGAAATATTTTGTTAAAGCAAGAGGTGTATACTACTGTGGACAAAAAGTAGTAAGGCTTATTAATTTAAATTTCGCGCAGAAAACCATTCGTCAAAATATTTTTTTTTTATGTTGGTATGACTGTCAGTGACATCTGTGCCAAATTTCACATCAAAATAATCATTAGTGTTTAGTATACGCTTGTATTTCTGAAGTACAAAAAGTGCATTCTTCAACTTTTACGTAATGAGTGAAATTATTCAACAAAGAAGTTCCATTAAATTTTGTCTGCGGAATCAATTTTGTGGTGCCGAAACGTTCAGAATGTTGCAAAAGGCCTTCGGTGATAATTATATGACGCGAGTAAGTGTTTTGATTGGTACAAATTGTTCAAAGAGGTTCGAGAATGTGTTGACGACAAACCACGCCTGGGACGGCCATCAACATCAAATGATGAACAACACGTTAATAAAATCCAAGAATTGGTGCAGGAGAATCGACGATTAACAGTCAGAGACTTTACTGGCATCGTTGAAATATCGGAAGGAACAGTGAAAACCATTTTGAAAGATCATTTCATTATCAATCATTTTCATCATCTCATACTGCATTGGTTTTACGTGATTTTTTCGCAAAAAATTCCACCCATATCGTTCCGCAACCACCGTATTCGCCTTATTTAGCTCCATGTGACTTCTGGCTGTTCAGCAAACTCAAATGACCGCTCCGGAGAAACCGTTTTGAGTCAATTGAAGACATTAAACGTGAATCGCTACGTGCATTGGAGGCTATTCCGGAAATCGACTTTAACAACTGTTTCGAGGATTGGAAAAAACGTTGGCACAAGTGTATTGTGGCCGGGGGGGGAGGGATAACTTAGAGGGGACCAATAGATTTGGAGAAATAAATAAAGAATTTTAAAATTATGAGCAAAGTCTTACTAATTTTTGCCCACAGTAGTTTGAACGAGGGATATAACTATATAAAAAGTGCTCCCATTTTTTCGTATCCATGTATATAGATAAGTGTCGCCAACAACCACATCGCCAACAGTTTTAGATCACATTGCCGGTAACAATATCGCCGATTGGCCAAATAGCCGACAACCACATCGCCGACAGGAATTTTGGAAGGCAAACCGACTTAGGTGACACAACAACATCCCCGAAAACCAAATCGCCGACAGAAATTTTGACCGACAAGCCGACTTGCCGTTTTTCAAAGGTAACTAAAAATACATTCTAATTACCGGAATTAAAATTTTCGTATTTCTACATCCTTAATCGGATAGTAATTTTTATAATCCTTTAATATTTTGAAAAATGTTACTTTCCAATATCTTAAATTGTTCATCTCTATCTCGAATTGAGTAAGTTTTTATATAGAATTTTTCCAAATTTGCTAGAAAAAATGACATATGAGAGTGAATGAATAGGTGAATTTTGTGTTATCACTGTTGCAGCAAATGAGTGAAATATAAACAACATTTTTATAAAAAATTTCATTACCTACGTAAAAAACACTAGAATGTGTGGTAATGAACAAAAATTTTGAAAAATTGAGTGATCGGCTGGAAAAAAATTGGCCATCTCAGAACTGTTCCACGGATGTGGCCTATATGGCCAGTTAGCTTCTAAATGCAATGATCAGAAAGTTTTTATTAATGTGTGTGAGCAAACAAAAATTTCCAAAAACTGAGTTATCCACAGAAAAAAAAATTGACCAGCACAAAGAATTGTTCCGCTGATGTCTAATATATGGCCAGTTAGCTTGGGAATTGTCCCATCGAACGACGCTACCAACATTTGGATGCGATGATCAGAAAACTTTTGTTGATGTGTGTGAATATATGATATGATGTGATAGAGGCGTACAAGGCCAACCATAACGGCGATCCTAGGACTGATGTGAAACTGGCCCGAAAAGTAGCCCGAAAAATGTGTCTTTGCTTAATCTGTAATATTTTCGGGCTAGCTCGAAAGATTTAGAAAAACTGCATTACCTTTACTTCTTATCTCGATTTTTTTTGCATTAACATTCTACAACCATATTTGATTTTGCAAACCAATACTAAAAAATAAAAATAAATTTAATAAATAAACAAATATGTTTATGAAGAGCAAATTGGTAGCTTCAAAAAATAAATCTGTAATAAAAATACGAGTATAATAAAAATACGAGTATAATAATTATACGTAAAATTTTGCAAAAAAAATACGTTTACGTTAATCGAAACTGAAATAGTGGACCCTTATTTCTATACGACGTTAATGTTGCGTACATGACATCGGAAACAAATATTTCCATACTCGCTAACGAACTCAAAACCAATCAAATTATTTTAAATGCTTTGTACCACGCCTGCTAGTTCCGAAGTCGAGCTGAAATTATTTTATCTTTGTTGTTGTTTTAATACATTTTGTGTGTTTCCATAGAATTTTTTCCAAACTAGCTCACTATAAAAGAAGTGCGTGGCACTCTCAGTATGTAACGATTTTCAACAAAAAATTTACTCAGAAATTTTCTTCTATGGCGGTTTTCACATGGATTACCTGAAACTTCGGCGCCTGTCGAGAATTAGTGTAGGCCATTTGGAATCCAAATAATGTAGGCTTGTTTTTCTCTCAGAAATGGGGCTACATTATTTGGATTCCAGATGGCCTACACTAAATCTCGACAGTTGCCGAAGTTTCAGGTAATCCTTGTGAAAACCGCAACAGAAGAAAATTTCTTAGTAAATTTTTTGTTGAAAATCGTTACATACTGAGACTGGTAAGAACACCCTTTCCACCTCGTACAGAAATGGGGCTACATTATTTGGATTCCAGATGACCTTCACTAATTTTCGACAGTGGCCGAAGTTTCAGGCAATCCCTGTTTAAACACCTTATTTCAAAATGGTTTGGTATTTTTTTTTAAATCTTACGTAATATCTTTAACTTGTATTTTTGAGATTTTTTTTTTGGAATTTTCACTAAATTTGCTTTTTATATACATACATATCTACATACGTATTATATATTTATTCAATAATTTTTTTTCTATTTTTTCGTGTTGGCTTGTAAAATTAAATCTTGTCGTAGTATGTTGATGTAAAGAAAATTTCCGGATGAGAATTAAAGGTAATGCAGTTTTTCTAAATTTTTCGGGCCAGCCCGAAAATATTACCGATTAAGCAAAGACACATTTTTCGGGCTACTTTTCGGGCCAACTTCACATACATGATCCTAGGTACGTTACCATAATCCTGAAATATCAACTATCAAATAACAAAAATGATATCTGAATGCGAATAATATTTCAGCATCATGTGGGCCCAGGCCCTGCCTGCATCTTTAACAGATAAGGTTATTTAGGAAAGGATGTTAGTCACTGAAACAACTAGGGCGAACTACAGCAAAGTCGTTTTCTAACTACTTAAATATATTTAAATGTTAGTCTCAAATAAATGCACATTCTAGATTATATTTTGTTTGTTTATTAATTTGGGTTAGTTTTGGTTGAGGTAAAGGATACACTAATATTCATCATATATATTCGGCATCAGTCTTAATAGACTGGTTAGATCATTTAATTCACATCTACGGGTCATCTCATCATATGCTGCTTGTAAACTTATTTTGCCCTATCTTCCCACCCAACACAATCTAACCGAGGGACTTTTACTTCGTAATGATTCGACAGCATTATCATACAAATGATGTAAAAAAAATAAATTTAAATTCGGTATTGTCATTCAACTACTTATAGTTAAATTCATCCAACTAAAAGCAGGGTTGATTTATATCTAACATTCACACACTTCACTAAAACATAACTAGAATCGAACCAGAAAGAGTGTCGAAAAACAACATTTCATAGCAAAAAGTGTTTGGATCGTTAACGTATTTGATTGTATTGAGTTTATCCTCAGAGCGTTAGTAATTAACTAGACCCCCTGGTCAGGAATGTTACAATGACAACCTTCCCTGGCCTTCCAGTATGTTCAAAAGATATACTTAAATTCTTTTAATAATAATAAAAATAATTTGAATTATTATTGCCGACAACTTTATTGTTTCTTTAAAGTCATGAACTTTCGACAAAATTTAAATTTATAGAATTGTTCAAAGTAAGAAACGAATTTAATTTAGCAACACAAAACATTCTAAAATATCTGAAGCGTAGAACGCATTTAATTAAAAAAAAATCCGATCAGTTCGGGAATATATTTATTATCGAATTTAATACAATAGAGGTACAAGGCTCCTGCCGGTACAAAATCAAACCTGTTGTTCTCTAGTATTTTACATCATAATCAATTCGTTAGTAAATCGTTGGTCGAGCAAGAAAACCAGAACTACAATTTCAAAAAAGGCACACACGTTCTCCGGCCCCAAACCAAGCCGCAACAGACTTACACTTCCAATCCAAAAACCCCTCCCATACCGAAAAATATAGAGACGAAATTTGAAATACAAAAAATAAAAAATAGGAAAACAGATCGACAAATCTTCCTTTATGTTGCGAAAGAAGATCGGCAAACAAAATGCTTTTTGGATACACAAAAAATTAGGGAAGTCCTCTACTTTTAAAAATACTATGGAAACAAACGATAATTAAAAAAATTTAACATTGTCAAACGCATGATGTACATAAGTAGGTACATATATTCAATTCATCTGCAATGTATCTCAAATACACACGCCATGCCCATATATACATCAGAATTTTCTATTCTCTATAGTATATGTACGACGAACAGGTATTTATACACACTTGTACCCAATTTATTTGTTGTGTGTGAATAAACAAAAAATTTTAAAAGTTGAGTGACTCTCAGAATAAATTTTGGCCAGTTTACCGGGGTGGAATCATGAAATATGACCGGAAAATTTAAACGAATTGGAAAATATTTTTAAACATACTCGATTTACTATTAAAATTAGTCTTAGTGTGGATGCGGAATGGCCAGAGTAATGACTAGAAGATTTAATAAATTTTATTTCCACCGGTATTACATTTCCAATCGAAACTGTTCGATTATGAACTACCTAGTTGTCGAATACATTTTATCGTAAAATTTTCATTTATTTGCGTTTTTACACAAAATATCTAAGCCAACTTGGACCATTTTTCGAATTTTTTTTGTGCTTGTTCTTTGAAGTATTTTGGAACAATTGATTTTTCTGATCGGATTTCATGATCTCGCTCTAGGATTTTTCAGCGAACTTATTGTGTATGGCCAGTTAGCTTAGAAAATCCAAGTTAAATTAAATTTTTACTTCTCTTTTAGACTAATCAAAAAATTTAAAAGCAGTATATAGAAGCACCATGTGGAAGTTTGAATTTCGGACTTCGCTTCCCTGTTAGCTTTTCCAACCTTACCCGCTCTTTATTTACTCATTCTATTAGTAAAAATATAAATTATTTGGAGTTGTGTCACTCTTGCAGCAAATATAAATAACATTTCGCTCATTTTAGTAACATAACTCAAAATTTATAATTTTTCAGTAGAGCGATTTGAAAATATCACTCAAAATTGTTTGTAAAATTGTTGTTTTTCAAAAGTAAATAAAAATACATTCTGAAAATAATTTTTTTTTCTATTCCTGCAACCTCAATCGGATCTTAATATTTATAATTCTATAATATTTTGCAAATATTCTTAGGATACTTTCTAATATCTTAAAATGTTAATTTGTTTCGCGAATTGAGTGATTTTTTACATGGAATTTTACCTTATTTGCTAGAAATGATTATGTAGTTATTGACACAAAATAATAAAAATATGAATTATTCGGTATCGTTTGATTCGAATACCTTAGAAATGAGTGAAAATTGAGTTGTGTCGCAAATTAGCGATTATAACATCACGTTTCAATAGTCTTATACGTAAAATGTATGAAAATGGAGTAAAACTTTATTATTCCAGTAAAATTGATTCGTACTAACAGATTATAATTGAAACTATTAGTTTGCCGAAGGAAGACGTTCATTTGAGAAACTTGTGAGTAATAGTCTTTAAGTTATGAGTGGAATTATAAATGACTAAAATTACAGTACAACCTTCATTATCTATATTCATCATTATCTATATAACATGACGGTTTGGTTTCAGGAAACTACGTTTGGGGCTCTTCGGTGCGGTTCGATTTTATTTATTTTTATTTATTTATTAATATGTGTGTATGTAAACTATAAAGTTTTTGGACAACAAAGAAACAAACAACAAAAATAACAATACAACATAACAACAATTAAACATAACATAATATAAATTACAAGCATAATATATACAAAATATATACAATTATACATGTATATATACACACATATATACACATACATACATACATACACATATATATACATATACATATATATATATACATATACACATATATACACATATATATACATATATACACTATATACAAAATCATTATTTACAAAATCAATTATAATCATTGTTTGTAACAAATTTGAAAACATTAGTTTTAAATATATTAACTGAACTAATACGTTTTAGTTCCAGAGGCAAGCTGTTCCATGTGATAATCAGGTTCATCAAACTAGAATGGTTATAAATATTCGTCCTATTTATAGGCAAGTTAATATTACCCGTACGTAAGGACGTAGAAAAATTTAACTTTTCATACAAATATGTCGGAAGCCCCGATTTAATAATATACGATAAATAAAAACAGCAGTTCTGTAACAATAAAACTCAAACAAGTCACAACCCAAAATAGAATCTTTAAAAGCCGAAATATGATCAAACTTGCGGAGGCCATGAACATATCGTGTGCAATTATTAAATGTTATCTGAAGTAAACGCCTAGCAGAACTATCACAATTATTAAATACTACATCACAATATGTAAAAATTGGTATAATTAAACTTTTAACCAGGAATAACCGTAGATTAATGGGACAAATATTTTTTATTAACCTAAGTGAATACAAACTATAATTCACACGTTGACACAATGAGTTAACGTGATCATTCCAACTAAGTTTAGAATTTAATATTAAACCCAAGTTGTTAATATTCGGAGCAAATGAGATTATATCATTATCCAAGAAAATTTCCGGCATCATATTAAGTGAATTACTTCTATTCAGGAATAATGCTTTACTCTTACGCGCATTAATGGAAAGTGAATTATTTTTAGCCCACATCGAAATATTTTTAAGGTCAGCATTAAGTTGTATAACAATCTCATCAAGCCTTGAAAAGTCGCCACCAATATAAAGTTGCAAATCATCAGCGTAAAGATGATATCGACAATTTAGAATATACGAAGGAAGATCATTAATATAAATAGAAAATAGTAAAGGCCCCAATATAGAACCTTGAGGTACACCAGTGATTACCTCACACATATCAGAAACATCATCACCATGCTTAACAAATTGTTTACGATTACTCAAATAAGAATGAAGTAAACTAATGGCCGAACCCGAAAATTTATAAAATAAATGTAATTTTTGAAGCAAGAGTATGTGATTAACACAATCAAATGCTTTTGAAAAATCTAAAAGGACTAAAATAACAAATGAATTTCCCTTATCCAAAATTGTTGATAAATCATCAACAATATGCACAAGAGCGGTAGTAGTGCTATGATTAGATTTGTACCCCGATTGGAATTTGCTTAAAAAAATTAAACCTGTGCAAGTGTTCATTGATTTGAATTTTCATAATCTTCTCAAGTACCTTCGATAAAGCAGGTAATATACTTATCGGCCGAATATCATCAGTACTGCCAATTACATTCTTCTTAGGAAGAGGAATGATAGAAGCTACCTTCCAAAAATTAGGAAAAACAGATTTCGTCAAACACTGGTTCATAATGTACGTGATTTGAGGTAAGAATAAATCAATAAATAATTTTATTAATTTGAAATTTACCTTATCAAATGCTATCAGATCCGATTTGACAGTTTGGACCGCATTCAGCACCATAGGTTCATCTACACAATCAAATACCAAAGCATCATTACCAGCACAAAAAAGTTCAAAATGAGGTAAAGGCAGAACACCTTTACAGTCAGTTAATTTGCGGATCCCATTCAAAATTTCTTCAGCAGAAAACACAATAGGCGTTTCACTTGATTTACATGAAACACCCAGTGATTTTAATTTTTTCCATAATACTTTAGAGTTGTTAACAATACCAAAATAAAATAGTTGTTTAGCTTTCCTAACAGCTTTGTTTGTTTTATTTCTAAAATATTTAAATGAGACAGAATGACCTTGTAATTCTGTAAACCAGATCTCTTGAAGGATTTGTAAGCACGCTCTCTACATTTAATTAAATACAAAATATTAGCATTTAACCAAGGAGCAGAAAGGCATTTGTTAATAATTCTTTTACGAGGAACACAAATGGAATCCAAATATACAAAATTTGAATTAAATGCATCGAGTAGATTATTTACATCAGAAAACCAGTAAAGATTTGACCAGTCTAATGAACAGAATGAGTTTATAAAATTTTCACAATTAATAGCTTTATAATCAGGAACATAGGTATATGTAATTTTATCTCTGACTCGACTAAATTTATAACTGGCAAAAATTAAATCATGGTCAGATATGGCAGGAACTGCAATCTGTCCAAAAGATATAACATTTTCTTTGTCAAATTTATATAATATAATTAAATCCAATAAGGTATTTTCTAATCTAGTTGGTCCAAACGGTAAATAATACAAGTTGTATAAATTTAGACAATCAGTAAATTTATTACTAACTAACATATTATAGTTAAAGTCACCACAGCAAATAATTTTTACATACTGAGATAAATATTGAGAAAAAATCATTTGTAAATTATCAATATCTTCAGAACGAGTTGGTGGAGGATTATAAATAATCAAAATAAGAATTTGACCACCGCATCCTTCAAGTACTGACGCTAAAACTTCCACTTTTCCAAATGCACCAGAAAATAATTTTTTGATTTTTAAAGATTCACGGAAATAAAGGCAAACCCCACCCCAACGTGTATTATTCACTCGATCAGAACGTATTATTTTGTAGTTATTAATGTGAAGTGACCGGTTTGTAATCTTACTGTTAAGAAACGTTTCAGTTAAAGCAAGAAAGTCAAATTTGTGCACGTCTAACATAATACAAACTTCATCAAAATGCCTTACTAAGCTACGAACATTTAAATGACCAAAATTAATACTAGAATGATTATTTACCTGATTATCACATGGAACAGCGTTTATGTTAACTAAATTAGAGTTTATTAAATTATTGTTGAATCCGTAGCAGCATACATTGGCAACGTCTCCCGCAGAGGCACCATTGACCGAAATTTTTTCCTTTTGAACTGTCTAATAAGCACACCAGTAGGCCAGGTATTAGGATCAAGTGCTTTATTACTTAGTTCCGAATTAATGCCTACTTTAAAACACACGTAGTCCAACAAATCCAGATTCCGATTTTTTGGCATTAATTTAAGAACTTTACAATTGTTAATGCCTAAACATGTTTTCACAAGCGTAGAAATATTTTCTTCAGTAACTGATCGATCAAATCTAGATATGTGAAGCCAAAGCATTGGAACGAAAGGTTTTATTCCAAAATCAAAATGTAGATCTCTCGTACCACAAATTTGTCCATTATCTCGAATTTGTTGGCTATCCAGACGGTTGTTTTGGCAAATAGCAGTAATATTTCCGCAAGAAGTAGAATCCACCGTAGTATTATATTTGATGCTCGAAGAAAATGGAAAGAAAGATGAACTTGATTGCGGATTTATCAGCGTTTCAGAGAACAATCCAGTAGTTCTAAAATTATTATCCACACTGGACACAGAAGGAGGCATGCGAATAGCAGATACTCCAATAGATGAACTACAGGAACCAACCGGAATTTCCGAAAATTCGGGAACATTTAAAACTGCACACGAATCCGGAGTTATCAACGAATTAGCACACAATCCAACATCTGACAGATGATGGTAATGGTTAATATCCCCTCTAGAAGCACTTGAAGAAACGGCATCAGAAGATAATATAACAGAATGTGGTGCATTTCCCACCACATTCTCATTCACAGGTTTTCGTGCACAAGTTAAATTTACAGTAGCAGGTATTTGTTTGTAAATTTTAGAGCTACCTTTACCAGAAGATACACACTTTCGTTAGCCAAAACTAATTGTGACAAACTTTTCACTGTACTATTAATGTCATGGCATAGTTCAGATAAATTAGTCAATTTATCACACTGCATCTTGTAAAAGTTATTACATTCATCGCAGAACCAATGCACATTAATACACTTAACAATAAAGTCATATGATGATTTTTTTAGTCCCACACATTTATAGTGGAACAGCCTTTTACAATTACCACTGCAATTAATGACGTTTATATCATTTTCACTAGCACAAATAACACAAATACCAGCCACCATTTCTACTAGCTATCGCGGACACAGAACAAAAAAAAATAAAACGTCACTTATTTATAATATTTACAATCCATGAAATATGTACAGGTACAATCTTAATATTTTAAATGTCTGAAAATTAACAATATAAGTAAACAAAACGTTATAAGGTTTGGAAAAATTAAAAAAAAAATTGTCGAAAATTCAATATACACGGAAAAAACAAACACCATTCAGCCAGGACTACTATCGATATCAATCAATTCCTTTATATTACTTTTTTCATCTCAACCGATTTTGATGAAAATTGTGGAGTGTGGTTTTTTGAGTACCAGTGGCACTATTCTGGTAATTCCCGGGAATAAGGAACTGCTGAAAAATTTTACATAGATTTTATCCAAAAATTTAGTTTTTTCTGGCCTACTGAGAAAAACAGTTTAATGTAAACATTTGTAAATTGGGAATAATTTTTCCATAGCGAAATTATCAGGGAAAGTTATTCCCAATTTTATTTTGTTTTCAAAAAAAAATTGCCACTAACTTATTACCATTTTATGCCAGAAAAAAAATATTTAAATAGAATTTATATGTAAATTCTTTCCCCAGTTCCCTATTCCCGGGGAGTTACTAGAATAGTGCCACAGTGGCACTATTTTGGTTTTCCCTGGGAATAGGGAATTGGGAAAAATATTTTCATAGCATTTTTGTCTAAATTATATTTTTCTGGCCTACTGTTGGAATTAGTTGGGTGTAAATATTTATGAAAAAAAAAATATATTGGGAATTATTTTGCCCTATAAAATTTTTGTGGACCGAAATTTTCCTAATCAACTTTGTTTTATAAATATTGGCCAGAAAAATATAATTTAGACAAAAATGGTATGAAAATATTTTTCCCAATTCCCTATTCCCAGGGAAAACCAAAACAGTGCCACAGGAACCGATTGCAATGTGCCCTGATTTTGTAAGAATTGGTTTAAAGGTCAGCCGGTGAGGTATTTTATTTTTGTTTTAAGATTTTCTCGGCTTTTCGGACAAAATATCATTTTAATGGACACCCATACAATGTTTACGACATTTTTTGTCGCAGAAAACAAAGAGGCCATTTATTAACAAAAGAAAAAATGCACTACCCTCCCCATGGGTGTCCATTAAAATGATATTATGTCCGAAAACCCGAGAAAACCTTAAAACAAATTAAATTCACGGACGATTTTAAAAATGAGATGGGTTTTTCAGTACCTAGCATTCGTTTGCCATGACTGTAATTTTCCGGAAAATCTATTCGGAGGGTCGATTGGTGAGGCCCGGGTCTCTTTCGTTAATTTGTTTCCATCTCGTACGATTTATATAAAAATTGTTAGAGTAGCGTTTTCGAGTATCAAAAAAACGATTGTGATGAGTCCGGATTTCAAGAATGTTCATTTAGGGGGTAGGGGGTTTCCTCCGGTGAGGGCCATTTTTTGATATTAAATGTTTTCAGTTTACACGACTTATAAAAATTGGTGAAATGGTATTTTTCAGTCAATTGCCAGGAATCGATTTTGATGGGTTTTAATTACGTGAAAATTCGTTTATGCGGTTCTTCGGTTGGCTGCTCGCTAGATTTTGGTAAAAATTGCGGTAATAATGGGTGTTTTAGCAGGAGGAAGTGCTTGTTATGTTTCAATATACCAAAAGGACTAATTTTTATAATTTTGGGTTTTGTTAAAAAATTATAATTTTTTAACAGAGATGAGCAACTTTTAAATTATTCTTGCTTACCACGAAACATAATATATGAATCAACTCATTTCTTGTGGATGTTCTGTTTAACTAAATTAAGATTTGCTGACTTTGATGTTCTCGTTGTTTTAATGGTATTACTACATGTATGTGATATCATGTTGTTTTGTGATAATACAATGTTGTGTGATTTTTCTTACACAATATATTTTGCCAGACTGTATGTCTGCGAACTCTGGTTTTGAAGTATGTAATTCGGAAGGGTGGGGCTCCTATTTATTTGAGAAAAACTTTGCTCTAACGATTTCGATAGGTCTATACGATTACAAAGTATTCTAAATTATTCTTATTATATAATTGATTATTAGTCCTTTGGATGGACCGTATCATGATGTTGCAACATGTTACGATGTTGCACAATGCTATGTTGTGTTATGTTGGTGGGTTGTTGCTATAGGTTTTGAGACATTGCATCATTTGCGTTATATTGCACCATGTACCGTGATATTGCACAATGTTACCTGATGTTGCATATTGCATGTTGCGTGAATTTCGCATGATGCGTGATGTTGTGCCATGTTGCACCATGTTGAACAATATCGAACCATGTTGCTTCATGTTGCTTGGTCTTGGTCCTGTGTTTATCTTTAGTTAGATATCTGTGGCACTTGCTTGGGTTTTTTTAATTTAATTTTTTTTGATCCGCACGATATTGATAAAAAATGGTCAAGAGCGGACGTCATAGACCTAAATACCTTAGGAAGTCCTTTGTTAGGGCCTAGGTCCCTTTTTTACAATTTTTTCGGGTCGAACGATTTTTATAAAAAAAGGTTTATGAGTGCTAGCTGCTAATAATCCTTTGCGATGTGTTCTTAACTCATGAGACGGTGTTCAGGGTATCTCAAACTGGAGTTGCACCCCTATTTAGAACGGCTCGAACGATTTAGAAATAAAAAATGGAGAGAAAATATTTTTGAGTGCCGAAATCCTAAAATACGGCTGACATTGAGATTTTTTGCCAGAACTGATATACAATATGACAAGCCAATATCAGCTCGTCAACAAGTCAAAACGTGCACTCTATAGGTTTTAGTGGATTCAAATTTTATTTATTAGTTATTTTCTTGAAATTTCATATTGTGATGGGCGATATGCAAATGAACCTATAGCGCAAATTTTAGTACACTGAAGGACTTCATGACGAGTCAAAATCAAAAGTCAAACTGTTATAACCACTCTGTAGCGGTTCCTGAAAATTATATTTTTTATTTGATTTTTCTTTAATTTTTATGTGTTGTAGTTTTTAGTCTGCCGCCCCGGTGGCAAATTGGTTAGCATGCTTTTCCAGCGACCAGAGCTCCCGGGTCCGATTCCCGGTGGTTACAAGGAAAAAATTTCACACCTGGTTTAGGGTCAATGAATTAATCACTCATTATCCGAAATGTAAATTTGATTATGAAACCTCATGTGAGGCGGCTAAAACCCTTGATGGGATATAGTGCCAGAGAGAGAGAGAGAGAGAGAGAGAGAGTTTTTAGTCTGTAACGCAAATCGTTACTTATGGCTGAAATCCAAATTTTTATCATTGCTGGTGATAGCGCAAATGAGCGTTATAGCGCAAATCCAAACATACGGCTGCACTCAGAAAAAAGAATACTACCAAATACTTAGTTAAATAAATTTGGTTGTTTTAACACAAAATTCTAAACTAGATAAACCAAATCTCTTGTTTAGTTTAGAAACTTGGTATTTCCTTATTTGGTTACTACGAAAAATGGGTGAAATTTGAGTTACTAGGATGTTGGTACGTAGTTTTGTTTAATTTCACTAAAAAAAAATTTTGTTAGGTGAACAATATTATTGTTATGTCTAACAAAGTATTTTGGTTTTTCTTAATTACTTATTTTGACCAATAAGTTTTGTCATTTAACCTAAGACTTGTTAAAAATTACAACATTTACGAAGGAGTTGACAATTGCGTAGCGAATCATTAAAATTCGCTAAGGCATTGAGATTATACTTTAAACGTAAGTTCAAAGTATTTTTAATATTTTTGTAGTTTGGTTACTGCAGTCTATTGAGACGACCAAATTTTTTAAGATAAAGAATTCAATGTTTGATTAATTCTAAACCAAAGTTCCAAGTTCCAACGTCTTGGTAAAACTTCAATTTTATCAAAACATTAAGTTTCACTTACTCACACTACTTTGTGTATTTTAAAAGAATTTCGTCAATGTTAACAAATAATTCGTTGTTTAAACCTAAAACGTTTTCAACATTAACCTCCAATTTGGTTGCATTTACTAAGAAAATTTGGTAGAATTATAGTAAAATATTTTTTTCTCTTGGTCGATTTAAGAAAATAGTTGGCCACTGTTACCATTTTTTTCCACTTATATCCATTAAAATAACCATATGTTTTTGGTTAAATTAACTAAGTTAAAAATTAAATAACCACGATTTGGCTATTTAAAATTAAAATTTTATTCAACTAAAATCTTGTTCTTTCTTTAACTAATATGTTTGGTTGATCGAAAACCACCAAGATTTTTGCAAACTAGACTCATATTTTTGTTTCTTTTGACCCAAGTTTTTCTCTGAGTGTGATGTACAAATTTTTATAGATCTGGTGGACATCGTGACGAGTGAAAACCAGGAGTAAAGTCTTTAGGAACTCCTTAGGATTGAGAGAATTATTAATATTTTTTTATGTGAAATTTTAAGTTATCCTGGATAATAGCAAGATAGTGTTTTTAATCAAGGTGAGGTTACCAAGACTTTGAAAGTTTGATTTCGAACTACTGAAACATTGAATTTTTTTGTATTAAAAAATTCGGTCATCTCATCAGACTGCAGTGACCAAACTATAAAATTTTCGAAAATACTTTGAACTAATCAAAGTATAATCATAATGCTTTAACGAATTTTAATCATTCACTACGCAATTCCCAACCCCTTCGTAACCTCGATTTTTATTATATTTAACGCATACATGCAATTTCTATATGAAATTTTGGGTTATTCTGGATAATAGCCAGATAGTGTTTTTAATACAAAAAATTCAATGTTTCATTAGTTCAAAACCAAACTTCCCAAGTCTTGGTAACCTCACCTTGATTATTATTATGTATTTTCTTAAAATTTCATTTGATGTTAGGCCATTTGCGAATCAGGCAATAGCGCAATCCTAAAAAACGGCTGATATCCAAATTTTTGCCAGACGTCATAACAAGTCATAATCAAAAGTCAAATTTTTAGGCACAGTACAGGTATAGTCAAAGAATTATATATTTTTATTAGGTATTTTCTTTAAATTTCATAAGTTATTAAACCATATACAATCGAGGATATAGCGCAAATACGAACGGCTGATAACAAATTTATTATCAAAACTGTGGAATGTACTCTATAGAGGGGCCAAAACTTATTAATTATTTTAGGGTATTTTCTTAATTTTATGTGGTGGGCCATACACAAACAAACCTATTGCGCAAATTCTAAAATACGCCTAATATTCAAATTGTTATTATAAGAAGTAGTTAACTTCAAAGTCAAAAATCAAATTTTAGACACTCGAAAGGTTTTCGAGAATTTTAATTTTTTATTGGATATTTTCTTGAAATTTGAGGGCCGTATGCTACAGCGCAAATTCCAACATACAGCGTTCGTCCAAATTTTCTGCACCCTCTTATGCACTCTAGCGGTTCCAAGTTATATTTTTTTTTATTGGGTTTAATTTTTATGTGGTGGTCCATATGCAAATTAACCTTTGGTGCAAATTCTAACATACAGCTGTTAATTAAAATCAAAAGAAAAACTGTTACCCATTCTAAAGGGGTTCCAAGCAATTATTTGTTCATTCTGAATTTTGCTTAATTTTAATGTCGTGTGACATATGCATATGAGTCTGTAGCGCAAAGCTTAACATACGGCTGATAAATTTTTACAGTGCTGCTGGGCATCTTGACGAGTCAAATTCGAAAGTCATATCTTTAGGCACTCTATAGTTGGTAGAGCATTACAATTTTTTTTAATGCGTCTGGCCAGGGGGAAAAGTTCTTCATCACTCTCCAGCACCAAGTAAAATAACAATAAACCAAAAATAAATAAACTACACAAAGATTAAAAGACACTTAATCCTGCTGGTATTAAATTTTTATATTTATTTAAAAAAAAAATACGATGCGCCGTAAAAAGGAACATAAAAACGGCGAAACATCAACTGAAATGCTGCCATAAACATATCCATCTTATAAACGTATATCCATAGTAAGTGATCTGTATGTGCACAATAATAACGTACAAACATTGTATAGAGCACATATCCTTTTCTTATTTATGCTGTAATCCCTTTTTAAAGAAAACAAAACAAAACAAACATTAGTCTGACATAATTTAAAAGTCAAATTTAAAGATTTCACCAACAATGTTTTCTAGTTTTTGGTACCATTTCTTCGGTTTATCCTTTTCGGTATATAAACACAACGATATGAGAAACATGGAGTACATAAAGCATATATAGAAAAGTTTAAACTTCCTGTTTGTTTAATTTATTTAGATTTAGTACTGCAAAATACATTTTGTGTTTATTCCTATTTTTCGCCTTAAGAATTAAACGAGTTTACTTATGTGTGCTCTATACGTACGTAATCTAGCTAAGTTCGTTTGAGATTTGGATTTGTCTGCTTTTGTCATGTAAAACGGATTATATGTACAAAATCTGTTTGTGTTTATCACCACAGTAACCATATCCTTTGCAAACGCCCTGAAAATCGTTGTCTTGCTGCTTCCCACCGTGCATTATCATAATTCGTGTGTGCACAAATTCCATATAGACATTAAATCTAATCTCCTTACTTGTATATGACGAAGTTCATAAAGTTTTTTTTTTATTGAGGTCAATTTTACAGTTAAATTGTATTATTAAAAAATAATTTAGCTGCATCATTAAAGCTTAATGGCATTGAATTAAATTCCAACTCGGCAGGATGATGATGATGATGTTGGTTGATGTTTTCTTTCGGTGGTTGACCAACCGCGAGACCATTTTGCAATAAAACATGATACATTTTTTTGTGGTTGTGACTTTTATGATTTTATACGTGGGATCATTAAATGGACGAAATTTTTTAATAATGCTTTATGTATTTATTTTCAGAGCTTTTAAATTTACTTCGTCATTCGGTACTACGCATAATTTGTAAGACCGAAACCGTTTAATTTTATACATAATTAATTTTTGCTGTTACACAGATGCTTCTTTTGTGATTGACCTTAACAATGTAGCGGGAAGGATAAAGTGTGGCGACACATTGGGCGGGACTTTTAATTTTATGGCTAATTAGAATTTCGTTGTTCTTTTAATTTATTCAAAACCAAAGTGCTTTTAGAAAAACATAAAATAATAAAATCAGATTTACTCCTTCTATAAAATGTTTTGGTAATCAGATTCGAAATTGCTTTTATTTATCAATAAAAATTCGGGTTGCTTGCCTTTCCAGCATGTTATGTAATTTCGCTTCATTGAGTACCACATGTTCTTCACGTCATCATCAAATTGCCATAGTTCAATTTAATTTTACCCACTATTTGACCAATGACCGTTGTTTATTTTCCCGATATATATTTGGCCCTGTAGCGGATGCAAACTCTTGAACAAGGTCATTCAAAGCGTAAGAATAGTTGCATATTGAACCGATTGTGTGACATTCTTGGTCTGTCAGCTGATAAGCTTTTCTCAAGGTCATAAAAATTGGTTCTGACCAGATTTATGGTAGCCTGTTACAGTAAAACTCATAAAAGGTTTTTTATAATTAAACCCATAATGCAACCGAATTTGAAAATGTTAGAGAAATTTTTGAAATTTGAACTATTTTTAATAATGCCCAATACTCTAGCATGTGATTAATTAACACTGAGACGGCAAAATTTTCTTTTCTGTTTACATTATTGATAACATAAATTGCAAATTAAAGTTTTATTCATATAGTTTTTGGATGTTTTTAGTGGAAAAAAATATCTGTTAGTGTCCACCATTAAAAAACACACACGCATCGACTCTTTTTATGGTATTTTGTAACAATTTTTCAAGTAATTTTCGCAATTTTGGCTTGAATGTTTGTGGTTTGTTGTTGTAGAACTTTTCCTTCAGGTAGGCTTGAAGAAAAAATTCTGGAGCCGTCAGATCAGGCGATCCAAGCAGCCATCTCAAGTCACCGTTTTTTGAGATGGCATGGTTCCAAAATTCTACCAGCTACCAGTTCATGTTCTCGCACGAGCGGTGTGACCCGTTTGCACTGTCTTGCTGAAACCATAAGTTTCCATTGTTGCTGTTTGCTAGCACGAGTTTAAAGAGCATACACCAAACAGCTACCGATTTTATTTTTAAATAATAAATATGAGAGGTCCAGATAGTGTGGAGAACATAAAAGTGTATGCAGACCTGTGCAGCAGCAATTCTTCGGTAGGCTTTACACATATGAACGATGAACTGAACAGAATAAAGTTTTTAATCTTACTCGTAAAACTGCAAAATGTATTAGAACCTATCCGTGTGCTAAATGAAAACGACAAGTTTTAAATCAATTAGTCCTGTAATAAACCAAAATCCAGCCGTATCCGAAGAAACTAACTTTAATAATGAAATTAATTGTGACAATTGAATTAAATGGACCAACAAAAATAAAATTTTACAATTACAAATCAAAACATTGAAAAACAAAGTTTGCATTTTTAATTTAAAACAAAAAGTTAAAAATCAAATTAAAAAAAGCGATAATACGAAGGAGTTACGTAAAAAATGAAGTTAGAAAAATGAAGCAAAAATGCAAAATATACATCAAAACAAAGAAATATGGTTCAAAGTATTGAGTATAGGTCCCATTCAGCGTACGATTTCTTACGAAATACACTCGAAGTACCATTGCCGACACGATGGATCGTGTACCATCAACAATTGGCATAGTGTCAGTAAGTTAGAACTGGGCTTACTTAAGGTAAGGGACATGCCGGATCATTTGCAGCAACACGTCCTTTTATTTGATGAAATAAAAATTCGTCCGGATTTAAAATACAGTGGGGTATCTAACGAAAAAGTAAGTCTCGTAGATTTTGGAGAAGGTGAAAAATTCTAGTTCCATCTAAATATAGATTAACAAATGTTAATTTATGGTAAAGGGGCTATTCAGATCGGATAAATTTGTGATAAGTTATTTAGCTACGGATAAGCCAACATCAGTGAAAAACTTAAAAAATTGATTTTAAAAAACATCGATATTGTACACAAACTAGGTATCAGACTGTGTGCAGTAGTTTGCGATTAAGGAGCAAATAATCGCAATGCTTATAGAAAAGTTGGAGTAGATTTAGAAAAGTCGTATTTTAGAGTAAATGACGAAGAATAATTCGCGATTTATGGTATATTTGTCACTTATTCAAATCAATCAGGAACACATTATTAAGCTATTACATTAAATCACCCCCAGTGGCTTAGTTTCGTGGGACGTGTTGATTGAACTGTTTAAATTAGATAGCCAATCGGTCACATGAGTCTGAACAAAATATTGAAGTCTATTTTCATATACACATATACCCAAATACTTTTGAAAAAAATGCTTCCGTTTTTGGATTTAATTTTATAATAGCTAAAATTATGTTAAACCAAAATACTTTCCACTCATCTTGTGTCAATTATATGCCACAGATAATTATTCTTATATTGTAGAACCAGACATGTTAAAATCGGCCACAGAACAACAAAACTCAGAAATGTTTTCTATTCAAAACTGTAATGACACTTTATTGACAGATTTTAACGAAATTACTTTTGTTGACAGCTTTATAAATAAGTCTTGATCTAGTTTATAAGTAGTTTAGATATTTTATTGGATACGTGGTTTTCAAGTTATATAAAAGGCTTCTTTGTAACTCTTCCAAAAAATGTATGATTAAACCTGGTGGAAATTTTACTTTACCTTCAGAATATTTAATTAAGTGTAGAAACTTCTTGAACCCTACGAAAGAACTCTTGGAGAAATCCAAATGAATTTTACTTTGAATTGTCATATATGCATGCAAATTTCTGCTGCTTGTTTTTATTCTAAAAAATTTTGCATTGGAATTACAAAAAGTGAATGATAATGCGAGGAAGAAATCAAAACAAAAATCATCAGATAAAAATTTTAATCGAAAAATGAGAATTTCATTATAATTTTATTTTGTTGATTTTATATTTTTAATTTTCAAAATTTTTAAAATATTGTTAAAATTTTATTTGGTTTTATTCCGCGATATAAAATTAAAATTTCAATATTTTAACCGTTGAACTACTGAATATTTCGAATATCCCGCAAAGTGTGGAAAACGATTTCCAAAAATTGGTTGTTTTGTGGATTTTTTATTTGTTAAGTTCACGCGTGCGTTGATTTTGTTTGTGTAATTAAATTGGAGAAATGGTCATAACGCACATCTCTGTGTTTCATTTGTTGTATAAAAACGAATTAACTGCAAAAAAAAATGTTGGGAAATCTGTCGGGGGGGATTGTGTATCTGTCGTTTTTAAGTAGTGCAAGTCAAAAATTTCGGAAAATCACCGGAAAATGTTTCCGAGAAATTTTTGAGTTTTTCCAAAAATATTTGTTGTATTTTGTTTGATAAGATTGATTTCCAAATTAGAAATCTTTCTAAAATTATTTTAATTCGTCTTGTACATTATAGGATGGAAGCTACTGCCACCAAACCCCGCTTCTCGAGAACAACATTAAAACTCAAATGCTTTCAAATTAAAAATCAAAATGCTAAAATTGCAAAACTTTTTTCAAAAATGTATATGTTTTCTGTAGGTACGTAATATACTAAAATTGAGAACCCCTCAAATTTGCTTTTAGCTTGTTTAGTTTGTTGTCAATAATGCAAAAACGATCATATCGAGTGGCAGGTGATATTTATATTAATTTTTTGACACAACTGTTCTAATCGTCGATGTTTTGACAGAAGAGATGATGATTGTTGGCACTATTGGTCGAATTGGTCCAAATGTGTGGCTAATGGTATCCACGGCTGATATAACTCATCAAAAACTGCGCATTGAATTTATCAATGATCGTTGGTCCCGGAAACATCTCGTAATCCATACAACACGAAAATGTTTAGCAGACTCACTCAGAACTTTAATACCATTTCTAGATTAAACCATGCATATAAGGAGAAATATGTAACCACAAAACCATTTACCTTTATATCCTGTGACATTGTCTATCTGTAGTCGTCGTTGTCGACGAGTTATTGACCCCATTCCATAAAAGTTAGTAGACGACGTGTAAACGCCCATCCCATCTCTGTGATAAATTCTGATAGAGCCGATATCTAATATTTATATATGTACTTCCTTTGTGTTATTGGTAATTGAATTGTGAGAAATATTATGTTGCGCTATGAAAAAAAAATTGTGTAAAGAATTAAATAAGATTTAGGGGTAATAAAAATTAGGAATTTATTTTCAAAATTAGCTGAACCTGATTTAACCAGGAAAGCCAATCAAACATAAAAAAACACATAAATGTAAATCATAATTGTCTCATCCATATCAAATTCACACAAAAAGTATTATCAAGATGGATGTAAATAATTATATTATGTAAATCAAAATTGACATTTAAGTGTCACGAACAACATCAATCAAAAAATCTATATTCTTGACATTTGAGTTAATCTAAATAATATTTTCATTTTTACAAAATATATACTTACTCGTTTATATACATAAATATTGTGCTGGGTTTCTTCAACTTAATTTCTTGTGCCGACATCTTAGGAAAATACATAAAACAACAAAAAAAAATTTTTTTTATGAAATATCATTTTTCTTCTTGTGTTTTAAGCCTATTTCAACCAACCCATATACACACAAACATTGAGTCGCAGTAGCGTAAATTAGATTTTTGTTTACCGAAAAACATGTCAAACACAATAAAATTGGGGACCTAAATATATTTGGTAGCCGAACCGCACTGATGCCATATAAACCTCAATCTCTAAACATATCACAACAAAAACAACAAAATTGATTTTATATTTTATATTCCAATGACCTTTTTTGCTTGAGCCTTATATATTTCACATTTTATTGTCAATTTTAAGTCGAGGGAAAAGGAATTATCCGCACACATCCCAAAATAGATAAATTCTTAATAAAAATCAGATTTTACAAATCTCAGAATCTCTTTAAACCTTATTCCATTTTTGAATATAATATACATAAATGTTTTGGTTCCTATAGCTTGATATGCTTTTGTATTTAGATTAAAATTGCTTTATAAACGACTTATGTATATCGTTAGATCTATAAAGAAGCTTTGGGGGATCCAATTTACTGGTGTATAAATTAATTACGCCACTCGCCCTTTTTTGCTGTTGTTTTACGCAAAACAAAAATCGATTTGCTCCCGTGGTGCATCACATTTCCCAAAAAAAAAAAACATTTTTGTTAAGCTACTTATGTAAAAAGCGGAACCCTCCACTGGACGTATAATAAATGAATAGCACATAAATTAAAATAAAATAAAAATTAAATGAATAATTTAATAAATATTTTCATGTTTTTTCTTAATTTTTCTTGAACTTTTTCTTGGGTTCTCATTTTCCCGTTACTTCTATAAAAATAAATAGAATTTTTTGTCCAAGTATTTTAAATTAAATTTCAAATTCATCTCAAAAGTTTTTTTTTTTTCGGGGAACAGAAGCAAAAAATATTATACGAAAATAGAAATAAACAAATAAACAAAAGAAAATTGAAAAGCTTTCATATAAAAAAAATAAATAAACCATAAATATAATTTAGAAATTAATAAATTATTGTTGGTGTTGTGTCATTGAATCATTTTCACTATCCCAAAATAATGAAATTATGGAGGGATAAGTACTGCAATCGAAAATTGGTGTTCCGTGTTTTTATGTTTCTCGACCAATTAAATATCGAAGCCACCTTTACCTCTGACAACCAACCGAATATAAAAATGTCTCGAGTTCAACTATAAAGACTCTATAATTTTGGCTTAAATTTGATTGCCAACCATTGGAGAATTTTTCAAGAAACATGATATTTCAATTAAAGAACAGTAAATCAATAAAGTTAGGTCAAATATGGATAGTACGTTCATTATTAATCGTGGTCAGTATTTATTTTACAAGAAAAAATTAGCTTAAACACCTATTTACCTAGGTATACCTTTAACGTTAACTGATATCAGCGCCTAGTACATTTAGCCGCCTAAAATTAAAAACATTTCTTGCCTACTAATCATAGTATTTCGATAATTTAATAACGTTATCAGTTCGGCACAAACGTCAATGAAGTATGTCCTTACTTTGTCTTAGATGTCGTCATTATATTTAGGACAAATTTCATTCGTCTGCGAATGCGATAAAATGTGATAAAAGACCGATAAAATTAGTAAAATGCGAACAATTTGTCTAAATTGTTCAATTAAATAAGCAATACGAGATTACACTACTCGCCGCAAGTGGCAGATCTATCACAAAAGAGATTTTATTTTGTTATTTAATTACCAGCGGAAATTTTTTCTTCATTTTGTATCACTTTTTTCACTAAATAAAAATATTAAAAGTGATCCTTAGATCAGTGATTTTAAAATAAAATTTGAACACAATTCTACGATCTGTTCGTGCTGGACTAAACTGGCCATTTCATAACCAATCCTTATGAAAAATAGTGTCTGTATATTTTACACAACATAAATTTTAACCTTTGGGGAACTATGGATTAGAATTTTCACTAGAATTTTATGATTTTCTGCTGCCATATAAGTTTGTTTCAGAATTTGGCTAATATCTCAAAAAACTTCTACTACTAACCAAAATTTTCAGTTGTTTTTCTAACAGCGTAGGTCATACTGAGACTACGTCATGGAAAATTTGAAGAAAATCTATGGATTAGAATTTTCACTAGGATTTTTTGATTTTCTGCGGCCATATAAGTTATTTTAAGAATTTGGCCAATATCTCAAAAACTTTTACTAGTAACCAATACTTTCGTTTGTTTTTCTCAAAGCCTAGGTCATACTGAGACTACATGGAAAATTTGGAGAAAATTAATGGATTAGAATTTTCACTAGGATTTTTTGATTTTCTGCGGCCATATAAGTTATTTTCAGAATTTGGCCAATATCTCAAAAACTTACACCAGAAACCAATACTTTAAGTCGTTTTTCTAATAGCGTCGGTAATACTGAGACTACCTGGAAAGTTTGGGGAAAATTTATGGATTAGAAGTTTTACTAGAAATTTTTAGATGTTCTGTGGCCATATAAATTATTTTCAGAATTTGGCGAATATCTCCAAAACGCTCACTAGTAACTAAATGATTCGGTTATTTTTCTAATAGCGTAGATCATACTGAGACTACATGGAAAATTTGGGGAAAATTTATGGATTAGAATTTTCACTAGGATTTTTTGATTTTCTGCGGCCATATAAGTTATTTTCAGAATTTGGCCATTATCTCAAAATCTTCCACTAGTAATCAAAACTTCCGGTTGTTTTTTTAATAGCGTAGGTTATACTGAGACTACCTGGAAAATTTGGAGAAAATATATGGATTAGAATTTTCACTAGAATTTTTTAGATTTTCTGCGGCCATATAAATTATTTTCAGAATTTGACCAATATCTCAAAAATTTTCACTAGTAACCAATACTTTTTGTCATTTTTCTAATAGTTTTGGTTATTCTGAGATTATGTAGAATATTTGGGGAAAATTTATGAATTAGAATTTTTTGATTTTCTGCGGTTATATATGTTATTTTCAGTTTTTGACCAATATCTCAAAAACTTCCACTAGTAATCAAATTTTATATTATATTTCTAACAACGTAGGCCATACTGAGACTGCATAGGAAATTTTGAGAAAATTTATGTATTAGAATGTTCACTAGAATTTTTTCGATTTTCTGCGGCCTTATAAGTTATTTTAAGAATTTGGTCAATATCTAAAAAATTTCTTCAAGATTTCATATACCGAGTTCTTTTACTTTGAAGACCTATCAACTGCCATTTTAAAAATCATTTTTAATATTTTATTCCGCTGAGATGTTTTATTTAGTGAAAAAAGTGATACATAATGAATAAAAAATTTCCGCTGGTAAATAAATAACAAAATAAGTTTTCTGTTGTGATAGTGTTGTCACTTGCGGCAAGTAGCGTAAACTCTTATTTTCCGCTGTCAAATATCCTCTATCTTGTACAGCATATGAAAGTTTTATTATGTTGTCCCGCTTCTGATATTGATTTTATACAGGGTGGTTGAGACCAAATGTTACTGACTTCACTCTGCTGTCATTTGTGTAGTTGTCATTTTCGCGCGTTAATTTTTGACAGATTAAAGTTTGGTTAGTTGTTTACATGTGGTCAACAAATAATTGTTCTAAATTAATATCTTCACAAAAAAATCGTAATGGAATTCAAACGTAATAGTGTAATTGCACTGTATTTGCGTGGAAATTCACAAACAGCAATAGTTTGTCAGCTCCAGCATTTGAATGTGAATAAAATGTTTGTGTATCGAACCATAACTCGATACAACGAAACTGGTAGCATTGCTAAACGCAACAGAGGCGGTCCTAAAAAGACAGCAACATCAAAAGAAATGATACGAAAGGTGAAGAAACGAATCCAACGAAATCCTCGTTAAAGTGCCAACCAATTAGCCACACGTCTACATGTTTCACGATACAGCATTCAAACCATATTGAAAAATTAACAACACTTGAAGCCCTACAAGATACAAAAAGTTCAAGATCTTACGGAGGCAGAAAAAAAAGTTAGGCTTGAAAGAACACGAGCATTAAAGGCCTTGGCCGAACGTGATGAGATTCCAAAAATTGTCTTTTCTGATGAGAAAATTTTCACCATTCAACAGTATGTGAATAAACAAAATGATCGTGTTTGGTTAGAGCACAAGTCCAACGATAATTTGAACACAAGAGTTGCCATGCGCAAGCAATCATCAGCTTATGTTATGGTTTGGGCTGCAGTGACTGCAGATGGACGCACTCCTCTGGTTTTCATAGGATTCGGCACCGTCACACAAAGCTCGAGCGACACAGGAATTTTTACAAAATTGCGTTCCGCGTCTGATTTTGTCGAAAGAATGGCCACCATATTCACCAGACTTGAATCCCATTGATTTCTCCATATGGTCCATTTTGGAGAGTAAAGTGTCCACTAAAAAATACGAAAGTGTTGATGCATTAAAGTCAGCAGTTGTTCGAGAATGGAATAAAATTCCGCAAGCCCACGTTCGGACAGCATGCAATGCTTTTTATGGAAGGCTGAATCAAATAATCAGAGCCAAAGGAGGTCATATTGAGCAGTAACATGTTTTTCATAAAATGTAATATGTTTTCAACATATTCCATGAAATTTCAATAAAAAATAATCAAAATTAAAAAAATTACAGCGTTTTCATTTGGTAACACTTGGTCTCAGCCACCCTGTATTTTGCTATGAGATTTACATTTACTGGACCAGTTTCAACCTCCTATCTAGGATCCGTGATATTCATATATGGCAAAATGCGACAATTCACCGATAAAATGATTAAAATGCGAACAATTTGGAAGGTCAAGGATTTATTATGAAAAATCTAGACTGTGACCCCTCTTCTGAGATTGATTTTATTTTTAGATATTGAGTTTTACAATTTTGCTGGGTCAGTCTCATTTTTATAATTGCTGGGTCAGTTGTGATATCCAGATATGGTAAAATGCGAAAATATACCTCGAGAGTCAAATAAAGTCGAGAAATGCATATCTGTAATTCCTACCCTAATTGTGGCGAGAGTATATACCACTCCGTTATCTTTTAAGCCACGGTACACATAATACTAAACAGGGTTGCAGAATCGTGATACCTTTACCTTGATAATAATATCAGATGTAAATCTAATCTACTTACTCAGCAAGTCTCATAAAGTTCTAGTAAATTCTACCTACCCTAATGGGACCAACTACCATATTCCAACTAATTTAATTTATTTGTTAGTAATTCAATAAAACATCAATAAACATTTCTAAATTTGCAAATCATTTTAAGGATATTTTTTCATAAATAGCAGCGTTATAAACATTTAAATATTATATTTAACGTTCAAATTGCGTAGAAATTTAATATTAAATGTGAAAATAATTTGAGAACCCCATTAAAATTGAAAATATCCCAATTTCACCTAAAAATCCATTAGGAGGAGGCTATAACAGACGAAAATTAAAGATATCAAATGGACTAGATCCTAACAGAAAATAAAATAATATTATACAACAATAATGAAATATAAATAAAAACTATAAAACGGATCGTTGGGAGTTTCTTTTT
This sequence comes from Nephrotoma appendiculata, assembly GCA_947310385.1. Lineage (NCBI taxonomy): Eukaryota > Metazoa > Arthropoda > Insecta > Diptera > Tipulidae > Nephrotoma > Nephrotoma appendiculata. The sequence continues at coordinate 323,645,714 of OX371224.1, read as the reverse complement.
ACTGCTTAATGTATATGTTCCACAGCCATTCCCTCAAAAAGACGATAATACTAAAAAAAAGCTATAAAATAAAATAATTCCTCACCAACCAACGAAATCAAAACCAAAGCAAAAATGAACAATGCAAAACGGTCCATTTTGGTGTTGTGTTGTAATTTATATAGATATATAAAAAAAAAATCACACAACCCCCCCCTCATCACACCACCACCCCCAAATTATTATTTTTCCTTTCCCCTATTGTGTTTTGTTCTATTTTCTAAATATACCATTTAAATTTAAATATTTCTTTTCTTTTCTTAAGATTTATTTTTTCTATACATCTTAAATAAAATGTAAAAACCATTTGGTGTTGTTTTATTTCATTTTTAAATAAACATAAAAAGGTTTCTTCAGATTAGTGTCAAATGATTTTTTTTTTTTTTATAAAGGCGAGGGTTGATTTTTATTGTTACATTTTATGGTGCTTTTTTTGTTTTAACTTTTTACTTCTTGCATTTTGTTCGTTAAATTTTTGTATATTTCCTGCCCTTTCCCTCTCTAGTAAGCTCCAGCATATGTAACCGACAAGCTTACAAAATTTGATATTTAAATTTTGATTTTGAATAGAAAATTTTTATATTTTTTGTTTACGCAGAATGTTAAATTCAAAACCGTAGCTTGCAGGCCAAAATTTTAATGAAAATTCCTTGAAATTGGAATTATTTTATTGAATCGCATTTTGTGAGCAGATAATAAAGGCCGGCTTTGGTGTATCAACATGAGCCATAGAAGAACATAAACAATATAAAAATTTAATTTACTTTCTATAGAATTCGAAGAAATAGAATTTTTCAAATTTTTGATTTATTAATCTGTGTAATTGGATTTTGAATAATGATATCGTATTTTGTGGTTATTAAAATATTTTATAACTATATGAATGAGATCTGACCGCAAAAACTAATAACTAAATAAATAACTTTTCAAAATAATTTAGACTATACATAACTAAAATTAGTATAAATTTATTTTTCGTTTCAGGTAAGTGTGACACAAATATTTCTTATTTCCAAAGATATAAGAATTTATATGATGCATACATTTTCACTGCAAATCTGGTAAGTTACCTCTAGAATACGTAAAACTGAATATTTAAAGCAGGATAATAAAAAGGGTTGTGACCATTGTGGCCAAAACACATTTGCTTGGCTACAACTTTTTTTAAATCTTAAATTAGAGCACAAACCAACACAATACCGAAATAAAATTTCGTGACATGCAGATTCTGTTAAATCATCCACTTCAACCCAACCTAACCTAAGCATAACACGACCAAAACAAATAGATTTATTTTATCTAGTATACATAAAGTAATCATATAACATGTTTTTACAATCAAGTTAGTTCACTTACCAATTTTTCGTACACATTTTCTAACGAATTTTTAGTCTTTTCGGTGAACTAACTACGAAGGAAAAACTTTTTTGGTACTCTATGATTAATGCACCTATTCCTACCCGTGATCCGTATCAGAGCAATTGTTCAATAATTTGTGAAAATTACACTACATAACAGATTTTATCAGAATTTTCCTCAAACTTCAGTAAAAATGGAATAACACCAAGCTTCTATTTATATCGTTAATAAAAAAAAGAAGCAGATAAAAATAATCTGGGTGAACCCCAAATCAAAATTTATTAAAGGAACAGTGGACTCGGGGATATGACCTGCTACATAAAATATTTAAAGATGGATGACAATTCTTTTAATTTTATTGTCCACAAAATCTCGCCGTTAACTAAATGACAGGAAACACACTTACGAAATTCAATAAGTATGGAGGACAGACTTCGCCGCACTTCGCTTTCTATCAAAATTAATTCACCTCGTATTCTTGAATTAATATTTTTGTGGTTTTGTCCAATTGTGTTTGGTCGCCATTATGAATAAGCAATATATCAAATTTATCAAACATACCTGCATGAGGCTAAATATGATTTTTTTTTTATAAAAATGATATTTTTATAAAATATGCATATTACACTATCAAAGAAAATTGATAAAAATGTTTTATAAAACACCTTTGTCAAAGATCTTTTATAGTGTAATTACGGCCTAAAAGATGAAGAGGCTCTTGTCAAATATTCCCAAGTGGAGAAAGTAGAGTAAAATTGTAAATATAACTTCATGGGATGTAAAAGCTAAAGGGAGAGAAAGAAGAGAAAGAGCGAGTGAGAAAAGAGAGAAAGAAAGAGATGGAAAGAAATAGAGAGAGATAAACAGAGAGAGCAATAGAGAGAGAGAGAAGTCTGGAAAATCCACGTTTCTCCTTGATTTATGTACAAAAAAGGGAGAAGGAGGTCTTTAGAACGCCAATATTGTTCTCGGTGTTCATGTTAGCCCTCCATACTGTTAAAGTACTAGCACCAAAAATCCGCTAAGAAACGTACTTTGGCTCTTTGCTAAGCCGAGCACCCTCCATTAATGTTGAATACCATCTGAGTCATCCAAATTAATTTTTTTTTTCATTGATAAAATTTTCAACTAAATAATCTAGGGCTTTGTGTTAGATCAAAGCTCAGATTTTCTTTCATAGTTCGGTAGATTGTGTTTCGAAACACATTTTGGCCTTAATCACCCCGAGTGTTTCATCTGAACTTATCTTTTTGTTGATCCTCCAATTTTGTTAGTGTAATAATTTGCAAATGGCATTACTTTTCAACAAAACTTATCACTAAAAATTAATTCTAAATTTGCTCTGAGCTAGTCAAATGATCAAAAGGCTACTGTGGTTTTATAGTTATGAAATAGAGAAATTTTGAAAAATCAGTTTTTTTTTCGATAAATAATTAAAGTAAGTACCCATTTTGTTTCATAAACCAGCATGTCCGAACCTAGATAATTTATGAATTAAAATTTTACGTTTTACGTTTAAGTTTCGCTTAACTTTAATTTAAGAATCTGTTTGGTGGCATTAAGAAATTTACAAATTTAACTGTTTCATGAAAACTAAGACTTTTTATTGATCGTGAGAATATGGCATTTGAACTTAGACGAGATATCATTTTTGTAGAGTCAAAATAATTTTTCTGAGCCAAAATATATTCAACCTACACGATTTTTTGTTTGCTGATTTTAGGAGCCAAAATAACTGATAATTCGTTATTAATTAATGTTCCTATTTTAAGAGGTGACCAGGTTAAATAAAATTTTAATATACTCTCTATACATTCAAGGGGGGTCGTATTACCAACACGAAACTGCACCAAGAATAATAATAGATTTGTTTTTCCAAGATCTTACAGCATGGCTAACACACTTTTCTCTCAGAAACAAAGCCATATGGAAATCTGGACTCACCTGGGAGGGTCTTCTCAAAACCAAACTAATAACATATAGTAATGAGCGTACTTTGTATGGTTGATGTTTTTGTGGTGCCCCTTTTTGCTTTTGTATCGCCAAATTCGTAAACAAGATTTGGAATTTATTATTTCTTGATCTTCAAAAGTCTGTTTTGGCTTAATTGATTAATTTAATCAGTGGCTGATTTTATTGACTAGATGGCTGGCTTATAATTGGCTTGAAAGTATTGGTAAATTTTACTGTCGTCTATTGTTGTGAAAAATGAATGTTATATCAGCCTTCTTATAACTTTTATGGCTTCATCGTGGGAAAGTGTTATTGCAATTTATTTCGGCTTGATTTTTTACCCGCAGCCCTTATACATACTATTTTTGTTGACTATATTGGACACTCAATTGTACTGCATGAAATTCGAACTGGTTTGAGGCAGAGTTTTCATACCGCTATCGGGAACAGGCCTTAGTTTGCTTACCTTGGAAAGGACCATCTACCTTATGATCCTACTCGAAGGAATAATGTTATACCAGTGATAACACTTTATACAGTTCTCAATATTTGACTGTTATTCAATATATTTGACTGTTAAAATTTATTACATATTGATGATTGAGCTTAATAATTTTACTGAACCTATAAATTTAGACGATCTGCATGACCAATATATGAGACTATAAGCTAAACAATATTTTGTTGCGTTCAACTATATTAATTTGTCAATTAAGCACCCGTATCATCAATGTTATGATCACGTGCCTGAACCGTACCAGTTATAATAAATCAAATAAATAATTCTTCAAGCGATGGTAGATGGTAGAAAGAGTCGATTAACATGCAACCAAAATAAATTAAATTATTTTCAGAGAGTATGCATTTGGTAAAGAAATTGCCTCAAAGAGGCAATTTCCAGCGGCCAATAAATTGCCCCATTCACCCCTGTAGAGACCTCTCATCTTGTAAAATAGGAAAAATAGTCGTTAATGAAACTAATGTTTTAGCTGCTTACCTAAGAACGAATCAAATTCACAAAAGCTAAATATTGGTTTCCTGACCTTGTTGAAGTTAGCCGAATGTGAAAAAAACGATAATCCAGATAGTGTCTTGACTACCGCAGCCGAAAGTTAAAAAAATATAGAGCTAATTTCAGTACATTATCTCATCAGACCCACTCCATAGTTTTAATCAAAATTTACCTAGAACCATATGCCTTGAATTGGCATATAGCAAAATCGATGTCCATTTCGCAAAATCTCGAATGACGAAAAATTTGATCAACAAAACATGGGTAAAAAAATTTCAAAATTTTACCCTTATAATTTCATCAGACCTATCCCAAACATAAAAGAAAAATCTACCTATATAGTCATGGACTATCGAATCGGCATAGTCAGAATGGGGTCCATTTGGAAAAGTCTCGAATGTTGGACGATTTTATCGAGAGAAGATGTACATACCCAAAAATCAGACTTATCCCAAACCTATAATCAAAAGCTACGCATGGTCATAGGCTATGCACGATTTTATGAACAAAGCATTAGGAGAAAAGTTTCACCCCTCCAATCACATCACACTAACCCCAAACCTATACTGAAAATCTACCAATCATCATAGGCCATCAAATTGACATAGTAAGATTGGTGCTTATCTGACAAAGTCTCGATTTAATTTTATCAACCAATCATGGCGAAAATTAAAATCTCACCCTTATAACCTCATCAGATACACCCAAACCTATACTAGGTTGATCAGTAAATTTTGTCGTTCGTTCTATAAGAGCGATATTAGGTTCGTCGTTTAATTTTCCTAAAAATGGTACCACTTTTTCACTCATTCGTATAATAACAGCTGTTCAAAGTTGACGTGTCACAGTATTTTTTACAAGGAAAAAATTGGATATCGTGCAGTGATAAAATTCTTATTTTTGGAAGTTTACAGCACCAAAACTACTTCATGAATGATTGCGTTAAACGTATATACGCACTCTTCACCTTTAATTAAAATAGTATAAAGATGGGTAGATGACCTTGGGATCTCATTAGGCAAATTATTCGGTTGAAATCCTTAAATGGTTTCCTTCCCTCCTAAAGAACCAAATTACAATCCTCTGGCAAAACACAGTTATGTTCATCATATCAATGCAAACAATTTATTTCGAGACAACGTCGGGTGAATCCCGCAAGACTTAAATCAACACTTGCCAAATTCGAGCATATGAGCCTTTTCTGCTATATCACATCTACCACGTCACCATGAATTCACTACACAAAAGTTCTCGGCTACAAGAAAGTAAGACAAATTAACGATTTCGTAGAGAATCGATCGTAATTTATTCAAATTTAATGTGCATTTAGTGTGTGTGATGAAATGTACCAGCTACGCAGGCAAGAAACCTATTACCGAATTTGCGCCCTACGCGACGAAACGTTACGGTCCATAAATCAAGCTCGCTCAATTTATGACTGGTATTTAACACATTTCATGCAAGCACACCGGAGTTAGATGACATTTTGCCACGACATGACTATTCTGACTCGATTTACGTAATTACTAAAGCCAAATTATTTATATTTAGGTTATTTCGAACGTCAATCATTAAGGTTTCTGTAAGTTCGCTAACAGTATTGCTCAGACTTTTGTTCAAGAATCAGAATGTCACTTGAAATCAATCACAAACAGTTCTGATAACCCTGTTGAACCTAAAGTTCCTCTGAGAAGTGTTTACTAGAGACCCACATAATTTGTAATACTACCTCGCGATCTGATTTATTGTGATATGTACCAAATTCCCCGTAAACCTTACTGGGAATACGAGAAGCAGTACAAAATGAACTGCGAAATGCTTGTACGCCGAACAAGTTTATTATCAATATTTGCTAATCCAAGTCCATCCAATGGCCATCCAATTTTTTGGCAAAGTCTGTCTTGCGAGTCAGATCTCGCAAGGAATTATTTTACTATAGATATGGATTTAGTCAATTTGGCAATGACATAAAGAATGTGAAAAATAGTTTAATGATATTCTTTAAATCCAATGCCGCTATTCTAGCTTTCCCTGGAAATTGAGAATAGAGGAAAATATTTCAATGACATTTTAATTTGAATTGTATTTTTCTGGCGTACTTTGGAATTAGAACGATGTGAATACATATTTGGAAAACAAAGTTAAGTGGTAAAATATTGTTCGATAAAATTTTTATAGTGAAAAACAATTCTCAATTTAACTTTAGAAATGTTTACACGAAACGCCAGAAAAACACAATTAAAACCAAAATGCTCTAAAAATTATTGATTTCCATATCTCGATAATCCATCAATATACTCCAACGTGGTATTTCAAGGATAGGTTCTAGTAAGTGTATATAGCAAGGAAGATACGCTGAGAAAATGGTACCTTTTTTGCTTTCTTTATCTTGCTTATGACACCTATCACAGCGTCGGTATTTTTTATTTTTTTTGTTTAACTGGCCGGAACCAACAGGGTTCCGCACTCAATACATAAATGCTCCGTGGCGCAAACCAGGGAAGCTATAATTTTTGGCAATCTGAAAGAGTTGGGACCAAGGAATAGACTGCAGTTGATTCTTAGCAATGTAACGAAAATTGGATTCAAGGGATCGTATCCCTGCACGACAGCGACAAACGTAATGCTTACTGTCATCCTTATTCCCCAAACAGTAGCCACATAAAGTGGTTGGATTTCACCCCATCAGAATAATATGTTTTTTTAAACAATGACACGATAGAATCGCGACGAGGATTCTTATAGTTCTTCTTTAAGACAATCGCATATTTAGCTATTAATAGTGAGCCTTTATTGCTAGAGCAAGCTTGAAATATTAGTTTTAATTGTTGCCTTGTCACTAAGGTAACAATTCGGCACCGATTAGTTTTAGCTCTGAACCAGCTTTGGCTCTCGATTAGCGATTTTGTTTCCTATTATTTTACAGCAAGCTGGCACTTGCACAAACGTGAGAAAAGAAAAAGAAAATTGAGAATGTGTTTACATTCTCTAACGAATCAACCAAAGAGGGATGAATCAACAAATTGAGCACCGCCTTGTTAGTGCATAACACAAATTTGTTGTTTGGCTTAAAATTCAAAAGTATTTACTACCACTAGGATAAGCAAATATTTGCAATGAATTCAAATGATAACCAATATAGCTTCTGATGATCTGAGGTTAAAAATCGCAAACGGTCAAATCGCAAAACATCAGGATATAAAACTATACCAATTAAGGCCGTTTGATCGCCGATTGACAAGACTTGTCCACTCTGAAAGCATGTTACTGAGGGGAGTTAAATACAAAAAAATTAAATATGTTTCAAACATTTAAATGACAGACTGATTGGACGAAAACTATTCAGATCGGTATTGTCAGACTTAACTTTAACTGCTTTGGGTATAAATACAAATCTATTCCTGATCCAAAGCTGGGAATAAAACCGAATGCCACACTGGCTTTCAACGGATAGAGCAAATGATTTTTTTATATCGGATAACTATATTGCAACAAAGCAGGGACACTTGGGATTCAAAGAGAACAAATAATACTAATGTACAGTGATAATAGACTGACCGGCCACGGTAGCATTGAGATCAACGGTATCCAGGGAAATAAACAGAGAGAAGAAGCTCCATACCTGCTTTGATTGTCTACCATTAGGTAGTCAGAGAGAATCAAGTTGATGAATACCATTCTAAGTCAAAAATGTATTGAGCCTAGTGAGATCTTTGATTAGATCTAAAGTTTTTATTGTAAGCCTTTTGCGCCTTTAGGAAATTGTCCCAGTCGACCTGAAGGTTCGTTCTCCTTTCTGTATTTTTTTAATTTCGTGGCAGTTTTGTTAAAACGTTTTCAAAGCAAAGCACCTACTCCATTGAATGGACTGGTCCTCAAGGTTAACATAATTCCGCATTGATCATAGTATCGTCATTTGATAAACCTTGTTAACTCTAGCCCAATTGTAAAAAATTCTGATGATTTGAACAAGATGATGAATTTAACAAGAATCCAATAACCATTTTGTATGATCTTAATTCTAATCTTAAGTTTAAGAAAACCAAGAAAGTCAATCTTTGTTGAAAATTTAATCTTCACAGAAAAAAATAAAAATTTTCTATGGAATCTGATACTTTCGGTACACAGATCTCCACCACATTTCGTATGAATCTCTCAAATTATGGAAAAAGTTTTACTTTGACGTTTGATTCCAAATAGTTAAACCGCTTTGACTGTTGCCGAATATTGAAATATGCCGAATACTGTTGTGAATGCCGAATATTGGTTTAGTAAATTTTTTTGATGAAAATTCGTTATTTTCCGGTAAAATTTATAAAAATTATCTGAACATGTTTTGTTTGAAACTTAATTTATCATTTATTTATGAATCTAGCAATTTGTAGAAAAAGCTTATGTATGCAGTGTCATCATGATCAATCAATTCGTCTGAACAGTACAGGGCGAATCTTTGCTGAAAACCAGTTTTTTGAAAAATGTCGATTTTGCTTATATTTTGGAACACTGATCTGAACGGGTATTGTTGCAAATTTAATATATAATCTTTTAGATTTAATGGTTTTCTTGTAAATGACGTAACTTTCAAAATATTTGTAAAAACGAAAAAGAATGTAAAACCTTATGTAGTTTTATCCTTATCAGTCAATCATATCCGCCTCTGCTGTACTGAGGCAAGATTTTGTTGAAAAATTATTTTTTTGTCAAAAGTCCTTTTCGCTTAAATTTTGAAACCTGATGTAAACCGATATCATAGTGGCCATAGTGGTGCATAGTGGTTTCTCTCATAAATGATATAATTTTCCAAATAATTGCAAACAATCCAAAAGTTCTAATGGAGGCTGCGAGTTTAGGGTTACCATCTTCAACCAAAAATAACTGGGATTCCCAATTTATGTGAATAAATCAAGTATGAAGTTTTATCCCGATCAACTTCGAAAGTTAAACTTCTTACAAATTCATTAAACGGTCAGGCGCTCTAGGTGTACCTAAATCTACATTGAAACCAGTATGACCATTTGTTGGTCTTTAATGCCTATTAACTCTATCACGATTGTAAAGAAATTCTGATGGAGAAACGAATGGTGGTCTGGCGATCTTAGTTAAACTGCGCATTACATTAAATATAATTCCGTTAAATATAACCTTATTTTGAAAAAAAAAATGAGATTGGGATATGTTGCTGTAATTTTGACAGTTCAATCGGCTGAAAGTTTTTTGAATGGTCCGGGACTCAATAAAAACCAAAAATCCCTATTAATGCTGCTATAGTCATTTGATACACCTTAATGCCTAATAATTCTAGCGTGCGTTTAAAGATTACGGGGTTGTATTTCTCCACATTACGATAGTCTTATTTTCTGCAAATTCATTGAATGAGAAATTCTGATGGGGGGGCTACGAAGATGTAATTTAACAAAATTATGATAGATGAAGTTTTTGCAAATTCATTGTATTGTTTGGCGCGCTAGGTTAATCTAAATATACATTGGTGCCTTTTTGGCTATTTGAAAAGCCTTGCCAACTCTAACACAATTTTAAAAATTTTCTTATTGGACTATACGAGGTATGTGACGAATTGATTTTAATGAATTTGCAAGAAATTTAACTATCTAGGCTTGAGTTGGCAGGCATTAATCTCTATCAAAAAGAAATTGTGGCATCAATGCATATTTAGGTTGATATTGAGCGCCGAACCATACAATAAATTTGCCAGAAACTGAACAATCGAAATTTTGTCAAATTACATCCGTAGCCTCATCCAAATTTCTTCCCAGCTGCGAATAATGTTCGGCATAAAAATATTAATCAACATTGACGGATTTGCTTATTTTCGGCAAGCCATGGACGCTATCTGCTTTACCATTTACTTTCACTTTCGGCTGTTGGTGTCTAGAACCAATGATATTTCTGTCTGATTGCTAGAACAATTGCGTTACTTCTTCAAATCTCAATAAAACCATGTTATGGTTATTACAGTTTAGTTAATCTAATAAAAATGAACGTATTCCATATTTTGCTGTTATCAAACAAAAACTTAAAAAATTGCAATATATATATAAAAAAGTGTACGAAAGTGCACTCAATGTAATTTCAAATTTATCTAAAAACCAAATATCACTCCATTAAAACATTTTTATACCATTTTTAATAATAATTATTTATTTTGTGAAAAATAGCATTTCAATTTTATTTTCCAACTCTCGATGTTGGTAAGTGGTAACCAACATTATCAAAAGCCATTTTCAAATACCATAAATAAGCAAATTACGGCAAATACAAAAAAAAAAAATAGGAAAATCAAATTTAATGAAAGTAAAAAAAATCGTTTACTCATCAGAACGAGAGAGTAAAATTGTAAACGTTGATGAAAAAATACTTTTATTTTTAATAAAATTATTATTTTTCATTCAATGGTATTTTGTGTGTGTGTGTGTGTGTGCTTTAGCACTACCAGCCCAGCACATAGACCCACCCATGAATGTATATATTTTTTTCGTGATTGAAATTAGTTCAAAAATAAAATTTTTGTTGATTTTTTTATTTTATTATATTCATCCTCCGCGCACCACTTAATCATGATAGATTCGTATTGAGATTGGCAGTTTGCCTGCCCCCACCCCCTCTTTCTTAAATCTGGAATCAAGAAATTTTTGTTTTTTATGATTTTCGATTACGTTTTATTACATTTGGAATATAATTTGTTATTATTAGTAATGTTTTCGATTTCTTTATCTTTCTGCGATTTCTTCATCCGCGTCTTATTATTAATATTTTTTAAGCTTATTAAAATAATTTTTATATTATCCGTAATATAAATATATTTTTGCTGGTGTGCTTTTATGATTTGGCAACTTGCAATAAAAATGAAATTAAATGTCTATTAAAAAATTCATTAGATAATTAAAATAGAACACACAGTGTGTATTGAGATATGCTGCTGAATATTTTATAAACAGCTGCATCGTTTTCAATATATATATACGTTATGTACGTGAACTTTTTAAAACTACTCAAAACTTTCTTAAAAACTTTATTTGTTCCGATTATATTTCAAAATGCAGTAATTTCTGCGAATATCATTAATATTTTTTTTTTGTATTATATTTAAGATGCTGGCAAAGATCAACATATAATAGAAAAATATTAATAAATTTTCTTAATAAAATCGCCAACATATAAAAATTATGTTATACATTTTTGATATATATTTCAATTAGTCATTTTCTTGCACAATATTTTTTGGCAGCCAAATACGTCTTGAACCTCATAAAAAATATGTCCGATTGGTTTTTGGCAAATATTTGCGAGAGGAAATAAATTAGGCGCTAAATTTTAAAACGAACCATATGATTATCGTTTTCAATTTATTTTGTGTGTGTGTGTGTGTTTGTGTGTCCTACTTGTCGCCATACCAAAAAAGCACTAACAGAAAAAGAAATCCGGACATGGTATTTTCAATTTTTCTTGTCGCTTGAAAAGAGATAAATTGTTATTATATTTTGATTAGTCGAGTAAGTTATGGAATTTATAGCGTATAGTAGAGCGTCGAGTCCTTGCATAGTTTTTAACTTTAATGGACCGGAAAATATATGAAACTGTTAATTTGGCAAATTTTATATAAACTGTATATAAATTTGATAGAAAAATTGTTGGTCTGATTTTTGCATATAAAAAAATTTGCAATTTAAGGGCTGCTCGATGTTGGCGTAATTTTGTATTGTTTGTTGTGCTCTCCGTTAGGTGTCAACTCAAGAAAACGTAAAGGTGTGTCGGACACGCTTACTTTTGTGTCAAAACAACATTCTCAAGTGTGTAACATTCAACATTGGCCCTTATATAAAAGGCTTAGTAAATTTAATTTTTGAGTAGTCCTCTAAACTCGGGGAAAAAAACAGTAAAAAAAAACAATTTAAAAAAAATTTATTTTGGTATTTTTAGAATCCTAGTTAGCCCAGTTACATCTTATCATCACGAACACACTCGGGTGTGCGTGGCCGTATTTCCCGTAATAAAGTTAAAATTACCGTTGTCATGATTTGTATTGTAGATATAAATTATTTTTGTAGTGTCCACTTTCTCAAAACAGTGAAATGAAAGTATGTAGTAACGGTAACTCAAGTTTTATGTATTTCAAGACCATTTTGTTGTGAAAATTCATAAAATACTTAAAATTTAATATTTATCCACAATTTTCTTTAATTGTTTTTTTCACTGAGTGTAAGGAAAAACTTAACCTACACCCGGGTGTTTGTACTTCCGTTGACGAAAGGCGGTAAAATGCTCATGTTAGTACAGTGGAAACTGTATAAGTTGGACACTCACGGTTCCGTAAAAAATGGCCAACTTATAAAGGTGCCCAACTTGAAAAGGTTTTAAACAAAAATCAAAATCAACAGCTTAAGCAATAAATTTTTTGATGAAGAATAATTAAAAATGCAAGACAAAATCGTCCAACTTAGGCAGTTGGTGCAAGACAAAATCGTCCAACTTAGCCAGTTGACCAACTTAAAAAGGTGTCCAACTTAACAGGTTTGACTGTACATAGGCTAAATGATTTTAATCAGATTGCCACCGATCGTTTGTAAGCAGCAATTCAGGATCACATTGGTCACGGCACGAACTCTGTCGTTAAATTTAAGATGCTGTCGATGATAGTGCCGAGCAACTATTTGACCCTTGGTGACCAGACCAGTAAGGTATTATAATACCAATATGTAATATATTACATACATTATTAAAATTAGCCAGAAGTAGTATACATCCTTTGAGTTGCAGCTCAAAATGGGACTGATTCATTTTCACATCAAGTATTTTAGATACATTTAGTGTGATTCCCGGATCAGGAAATGATGCGCATGAAATTCATCCACCATCCAATGAAATCAGAACTAAATTTATTCAAAAATTAAAATGATTTGTTATAGCAAATTGCTCTTTGTCACAAAGTTTCGGATTCCTTTTGCAAAAATCTCGAATAGAAACACCTCCCAATTCTCCTTGCAATTTATTTTGCTTTCAATACCATTTGCGTATTCTTCCAAGTATTTGATGAAACTTACTTGGCTAATTTGCATTACTGTTGACCTTCTTACGGTTTCATGCTCCTAGGATATCAACCAGCTTTCTATAATGTGTAATCTTCTCTCCAGGCTCGGAGCCTTTAGTTCGACACCCCGTTCCTTAACATAAATGGCTTTGCGCTTCTTTGCTACTAACTTTATAGAGATAAACTGTATAGGTACGTGCGCGTGCGGAAGGAAGGCGCTATTTGCACGACGTGTCTCTGTAATTGGGACAGTCTACGTGAGATTTCTGAGAGAATCGCCAATATTTCTGCCTCATATTGTAGAACAGATTAATATTCCGCGCTATCCATCAAGCATGCGCATCGTGCGAGTCACCAGAAACCAGAAAATCCATTAATATTTGCAGCAGATATGTTGGTCTTAGAGAGAAACTCAATATATCTAAACACATTAAAAATACTCCGATGTAACATTTTGGCTGCTTCCAGAAATCCGACCCGCGACCCCGAATTACAAAGCAAGCACGCTACCTAATCTGAAGGCTCGGGTGAAAATCATTAAAAAATAATCGGCATAAACCTTGTATTTTCTATCACATGCTGATACCTTCTCTATGCATTCATTTTAAGTTTATTCAAAGCAGCAATACAGAATCTTGCTGGTGTACTCTACATTTAACACCACTTGGTATTCCATCTGATCCATGGGATTTGTTCTCCTTCAACGATTGTATAGCTTTCCTTAATTCATATTCCTCGACTGCCTGGACCTCCTCTTCCTCTGGTACTATTCTGGATTTTCCTGGCAAGAGAAAGAAGTTCGGAAAAATATTTTCATAGCATTTTTTTCTAAATTTTATTTTTCTGGCCTTAGCTATAAAGTTTTTGTGGAACAAAAAAATCCTTATTAACTTTGTTTTGAAAATTTTGGAACTAAACTTATTCCTTCAATACGCCAGAAAAATACAATTTGGACAAAAATGCTATGAAAATATTTTTTCCAACTCTCTATTCCCATGCAAAACCAGAATAGTGTCACTGGTCAAACTAGGCTTTTGTTCTATCTGAAAGACTGAGGAATAGGCTTCTAGATTTCCGAGAGTTTATCTGTGAACCGGTTGATCTTGAACCGATCTTTAATCCATATTACTGGTGTATTCTATAGGCCCGGCCTAGATCTGGTGCCGACCATATCACTTTAAAAGTTATTGCCGCAGTGTTCCTTTATAAGTTTACATCCCCGGCTGTGGGACACCAAACGATGCAAATCATAGTAGTGCCTTCGTTTAAAACCGGATCTGGCCATCATTTTTACTATTAATCGGCCATAGTCCGAGATAAGCATTCTCCATTCAAGAGCTCTTCCGTTAATATTCCCACAGTTACCATCAGTTCTCTTACCACCTTCAGGAATTAGCCCCTAAATGCCTCGGTTATGGTTTTAAACGTATTTTTCGCTAAAGAATGTTATTTCGTTTACCTTTTCCCAAATTTCTCCGCGGCCCGGACCTGGATTCGATGTAACATTTTTTCACAGAAGGCCTCCTGAGAACCAAAAACGTTAAGTTCTTGTACCATTTTTGTTCGAAAGTAATAACTATCTTAGCATATTTTTCTATTGTTATCTACTGCATGAGAGGGTTGGCTGTTTTAGTTCTATTTACAGTGCTTGAAAGATGATTTTGTATAGTCGTTTTTGGCCGTCTTAATTTCCTCCCGATACACCATAAACTTTCTGGCTACTGGAGTCTACTTATTAGAGTGTTTATATTTCCAAACCTCCCACTGTATAAAATATAATATTTAATGCTTTTTAGCAGTGTGCACATATAGCCGACTATATTTATTGCCGGGCGTGGAGCTCTATTGCTGACATATCATTTAGAACTACGACAGTCAGATCTTGATCTCCGGAACTCAATATGATGTTATCTTTGCTGTATCCGATGCCGGGGATATCCTGCCGAATGGCCGCTTTCTCTTTATTTAAATTCACGGTATGGTCAAGGACTCGAACCTTCACTATCAGCTTTTCACCAGGTTGAACATATTCGCTTTGTCCCTCAGATTGCTGCTTAGCATCTTGTAACAACCAGCTCTGCTCTTTGTTTTAGGCCTAACTTTATAGAAGATACGCCCTGCATTTGTTTGGTAAATGGTCTTCATATCCACCGTCGCAACAACCAGTTTTTCTGTGAAGGAATAACGCATCAGACCTAGTTTTGGGTAATCTCTGGGCAACTGGGCACTTTTTCTTTTTGTGATTGGATTTCATTACAGGCGCTTTACCATGAGAAATGACATTAATTACGACATTCAATTTTGTTTTAGATTACTCATATTTTTCTTTTTACCAGTTGCCGCCTTTTTGCGATGATGCCACTCCACTTGTGGAACAAGCCTTTATTCTTGTTCTATTGGTTTGTAGTCATTTTACGGAAATAATATTAACCGGGTCATACTGGTTCTGTTTGTCATTTTTTTTTTGCAGCTGCGGTGCCCTAGGCGTTTCATTCCCATCATCAGGTAGGTAATTCGATGTAGATGAAAAATTGTTTCCCAAAATAAAGCTCTAGATGATAATGTTTTTCTCCTTAGCTCCCCTTGTTTGATCGATTCTAGTAGCTTGAAAAAATACTGCAGGCACCCCATTACCCGAGCGTGATGCTTGTCTTAACTTTGTCCCAATTATTTTTGATGAGCTTGTATTCTGGGAGTTTTAAATTATTTGTAAACTCAAACTGAATAGAAGTAGAGTAAAAAAAACGTAAGTTCTGTTTATTTTTAGTGACATATTTAATAATACAAAGATACTCGAATTGTAATTCAATTTTAAATTAATTTTAAAGATTAAATTTGCGAATTAGGCAAAATGTTAGTGTATTGCGTTTTACGCAATGTATTAATAACTGGTATTGACCAACAATGAATTAGTTTAGTCACTAATTTAGATGATAATATTTGTACCAGGCTCACAGTGCTGGAGTTATTAAGCTCAGCTTTATCAGGCTAAATACAATTTTTTTCGATATGCTGAGTGTCTGATGTCGATATTTGTAGCTAAATGAATAAATTTTTATTTCAAAACCATGTTACGCTAACAGTCACCATGCGGCTAGCAAAAGTCCCCTCACCCTCCCCCACTAGTTGTCAATTTCTTGTCGATTGTTTTTTGTGCGTATAACAATTTTTTGTTTATTATTTTAAAAATACCAACTAAACTTTAACTAAAACTAAATAAAATAATTAAAATATAATTTCCTCTGTTCTAAATTATTTATTTGATTGAAACTTGATAATGGTATGTTCATCATTGTGACGTTAGTTCAAAAATATTGTGGAATTAGTCCTTGAATTGTAATTAGCTCCAATTTCTTGATATTTTTTTATATGTGAACTATAATCAAACAAAATGGAGTGAAATTTCAAAAGAACCCAATTTAAAATATTTACGTTTTTGAATTTAATTGACAATCCTAGAATTAATTATTGCGCTTTTTTAATTACAATACTTTCCTTATCATCTTTAATTTTCATTACCGTCGTTGATTACTTTGATTTAGCATAAAGGAATATTATTTTGTCAATAAACTTTCACGTTTGAAAAGATTCAAATTTAGGTTCATAAATCATCAGGTACAGCTGCTGCTATAACTACTGCCATCTGTTAAAGGCAGATGCGCATTAACAAACAGTTTAGGAAAATCAGCCATTTAATCGAAACAATTGGTATCAGGCACACAGCCGTAGTCGCATAACATAAAAATAAATGTTCGTTTGAAAACCATAATTAAGAATTCACAGAAGCATCTCTATAAAAATGATAAAATTCGAATAAATTTTTTTCCTAGGTGCCTGGATGCCTTATTATTCAGGTTAAATAATAAATTTTAATTCCGGATTATTGTGTAATTGCTCCATTGAATCCTAGCCAGCTGTCATGCCGGTAGGAGAAGGGAGGGGTGGAGGGGGGGGGGGGGGGCTTGGTATCGTTTCGTTTGTCCTTAGTAGGTTAATACTAGACAAATTAAATGCTGTATTAAAAAAAAATTGGCATCCATCCCTTCCAACTAAAACAAAAGTCGCATTAGAAAAAGTTGGCAGAACCCCTATCAAAAAATGATTTAAAACCAATTGGAAAATTCAAGGTTAATTTTAGGCTAAATAAATGCCCTATTAGTTTTTTTTTATTCTGTTCGTTCTAGAAAAGGCATAATGCTTTATCATATACGAAACATTATTATGGCTTATTTTAATTTCACGGTAAAAAATGTTGGGCTCCACTCTTTCTTGACTATAAGCTTAAGCTTACCCAAATTGAAAATCGGCTCAAAACCGAAATTAGAACGCATATCAAGATCAATCGACATACAAATAATTTTAGGCTCATTTGGCCTAATCAAATACCCCATTAAAAATTTCGGATTTGGTTCCATTTTCGAATTAAGATTAACCTTGATATGCGTTCTAATTTCGATTTTGGGGTTCGATTTTTGATTTGGGTTCTGCTAGCTTTAGATTAAATGTCCTGAGGTTTGGTCAAGAATGAGTGGGGGTTCAAAATTTTTAATATGACATTTGATTAGTAAGCCTAATAATTAGCCTAAAACTATCTGTATGTCGGTTGATTTTGATATGCGTTCTAATTTCAATTTTGGGCCGATTTACAGTTTGGGTTCTGCTAGCTTTAAATTAAATGACCTTAAGCTTAGTCCCGAACGAGTGACGTCCAATATATATTTTTTACCTTGGAATTTAAATAAGCCATAATATGCCTAAATTCATTGGTATCTAATGTTAATGAATCTTGGCTTGCGTTATAATTTCGGTTTTGTTCCGATTTTTGATTTGGGTTCTACTACCTTTGAAGTAATAAAGCCTAATGCCTTTTTAAGAACGAGAAGAATAAAAAAAATTCAATAAGGCATTTAATTAGCCTAAAATTAACCTTGAATTTTCCAATTGGTTTTAAATCATTTTTGTATGGGTTTTGTTATTAGTTAGACTTTTTAATTAGCCTATTTAAGCCTATAATAATCCATACTATTATTTAATGTTCTGTTGTATGGGTTCTGCTACCTTTATAGACATTTCCCTTCCACTTTACAACTACTTTCATGTTTAACCCATGCGGCCACCCAAATTTGTACCAACACAAGCAATGGCCGCCTGATGCTGATAATAAAGCTGTTGCCACACTATCTCTCTGCCATTCACCTGCCTCGCTATGTTACTGAAGTCAAAAAAGGGTTTTTCTAAATATCAGTGTGTGGTGCCGTACAGACTAAATGATTGTAGGTCCTCTACAACCCGGACGGATTGACTGATCGGGGACTGAAACTTCATACTTAAGTTTTTTTTCTTAAATTGCAAGGTCCGAGTGGTTTTGGCCGAATTCGGTTCACCAGCAGTGGCAGCTTAAGCTTTATAATATAGTTTTCTCCAATATATAAGCAGAAATGGTAATTTTTTGGCAAACGACTGTTTTCAACAAAAATTTGGTTACTTATCGAATTATTAATAGCGATTAAACTTAAGCATTTTCGATAAATTGGGAGATCCCAGTGACTTTGGCCAATATCCGTCCACCGAAGCTTTTCAATTTTTAATTCAAAAAATTAAAATATTTTAATAAATTTACCTTGTTGCTTTTCTAAAATTTAAGGTTGGTTAATGTTTTTTGATTATGCATGGGCTGGAAATGGAAATGTTAATCAGCTTTTTTCATTAACTCCGTATTTCCAATTTGAAAGTTTAACTATTACGTACTCTTAGTATTTGTTGGGCTAACATTGTGAACCGGACGTTTATGTGCATTAACAAATCACTGAATTTTTTGAGGAAAGTGTATTTTCTTAAAAATGCATGGCAAGAAAAATATAAATTTAAGAAAATTGTCGTCGAGTAAACGTCGATTATTACTCCTCGTTCAGTTACCATATTTGACCTTCGGCATCGAGTGGTATTTCCTTCATTCTTGAACAAATACTTTGATAATATTAGTTTTTTATGAAGGTTGTTAATACTTTTTACTACGATATTGCATAAATTAGCGGCCGTTTGGCTCCAGGGAATGCTAAAAACATTTTAGGCCCATCTTTATAGAAGATATCCCCTGCATTTGTTTGGAAAATGGTCTTCATATCCATCTTAGCATGAACCGGCTTTCTGCGAAGAAATAACGCCTCAGAGACCTGGCTGTTTAAATAACGAATCAGGTCCAATTTTTGGTAATCTTCACTTCGATTTCTCCTGGAACCCAATATAATGCACAGTCCTCTGACGATGTACTTTACTTGGAAGCGGCTGATTTCAGCGTGCTAGCTTCCAATGGTGGCTCTTGTGGCTGGGCCATTTTTACATTTTATAATTGGATTTTGGCATTACAACTAGCTCTATCACGAGATATAGCATAAGTTACGTCCTCTAATTTTATTTACGTTTTTCTTATTAGATACCTTTTTGTATCTACCGGTTGCCGCTTTCATTTTTGCGATGATGCCACTACGCAATTCTGAAAATAGTATTTTTTTTTTGTTCTATTGATGTGTAGTCATTATACGGAGATAATATTAACAGGAACATGCTTGTTCCATTCATCATTTTCTTTCTTCGGTTATGCCGTGGCATTTAATTTCCCTCACCATGAAGGTAGTTCGAAATTGATGAAGCTCTTCCCCAAAATTAGGCTCCGAGTGATAATTATTTTCTCCTCAGATCCTTTTGTTTGATCTATTTTAGTAACTTATAAAGAGCAGCTGCCTTGCACTGCAGACTTTCTTTTGTTTGTTAAGTTGCCTCTTAAGATTGTGATGCTTGACGTAATTTTGTTCCAATTTTTTTGTCATTAGTAAATATTAATAGAATTCTCATTAATTCGAACTTTCAAATTTCACACATTGATAAACGCAAATTGAAAAGAAGTAAGAGGGGAACTTCGGAACATGTTGAGTAAAATCGCGAGCAACACTATGAAATTGTTTAGCACTATGACATTTTCAAATCAAATTGGCAATGATTTTGATACTCGAATTGTAATCAAGAATGGGCCGAGGTAAATTATGCAATTTAATCTACGCAGATGTCGACAAGTGATCTATTACGTAGATTACTTAGCGATGATTTTTGGCTTCCCTGACGTCGACAATGAAAACGACGTTGATAATCTAGGAAATTATATTGAAATTGTGATCGTGATTCACCAGCGCTTAATTCAGTCACAAACCACATTGGTAATCTTCTGGAGTTTGCTCGTTGCATCATCGACATTATTTCCTATCTCCATGATTGATCATCTGCAATGGTAGCTATGGCTCCTTCATTTGTTGTTAAAATATTTCATGTATATAATAAATACAGGATTTTTCCTAAGACACTCCCCTGCGGGACACCGCCAGAGATTTTCTTTAATTCGGAGTATTCATCCTCATATTTCACACGAAAATGTCTCTAGGATAAATAAAATCTTCGTATTGATTGATTGATTGATTGATTGGACTGTAGAACCAAGTGCTAGCCAAGAGTTCCGGATAACGCCGGGCCTATTCTTACAGCCTGTTTACATATAACAATAGGAAGGATAGGAAAGGTTTTTTTTTTTTTTGGGACGGAACGATCCGGTTGCAGACACCTAGCGATCGTACGGCACAACACAATTCTAATCTACTTCTAATCTACTAGGAAGGACAAAGGCTTAATAGGTTTAATGGATAACGATGGTATTGCTTTGATCTTCAACAAGTGCCTCACTAAATCAGCAACCTGAGAAAAAATAATATTATTTCACGTGTATCTGGAAATTTCCTGTAATATAATTCTATATTAATATTTTTCAGCTATCTAACAAAATTGATTAATTAGATCAGTCCGGTTCCAAATACCTAGGTAAAGCCAATAGTTAATAACATAATGAAAGCACAATTCTAATGTACACAACCAGCAATTAATATTTCAAAGAAGTATTACTTCATAACATCTAAAGATTCCTGAAATTAGTTCTTAATTAATCTACCCTACCGGTTTCCTAAATAATATACATATTTATTAATTTAATCCTCTACAACTCCACAACTTACAATAAAATTTCCTGAAATCATAGTAATTTGAATTATATTAACAATTAATATTAAATTATTAATAATTTCTCTAAAACCATTAGCATTTAATAAATTCACTGCAAACTGGCCGTTAAAATAACTCAGTAAACATATATTAATTATTAAACCTGAAAACAAACTGTATGCTTATTACTGACTACTTAATTTATTTAATATATTCAACCTTAAAAAATAATGAAGCGAGACTCACGGATGACGCCGGGATCGCCATACACCTTTATTACATTTAACAAGATGGAAGGATAGGATAGAATAGGCAAGTTAAATATGACGGAATCGACCCGGTTACAGACACCTAAGTAGTCGATAGTTAGTAAATTGTTAGTGTTGAAAATATAATGTAAAGCGGTTAGCACAAAACAGCACAATTATTTTTAATTTTTTTTTTTTAGATATAAATATTCAGCATCCTAAAACAAAATTATAATTAATAATGTTGCCATCTAAATTCTAAATGGTAAATTTCTTGAACAAAATGTCATTATTAAAGATTCATTATTTAGAACAGTATAAGATTTAATTAAATTATACTTGAATAAAATAAATGTAGTGTAATGATTAGTACCTATTACCTAAAATAATTTGTTTCTCTTAAAATAAATAAAATAAATCAAATTCAAATATTGTAGAATCAGGAAAAGAACCCACAACCTTTCTATCATCAATGGATAGAATCTTTTTGAATCTGTTAATTTAATAGACTTATTTATAAAAAAAATTAAATTAAAAAAAAAAATACATACTATATAATGTAAAAGTCACTTGAGTCCTTGCCATCCCTAATCTAATTCTAATATTATGTTTATTTATAAAATAAAAAATAACGACATCTTGTTTCAACGATAGCTAATCTGGAATCTATAAGGTAATTTATCAATAATGAATGTGTGACAATTATTCCCAATCAGAATTAAATAAAACTATTAAGCTAATCAGGGATCTGTAAAGTGACAAAATTAATAATAAATAGGTGCTGGTACAGTTGTAGAATCCATTGAAATCAAATAACTCATTTGATTGTTGAGCGCCCCAATTATTAAATAAATGATTAACTAAATCTTGAAATAAGAAATTCAAAATTAATCTCTCATTAAATAAATTATAATATTATTAACAACAATTACATAAATAATCAATCATATAATTGATAACCAGTGAGAATTATTTATCCAACCTAGAACAAGCTAACAAAACCTTTATATATTTACAGTCTCCCGAAGTAAGCTAGAAAAAAAGTTTAATTAAAGAAATTCCATGAACCCCTAAAATAAAAACCTTTGTATCTAAGTATAGCAATATTTGTCTGCATTTAAATTTTATTCTGTGCTTCCACACTATATCTGTAACTTTAAAAATTCAATATCAAATTTATTAGCAAACCCGATAGTCATTATACGATTCCTACCTTGTCTGCTTCCTAAAAAAAATCATGAAAATTTGCAAGCTTCTAAAGAAAAATACTAATTAAAATTAAAATTTAATTTAAACAAGAAACTGGTAACACTGTTTTGTAACTTTATAGAATTTCCCTCCACCAACACTTTAATGTTCCATATAACTGTAGTTTTATTGATCTAATAATAATTGATTTAATAATATTAGTAATATATTATTAAGAATTAAATTGAAATTAGAATTCGACATATAATTAAAAATTTCTAATTTGGTTAATCATTGAAATAAAATATAATCCTGGCGACGGAAATTGTCTCTTCAATGTAGTTCTTGAAACAAACTAACTTCTTGAAAAAATTTGGAAGCTTTTATACCCAGTCAAATCTATTGAAAGAGCTTATAAGGAAACAAATACTTTATTACAAAATATTTATCTAAATCAACTTAACCCGAAATTAAAATTTGTTCTGGTTATGTGCAAATTATAATTTATTAATTTCTAATAATAAAACTCAGTATTGATAACTGTCCAATCAGAAAACTTTAAAGAAATATAGTATAATTATTAAATATCTCGGATGGTCAAGAATCTTAAATTCTTAAATAAATTAAATCAGTAAGAATTAGAGATACCGACCAACCAAACAGACTGCAACACATTAATTAATTCCTAAAAAGCGATCTCCTGCTAACATCATTAATCAACTAAAGTTATGCTTTACAAAACCGTAATGATATATGACAGATTTGAAACGTATCGTGGTGACCCTATAGTTCAAAATTTTCAGCGTTCGACCGATCATCCTAAAATTACTAAAATAATTTTCCCCACGAAAGGGACAGCAAAACTTCAACAGAAACATCAATAACATTCATCAAAAGACTAATTTGCAATACAATTCGAAACCTCAGGCAATGGTTTTATGTAAGATTGTAAATTTGCCTTATAATATTAATAATTTATAACTACGTCAACTCCTAAACAAAACAATTTTAAATAGCCGATAACTTATTATTAAGCATTTTGGTCTTTCAACACATCGCACAATGGGAAACCATTACGTCGATCGACACTTCACAGCCAAAAACGCTTAAAGGCGGTGATTCATGTATAAATCCCATCCGACCGACACAAATAACAATCACTCTGATTGGTTGAATGTCGGCCATATTTTTTTATCGTACGACAAAAATTAAAAATTGAACATTGCTAAAAATTGAAAAATTGAACATTAAAAAATTGAACATCTTATACAAGATTTGAGAACAAAAGTATACATAATAAAAAAAAATCTAAACGAACAAAAGTAAAAACACTTTTTAGGTTGCTTGCTTTATAAAATGTCAAAATATATCCATACGACAAAATTTTGTACATGTATCACTTACGTGTGAATTTCATTTTGATCGTATAAGACAAAAAAATATTAACCAATCAGAGTGATCACTACCTACGTCAGTCAGACAAAATTTATACATGAATCACCACCTTAATAATGAACATAAATATAGCTAACGATAGAGCATATGTGAAGAATCCGTACGATGAGAAACATAATGTTCAATGAACAGCCATCACAACCGCAGACACCGACCTATCACATACTCAAAATGAACGAACTCCATTCAAATTACTCTAAACATCAAAGAAACATTTATTGTAATACAGTTCCACCATATCCTCGCAGCCACTGTGTATATTGATCACACATCTCGTCAAAACCCAATGCAGTTCTCTATAGCATAGAGAAAAAGTGTATCTCAACCCCAATCGCTAAAGACATAAATTTAGCAAATATGTATCTATATAAAAAAATAAGCTGTTGAATTTGAATAAATCCAAATAAAACGTAAAAACTATCAAAACGCAGAAACACTCTCAAAACATCGGTCCCGGTTGATACATATCATCCATCCACGATCCCAAACAAAAACGCAGAGATATCTAAAACAGAAATTTTAGAACTACTACTACTACTAAAACTATTAAATCAAACTTGACACATAAAACAGCGAAACACCAAAGAAAAAAAAACGCATACAATAATGAAAAAGCCAAAAAATGAGCATCTGAATAGCGAATCCGTTAAGAAAACAACAACAAAAATCCATGATTCGATCGCTTTTTTTTTAATATTCCTTCGTATAGAAAAACATATTTACACACACAAGCACAAAAAGTTAATACATATATAATATAACAATGCAAAATGAAACATGTAAATAAATAAAATTAAAACAAAAACTCCTATGATCATGAACATTGTTCCTTCGTACACCCACACATACACAGCTAAAAGCATATCCAAAGCATACTGAAATGCATATCCCGCCGGCCGCCACACACCTCCAATACCAATCTCCATATAAAACATAATATGCTAGCAAATAAACCATATACCTACATAATTATATACAAAATACTAAATACAAAATATACATACATATGCGCAAAACAAAATATGGCCCATGTCACACGTAAAAAAAAAAAAAAAAAAAAAAAACCCGGATTTTTCTTCGTTTCCTTCCCCGTTTACCTATGATACAAGTTTTAATTGCGACTTAAACAAATTTTCTGTGCAATCACACAACTCAAACATAAATGAAATAAAAAATATTTCAAGGACATATTTGACTCATTTTAGTTAAAATTTTATTTAAGAGAGAGCAGAACAAAACATTGGCTTAAAAAAAATATCAAAATACAAAAAACGCTCGTGTGGAATGGCCCTATAGGATTCAAAATTACCAAAAGCAGAAAATACGCAAAATAAACAAGCATAGTCTTCTTAGCAAAAACAAAAACAAAAATTGTTAGCAAGTGCGGAACCAACGAAAATGTATTCTACAAGCCGAACTGTACTCGAGTATACACCGATCCTATCAAATATTTCGGTCATCTATTCATTTGTATTTGTATAAAAATACAGGAAAAGTTCACAAAATTTTGTAATATACGAGGGCAAATCAAAAAGTCTTGCAATATCATATGAAAAAAAAGAGTGAGTGAGACAGCAATATTTTTATTTTTCGACATAATCTCCTTTAAGGTTTATACATTTGTCACATCGATCAATTAACTTGCCTAAACCCTCTAAAAAAAAAGATTTCTTTTGCTCCATAAAATATTCATTTACAACAGACTGTACTTCATAGTCACTGGAAAATTTCCGGCCCCTTAGTGTTTTTTTCAAATTGGGAAACAGAAAGTAGTCACTGGGTGCCAAGTCTGGATTTTACGGTGGATGCGGAATTTCCACGAAGCCGCAGTCCTTTAATGCAGCTTGAGCAATATTAGCCTTGTGCACGGGTGCATTGTCGTGAAGAAGCAAGATTTTTTCCTAACTTTCCTTGGCCGTTTTTTCCGGATCGCTTTTTTGAATTTTCGCAAAATCTCTGCGTAATATATGCCTGTGATTGTGGTTTTCGTTGGCATATAATCGATTACCAAAATTCCTTCAGCATCCCAAAAAATTGTTGCCAAAACCTTACCAGCAGACGGTTGAGTTTTGAATTTCTTTGGTGGTGGTTCACTACGTTTAATCCATTGCATCGATTCTTGTTTGGATTCCGGATCCCAGTGATGAAGCCATGTTTCATCGCCTGTTATTATGTTATCCAAGAAATTTTCTGGATCTTCTTTGTACATATCTAAAATCGCCTTTGAAGTTTGAACGCGCATTTTTTTTTGTTCTGCATTCAACAAACGGGGAACCCATCGCGCACTTACTTTCGACATGTGAAGGTTGTCATGTAATATAGTATATGTGGTACCGTATGAAAGAGAAAGTCTCCACGCTAACCGTGGAACAGAAATACGCCGGTCCTCCAATACAATAGATTCGGCCAAAATTACGTTTTCATGGCTAATAGCATCTGCTGGGCGACCCGAGCGATAGTCGTCTTCTAATGACTCCCGACCACTTTTGAATAATTTTACCCACCTTGTTACTGTGGCATATGATGGTGCAGATTCGCCGTAAACTTTTGATATATAGTTGAATATATAAATTGCATTTCGTCCATCTTTACAGAAAAATTTAATAACGGCGCGATATTCAATTTCATTCATTTTAAGAAAAATTCAAAACACATGTTACTAAATTGACAAAAACAAACGAACTGTAAAATTTACATCGAAATGTTCTTCTAGAAGTTTCATCGCGATAAAAAATGGTTTTGAAAAATATATTGTTGTCTCACTCACTTTGTTTTTTCATATGATATTGCAAGACTTTTTGATATACCCTCGTATATACGACAACATGATATACGCACACATTAAATAGAAGTAAAAACAATAACAAATAGAAGAAAAATGTAAAATAGAAGTGGAAGAGGTGGAGCTAGATTTCATTATAATTTAAAATTTTATTTTTTATTTTGTTTAGTGTTGATATTGATGTGAAGGAGAAAGGTTATGCAATTTCTGTTTGGTGCTGTAATTTTTTAAAATGAAGAAATAAGCCCATATGTTTATAATGCTCAGCAATCTTGAAATAAATGTGGTGCATTTATTAATGAAATAAAATTATAAATGGCTATTTTCCTTTTAAGTAACAATTTTAGTTCTAAATTTCTAATAAACGAAGAAATGATAGCATACTGTATAAGGATAATAATTACAGACTTGTTAATGTAAAGCTTTACAAATTTTTATTTTATTTTTCGTTTACACATTGTTTCGTTTTTATTTACGAAATATTTTCTTCTTTATTTATACACAATACCATGATATAGTCGACCGAAAATTGTGTATGTATTCACAACAATATGGCTTGTAATACATTCTCGTTGGTTCCGGCAAGTGTAACAAAAAAGAACAACAGAATTGAAAAAACCCTTTCTCGCGCAATCAATACTTGAATAAATTGCCACTACATGAGGATACTACTTAGTACTCTACACCTTTATGAGTTATAAATATGTTTATATACTCAAATTTTGTTTTTTTTTTTAATTTATATGTAATAAAATCTTTAATAATAAGAAATTAAATGAAAAGAACACTTATCTTAAACATCAAACAAATCAACAAAGTCCTACATATTGAAAATTTACATACAATGCGTATGATGCATTCAAACAACGGCATCAAAATACATACAAACGAAATTGTTATATACATATTCTACGCCTTGCGAGCGCATCACACACAAATTAATAAAATCATGCAATATATATAACTTTTCACCTTACTTAAAACACACAACTATTATTATTAATATTATTATTTATTTATTTATATACTAGAGTCTAGAATATGAATATATTATTTAATTAATTTAAACACATTTGAATTGTTTACTTATTTAGAGGAGAGACAAAAACACGTCTTTCCTCTACGACGTTCAATCGCCGACCTAGGATAAATAAAATCTTCGTATGACATAAAATTGTCTCGGCAGATCTCTATGCAGCTTGAATTCCAGGCCACTATGCCAGACTTTATCGATTGCTTGGGCGACGTCCAGAAATATGCTGGAGCATACTTTTTTACGTTCTAACGTTTCTTCAATAATGTTGGTGATTCTATGCACCTGTTCAATTGAGGAATGCCTTTCTCTGAATCCAAATTGATGTAGAAAAATTAGTTGTCGGTCCTCAATTATTGGTTTAAGTCTTTTTAGTTATAATTTTTTACAGAAATTTGACATGAATTTGGCCTGTATGATTTTTTATCGTTAGGTGGTTTATCAGGTTTTGCTATATCATGATTACTTCTGCTACCAACTGGTAAGAATTTCTTATCGGTACCTGAAGATTGATTTTTCTTCCATTACTTCACGAAAGAGATCCCAGTTTGGTTTTGAATTTGTTAATCTGGGTTCATTCTCTCTTTGAATTACCATTTTACGGACTCTTATGATAACCGGGGAGTGATCCGATACTACAGAATTACTATTGTTAGCTCAGGTATTTTCGTGCAGTCGCTGGGCAAGTTTGTTGGGGAACCACCAAATAAAAATTCATATTTTGATGGCTGCCCTGCTTGAAGCAATTCTTTACCTTTCGACGTCGTAAGTCTAGAACCCCAATAGGTTTTTTACACATTAAAGTCACCTCTCATAATAAAATCACGTCCAAGCGATTTAAATAGTTTTAAGGTAGTCCTAAGATGTCAGTATTTAATTTGGATCCTTACAGTAGTGACTTGACTTTTTTTCTTCTTCAATATTTGATTCTAAATGGTGTTTTATATTTTCTTTTATTAGCAATGCCGAACCACCTCTTGCTCTTTCTGCTGGATGAATGGAGTGATATAAGTTATAACCCCGCATTTTAACAAACGGAGATTTAACTAAATGGCTTTCAGATATTAAAAAAATATCGATTTTTTCTGAATTTAAAAATATTTCTATTTCCGGAATTTGGTGCATAATTCTATTCGCAATTCCATATTGCTATTTTGAAAGTTTTGTTCTTACTTAACATTTTTTGTTGGATTGCGTTGTGGGAGTTGCATCTTCAGTTGATCAAGTATCATGTTGTTCAGATTACTTTGATCATCTAGCCGCTTTGTAATAGCTGCAATGCTGTTCATATGACTTTCCATTAGTTGGTTATTTTCGGAGCCTATTGGTTGAACCTTAACCTTTCACTACATAGGCAAATGATCTTCTTTGCCCTGTGTTGCTTGGTTGCGGGTTTTGATCCATCTGATTTGATATTTGGACCCTTCGATTTTCGTGATTTTGCGATTGATTTCTTGTTTTATCTCTTAATTTTTGTAGTTGTTTAGCTCGATAATAAAATCATGATAATAAATAATTCACGATACAAACATAACTCACTTATTTTAAACGCCTAAGCCTCTGTTGGAGACAACTACCTCAGAGTTTCTTTTGAAGCTCGCTTGTGCAAATTAACTATCTTCGGCACTCAACATATACCATAACCATTATAATTAATTGTTAACCTACTCTACGCTCAACTTCACAGATTTTGTGTGAACGTTTAAGCACTCAAGAACAAAAGTCCAGATTAAATAAGGTAGCAAACTGAACAGATAATTTAGTCACATAAAAATATTACCGACGGTTGGTTCAATAAGTATTTACCTCATTAAGTTCAAACAATTGTTCGGATTATGGTGTCGAACTCTGATAATCACTACGTCAACTGCGTCATAATTTTCCACAAAAATTTGATTGGGAGTATTGAAAAACAATTAAACCAATCAACCAAAATCGTATTTGACGCGAAAGTACCAACTCATGAATATTAAATTTATGTATTTTTGCTCAATACGGAAACTTTTGCTTATTAATTTTTGATATTTACGATTTTTTGCGATTTTGCTGTACAAAATGGCTTTAATTTGTGAAAGAGGGGGAAGGAGGAAGGGGCGTAACAGAGATAGATATTGCACCAGTACCAGTTTGGGTGACAAGAATAGCACAAAAACAAAATTGGAAAATGGAAAATGGAAGTAAAAAACCAAATCATCCTCACTCACCCCTGTTGCAGATTTTTGCAATGATGTTGAAAACTGTAGTATTTACAAAAAACAACAAAAAATTGAAATTTTTAAATAAATTGAAAGATTAAATGTTCAACCAACAAGGGTTGATTGTGTCACTTTGCTGAAAATTAAGTAAGGATAATGTTTTATGATAAGTCAGAGATCAAAAGTGGTGTATTCGAAAATATTTTCGATATAATAAGGAAACTCCCCTTATAATCGTATTTTTTTGCGAGAAACGAGCTGAAAATCTGACCTTATCATCAAGTTTCATAAACTTATTATTGGGCTTACATTGTGATCCAGACGTTTTGTGTATTTACAACTCATAAAATTGGTGTAGGAAAAGTGTATTTCCTTAAAACTACATGACACAAAAATTATAAATTTATGAAAATTGAAGTCGTATATTACTCAGGAGTAAACGATTATTGCTTTTGTTCAGTTACCACCCTTGACCTTTGGCCCCGAGTGGTACACCCTTCATTCGTGAACAAATACTTTGATACTATAAATTATTTATTAATGTTAATAAAACTTTTTACTATAATTTGTATAAATTACCGGCCGTTTAGCTTCAGGGAATGCTAGAAATATTTAAAGACATAAAAAGATAAAGCCCACATTATAACTATTATTAAGATCAAGTCCATATGAAACTAAAAGTAAGGAAGCAAAACTCTTCCAAGATAAATAATTCATTTAATAAAAGACGAACACAATAATAGGAGAAAGATTCTTATCCAATTATTTATAGTTCCAGTAGATTCCAAGAAACTGGGTGGAACATTTTTTGTGTTGCACTTCTTTTCATTGTATGCTTCTTTAAGTTTCTCTATACTTTTTTAAAGTTAGTTTGATTGCATTTGCGAAAGCATTTCGTTTATACTTCACGACTATATAAACAAAAAAATAAACAGTGAAGATAATAAAAAATTCATTTATTTAATTTAAAATAAGAAAAAATTACAAAAAAAGTAAAATAAAACTCGAGGTAGACTTATATAAACTGCAATTGCACTTTCTTATATTTTTTTCGATCGTCTTTTATGCTATTTTTTAATTCTATGTAAACAAGCAGCATCATAAGGCAAGATCTATAAGAAGCTATAAAAATAAGTTATGAGAGCTAAAATAATAAAAAATGTACTCATTGTTTTATTCGTGTGCTTAATTTATGTTATTTGAATTATTCATTTTGTATACGAAATGAACAACTATCATCTCTCTTATAACGAGAAACTTACTTAAATATTTTATTACGATTAGTGAAAAGTGTATAAAAATAAAATAAAAGTACGGATACCAGATAACAAATTGAACATTCAGAAATCACACTAACTAGTTATATCTCCTTGTGTGGATGTGTTGAAAAATAAAAAATACCGAAACTAAAATTTATTCGATTAAAAATTAAAATTAATTTTATTTCTCTCTCAAAAAAAAAAAAAATACGAAAGTTTCGAAAAGATTCCCAAATATCGTACTCGTACGGTATTTCACCCCAGTCTTATCAAATCGTATAGATATTTTTAAGTATATGAAACAAAAAAAAAATAAGTTTTGCAGCTCTCGTCTACTGATTCTCGTAAAATCAAGGAACAAACTATATAAGAACAATAACTAAGTAATCTTCAACTCAACATCGCAAAGTTTTGAGCACAAAACGAATAAAAATCGAAATTGTTGTTGCTGTAAAGAATTGGTTAAATTAAAGTTATTTTATCTAAAATATTTTTTATGTTTAGAAATAAAAACAAATTTAGTTTGGTGTTGATTTTAATAATCCACAAATCTATAAACCAATTAAATTTGTTGGGTTTCCTCTATATTAAAGAAATCGTGTTTGAAAGAGTGTTGATATGGTTTTGTGGTTTAATAACTGTAACGTGTAGACTAGCTGGTAAAATATGCACATAGTAGAATCCCGGAAAAACGAGATCATCATATAGAAAAAGTTAAAATCCTAGATTATTATTATAAACTCAACTATGCACATCGTCGTGTATATATACAAAACATGAATAAAAGCTTTTTAATTTCAGGATCCATTTTTTTAATTATTTTAAATATTTTTCCTGCAATAAAAAAGCTTAAACATGAAATATATTCACTTTGCCATAGTAGTATTTTTGTACAAACTATAAAACACATAAAAAGTAAGCATAGGTAATAAATTGGCTTTGTTACACCAGTGCAAAACACACAAAAACCAAAACACCATAGAATAAATCCTCTGTTAAAGTATTTTCACATAGAAAATTGTGTACAATATACGTACAAATACACGGAGGGACGGGAAAGGCGTATACCAATTGGGAGAGGGGTTTAAAATTACAAACAAATAAAAAAACAGTACACTGTTTTTCATATATGCATATATACATGTACATTATGTATTACATAAAAATAAAAGCTCAACATAACACTTTTAAAGCCAAAGTAATTCAAGTTGATTGCGTTTATGTATATTTTATGATTTTGTGAACATTTTCAAATTATGATTCAATCGATGTTTTTTTTTTGCCAATAAAATGTGAAGCCAAAACAAATTGTGGTTGTATTTTGTACTTTGTATATAATAAATATGTAACTTGTTTATAAATAGCAATAATGTAATGTACTGGTTTACACCAAACAGACTTCATTTAACGATAAACATTTTTAATAATAAAATATGGGTCATATGTAATAAAAGGCACCAGGTTTCTTATAATGGAATCATGTATAAGGTGGTTTTCTATGGTTTATTATGAGCTTCATATTAGGATTCGTTAAGATTCCCCGAAAATCAAATTCAAATTTAAAAACACATTACAAAATATTAGAATACTAATTTGGAGATTGTCTCATTCAAAAAAATAATTTGAATTAGGATTAAGGAAATAAGGTTTCGACCTTCACGATGAAATCAGATTTAACTGCAAAACGCTCGAAAATCAATTAAAAAACACTTTTGAAAAAAATACAATTTAAGTTTAAATGGTTCAGAATATTAATGACAAATTTTTGAAATCAAGATTTTATGAAACATTATACAAAATATTATTTTTTTTTTGCGGAAACACTAATTTTAAAAATAAAATTTGATTTGCACACGTTTTTTAACGCAATAAAATAATATTCAAAATATAATAAAAATATCGTAGAATTAAACTAATAGTAATGAAATATTATATCAAAATGCTGTTATTTAAAACTTTAAAAATAATATGTTCCAAATCATTGAAATATGAAAAATAAAATACAAAAATGTTATGAAATATTTTAAATAAACTTAATAAATTGAAATGAGTTAAAATTTCATTAAAATTATGTAAATAAAATATAAATATAATTAAAAATAATAAAACGAAAGAATTAAAATAAAATACTATTCAAGACAAATAATTAAGAAAGACATTTCAAAATAATTTTAAAAATACTATTTAATAATATAAAAAATATTAATAAAATTAATAAAATATAACATAACCCAAATTAAAACAATTAAATAAAAATCAAAGGATTAAAAAAATTATAAATAAATATGTGAATCTAATAAATTTTTAAATAATAAAAAAATCATTATATAACAGTAAAATACGAATTGGAAGTTCTTACGAATCATTTGCGACTTGTTTTAATTGCATAATGTATAAGTGTTATTACCTGTACTAGACGAAATTTGAGTTATACTCAACAAATTAAAAAAAAATTAAACAAACAAGAACATAACCACTATACTAATCAGATATTTCAAATTTCAATTGATTTAATTAGTCATATTATGTATTTAATATAATAATTAATGTTTAATTAATATAACCAAAAATGCTCGTAGTAAAATGGAACCAGATAAATAAAAAAAAATATGAAATAACAAGAATCTGACTTAAAAGTCATATACAAAGTGCAATAGATACTTGCTATCCAATTTCGAATATTACGCAACAAGTCTTTGTGGATCGTCGGGGTTCGCAACCTAGGCTAGTTCGATTTTCATAATTAGAACGAAAAAGTTCGAAAATGGAAATTCTGTGGAGCAGGTCCTGGAGATTTTGCCACATGGCCCCATACATAGTGCGATAGATTAAAGTTGTAAAAACTCACAAAAATACGCAAAAATACAAAATACTAACTTCTTGGTTTTATTTTAAACTATTTTTCATTATTGCTTCTTGGAACTTTTTTTGCTCGTAATCCTGTATTTTCTAACTAATTTGGTGTTCCTGGTGATCCCATAAATGTTCATTGGGGTTCAGGTCAGGCGATTGGAGTTGCGAATGTTACTGGTTAGGAACGTTATTCAGCATATTTGTGAACTTTAGTATATTGCACTTGGTTCGTGGCCATGTGGCAAAATCCTCAGGATCTGCTCCCCAGATTTTCCATTTACGGACTTTTTCGTTCTAATTATGATAAAATGAAAGGGACAGAATGGGGCACTCTGACGATCCACATCGACATGTAGCGTATTTTTGTGAACTTTAACAACTTTATTCTATTGCACTTTGTATGTGGCCATATGGCAAAATCCACAGGGTTCGCTTCACAGCATTTCCATTTTCGAACTTTTTCGATCTAATTATGATAAAATGTACGGGCCAGAATGGGGCACTCTGACGAACTGTATAGACATGTGGCGTATTTTTGTGAACTTTAACAACTTTATTCTATTGCACTATGTATGCCACGTGGCAAAATCTCCAGGATTCGCTCCACAGAATTTCCATTTTTGGACTTTTTCGTTCTATTTATTTTAAATTGTAAGGGAGAGAATGGGGCACTCTGGCGATCTGGATAGACATGTTGCGTATTTTTGTGAACTTTAACAACTTTAATCTGTTGCACTATGTATGCGGCCTTGTGGCAAAATCTCCAGGAATATTCCAAAATTTATTCCCAAAATCATATCAGAATCCCATTTCCATCCAACATACCCAAACCCATTAAAATCGGTTAAGAATTGATTGATTTCCGTCCGGTGGCCATATTCCAGAAATTCTTCTAAAAGTAATTTAGGAATCTCATTTCCAACAAGCATAGTAAAACCAGAACATGGATTTATCCGAAAAAATAAAATAAAAAAAATGGTCCGTTAAATCGAGCGTCCGTTAAATCGAGGCTTTTCTGTATGTAATTGGAAATTCCGTTATAATTAAAATTAATGATGAAGCACCCTGTTAATCCTTATAGGTATTTCGGTCTCTTGTAGAAATAAGAAAGCTTTCGTCTATTGCACTATGCAGCTTAATACGTAAGTCAAAATAAGGCTCTAAGTTGTGGGTTTGTTTTATTCAATAGTGTAAATACTTCCGTTGTTGGGTGGTCTGTTGGCATATATTTTAAGAGTAGTAACACGGTATTTTTGATGGGTTTTAGTACTGTGAGTTTGAAAATTTAATGTGTTTAACGACGAACACTTAAAAATTAAAAAATTTGTTTTTACATTTTTAATCTTTGGAGTCTTTTATTTTGCAAGGGGCATAACTCATTTTTCAAATAATCATGTTAATGATAAAATTAGTTATAATTTAACGGTATCTCTTCATTTTAAAAATATTTTCAATCAATATGACTGTCTATTGATTGGAATTCTTTTTTAAATGAATGTGATGTATGTGATATAACCACATTCAAAATAAACGGCTCATATTCTTATTGAATTTTTTAATATCATATTTAACGATCTTTTGAATTTAAATAAAATTTATAAGTAATGAAAATCTTGTATTTTTGTCTTATAGAGGGTTAACTAACTAATTCATATAAACGAAAATGTGGCTTAGTGAATACTTCTCGTGATCCATCCGATTTGAGAAATTTTTACTAAAAATTTTGCTAAACAATTCGTCAAAAAAATTAGTAAAATTTTCTCGGACATCAATAAAATTTTATATATAATATAAAAACAAACAAAATAAAATATATTACAAAATCAAAATAATAATAGAACATAATACAAAAATATTAATAAAATGATTCAAAAGTTACAAACCTAATTTTAACGATAAACAAAATATAATAATTTTAAAATAAAGTTATATTATTAATTTAATGATATATATCGTAATGGAAAAAATAAAACTGATAATAATTGGTAATAATTGCTAAAGAAATTCTAAACTAAACCAATAAATGAAAGTTAAACACAATTTATATAAAAATAAATAAAAAAATTTAAAATGAAATAAAACTAAAATTAATAAAAATATATCAAAATAAACAAGTCATAAAATATTTGCATTTTGTGAGAAACGAAATAAGAAAAATATTAAAATACTCGTAATATAAAAACAAAATTTAAATAATTATAATAAAAATAACTTTGCAACAAAAAATAATATATAGCTAATAGAAAAATAAAATAAAATATGAGGAAGTAACATAACGTCGATTAAGAAGAGCAATTAAATTAAAATTGATTGATTGATTGATTCTGAATGTACGACCAAGTTCTTACACAGTATAGCTCCCGGGTAACACCGAGCCCACCGTGCACTTTTTTAACACATAACAAAACCGATGGAGATTGGATAGGTATAAGTTAAGTGGGACAGAATCGGCTCGGTTACAGACAACTAGGTATAGCCGATAGTTAGTAACACAAAGACAGCACAAAACTAATCTACTAAATTATTAATCAGCATCCACATACAAACATTCATAACAGAATGAGCAAATCCAAAACCGCCAACCCCAAGACACAGCCTAAACGTCTCCACTCCCAACCTCGCACATCCCCATCAAACAATCTGTACTTGCAACAGAAGTCCTCCTAAAACAAGCTAAGTTAAAAGAAAATTTCCATCAAAAGCAGAAACCATTCGAACGCAAAGACGAGAGTAAAAACGTTTCAACTGCGACCCAAACATCCACTACTATCCACCTACTCCGTACCCTTCGCCGACGACATACAACATTCAAATATTAGATAATTAATACAATTAATAAAAATTAAGCTTATGAACTCCATGATCCCATATCTGAAAATGTTCCATAAATTTATAATTTAAATATTTAATTATTATACCTAGAAAATAAATTTAGAAATTAGAAAAGTGAATAAATGAGATGTAAAGCATTAATCCAAAATAAAGTGCACTTGTTTGATCATTTAGACCCAATATCAACTTCAAAACTGATTTACCATCTATTGGAATACTACCCAAATCTAAACCCAAACGAAAAATAAAATATGTATCCTCAAGAAGAACAATAAAATTAAAATGATATAAAAATTATGAATAAATATCGCAAATGCATGAAACTAAAATAGTATGAAATGATGCAATTATAAAATTAAAATAGGATTTATAAAAATGATCATAATTTATTCAGAATCTTATCGGTTCGAAACTAAATATCAAATGCTATTACAACTTAATCGAGTTAAGCTATAAATATTTTTGATAAAAACTAAATTGAGGGTTCCGTTATAAAGTAGGCATAGAAATAGGCATTAAATGGTTCGATGGTTCTAATTTAAATAGCCTTAAGTATTGATATGTTTATATATCTCATTGAAATTATTAATTAAATTTATATTAAATTTTGAGAAAATAATAAAAATAAAATTAAATTCAATATTAAAATAATATGGAAATAAAACTAAATTCCTAAAAATATAAATATAATATAAGCTAACATTTAAATAAATTTAAAACAATTTAAAATAAACTAAAACCATAAAAATTAAAATATATAATAAAAATATTATAATCCAATGCGAAAATATAAAAATATTACAAAATTCATATAAATTAACAACAAAATCACATATAAACAAAATTAAGTTATACGAAAATTAAATTAAATAATATTATTCTGTAATAATAAAGAAATAAAATATACTTAAAATTATTAATTTTATAAAGTACTAAAGTACTATTAAATTACAGATAATAGAAAAACAATACAAAAATAATTTAAATATAGTATTAAATCAACATAAAATTAACATCAAGAAATATTAAAATAGAAAACATAAAAATATTGTAATAAAATAATATTGAAATGGTATAAAATTAATAATAATATCTTAATAAATAGAAAATAAAATAACCATTTAATATAAAAATAAAATAAATATTAAAAACATTAAAAAATAAACTATAATAAAACAAAACTAAAAAATCAACATTTTTTTAATTAAACTATTGTACTGGTATTTAGTAGTTTTGTCTTAAAATAAAATAAAATAATGTACAAGAAATTAGAAAATAAAATACAAAATTTTATTAACATTAAATTAAAAAAATTAAAATCTTATATATAAACATAAAATCAATGAAAAATAAGATTAAATTATAATTATTGGGGGTACAAATTGAAAATGCGGGATTGATAACAGATGGCGTTACTAACGCTATACGCATCAGGCAGTACTGTGACTATGTTCATGTCAAAGCTACGTCTTATAGCTTTAATTTTCAGTATGTGTCAATTTGTCGCAGTGTCAAATTCATAGTTTTTTTGAGCTCTCAATATGTCGAGTTTCGTGCCAACAACAAGCCATTTCCCATCGTATAAAAGCCCTCGGAATGATCCAAAAGCAAGGACATTGGGTGCCGTATGAGCTGAAGCCGAGAGACGTCGAGCGCCGTTTTTTTGCATGCAAACTGCTGCTCGAACGGCAAAAACGGAAGGGTTTTTTGCATCGCATTGTCACTGGTGATGAAAAGTGGATCCATTACGATAACCCGAAGCACAAAAAATCATATGGTTACCCCGGCCATGCATCATCATCAACGGCCAAACCAAATATTCACGGCGCCAAGCTCATGCTCTGTATTTGGTGGGACCAGCTGGGTGTGGTGTATTATGAGCTATTGAAATCGAACGAAACCATCACAGGAGCACTATACCGAACTCAATTGATGCGTTTGAGCCGCGCACTCAAAGAAAAACGGCCACAATACGAGCAAAGACACGACAAAGTAATTTTGCAACATGACAACGCTCGGCCACATGTTGCAGCGCCGGTCAAAACATACCTACAAACGCTGAAATGGGAAGTCTTACCCCACCCGCCGTATAGCCCAGATATTGCTCCTTCCGATTACCACCTTTTCCGATCGATGACACATGACCTAGCTGACCAGCGCTTCCATTCTTACGAAGAAGCCCAAAAATGGGTCGATGACTGGATAGCAGCCAAGCCGGCCGAATTTTTTCGCGACGGTATCCGTAAATTGCCAGAAAGATGGGAAAAAGTTGTGGCTAGCGATGGACAATATTTTGAATAATTCATTTGTTACCATTTTTTCAGAATAAACGTTCAAAAATAGAAAAAAATCCCGCATTTTCAATTTGTACCCTCAATAAAATAATTAAAAATATAAAAAAACAAAAGCATTGTAAAATTTTTTATAAAAGTAATTTAGAATAAAAAATAATAAAAATACAATGTGGAAGATAACATAATAATTAAAGAACATTTTAAATATTTAACTAAAATAAGGATAAAAGAGAGGAAACATGAAATCATTTTTACAATAAAATAAAAGTATTTAAAATTGATAATACAAAAATAACATAAAAAATTAACATAAAAATAAAATATAATTTATATCGATATCAAGATAATAAGATAAAAATAATATGAAAAAATATTCATTTTACACTAAATATTATAATAATAAAATATATTATTTGTATGGAAGGTAATAATAAAAATAACATAGAAAAGAAAAACGAATAAAAAATTAGTTAAAAATAAAACAATAATAACATAAAAATACTGTAAAACTATTTTAAAAAAATATTACATTTATTATAATTATTTCAATTCTAATATAAAAATATAATAAATTATATAAATAAAATTTAACTTACTTAAAAGTACATAACAGTATAATTATAGATAAAAATAATAAATATATATAATATATAAATAGACTTAAATTACTAAAGAGCGATAATTACATAATATAGACCCAAACAAATAGTGTTTGAAAACAACACAAAAA
The DNA here is from genome assembly GCA_947310385.1 of Nephrotoma appendiculata. Lineage (NCBI taxonomy): Eukaryota > Metazoa > Arthropoda > Insecta > Diptera > Tipulidae > Nephrotoma > Nephrotoma appendiculata. The sequence continues at coordinate 323,605,396 of OX371224.1, read as the reverse complement.
TAACATCAAAAAATTAAATAAACATTATCAAATAAAATAAAAATAATTTCAAATTATTATTAACAAGATAATCAATGGATACTAAGATAAATGAAATTAAATATATATAGCACTAGATAATCTGAAAACGATGCAAGAATGCTATAATCAACATAAAGATAACATAAAATAATCATAAAAATGTACATAAAAATATTTAAAATGATAAAACATAAATTTTATGAAATATAGTAACAAACATATTTAAAAAATTAAATAATACAAAATTAAACAAAATTGAATTAATATAAAAACAGTAACAACATGGTATAAAATTAAATTAATAACTTAATCAAAATATAAAAAATTGATATAACAATACAAGAAAAATGTATCATGCCACATAAAATGGAATTAAAATAACAGTAACAAAATAATATAAAGTAAATTAAAGTAACGTTAAAAATAATAAAATTGGATTATATGAAAATAACAATAAAAGAATTATTAAAATAATAAAAAAATAAAAAGAAAATAATTTGAATAATATTTAAATATTACTTTAAAAAACTCTAAAATAAAATAAAAACACATGCCAAACATTTTAAATAAATATAAAAAGATCAATCGAAAAATTTCATTAAATAAAATAAAATAACCAAAACAATTTGAGAAACTATTATACTAATGCAAAATTAAATAATAACTAAACAAAAATTAAACAACAAAACATATTTAATAATAATAACATTAAAATAAAAAAAAATAAGATTAAAATAACATATAAACAAAATTTAATAAAAATTTAACAAACAAAAATTAAATTAAATAACAGGAAAAACAAAATAAAGTTGTAATTACACAATATTAATATTAATAACTTAATATAAACGATATTAAAATAAATTAAATTAAATATGTATATAAAATAATACTTTAAAGATAATCTGAAGATAAAACAAAAAAAAAAATATTATACTATATATAAGACGAACATCAAATAATAATTAAGATAAAATTATTACAAAAATGACAAAACATTAATTTTTTAAGCAATATTAAACAACAAATGAACAAATTAAAACAATTTGTTATAATAATATAATAAAACATAAAACTAAAATAAAGTAATGTTAAAAAAATAATAAATTTAAACTATGTGAAAATAACATAAAACTAATAATAGAAATTTCAAATAAATATAATAAAATATCAATAAAAAAATTGCATTGAATTAATACACGAATACACGAATACAAAAATTTATATAAAAATAACATAAATGGAAAAAAATAATAAAAATTACTATAATATAAACATCCAAATGTATTAAAACATGCATATAAACATAAAATAGTAATATAAAAATATACTAAACTATTTTTTGCAAAAATATTAATCCAAATTTAATATAACAAATTATATACATTTAGAATAACATAAATAATTATAGTTAAAAATAATATATGTAAAATATATAGACATAATACAAAGTGAAACAAAAATTGTTAATTAATATTAAAATCAGCAAATTTCATAAATTCTTAAAAACTTAATGTTTAAAGTGTTAAGTGTGGTTTTTACGAATTTTTGAAACTTGCATATGTATTTCACACCCCCAATTTTCCCGGACTCTCAACATAAAACTTGACCTGGAAAATTTTCCAGCGATAACCATCGACAAACCGATTCAAACGAGACAATTTCCAGACATAACACTTTAAACGTTAAGTTTTTACGAGTTTTTGAAATTTTCTCATATACGTTTCATATATGTACTGTATAGTATATTCATATAAATTATATTCGGTATTTAAATTTTGTTTTTTCTTATGAAACATTTGTTTTCGGCTGATTTTTTAGGTTATTACTTTCGGCTGGGATATTTCATTATGTAATACATTTTTTTTTACTTTCGGCTGATGTAGTCGAGACACTATCTGCATTATCGATTTTTTTTCACTTTCGGTTGACAACTTTCGGCTAACTTTAACAAGGTCACAATTAATTATTATTTTATTTATTATAATTATTCTTATTATTTTATAGAAGAATTTATCGATACTTAGTATTATATTTAAAAAAATATTTATCAGTTTATTATTATCAAAGGTTTTTTTGCGAATTTCACAAATATCAAGAACACTGTTACGCTTATCATGCCTCGAAATAAAAAAAAAAAACAGTTTATTTGGTAACACTTGTATTTGTCTTAGAAAACCCGAACGATTATTTTTTAAATCCGATTCGATTGATCGAACGATTTGTTTCTCACACTAGTTTATATTATTAGATTAAGTTTTGATCGTAGTGATTAGCCATTTTATATTAATATTATAAATTTATACGATTATTTAGTTTTTATTTTATTCAGTATCTTAGTTCAGTAAAACAGTTTTATTAATTTTTTACAGTTTAATTAAAATTCATGTTAACCTGTGGTATGCGTACTTTTGGAAACGTATGAAATTAATACAACATGTCGTTTAACATTGCATCGTAACCCATTTTCAGGCTTACATACATATCGCACAATGGACTGAAAATTAAAGCGCCTCGAACACCCAAAACTACAAAATGTGAAATGAATAATGATACTAATGCGCCTTAGAATTAAAATTAACAAATCTTTTTAAATAAAAATTTGGGAAAACACCAAAGGATTCGTAACAATGTTTACAATTTCTGCTTCCATAGAAGCGAGAAGACCGCATTAATCACTGATGTTGATGTTACGTAAGAAAATTGGGTGTGCTACCACTGATTTCTATAGGCCTTTGACGCTTCATATTTCTTTCCCGGCAGCATTGTGTGAAAGTCCCTCAGGTGTACGTTCTGCTGTCAAATTTTTTAAACCAGAAAACTAACAAATAAGAATCATACCACATTGTAAAGCCTTTAGAACTTGGGCAGCCTGAGACAATAGCTGAAAACCGGGAATAACGTTGTTCTACAGTTTCTTTACTGCGACTCAGTGTAGTTTTTCGTAATTTTTAGCTATACTACTTTCTAGATTCTGAGATAATGAGTTAAAATTAATCGAAATCGAAATACAGTACCTCGATTTTGTACGAAAAATGACAAGCGCGACATGAATAAACCGGAAAAATACCTCGATATGCGGCCAAGATCGGTTTTATTTTTAACCTTTCCTTTTAGAGATTAAAAACGTTTCACACAATTTTTGTTTTGTATTTTAAATTTTTTTGGTCGTATATCGAATATTTATAGTCGTAAATCGAAAACTACGTCATAATGAGAAAAAGCCGTTATCGCCGTAAAGAGGTGCCGTAATTTTTTTTTTTTTTTTTGAAATTTAGTCTATCCGTAATAATTTTTATTTCATAATTAACATTTCTGAATTAAATTGGTATGATAAAATGTTATGATGACTAAACCCAAACTACAGCATAGACTCTAGCAACATAAAAACTACTTCATTCCACTGCTCAAAAGCAAGCGAATAGAAGAGGTGAGTGAACGTCAGCATCATAAAAGTTCAACCGTGCCAACCTTAACTATTTATTTTGTACAAAAATTTTTTGCTCAACTCGCCAACTCGCGCTTTCGTTATTCGTACAAAATCGAGGTACCAATGTACCGGACCTAATTTAATTATTAAATAATTAACTTAATATATTTAAGTTTTTTTTTAAATTACCCAAAATCTTGCATTTAAATGGTAATAACATTTTGTTTGTAGTCGTAAAGACACGAAATAGCTTGTATTGTATTCTGAAATGAAAGCTTCTAAGCGACCTCCTAGTCTGCCAAAAAATGTTGTCGGTCCACGCGCCAAACACCATGTATGCATACATACTTTCAATATTTTTATTAATTAGCTTTTATTCTCTAATATGTTTATTTGATAACATAGATTTATGCTTTAGTTCTCAATAAAATACCGCATTCGTGGTTCGATATTTGGACCATCTTCCCAAAGGTATTAACTATACGATATTTTAAAACATATGAACAAACCATAGAAGTAAGTACCAGAATCAGCACCATAATAGCTATTAGTATTTTGTACAAAACTACTGGCTGAGCAATTATCGTCAAAAGTAATTTTGACATTTTCACATTGTCAAACATTTACCACCATACCCCCACACTGTTGTATAGGATTAATATACTCGTACAAATCGATTATTAGCAGCAACTCACACTGAAATTTGCAATGTTTTGAACAGCAGATTACTCCATGTGTGACCCAAATCTTTCCGATTACAATAAAATTGAACAATATCTGCATACAACAAAAGACAATCAGAGCACTAAACTAGAAAAAAAATTTATAATACAATGAAATTCTTAAAATGTCAGGTTGTAAAATTTAAATACGTTTATATCTCTACGTATAGATCCCACTTGCACCATTTTTTTTTTTGTTTCTCGTGTATGGTACAAAGATTATGTTACTCCACATATCTGTGTACAGTATACACAGATAGATCCACAATGCATTTTCGTGTAATAACTATAAAGATGAAATTTAATGTTTTTTGTGTTTTTGTTTCGTTGTGGTACATGGAAAATTTATAATTTTACGGTTTAAATGTATATGAATATGTCTAAGTGTAACTCAACATGGGAACCTCTTCCACAATTTAATGTGTGTAAACACACAGCATATTTTGGATTTATGTAAAGTTTTCTGTGCTAAAAATCATAAAACCCCATTCATTTTTTTTTGGTTTAAGCATTTTATTATTTTTTGGTGGTGGGGGGGGGGGGGGGGGGTGCTTTGTAATTTATGATAATACACCAAAAAATACATAAAGTTTGTGTACACATATAGAGGATATTATTGAATACTGGTTAAGTAAATCTGTTGTTGAATTCTAGATTATTTATTCATTTAGAATATTTACGGACCTAAACTAGAGCGCAGTTATTCACGTTTTATTGCCGGATCAGACTAATAAAAAAACACTTTGCATATGCGAATTTCTAAACAAATATTTCAAATTAGATTGATTGGTAGTGTTTGGTTTATGATATGGGATCATATTTTTGTTTTTATTTCTACTGTATAATACATAAATTCAAAAGATGTCTCAAGAATATTATGTCTCGTTTATCTATAAATAATTTTGAACATTGTACATAGTACTTTACATAGTAATGGAGTAGATAATTTATTTTTTGTCGAACGTAAAATTTATTGCAGTAATTTTAATGGTTGCGCTATCTTATACACAGAATGTATATTTCTATAGAATTTGTAGTATAACAGATAGTTGAGATTTAAATTACATATACTCTATATTTTTTAATGTCGTACTTGTAAACAAAAATAAAAATGAAACATAATTTGAATGTAGATTCGTACGAGCACTAGAAATTGAAGAATGTTTGCTAGAAATTGTTTGGTTTTAAGCATATTCTGTACTTTTAAGAATGTTTTGTGTTAAAAAATGTCACAAACGAAAAGTGCCTATTAACAAACAGAAACAACTGTTTAAGTCTTGTATCACAATGCATATCTTAATCAGTGTTGTGCCATATTTTCTACACCGCGTAGATAATTAGTATTCTAAATGTGTAGAAAATATATAGACAATCAGAAATGTGACTATGTTGAAAATAATTTTTGTTCGCCAATCATTAAATTCTATGAATTTTTTGTTTATTTAACCAAAAAAGATCAAAATTCTTAAAAACTGCAAAACCAGTCAAATACATACGTCAATTATTTATGTAAAGCTTACTAAAACAAAAAGTTGGTACTCGGCTTTTCAAATATTTCACATACTATTTAAACCATGAATTTTGGCTAAATAATCGTATTAGACTTACCAGCAAAAATATGATATTTCTATACTCTAACCATTTTGATGCCAGGGGCTTTGCTTAACGCAATTGGACCGGGGTGCTTACATTATGTCTGCCTCGTCTGGAGTGTCACAGGGTCAAATATGCCCTTATCTTCGGCAGTTGTCAGAAATATAATTGAAAAGGAGATTTTACTTGGCGAAATGTATCTTTTAATTTCCGATCCATCTCAATCTCTATCAAAAATTTTGTTACCACCAAAATCGAATTCCGATCGACCAAATTTTAGAACATACCTAATTGAATATACTATAGGAAGAAAGTATGTCGTTATCGGAAATAGCACAATTACCAGACCCATATTTTGACGACGGTCTATAAAACAAAAATATTAGAATAAATAAATTGCAAAGTGATAAATTAAATGAAAAATTAACCGATTAGAAAAATTAAAAACTTGAGCCAGAAAATTCGGATTTTAAATAACAAATTCGCCAAGCCTTGTTTGAGTATCTTATGGAAAAATTAAATAAACGCGAAAACTCGAACAAATTTTCTCGATTTTTACTTTCAGACAGAACAAAATCACAGAACAATTTAAATTATTTGCACCAAATATATATTATCGATCGCTTAAGTTAAGTCTTATAATTTCATGAGGGGTAGATGAACTTTAAATTTTCCATTAAAATCCTCACTTTTATCGTTGGCAAACAATAACCAATTTCTTTCCAGGTACAAATAATGAAATGATTCAATCAAAGTTAAATGAAAAAAAACGGGAAATACCACCACTCCTGCCAACCCAATAAACAAACAACTCAAATCCACACGAGATATATTTTTATTTCACATTCACATGATCTATGAAATCAAAATAGAATAAAAAATAAAAATAAAATTCTATCAATTTAAGGGCGGGGGAGGGGGGGGGGTGGGGGGTGTGGTAACAAAACCCTACATATCTCCGGACACCCAAAACAAACAAAAATGCTTAAAAATTCACACATTAAGCCAAATGGACCAGCAATGCAGTTTAATTTTCGATGAAATTAAAATTCAGAAGGATTTGAAATACAACTCAATTCCAGATTGCGTCCATAGCTTCTTGGTAGTCACATTTGTGTTTTCATGATACGTGATATTATTGGAAAATGGAATTCGCAATATTTGTTAACTATTGGTAGATACAGGCTAATTTACAACTTTGTAGTTCATTGCACTTACCTGTCAGAGCTGTTATTTTTGACCAAAGTTCAAATAATCGAAGAGTTCTAAATAATTTTGAACCTAATACTGAAATGCTGTTTTAAAGCACTATTCAAATAGATTTATTTTATAAATTAGATGTAAGAGCATCAACATGAATGTGTCCAAAATTACCTAACACACATGTTAACCCTGGTCGTTTTGATAAAATGAAAGGTACCGGCAGCGTTGTTGCTGGAATAAAAACTGCATTTGTATTAATAAATTTTCCGATTTAGAAATACAAGCCAATTTAATTCTATTTGATAATTTAGACAAACTGGTTGATTGGTTAAATTCGAAAAGATGATATAACCCAAACAAATTTAAATGTGCCCTACAACATGACGAAAATTGGGCCGTATTCAAATTTCTATATGAAATGTTAAACGCAACAATTAAAATTAAACAACAAAAAGAAATTGTATTCATTTGGAGTGAAGGGATGGTTCAAACGATTCGTGGAGTTCTTTTTCTTTTTAAGTCTCCATCACTTGAAAAGGTCGACGTTAGATATGCTCACTTCATGACTAGTTCGAGACGCTTTAGAAAATAAATTTTCTTTGATTCCATCTCCCATTGGAAACAATTTTAACCTGTCCGTTCAAAAATTTCGCTATACTGTATGAAACTTTTGGTTATTTTGGTTGATAGCAAGATATTACTTTTACATCGAGGTGAGATAGCCAGCTAGCTGATTTTACTTTTTAGCTTTACTGTCGAAAAATTGTGATTAATTAAAGTACCTCATGCCATTCACGGGACTAACAAATGGTGATGACGATTTGGATGTTACTTTAATAGATGTTATTCGAGAAGAAACAGAATCATTCATATAAAGAATATGACTAATATTTGAGAGAAAAGTTTGAACCTCAGGAAAGCTCTACATTGGAATCCACAAAGAATGAAAATACGGAGAGCGACATTGACGATTTTTTAAATGTGATCGAAATCGATGAAGAACTAAGTGATATTATTGAATATAAAAAAAATAGAAAATATTTTAGACCCGCCTAACAGATCTTTTACGGGGTACTTAGTAAATCAAATTCTAAAAAAATTTGATTGTGCTTTATGTGCTATGACACTTTTAAAAGAAAACGATTTCGCTAAATGCACTTCGGAGCTTTTAACAAACCACAAAAATTATATATGTCAGAAGACTTAGGAAGACCCCCAAGCACCGCCTCAAGAGCTATACGCCGAAAGTGAATAACAATTTTTTGATAGTTTTTTAAAATAAAATTGTTACACTGGAATTTAAAATTTTAAACCGTAAATCTTATAACCAAAATAATATCTTATAACCATCATGTCAAGGTACTAAATATAATGATTCTTACATTAATTAGAAAACATTGTAAGTGGCAAAATAAATTAAGAGAAATTAAAAATACGAACAATGAACAATGAACAGACAATGGAGTGCAGTTTTCGATTAGTACAGTCAGAAATGCGCTTCAAGTGCTGTTGTTAATATCAAATCGATTAAACACTTCGAATTAACAATTTTTTCATTACTTTTTGCATTTACACTCATAAATGTAAGTCAGTTAATTCATATAATAACGGATTTATATCATAATCTCTGTTTCCCACTAATGGCAAGGTGAGTACGTGCTGAGGACCTGACTATACCATAGGAGTCGCTAAAAATACTATATCACTAACTTACAGATCAAACCTTCGCTTGGTGTTGCATGAGTAATTATAATTGAATTAGACAGTGTATGCAACGGTACAGAAAAAATTTTGAAAATTATATCAAATTTATCATACAAAGACTTGGTACACGTGCTATGGTATAAAAAGGTGAATCTAGATTATGCCGTTTAAGACCAATATAGAATTCTCAAACGTTTTATAGCAGCCAGGAAGTACACACTTCACTTATAAACACATTTTATATGATTCATGGATATCACAATTTCGGCAACCCGAAAATTATGTGCAATAAAATTTAACACAATCACAAAAGTGCGACAAACAATTGTTAAAAATGAATTCAGAGAAGAAGAATTTAAACTGTTAAAGCCGAAAGATACTGCAGATAGTGTCTTGAATACAGCAAAAATCAGTCATGAACTCGAATTTAGGATCGAGTTTTATCCTTCGGGTGAAGGGGAGATTATTTCAGTTTATAGGAATTTAAAAATCGATAGGAGCGAGAGTATAAAGCGAGTTTAACTTTCGGCTGAATCAGTAAAGACACTATCTGCATTATCTTTTGGCTGGCAACTTTTGGTTAACTTTAACAAGGTGAAGAATTGCACTACAAACAATTGTACACAGAGACAATTGTTTGTAGTACAATTCATCGAAAAATCAAAAATGCGAAAGAAAGAAACAATTCATCGAAAAGACGACTCGTAATGTATATTAAAAAATATTGATAAATTTTCTCTAATTGTTCAATTTTGTGATATACGAAAAACAAACCAGGACAACTTCAGGTAAAAAAATTATATCGATATTAAGCAGCTCCTACTCAAGAAATCGTCAAGCGGCTTTCTATTCTCGATAGAGAAAGAGTTCTTGCATATCTACTCGTATGTTAAATTACAAATGTATGTGAATTACTGGAATTTACACTGATTTTTTAAAAAATGGGCGATCAAACCTTTGCGTGACAGATAAGTTGAATTTATAGAAATTTGACACAAGTTTTCAATTTTTTGCATCATTTAGTGTGTAATAACTTTTAGATTCAGATTTTCAGATTTTGCTTCTGAAGAAATGGCATATTATCCCATAATCAGCAAAATTTTTGCAAGCTTTTTTGAGTTTTCACATTTTTTCCATCATGATTTAGCTTGATTCAAATAAATTATACACCTCAACTTAATAATCTTTTTCAAAATCTACTCAACATCGATATAATTTTATTTTGATGAATAATTGTAAAATATTCATTTAGAAAATCTTATGTACACTACCGCTCAAAAGTGTTTAGGCACCCCTTTTTTCATGTATTATTGATACACTATTATGTTTAAGAAACAACATTTGAATAAACTGAAATACTTATCTGAAATGCAGTTTCATTATATAACCGCCAACGATATAGGTTTAATTTTACTACCCTCTACCTGCGCTTGGTTGGATTGTCGTAAACTGTCTATTACGGTACAATTACAATAATAGTCTGTAGGAATTTCCAGAAAAATTTATCGGTCTGGTTTATTCTAGGTAATGGTGTTTAAATTGATTTTTTGAAAAGATTTCAATGAAATGAGTCAAATAGGATCACTTGCAGTCCGATATTTACACTGTTAACATCATAAGCGAAATATCGAGTGACAATTTTTTAAAATGCCTCCAAGAAAAGAACCAGGTACTGAAACACGTTCACTTATAATAGCTTACCATACAGCTGGCTTAAATAATTGACAGATTGCCAAACAAATGGAATTAAACCACGCTGATCATAGAATAGTGATTACTAGGAAGACGAATAGACACAAAACAACCCCGGAAATAACCGCAGAATTAAATGTTGGTCGCCCAAAACTAGTTAGTGTTTCTACGGTTAATCGTCCTCTACAGGAATGCGGACTCCATGGCCGTGTTGCTATTAAAAAACCATTACTAGTAAACAAAATAAGCAAAAGCGACTTAAATGAGCCCGTGAACATCAACATTGGACGATAGAGGATTGCAACAAGATTTTTTATTGTTCAATCAACGGGAGGTCACATAATTGAAAGTAAAATTTAAATTGAGCATTTTAATTTTGACATTTATTAAGTATATTGCCATTAATAAATGTGTGTATGTAACTAAAAAATACATATTTTCATATTTTTACTGAGTTTTTATATGTTTTATGCTGTTCTTGACAGTGCCTAAACACTTTTGAGCGGTAGTGTAAGTATTGATTTTCAACAGGAACTTGTAGATGAAACATTTTGTTTCGATGAATTGTTTTTTCCAAAATTGTTTTCACGCACATTTGGTTATTGTAAAATTGTAGTTTTCATATTTGTTTTTCGATGAATTGTTTTTCGATGAATTATTTGTCGCATAGTTAAATTATCGCATAATTTTCGGGGAATCCACAATTTCTTTGTTTTCCCATTTTCTAACTCATCGTAGCGTGAAGCAGCATGCCATCGATTTAAGTAGCTTAACACAGGACTTTTTTCGAAATTTTTAGGCCCTAAAGACTAAAAAAACTGAACAATTACAGGTCCACTTAACAGCTAGTAGTATTTAAAAGGGAATGGCTTTATATTATCCATTCATACATACATAACAATACCAAATATTCATAGTACTAGCGAATTTCTTGCTAGCCTACGAAATTTATTCTTTCATATTGGTTCGATACTGATTATTGTGATTCTTTATACAGTAGAGTCAAAAACTCAAATAAATTGATAAAAATGTATCATCGGTTTGATTGAATATAATTAAGTATTTATTTTCAAAGATGGTGTCACTCAGATTGATGCTGAATGGAGTTAATTTTTATTACTCCTGCAATATGTTCTAGGGCCAAGGCTTTCCCAACTTTTTGCGGTTCGCTTTTCTCGCCCTTACTTTATGACGTTGCCAGCCAATTCAAAGACGTGTGGTCAGATAGGTCCGATTTTATCACTATCTGCGCATTGCATAGCTCCATGCCAGCCTATACTGGCATGGAAAACTAGTTGGCTCATGAGTTTTGCACTCCGACAAGGGGTCATAGTTGTATTTTATATCAGCACTGGTCGTAATCTGTTGGTGAAAATTCCCTTTGCAGCATGCCCCTATCGGGATTCAAACCCGGTACCTCCCGATCCAAACGCCAACGCATTAATCACTGTGTCTTTTGGTCGATTAAATGGAGTTTATTCTATCGATGATTATATTAATTCAACATTTTCTTTAGATTTCTAATCGCGAAGTGCAGCTTAAAAATCAATAACTTTTTGTAATTTCTGCTTGCAAGAAATTTAAAAAATAAAAAATTTGGTTTTCTCAACATTAAATAATAACTTCTTAAGCAGAAATTTAATTTTATTTGAAGAAATATTTTTGTGTAAGAATATTTCTCAATATGCCAAAAACAAAAAATTGTTCTTGGTGAAAATATATTTAACATGCAAAAAATTAATAGCTTTGTTGCACTTTTCACGTCGTTGTGTTGAATTGTTAATCAAATTTTTTATTTTGTAAGCTACTTTTAATTTGCTTTTCCTTTATTTAATTTTTCACAAATAATTATTTTATTATTATACTAAAATTAAGTACAGTAATTAAAAAATGTTACATGCATGTGATTTTACCTTTTTTGCCATTTACTGTGTCGCCAAATTCCGAAAAAAATATTTTCAGCAGTCAACATCTCGATGATTTCTTTACCAGACGATTTTAATAAATTTTAATAAAATTTCAGACTTTTTTTCTATATAAATTAGAAGTTCCTAGTAAAATTTGGAAACTCTCACAGGAGCTTTTTGTATTTTTTCTTTGAAAATTTATAACTCCTATGCGAAAAACGATTATGAACAAACATATTCTAAATTAAATTACAACATTCGTAAACATTAGTTTTTCAAAATATTGTCATGTAGATATCATACCTTTATAGAAAAAAGAAATGACAAAAATACTACTGAATCAAGCCGCATGCACAACTAAATATTCATTACGTTAAGTAAAACAACACACTATATGGCCAACTGATGTGACTAGCAAATTGGCACATTGATTATCAGCTTTGCTTTGAACGTAATTTTTAATTTAAATATCTTGACCTACCTTAACCGAGTGAGGAATGGTTCTTAAGATGGCATAGCGATTACTTGTTTTACTATGATAGTGAAGTTTGTGCTAAAAAAATTATTTAAAAATTACACTGTTAAATTTATTAGTTTTCCTATTGGAATTTATTTTCAAAGGTAATTTATAAAATTGGATTCATTCTAAAAGTTGTGCCGCCGAATCTAGAAAAGTCTACAGATTCTGGTTGACATTTTTGAGAAGGTAAAGCATACACCTATTCTTAACATTTAAGTAAAGTATAGTTTTGTGATTCGTTGTATTAAACAATATATTTAGAAATTGAGCATTTTCTACCGTTATAGTGATTGGCATGGATTAGCCATGCCTGTAATAGAATTCATGTTTTAATTTATACTGCTATTACCAGAGATGTTTAATGAAGTCAAATTTCTACCAAATATCAAAAACTTAACGTGTGTGCAAATATACAATACAAAAATACGTTTAGACGGAATACTCTGGAAACAATTCTTGCGAGGCTAAAACAAACTAATAATTATAATAAATTAATTTAATAGTCCCATATAAAGACATTTTTTATGATTGGCCTTGGTAGGTACTTTAATACAAAAATGCCAAATGGTCAGTCCCTGGGATCGGTCATATGAATAACAAGCATTAACTGAAACAGTTTTTGCTTGAAAATTCAATGGAAAAATTTGTTCTACAGAAGTCAAAAGTCCCATATATAGACATGGTTTTTTATGATGGGCTTGGTATGTTCTTTAATACAAAAATGTGAAATGGTCGGTCCCTGGGGTCGGTCATATGAATAACAAGCATTAACTGCAACAGTTGTTGCACGAAACTTCAATGGAAAATTTAGTTCTACAGAAGTCAAATGTCCCATATATAGATATGGTTTTTCATGATGGGCTTGGTATGTTCTTTAATACAAAAATGTCAAATGGTCAGTCCCTGGGGTCGGTCATATGAATAACATGCATTAACTGCAATAGTTGTTGCACGAAACTTCAATGGAAAATTTTATTCTACAGAAGTCAAAAGTACCATATATAGACATGGTTTTTTATGATAGGCTTGGTATGTCCTTTAATATAAAAATATCAAATGGTCGGTCCCTGGGGTCGGTCATATAAATAACCAGCATTAACTGCAACAGTTGTTGCACGAAACTTCAATTGAAAATTTTGTTCTACAGAAGTCAAAAGTCCCATATATAGATATGGTTTTTTATGAAGGGCTTGGTATGTTCTTTAATACAAAAATGTGAAATGGTCGGTCCCTGGGGACGGTCATATGAATAACATGCATTAACTGCAACAGTTGTTGCATGAAAATTCAATGGAAAATTTTGTTCTACAGAAGTCAAAAGTCCCATATATAGACATGGTTTTATATGATGGACTTGGTATGTTCTTTAATACAAAAATGTGAAATGGTCGGTCCCTGGGGTCGGTCATATAAATAACAAGCATTAACTGCAACAGTTTTTTTGCACGAAACTTCAATGGAAAATTTTGTTCTACAGAAGTCAAAAGTACCATATATAGACATGGTTTCTCCGCAATGTTCGTACTGTTTTTGGCCTAGGGAGCTCTGCAAGGCCCTTCACTTGCTTTGGATTTGCACGCAGGGCTCCCACACCCACTATATGGCCACGGTTTTCAGTCTCCTGGGGGTAAAAATTGGCATTTCTCCACATTGAAGGTCAACCCGGCTTTCGAAATATGTCCAGCAACATCTTTCAAAATAGAAGGATCATTATCAAATGTGACAGTAGCTACCAATAAATCATCCCAGGTAGACGAATGTATGTTCTGTAGTTCGTGTGGGATAACTTTACTCATAAGTCGCCATAACGACTTAGAAGCATTACAGAGTTCGATGGCCATTAATTTAAATTCATAAAGCGGCCACCTAAGAATGACGAAGGTCTTTTGTTTTGGATTAAGGAAATAGGGCAATCCGCCGAAAGACATTTGTTATATCTTATTTTGTTATATACTCTGTTTTATCCTTTCTTCCCAACGAACCGTCCACCAAGGGCAAAGGTAACGCGTTTTTTATTTGACGCTATTAAGTTTGCGCGCATCAAGGCACAATCTCCACTTTCAATTTCTCTTGGAAACTAGAGTCATCGAAGAGCACCAGCGACTGTAGCTTTCTTCGATGATATCAAGAAGCAGTATCCGATCAATTTCCTCGTACATTAGTTTTTCTCGAGCAGGTGGGATAGAATAATTTTCTGTTTGATCGGAACAGCATCCCCGGTATCAATGGTATGTGTAAGAAGAGAAGGGCAACCAAGAACGAGCTTTTGAAAGTTGGGTAATATTTTAATAACCGAATCTTTCATCAGAAAGAATGTAGTGCTTACTTTCACCTCTATAAAATATTCAGTACTTTAAAATTTGAATCAGCAAAAATAGAAATCATCGCTGGACGTAAATTAAAGGTGTCTTAAAAATCACAGCCTAAATATAGATTATCTTGAAGTCGAGAAACAACAATAAGTTTCAGATTTTTTTTGTAATGGATTTACAGGTAACAGATCGACATATTCCAAAAACGTTGGTTTAGATCCATTTGAAGTTAAAACAGAGCCAGTCATTTTAATAAATTTTAAATTATGTGTTCAAATAAAATATTCAACTCCACAACCCAGAGCACTAATGTTATCACCACTATCCAGTAATCCTTTTATAGGAATTCCATTCATAGATATTACTGCAAAAGGCCTTGTTATCCGCCTGATAATCAGTGGTAAAATAAACGTATTCATAAATGCATACCCGGAGTTTACGACGGTTGAGAGAAATAGGTGAAACGGTGAAATTTATTTGACATGGGGAAAAGGTTGGTCCCTGGGGAGGAACCCATGCCGTTACATTCCAGATCTCCAGCCAAAGCAGAAAATTTTCAACGGATAATCGCAATGCCACCAATAACGAACCGGCTTGTGGCACCTCCAACATTTAAGATTAGATTTACTAGGCACTTTGCAGCTGATTGATAAACCTTGGGATGTTAAAATGCTGAGTTCTGCCAAGTTGTCTGTTTCCAAAATCATACACGTTATATTCAGTTCCACCAGAAATTGCGTTTATTTATGCAGTCTGATTAGGCCTGAATCGCGAAGTTAGTGCAAATATTTACCAGATCAGAAACGCTATTAATGAGTCTGCCAGCTAAATGAATTTTTAAATCGAGCCGCATGCTCTTTTTAAGAATTTCTAGAATTTTTAGATCAGTGAGAAGGTATGTAAAAGGATGCACTAGTTTCTGAATTGAGTAATAAAATTCTATTAAACTTTCGATAAATCTTTGTTTTCTATTATCTAAACTCTGCCGAATTTCGATATCAGAACGTTGAATTCAGAAGCGATGAAATAACGATTTGTTATACGCGCAAGTGGACTATGCATTTTGATATAGTATTGCCTAATAGTGATTCTGTGCCAAATCGTTTAAAAATAGGTGTAGTACTTTCATCAGTTGTTTTTCAGAAACCTGATTAGTATAATTGCTAAATGTTCCAGAATTTCGTATCACGTCCGTACTAATGGTACTCGTGAATCGAGGGACTGTCGCTGTACAATTTGGGAATTTGATGTGGTATGCAGCCTTGTGGGCACTTTGTTCATACGGAGGACCAGCCTTCCGAATGTGTGGCTGGGTAGATACTGCCTGCATACTTAAAGGCGCAGATAGCTGGTTAGCATACCTGGTTAATTCGGCCTGGGTTATTATGCAATAGAAAAGTTGGCGCTGGTCGATACGGGAAAGTATCATTTGGTTACCATAGTGCTAAAGAGGAAGCGAATAAGCTTGTAAGGGTTCACTAACTTCGTTCAAAAATCCTAAGTTAACATTAGTTATTCCAGATATTTCTTGCGTCACGGCTGATACATTAAAACGATTATTTCTTGATGGGCCAGATATTGGACAGCTAGGAGTATACTGGTAATCCTGATTTGGATTAGTTGGAGCTGATTTGTCCTGTGAAATCGGATGACTGATAATAATTTCGCGGTTTTCAGTTCTTCGTTCTAATTGAGGAGAATCGAATGAATGAATAACAATTAAATTATTTGCTAATAATGACTTTTGCACTGAAATCAACATTGGAAATACATCTAACAGAACTCAGTCCGTGATCAAATACAATTTATATAAGTTTTAGAATTTCATTCGAGTTCTTGCATAGTTATATTCAGAACGATCGTATAACATCAAATGGAACACCTAGACATTTGGGAAATCACCAATTATGTAATTCAAATCAACCTATAATCAACAATTTCAGCAAAACAAAAAACCAGAAGAAGTCGCGATCTGCAATAAGTTGTCAATATGAAAGGAATAAAGACAGGGTGACGGACAGGTCAAAATTATAAACATAAATAAAATGAAACGAATATTAAATACGGGGGAAAAGCCTGATTTGTTTGGGGCCACTGTAACAAATACAATACCAGCTATCATACTATTATAGGAAAAAAAAATAACGACGCTTGCTAGTAAGTCAGTCATTACGAACCCTTTAGTGAAGTTGATAACACGTATGATTCTTAGTACCAGCTTAATTCTGGTAGAAAAAAAAAGAGTTGTTAACACAATAACAATTCCGCCCAGTTCGACAGCCAGAAGAACACCATGGTACCTGGGTTCGTGCTTATTAGTATGTTGTACTCATAACTCCATACTTACCCTTAAAAAACGCTGTGTAATCCCCAAAATTAAAAAAAAAAACTTGGAAACTTCTTTAAACCAAACCAAATATTTGTATTTAAAAAACCGCAACAATTTTGCAATTCCTTAATAAAATTTTATCATATGTCGTTTATGTACTAGCAAAACAACGCTAAACTTCTACTAGAAGGTGCTATCACAAAAACTAAAAAACCGACCTCCATCGAAATTTGTGCACTATTTCAGATTAGGCATTGTTTTCCACAGCTTAAGCAGAAAAAGGGTATTGCCGTGGGATTTGAGTATACGAATTACGACCTAGATTACCGCACGTTTGAAATTGGAGTCGATATAATGCATTTATTATGCAGTCTATTAGAGATGGAAAATTGAATTGGGAATTGTGAAATCAACCCAATTTGGAGAATCAGCAGTAATTGTATGTTTTCGGCCTTGTCTCGTGGTTGTTTAAATGGGTAATAAATAACAATAATTTTTGGTAATAAATCAATGATGATAAATCGTATAATTTAACGTATAATTTAATCTACATACATATTTAATAAAATAATTTTTCGTTTTGAAATTGCTATTTCACAAAAACGACGTTGCAGATGCTAGATTTATAAAACTGTGGTAATTTTGCATGAAAGATCAAAAGTTAACACGGCAAATTTAGCGTCTTATCATATTTCATAGATCCTATTATTGCTATCGGATTATTTTGAACTATGGGCCTATACAACCATCATAACCTTTTGATTATATTTACGTAAATGAATTAAATAAGCCCTTAATATACTAATATAACGTCTCGAGTATGTCAAAATCATTTAATGTCAAAAATTTAACCCCAGGCTGTTAGAAAAAAATTTAAACATAATTTACAACCCATTTAATGCCTTCAAATACACATGTTTCATTAAGCACATACATTTAAACATAAAAAAATAGAAATAACATGTATACATATAAACATCTAACACATAGACGATATAAAATAGTATCTTACATTATCTTTCATTAATTAAATGTTGAAATTTAATCCCAATGCCATTATTCATCAACAGTAATGTTTTTGCCATATTTTATTGTTCCGCACACTAGCAACTACATCATTTTTCATTTCAATTTTTCTCGCATGTATGTGTATGTATATTATATGTTTCCTGC
This sequence comes from Nephrotoma appendiculata, assembly GCA_947310385.1. Taxonomy (NCBI): domain Eukaryota; kingdom Metazoa; phylum Arthropoda; class Insecta; order Diptera; family Tipulidae; genus Nephrotoma; species Nephrotoma appendiculata. Next base: position 323,586,790 of record OX371224.1, on the reverse strand, counting down.
TATCAAATGAAAAGCATTTAACAAAAATTATTTTTGGTTCTGATGTATGTAATACATACTCGTACATACAAGAAACCAAATTATAGAGAATTTGCAAAAAAAATTAAATTAAAATTTCGATATTCTTATATGGTCGTCTTGTATTTCGAACGAGATTAAGGTCTTCATACCACTTTTAATTCTGACCAAATAGATAATTCTACCATTCACAAATTATTTAGCATATTACGTATGTTATTATTCATCTTCTAGGATTTTATGTTCTGCTTGTTGTTTTATGCTACTCTATATTGAGACTATATACCGGAAGTAGGCGAAGAATATCTTCAACTTTCCACACATAAAGCGTTGTTGTATTATTCAAGTTAATCTTATCTAACACCAGATGTTACATCTTTATGGCTTACATTGGTTGCTGTAATACTTTTTTAAGTTTTTCTCGGCTGCAACTTTCTCCAGACTGGTGGATATTGTTGTTGTTGTTTTATTTTATGTTTTAGAATTAATTTTTGCAGAAAATAATAAAATATTCTTATGGTTCATTAAAAGAATGAGATTATGTCCATGTTAAATGTTTATTATAAATTATAAATTTAATATTTTCATTAAATTTTAATCTCAGTTTTTCGTATGTACGAGTATGTAAACCACATTTTATATTTTCGGGTGCTACATGAACCAAGCAAAACAAACACTATTCTTTGTTCTATGAAAAAACCAGGGTAGTAAAGGTGATTCCCCTATAGGGGAAACACAAAGAACCAATAAATTTACTGAAATAAATAAATAAATACTTCTCCAATTGGATCAGCTGATGGTTCCACCGATTTTTAATTTTTTTTATTAAGAAAGATATTAATTATATGTGTGTGAAGTTATCCTGGTATTTCATCCCAGAAAGTTAAAATCTATGACCAAAATGAGAAGGCAAGCCGGTACTTGAGATTAAAATAATGGACTCATATCTTTATGACCTATTCAGTTAATGTATGAGTTATTGATGTAAAATAATGGTGCCCAGGAACTTCGAGTGTCCTGACAGATTTCTTGTGATTTCCACCACGCGATGTTAAGACGTAAGTCTAGATTGGTGCTATAGCATCCTGGAATGGTCTATTTCATGTAAAATATACATTTAAGATTTAAACAAATGGTTTGTTGGAAATAAGCATCCACTGCAATCGGTCCCTGGTATGGAAAAACCACCTTTCAGCAATTTTCATTAAAATTGTTTGATCGGAGAAAAATATTTAAAATGAAACCGGGCCCTCCGGACAACCCCATGGGCGATTTTTCACTAACTGAAGATCCATCGCAATCGGTTCCTGGTACTCACAAACCTCCTTCCAGCAATTTTCATTAAAATCGTTTGACCTGAGCAAAAAAATTGAAAATAATCTCTAGGACCACCAGAAAATCCATTACACAATTTTACCCGAAATGAGGACCACCGCCATCGGTTCCTGGTACCTCGTATGCCATCATTTGATAGTAACTCTGTGAACTGGTTAATAATATTAATATCCTGCAACGAAAAAATTCCCGTTTACATAGTCTATATGCAATTCTATTTCATCACTGTGCAAATATTGCATACTTTAATTTATTGACATTATTAAATTTTTCTTCTTCCTTATGTACTCGTAAATATTTTTAATTTTATTTTTTTGATTTGCTTCATTTTAATTGAAGTTTTGATCATAGATTGTAATTAAAGCAAATTTGTCTGTTGTCATGTTTCCATTGTTAACATTGCTTTTACCGACTGTTTGTTTTTGTTAATTTTGTTAAAAACTTCTCATCCATAAAAATAGTATCACAAATCCAGAATGTAATCATGACACCGCAACCTTGTCATATGCATAGAAGACTATGAAACAGAAAATTTACGTTCAAAATGTAAATAAAAGGCAGCAAAATTTCATTTTCTTTTAAATCACCCTTTTCAAAAGGGTACCATACTTTTTCGGCATTCGACCTCGAAGTAAAAGCCATGTAGCTTCAGACTTCTCCATGTGAAATACCGGTAATGTCTTTTAAGGCTGGCATGGTCTGTGGTTAACGTGAAGGGTAATCCTTCTACATATAAGAACGAAATCTCCAGATAGCCAGCAATTTCCTCCTCTGTGATACTGTAGTTACGCTACATTTAGTTTCAGCGACATGTAAGATATGGATCTTTCGGCACGCTGTGAAAAAGAACCGGACCTATTCCAGTGGAGCTGGACTCACATTGGATGTAAAATCTTTCAAGATCAAAAGTCAGGAGGTGCCAATACTGATAGACAAAATAATTGCCTCAAAAGTTCCTGGTCTTACAAAGAAAACACAATTTTTTGGGGAAAATGCAACATAACTTCATTCTAGAGCGATACAATCCATCGACGCCATAACCTTTCCAACCAACTGTTGTGCTTTTGGTGGCTTCGGACAAGGTTCCTCGGCGATTTGACTCTGGTGTATAGTATCCATGTTTCATCAGTTGTCACATACCGCATAAAAATCCATTTTATTCCGCTTAAACAGCTCCAAACGGCGCACGGAATCATTGACGCGTTGTCGATTTAGATCCATTGTGAGCAAACGCCTTACATACTTCGAACATAACTTTCTCAAGGACAAATGTTCGTGCAAAATATGACCAACATGTTCCATTGATATCTTTACAATGTCAACTATGGTCTTTAAAAACAACTTCGTCGATTTGTTATGTTTCCTGGAGTTATAGCCTCATTTAGGCGTCGAGAGCGTGGTGCATCAACGGTAGTACCAAGTGACGGCTGTGTTTGTACTGTATTTTTTCTCACCAATCAAGTGTTTAATCAACTCAAGAAATTCTTCCTTTTCCATTGGTTTGAAATTAACAAAAGTAGAGTCACTAAAACAACTTTAACTTGTAAACTAATGATCGAAATGTCATGAAATGTTAACAGATATATTATTTGAAGGTATGTAGAATTTAAAAATCATATGGGTTTTTAATTTGTGCCACTATCTGTGTGAATTCATTCCCTAACACACGGGAACTTTTCAGGCATGTAAACAAAGTAAACGATAAATCTCGAAATCTTTAGAGCTTTTCTTTCATGATGAAGTTATGTGTATTAGTATGAATATAAATATTGAAAAGACAAGCCTGTAGGCCCAACAATGCAATTTTAGAACATGAAAATTCAGAGAATCTTACACATTCTCGCCTATACAGTTTCTTGGGAACATTAAATGAAAATTTAAACATTTATGACAAAGAATGTTTTTTTATATATATTTATTTATTCCAATTTGTCCACAATTCTTAAATTTTCTCTTGGTGTCAAAGAAATTGTAGATGAGGATATGTGTTAATCATAATACCAAAATTGAATTAGGGTGATCTTGCTTCGTTTAGTGACGAGCAGGTGGAATTCATATTAAAGGCATTAATCAAATAGTTTTAAAATGGTTTCTACGTATTTTAAACTTTTGGTATTCTCTGGTTGCCAAACTGCACACGAAATTTCTAACTAGTGGTCTTCAAATCCAGCTTTAGCCATTACTTTGGAATCATTTTGAATTATCACTCGAACACATCACACTTAAAGTTAAAAATTAAACTTACCAGACTTTTGGGAAAAAACTCTCACTTGTATAGTCAAAAATCATTATTCCTGCTTAAATTGCAAAAAACCAACAAGGTCAGGTTACAAAAATCGAAGAACTAATATGAAAGCTGTCACTTCTGATACAAAATTGCTCATCAAATTTTGTAAGAGTAAAAATTATGACAAAACCTAAGTAGCTATTATGTTTCATTCTGATCAATCAACCGTCTGGGCTGTACAGGGGCCGAATTCCAAAGTGATAGGTTTTCGATAAACATTGAAAATTATTGTTTTCACGTATTTGATTCTTTGAGCTCAGAAGTGTACACAGTAAAAAAACCATTGAATTTTACACACTTTAGACAGTGGGCAAATTTGCCTATCATTTTCATGTAATTTTACGTGCTTAAAAAATTACAATCTAGTTGTTAAAATTCAATATAATGTCATGTCATTTTACAAAAAAGTATAGTAGGTTAATAAGAGGAAAGACCGTAATATATCGTTTATGAGTATGTGAATGTACATACTTTTTATGTCAAATTACATAGTTCGTCGTCTGAATGCAAATCCTTCGTCTGTAAAATTCAACTCTGAAAGTGTGTACTTCTGCATGCCAAGCTAGTAATGTTGGTATTTTTTTTAAATTAAAAGTACAGACTTTAAAATGTAAATGAAACAAGAATTAAATTTCATATAAAATTATATTTATAAAATATACAGTATGTATACAAAAATTCATTTATACTATTATCTTATCACATATTTTTTAATTATAAATGTAATATGTATATTACAGTAATAGTTACTTAGTCTCCAAAATACCAATTCATCACAAAAAGTTAAATAAACTATAGTCTAATTTGTTACATAATTTCTTTAATAAAATTTAAAACTTTTGCTTTATTATTAATTTTCTTCTTTTTTTTTTGATCGAGAGTATTCTGTGTTAAGATGCAAGCATGCCCTCTGCAACACCTCGAACGTTTGTGAAAGGTGAGTGGGATATTCCAAATTAAAAACAAAATATGATCCAATCAATTGAATTATTGCGCTTTTTGATGAACAGCACCGGTAATTTACTATTTGATTTTCGATAAAAAAATAGAATATATTTCCTTTTTTCTCATTGTCACCTGAAAACAAAAAAAAAATTTAGCATTACTGATAATATATAAACAAATTTACCAAAAAATCTTAAATAAACAATGTATAGATTCAACAACCAGAAAAGAAGAATGAAAATTAACAAGTTTGTTTAACTGCAGAAATCATAAGACGACCAAGAAAAGGTCAGTACTAAAATTTAACTTGCATCTAGTACCTATGACTCAGGACACATGCTATTCCTTTTCTAATATCAAACGACCCGTATATCACACATAAGTAAGGTAGAGTAGGTAAAAGATATAAATTGGAAGAGTTGGAATACTATGACTTTAACATAGCTGTTATACTGAATCTGTACCATTAGGCAATAAAATAAAAAATAAAATCTGTATCAATAATAAATAAAATTAAAAATTATACTTTGTCCTTATTAAATACTTATCATAATCTGTTTACTTATAATAGAAAAGCAAGGAGTTGAGTTGTTCCTGCCTGAAAAAAATATATAAATATATACAGTATAAATTATATATAATGAAATTATTTGAAAGTATTTGGTATATAATTGTGTTATTAATTCCCGAACTTTAAGGTCATCGTCTGTTGTAGTACATTGAAATTGTTTTTTTTTGTGATAACTGATTTGTTGTTATCTTGAGATTTTCCCATCGTTCTAAGAAAGTAGTTTCTTTTATATTCATTAACCGTTCGAAATGTATTATCATGAAATAAGGTGACAATAAATGAGGCCAGCATTGTCGCACTTCAATTATTTTTGGATCTTACATTAAAAAATTTTCTTTGGGTCGTAAACGTCTTTTGGAAAACGATTATTATTTCTTCCCTTAATGCTACGTTTGAAATTTCCAATCCAAAATGTTGTTTGAGCCATATTCGTTTTGCTTCGCTTTCTCTTCTGAATAAATGTTAAGATCTTTGGCGTAAAAATTAGGGATACCTTCCGAAATACTTATATTCCGTTTCGTTGGTTTCATTAAACTTTTTTTGTCCTGTTTAGGTAATTATTATGATTTACTAGCTTTGTTGCTACACGAACCGACTCGTCCAGGATTATTTAAAACTCCCAGACCAGGTCGCCAGCACTATTTAAAACTCCCAGACTTTTTGGAAATATTAGAACGACTTGTACAGCAATTTTGCGGAATATAGTTTGTGGGATATAAAAGAAAGTTCGCCGCATATCTGTTACTATTGTATGAACAAAATCGGTATAATACCGGCCCAAAGGCATTTTGTTATATGGTATTTGGTATCCTGCCAATAATTTTTGAGCATTCAAAATGCCAATATTATCAGATCTTTCGGAGTTAAGTGAAGAAATTCGCCGGCTAGACATTGAAATTGTTGAGCTTAAAGGTGAATCTGGAAGTTCTACAATCTCCAAAGTAGAAATAGTATCTGATTTTGCAGAAGTATTAATCCAGTTTATAAAAGCATTACTTGTGTCAACATCAGTCGCTGTTCTACCACGCTAGTTTCGTGTTTGTTTTCTAGTGAAGAGGCTAGCGTCTATTTTTCGTTTTCCGGGTATAATTCAAAAATTTCGTTTTTTCACCATAATATTGGAATACTTCTGAATCATCTATTTCAGTTCCATCGGATTCAAGAACTAGCTTGGATCCTTCAATTCCTGCAGCGTTTGCTTGTAGTTTATTTTTTGAGTGTATACCTTTTTCTATAATAGTGGACAATTGACCAGTAAATACGAAGCTTTTTTTGATGGTAGTATCCCAAATTTTAACGACTAACCGTGCGGATGACATGATTTAAATTAAATCTAAAGAAAAAAAGTTATTTAATAAACTATAGTAATAAAATGTTTAAACCTCACCAAAAGTGCGGTACAGCCCATGTTAATGTGGCGTATTCGATTTGCTCAATTGTACAGGTCGTGGAAAGAAAAGGAGAGAATAAATCGGAAGGAACGACTATTATGTCATTTGTATATATATATTATTGATTTCATATAATCCTAATTTGTAATTAAAAATCATCGAAAACATGTTTCCATAAAAAGCTAAATTTGAAAAATTTTCATTGGTTAATATGTTTTTTATTGTTAGAGCTTTAACAGTCCCATTATGGTTGTTCGATATCGCCAGCGACTGGTCCAAAAAATAATCAACATTTTTAAATGTGACTTGGCTGGTTTGATATGGGAACTGTTTTGCAACTGACAAACATTTTGTTTGTGAAAACTTTTTGACTACAACATCAGCAGAAAATCTTTGGCCATCTAGGGTTGACTGCAAAATTTGATGTCTTTGTGTTAACGATTTTGTTAAATTAATAAAATTTCGAGTTTTTGCAGCAGTTTGTTTATACTATTGATGTTTATTTTCAAATCTAAGTGTTGAAAGTTTTACTAATGGACCATACAATTTCATAAGTAATGGATAATGCTGAATATAATGATGCTTTCGAATCAGACTTTTATTTGGAAATAATAAAACTCTTAGTTCGAGATATCGATCAATTAATCCTTCTAAACAATTTATTTAGGTAAAAGTGACATGATGTGATGAGACAATTTGAGTTATTTCCAAAAGTAGTGTAACTATTTCAAGAACACTATCATTTAAATTTTTAATTTTACCATTAAGTACTAATGGTAGTAAAGTGAGTTGATAAAAAATTTCCATTGCATGTCCACCAACTTTTTTACTATTATATTTCATTTCAGGAAAACTGACATTAAATTTAAATTATTTTGCTAATTGATTACATGTAATATTGAAATAGTCATATGTGATCCAATTACGACTAACAAAGTAATGAATAGCTAAGCATAAATCTTGAAGTATAACACCTTCATAAAAATCATGACCAATACATGGCGGAAGGCCGCTGCTTACATGAAAAAAATTTAAATCATTAAAACATGAATTATTTTTAACTCGTCTGCTAGATTCCCTAAACACTAAATTTGAAACATCATCGTTATACGAAAACTTGGTTCTTAAATCTCGGCGTGTTCGGTAGTTAATTTTAAATTCTGGTAATGTTATGTGACAATATCTACAAAAATATTCAGCAGAACTGAAGTTTTCGAGGAATCCTCCAATTTGATGCAAACCTAAGTTATCACCACAAATTGCTATGATTGATCCTTTTATCGACTCTGTAGCTCCTTTAATAATTATACCATCTTCTTCTAATATCTTCAAATCTGATATAACATTTTCGAAAACAGAATTAAACCCAAATGTGTTTAAGTGTGATTCAGTACATAATAAACAGAGCATTATGTTATTGATTTGTGACCTGTTGTGAGCATGTAAATTTCCAAGAACTAAATAAACTCCTAACAGCTTGTGTTTTAATTTAGCTGAACCTAATGGATTGCACACTTCAAACGCGTCTACGTAGAACAAAAGCTTAACACGCTTTTTGTTATAAAAGAAATCGTTATTTTTGTATAATACACCGTCTTTGTAATCTTGAAGTTTAGAATAATTGGATTTATGGTTTGAAGAAATTTGCGATTCAACTTGTAGATCTTCTAAAAGAAATTGTAATGTGTTTAGTATAGGGATGTAATAATAAAAACAATTCTTATGATAATTATTTAATCCCAAATTTATTTTAACGGGTTTAACTAAGGAAGGCGATATAGCATTTTGATTTCTTCTATAAGTATTTGACATTAAATTTAATTTTGGCAAAATTGAAACTAACAAATCATTTTTAGAACTATTTGCAATATTAAATTTCGCGAAATGTTGATCAATAATCTTTCGAACTTGGATTGTTAACACTTCTTAGCAATGTGAAAGTTGCTCAGCAATACAAGAAATAACACGTTCGGGAATATTATGTTCAGTTTTTAGTTTCAATAACAATTCGGATGTTAACTTTTTAATGTCTGTCTCAAAATCACTATCAACACCTTGTAGAGTAAGTAAATTTGATTGGGGATTCAGCCCTATTTTAGAATGCTCTGATAATTCTGGCATTGGGTGTTCTGGTATAGCAGCTACATGTCTATCAAACGAAACATCACTGACAACAGAATCATTTTTTAAAAATTTTAATTTATGTACAGAATTTATGTGATTACGAAATATTTTTTCATGTGTAATTTTTTTTGCACGTTTTGATATTGGGCATTTGATTTGATGGCTCTGAGGATTTCGGAAATGTTTCATAACATGACGTAAAACGTTTTCTAAAATGTTCGACCTAAATAAGCAGCCGTGAGAAAGGTCATTATTATGCCTATTGAAAACTTTTTTACAAGTATTGTGCAGGCACTTGAAAACAGCTCTTGTTTCTAATTTATGAATTCTTAAATGGGAGCTATATTTTAATAAATACGCACACATTTTATCACAATTTACGCAAACGAACATTATAGCGCTATTGAAAGGAAAGTCATAAATATTAAAAGGACTATCACAATTACGAAGAAGTTCTCCATGTGAAATACCGGTAATGTCTTTTAAGGCTGGCATGGTCTGTGGTTAACGTGAAGGGTAATCCTTCTACATAGGAACGAAATTTCCAGATAGCCAGCAATTTCCTCCTCGGTGATACTGTAGTTACGCTACATTTAGTTTCAGCGACATGTAAGATATGGATCTTTCGACACGCTGTGAAAAAGAACCGCACCTATTCCAGTGGAGCTGGACTCACATTGGATGTAAAATCTTTCAAGATCAAAAGTCAGGAGGTGCCAATACTGATAGACAAAATAATCGCCTTAAAAGTTCCTGGTCTTACAAATAAAACACAATTTTTTGGGGAAAATGCAACATAACTTCATTCTAGAGCGATACAATCCATCGACGCCATAACCTTTCCAACCAACTGTTGTGCTTTTGGTGGCTTCGGACGAGGTTCCTCGGCGATTTGACTCTGGTGTATAGTATCCATGTTTCATCAATTGTCACATACCGCATAAAAATCCATTTTATTGCGCTTAAACAGCTCCAAACGGTGCACGGAATCATTGACGTGTTGTCGATTTAGATCCATTGTGAGCAAACGCCTTACATACTTCGAACATAACTTTCTCAAGGACAAATGTTCGTGCAAAATATGACCAACACGTTCCATTGATATCTTTACAATGTCAACTATGGTCTTTAAAACAATTTCGTGGGTTTTTATGTTTCCTGGAGTTATAGCCTCATTTAGGCGTCGAGAGAGTGGTGCATCAACGGTAGTACCAAGTGTCGGCTGTGTTCGTACGGTATTTTTTCTCACCAATCAAATGTTTAATCAACTCAAGAAATTCTTCTTTTTCCATTGGTTTGAAATTAACAAAAGTAGAGTCACTAAACTATTTTAACTTGTAAACTAATGATCGAAATGTTATGAAATGTTAACAGTTTTAAATTTGTGCCACTATCTGTGTGTTAGACCCGGGGACTTTTCAGGCATGTAAACAAAGTAAACGATAAATCCCGAAATCTTTAGAGCTTTTCTTTCATGATGAAGTTATGTGTATTAGTATGAATATAAATATTGAAAAGACAAGCCTGTAGGCCCAACAATGCAATTTTAGAATCACATCAATCATTCTCGCCTATACAATTTCTTGGGAACATCAAATGAAAATTTAAACATTTATGACAAAGAATGTTTTTTTATATATATTTATTAATCCCAATTTGTCCACTATTCTTAAATTTTCACTTGGTGTCAAAGAAATTGTAGATGAGGATATGTGGGAATCATAATACCAAAATTGAATTATGGTGATCCTGCTTCATTTAGTGACGAGCAGGTGGAATTCATATTATAGGCATTCATCGAATAGTTTTAAAATGGTTTCTACGTATTTTGGACTTTTGGTATTTTCTGGTTGCCAAACTGCACCCGAAATTTCTGACTAGTGGTCTTCAAATCCAGCTTTAGCCATTACTTTGGAAGCATTTTGAATTATCATTCGAACACATCACACTTAAAGTTAAAAATTAAACTTACCAGACTTTTGTGAAAAAACTCTCACTTGTATAGTCAAAAATCATTATTCCTGTTTAAATTTCAAAAAAACCAACAAGGTCAGGTTGCAAAAATCGATGAACCTAATATGAAAGCTGTCACTTCTGATACAAAATTGCTCATCAAATTTTGTAAGAATAAAAATTATGACAAAACCTAAGTAGCTATTATGTTTCATTCTGATCAATCAACCGTCTGGGCTGTTGAGGGGCCGAATTCCAAAGTGATAGGTTTTCGATAAACATTGAAAAATATTGTTTTCACGTATTTGATTCTTTGAGCTCACAAGTGTAGTTATGATTTCAATTTTATATATTTTCTTGTTAATTGTGGTACTACTCTGTGCACTTTTCACATTTTTCATATACAAAGTTACTGGAAGTGCATTTTATGAACAATTTTTGAAGCTAAGACACAACTTTCCCGCCAATCTAATAACGCCCGATGGATTTTAGACGCCAACATTCAAACAGACGTGATTCTCAATTACCTCATTTAATCGTACGCGTTGCTGCTTACCGATGCCAAGAAGACCACTCAATAAAGGAATATGCTGTCACAAATAAATCCAGTTCGAGGTAACACGGATGCGGAATCTCAGTGAGTGACCAACATGTAACATATCTTTTGAATCTGAGTCACAAACTGCACATCGTTCAATCGCAAGTCTTAATTATAATCCATATGTTTATGTGTGTTGGGCTGGTGAAAAAGTTAAACTGATTCTATTATCAGAACGCACGGAAATACATAATCGTTTATTGTTAGGTTCTCATCTAATGGCGAAACACTTGTAGAAAACACCAGGAATTGTAACAAAATGATATCATTTGGAGCAAAAGTAATAAGAAAATTTCATTTCATTCCGAACTTCAAGATCAAAGATTCCATGTAACCGACAACCCACAATTTTTGCAAATGTATTTTATTTCAGATGCCGATCAACTTTCTTTGCGTCAAAATTTCAGACCCAATTTGAAACCGAAATTAACACAAATATTACAGAATCTATTGCATGAACTACGATACATGTAACGAAAAATTCAAGTAGCCATGACCTATACACGGAAGCATGGTCTTCCTGGCGATGTGTTTTCCTATTTCCAGATCAAAACTGTTCTGACGGTCATATGCAATCATGCCCAACAAGAACATTTCACCTTAATTAAAAAAAAAACAAGGCGAAGATATTTCTGCATATTGTAACACAACAGGCCTCCATAATGATACCCATTGTGTTATCAGAAAATTTATATGCATCGATTATGTTACTAACGCGGTTTGATTTCGCCAGCTGCTCAGCCTGGGGTGGTTCCAATAAATGTTAGAACATAACAGTAAACGATGCTAACGTAAACCGCAGAAAAATAAAAAAAAGAAGGAAAATTTGCAACAGCTCATCCACCATTCTGAATACTTACGTCCTCTTAAGCTCCCATTTGTAGAAAAACTACTCCATATTTAATTTACACATCACGATAAATCAACGAAAACAGCCATGTGATGAAATGAAATGCAAAAATGTTCATTTTAACTTTAACAACATATTGATGGTTTATTAATATAAAAGAATTTTAAATATTGTAAATAAATAAATTAAGCAAAGCAAAATTAAAGAAAACTACTTAAGATAAACATTAACTAGGCTAAATTATAGATACAAAGAAAAAATCATTAATTTTAGTTTATTAGAATTACGCATGCGCACCGAAAAGAAAGAAATACATATTAAATTCTAATACATTTTTATGACTAAACATGAAAATATCAACCATCAATTTTTAATCAAAAATAAATATAATACAAAAATTCGTTTATATAAAAAAATATAATATTAACTCACACCGCGTCCTCGTAAACCATGGCAGCCATCATGTTGAAATTTGGTATTTTGTTATCCATAAACAGTCCATTGATGAAAATGTCGTTTATAAATATTTGATGTTTTTTTCTTCTTCAATGATTCTATTTATACTATGTAGTACATAATAAAACTTAGTTGATACTTATATAATTACACTGTGCTAGTTGAAAAATGCAACAAGCTGGGCACCCGGGGGGTAAACCTAATTCGAGTATGCTGAATTCAATGGTGCTAGTCCCATTTCAAAGTTAGTCCCCATTTTTGAGATATCACATTCGACATGTTTTGGCTCTGAGTCAAAATATACCCTCATTTTCACGTTAATAGCTCTTGAACCATTAAGATTTTCGTTATGCTTGCTTCAGCAAAGTTGTTGCGCAGGCCAAGACCAACAACTTTGCCGAACATATCAAAACCGAAAAAACCACATCTAATTTTTTTTTGTTTTTCATTTCGACGAAAAACACTGTTTTTATCATTTTTAATCATTTTGTTGAATTTAAATCGAGTAGAATCGATCGAATAAACATCGCATCGACAAATATAGATACAATAGAAACTATTTAAAAGAAAGTTAAATAGATTCAGTTGATTTTATGGTGATTTTTCCTAAAAAAAAAATTCCTAAAAAATTTTCATTTTCTTTTCTTTGACAAAACAATGGCGTACCGTTGCGATAGTGGGTAAAAATCCTGGATTTTTCAATCCCATCGTTTTAATCAATTACATCACGTAAATTATCACTTTGGACGGCAGTCCAAACGAGTGACGAAAGCGCACCTACTGTGCTGGAAGTCGAACTCGTATATACCAGTTCGACTTCCAAAAAATTAGTTTTTCAGGTACAACTGCCACAAAAAGGGCCCCAATTATTTCTTAACTAGCAAATTATGATTATAGACGTCAATACCAATCCAACGACACCTCAAACGTTCAAAACGGATGATTTTGACCAAAGTTATGACATTTGAAAAACTTTCTGTGACGTCACGATTTAATCTTGCTTTGGTATATATGTTTGTTTGTTTGTCCGTGTTTCTTTCATTTGATCTCATAATTTCAGGGTTTGTAGTACTTGAAAAACTAAGCAACTTGTTGGCCGCGGCCAGCTTCTGAAACGCCAATTTTGGCCATTTTAGTCACGCCCACAGCGCTGAACTTATTTGACATACCCCGGACATATGCATATCGTTAGAAAGGTATTGACAGCTATCAAATAGCATCAAAACTTTTGGTTCATATTTTCAGGATTATTAGCCAAAAGCCTCACCAACAATATGACATCAACCGTTTGTCCCAGAAAACTCGTATAATTTAGATATTGACCTCCATAACTTAAAAGCCACCTTAATTTTTTGCAAAATTTCATTTTTTGGCTCAAATGCACCCTAATATCGGTCCGTTGCGATACATAATGATTGTGAATCAACGTATTACAATGAAACAACGTCATATTATTATCATTGCTACGAGCATTTTTACTAGTGACCCTTTTTCATAAAAAAAATAAATGAAAAAACTGATAAATTGATGTGATCGAAAAAATCATGCCAAAAACATTGAACATTTGACAGTCTCCTTGCATAACATCGATATTTTTTTAATCTTTATGATGATTTCTTTAAAAAATAGATCTTAACTCCCCTCCCATCGCATGAAGATGGATTATCAGCGAGCTGGTAGCTACCATTAATTTTTGTTTCCAACTAACACATTAAAATATTCATATTTTATTGTATTGTTTAAGGAATCAAAAATGAATTGCTACCGAGTGTGTGTGAACTGTTTTGACTGACAACAATAAAACGAATCGCAATTCAATTCATTTTCAATTTGCCGTGTCAAAATCATTGATATCAAATAAAAAACCTCTTAACGAGGTAAATGTTCGAGTGACGAAAGCCGAATTCAATTCACAAAATTTCTGATATCAAATTTGTGCCGAAAAAAACAATTGCATTCGATTTGTCAACGATTTTTCGGAATGTTCAACAACTTCGCGCTGAATGCACTAACGTTCCAAAAAATCGTTGACAAATCGAATGCAATTTGATATCAGAAAACAAATGAAACAAATGAAACACATGAAATATGAAACAAATTTGATATCAGAAATTTTGTGAATTGAATTCGGCTTTCATCACTCGAACATTTACCTCGTATAACAGACACGCCACTTTGCATACAAAAAAGTTAAAAAAATTGAAAAATAATCTGGGATAGAAAAATCCGAGATTTTTATCCGTCGTATGTTTCTGTGATTGAATGGCGCAGTGACATTTGATGGTTGATATATTGATGCAGATGTTTCTTAATTTACGTGTATAATTTACGTGATGTAATTGGTTAAAACGGTGGGATGGAAAAATCCAGAATTTTTATTCACTATCGCAAGGAGGATTTTTTAGGAATTTTTTTTTTTAGGAAAAATCACCATAAAATCAATTGAATCGATTTAACTTTCTTTTAAATAGTTTCTATTGTATCTATATTTGTCGATGCGATGTTTATTCGATCGATTCTGCTCGATTTAAATTCAACAAAATGATAAAAAATGATAAAAACAGTGTTTTTCGTCGAAAAGAAAAACAAAAAAAAAATTAGATGTGGTTTTTCGGTTTTGATATGTTCGGCAAAGTTGTTGGTCTTGACCTGCGCAACAACTTTGCTGAAGAAAGCATAACGAAAATCTTAATGGTTCAAGAGCTATCAACGTGAAAATGAGGGTATATTTTGACTCAGAGCCAAAACATGTCGAAACCGATATCTCAAAAATGGGGACTAATTTTGAAATGGGACTAGCACCGTTGAATTCAGCATACTCGAATTAGGTTTACCCCCCGGGTGCCCAGCTTGTTGCGAAAAAAAAGTTCGCAATTCAAGCACAGTGTTATTAAACGAATAATTATAAACTTAGATGTGATTTATAAAATGTATGTTTTTTGTGAGCTTTCATTTATAATGTTCAGAGCCACCACAATACACAACTTTTATATAGAATACATTTATACTTTATGTTTTTATCACACAATTTCTTAAACATAACATTAATTTTGTTTTGAGAATTTAGGCTTAGGATTATAAATAATATTTTAGAATTTTTTTGGGTGTATTTAATTTACAATGTTCACAATAATTATACATTTTCGATTTTTATAGGTTTTGTTTTTACATTTAAATTCCATAACAATTCGGCATTTAATCACTTAAAATATAGTTTATTTTTAGGTTGCTTAAATTTTGCAATCTTTAATTTATTTTTTTTTTTTTGGTCATAATTTTTATCTAACTGATTCACAGTTCATCACATCACACAAAAACGTAATATAAAAACCGAATTTAACTAAATTTTCTTGCACATTGTAATTTAAGAAATTCTATGTATTTTAATTTAATTTATATTTTGGTTTTTATTTTCACCCACAAATATTTTTAAATAGTTTTCTTAATTAATGGGTGGTTTTTACTTAACCCACAACACAATTTTTATTTTCATTTTTATTCGCACAACTGACTAGGTATTTACGAACCATTTACTAATTATTGACCGTCCCTCAAAACGATCAACACCGTTTTTTATACCCGTTCGAACATGATCACCCATACTCTCTCACCATATCCAGTATTGATACATTTACAACCAAAACAATTAAACTACGGGAAATTTCTCCTATACAACTGATTTTAGAAAATTTTGTTTTTAGTACACATAATTTTTTTAACATTTTGGCTGCCGGGTATACATATGGAGACTTACAATATCCATGTATAAAATGGTTCCACTATTGGCAGAGTTTACGCCTTCAACCAAATCTGATGAAAGCTTATGTTACTACACCATGTAAAAGACTCGGTCTTTTTCTTGTGGCATTGTAAATTAAACCATATCACCAACATATTAGGCAGCATGGGTAGGGTTGGGCCCTTAGAGACCGACGAGCAATGTAGCACACAGTAGAGAATAGTTTATCATAGCACTGATATTTTGTCAACCAAAACCCGCACTCATAGCATGAATTCAAACAATTCATCTTTGAAAATATATTAAACACAGAACCCCATCCAAAATTTCTGTTTTCGGCAACAAGTATTTGCCTGACAAATGCAAGAGCGATTTGTCAAGCGTGTGGTTCTTCACGTGTCAGCACTCATTCGATAATACCATCTTAAAATTAGAAGTGCCATTTCCGGTCCAGAAAGGTTTTGCAAGCAATAAACGATTTTCATATAAATTTATATGGGACCATATCGAAACTAGAAAATTCTGCTAATCCTAGCCTGCCAATAATAGGTAGCACTTAGGGAGTCCGCCATATTGCTATTATCATTAACAACTCTAAACATGAAGAATCGTTTCCGATCTAGCAAATTCATAAAAGATACACAATTTTATTTAAATTAAGGTGAGATTTTGGAACTTGGCCATTTACTAAAACTAGAACACACGGCTGGTGCTAGTAACTTGGTTAGCATTCATCTAATCACGTACCATCATAAAACATCAATCGCTATTTACAGCCCAGAAAGGTTTTGGAATTAATAAACAATTTTCATAGAAATTTATATGGAGCCATATCGAAACTGGAAGTTTGGTGCCAAACCTAACATGTGACTAGCACTGAGACGCTCACTTTTGTTTGTCATTATCATTACCAACTGACAAAATAAAGAACCATTCCCGCCCTAAATAGTTCTTATGAGAAACAAATTTTTGGTCTAAGAACACTGAAAAAAATTTAGCCTGTATTTAATGTTTTTATAATTAATTCAATGTTTTTTGAGCCTCGATTTACACCTTATGTTTTTTGGACATTAGCTTAAAGATAAGTGTAATAGTTTTAATGTTAATTAACATCATTGCTTTTACTTCGCTTACCCATTAAAATTAAAAATGAACCTTACAAATAGATATTGTGTCAATGTAAAATGGTCTTGGCCCTAGTGTGTTGGAACAATTTTTTTTGAAAAAAAAATTCCTTAACTAAATGTTTAATTATTTGATTGTTGGTTCAATAATCATCAATTCAAGGATAAATAAAATAAAAATAAGTTGTCTGAAACATTAAAATTCATTCGAAATAACCTTATTGTAAGGATCACTTTCATAAGATTAATGCTGGATGATAATATAAAAACATATTCTTATGGATTGAGCACATAGATGTAATACGTGACTTTTAATGGAGGTTAACTTAAACTACAGTTTCTTTGTCTTATATCTAAGGACATAAACGCCTCCAATTTTCCAATTTTCCTTCCTTAATTAAATTAATAAAACAGTTATTTCATCTATATAAATAAAACAAAGTCGTGTTAGTTACACCATTTATAACTCAAGCACGGCTGGACCGATTTTTATGATTTTTGTATTGTTGGATTTGACTCCGTTCCGAATAGCATAATAACGATAAACATCGGAAAAATTCACCAAAAAAAAAGTTATCAAGAAAATTCATTTTCACATATATTTAGTACATTTTGTTTTTTTTATTTTGTTCGTCTCAATACAGTGGTGGTTTAGGAAAAAAGAAAAGTCGGAAAAACTCAAAAGGGAAGCCCCAAAAATCTAATAAAAAAATCTTTTTTTTTATATGAATTTTGTAGGTGTAGTTTGTATGTGACGAGTGGTGCAGTGGTTAAAGCTTCGGCGCTTGGACCGCAAGGTACTGGTTACGAATCCGACTGGAGGCTGCATGCACATTTCTACTTTATTTCATTTTTATCGTTTTCTCTGAACTTTTGCAATTTTGTCTCAACGAAGGACGAGCTCATCAACAAAGTTTTCCCGAACAATATTACTAACCACAAAAATCACAATTGGGTGAGTGAACGAGTAATTCTTGCGGCAAAGAACAAAAATGGGGATCACTTAAATTTCACAATTCAAAATCTAATCGTCGGTCCACTTCATTGCTTCAAATCTATCGACTGTGTGACAAACAAAGACGAATCAACCAACTGTCCAACTGAATTTTTAAACTCATTGGATCTGGCTGGCTTGCCCCCACACAATTTACAACTGAAATTTGGTGTGTTGCCGGGAATCATCATGCTACGAAACCTGAATCAACCAAAACTATGTAACGGAACGCGTTTTATTTTGAGAAATCTCAAGGAAAGTTCAAAGGTGAGGAAGTTCTCATTCCGAGAATTCTGATTAACCCAACCGATATGCCAATCGAGTTTAAACGAATTCAATTTCCGATTCGTCTTGCATTCGCCATGACGATCAACAAATCACAAGGCCCATCCTTGAGTGTTTGTGGCCTGAATCTAGAAAATGAATGTTTCTCTCACGGCCAATTGTACGTAGCATGTTCACGTGTCGACATACCATCCGCTTTGTTCGTTCTCGCACCTGACAATAAAACAAAAAATGTCGTATATCACAAGATGTTTTACTGAAGGGAATCGACCCTATTGCAACCTACTCAGGAAATAGTTTAAAAGAAAGTAGTGCAACAATGCTACGCGAATCATTTCGAATCAATTCAATAAAACGAATTCCTTGCTGCCACGTGAATTACATTCATTTCAATGTAATTAAAATATATTTCATTTTAATTGAATTTAATTAATTTTTAGTATTCATTTTATCCGCCCCGGAGGTCTCGGGTTCAATTCCCGGTAGTGACAAGGAAAAAATTGGACGGCTGGTTTAGGATCAATGAATTAATCACTCATTAGTCATTATCCGAAATGAAAATATGATTATTAAATTAAATTGTTTTATGAGCTTATAAGTTTACAAAATTAAAATAACAGTTATTTAGCTCTTTTATTGTTTTTATTTATTAGTACTTAAGCTTTCGGAACCATTTCGGTTCCATTCTCAAAAGTATGTAAATCAATTTAACAAAAAAATATTTTCTATACAAAATAAAATCGAAATCAAGGCTAACTAAAACGTTTTAGTTAGCCTTGATTTCGATTTTATTTTGTATAGAAAATATTTTTTTGTTAAATTGATTTACATACTTTTGAGAATGGAACCGAAATGGTTCCGAAAGCTTAAGTACTAATAAATAAAAACAATAAAAGAGCTAAATAACTGTTATTTTAATTTTATGATTATTAAACCTCATTTAAGACGGCCAAATCTCTTAATGGGGTATAGTGCCAGAGAGAGAGTGAGAGAGAAATTCATTTTATCTTAATAAAAAAACTCAATTTAATTAAGCTATAATAACTTTAGCAACATTTATTGATTTTGAGGCGGTACGAAGTTCGCCGGGTCAGCTAGTTTTAAAATAAAATTTAAATTTATTTCTTTTTATTTTACATTAAAGGTTGTTTAAAACAAATTTTGGAATTAGACAAAGTGAATAATAAAAACGGTTTCACATGCACATTATCTAATTTTACAACATCATCCATGAATTTTTTTTAAATGTTTAGTGTATTCATGGATATTTGAACATAAAAAATTACATCTTTCACAATTCATTGTTATTATTCATTTGTTAATTTCTTCAAAATATCAAAATATTATCAGTTTGTGTAATCTAAATTAATTAATTTCGTTCAAAAATTTCTATACTATTACTGTACTATTCTACTATTTTAAAAATGAATCCATATTTGATCATTTAATTCATTTTTAACTCAGCAATTAAAGATGAAATATCACTGTCCGGTCTATCCGAAGAAGTCTGCATATCAAAAAAATAGTTTTGTATAAAAGACCAAACTTTATATTGCATAGTTTAAATTTAATGCAAAGTGAATTGTTAGTGTCGTTGCTAGACAATCTAAAATATTTTGAAATATATAATATTTATTATCATTTGTAATCACCATAAATGGTTGCAACGTCACTCCCATACTGTGAGTAAGTATCCTTTCTTTCATTTATGATGCCACGCAAATTAGTGATTGGCCCCACTTCCAATAAAAATGTTTCAATAGAATTTTGGATTGAAATTTTCCAAATTTTCTTATCGCTTTTACTGATTGCACGACTTGTTGGCTTCAATATGAAATGTAACGCCTTTAAAATCGATAAAATTTTTATATCTAAGAAATAAACTCGAAGAAACAATTAATAATGAATTGCAGTACAAATGTTTCGTACGCTGGAGCACTATTCTGGCTTTCGCTCGGAATAGAGAATTGGGAAAAGTATTTTCATAGCATTTTTGTCCAAATTGTATTTTTCTAGTCTACTGAAGGAATAAGATTAGTGTAAAAATTTTCAAAACAAAGTTAATTGGGAAACTTTTGTCCCACAAAATTTTTATAAGGAAGAATATTTTCCCATTTAACTTTGTTTCGACAATATTTACACCAAACTTATTTCCTCATTAGGCTGCGAAAAATAGAATTTAGACAAAAAAACTATGAACATATTTTTCCCAATTCCCTATTCCGAGGAAAAGCCAGAATAGTGTCACTGGAAGATAAAAGTCATACTATGTTATATTATATTTCTCAGCTCCAAATATTAATTTATATTAACAAAACAAACAGATGATTTTGGAATTGGATGAAGAGAGGTGAAGAAATCAAGTTGTTCATTATTAATATTTTGGAATAAAGCATCTTACAAGTTTAGTTCAAAATTATTTATTCCATCGGTTATATCCTATTGCATACATTTTTAATTTGAATTTAGAATAAATTATTTAAGAAAACATGAAATTAATTTACAAATAATTAAAATTTTTTTATTAAATTGATTAATTATGTTTATTTAAAAATTGCAAATCGGAATTTTGAATGTATAGAAGAAAACTAAACTATTAAAATAGCATGACGGACTTTACTAAAATTTTGAACTATTTTGTTAAAACTGAAAATAATAATTTTGATAAACAATTTTAAAGGTAAAGGACTCGCTATATAGAGGACATAAGTCATTGACTACAGTTTCATTAATGCTCTATGTAATATTGTATATTATATATTTATTAAATAATTTATCACAAAGAATTATTATTTTTATTAGTAATTTTAGTATAAATAAAGAAAGTCTACAAACCACTGTTATTCGGTATGGAATCCGATTCTTTAAGCAGACATTTATCTTTAATCTTCCGCTTGAAAATTGGTAAAATCCTTTCTTCAAATTCAGCCCACTTTTGTTTCAAGCAATGTTCTTTACCAGAATACAGCAAATCAAATTATATATCAATCTTAATTAAAAATTCATAAATATATATTTGTAAAGCGTATAACAACCACATATTCTTAACAAGGTTTAACTTACCAATCTATGGCCATCCGGATGTTGCAATATATTCCACTCCTTATAAAATTCAGCATTGTTTTTTGTGAACTTCAATAATTCTTCTTGTCTTTCGCTAAAAGTTTGTTTGAATTTCAGCTCTACGGTACTCCAAGGAGTATTCATGCAGCTCAACCATTCCTTATCTTTAATATAATGGTCATCGATTTTGCCAATTTCGTTTGGGGTTTCTATAAGCTCTATACGATCAAATATAATATATCATACAAATAAAATATCCCAAGCTAATGGTTTTTGATATTTCTTGAACCGGTTATTTTGAGAGTTCATTTAGCTCATTTGCTACGATTGTTTTGTATTGTATGTATAATACCGTCCAGCGAAAAGTAAAATAAGCCCTATTGGTTGTTGAAATACTCGTAATATCCCGTAATCAGTCTCTGAATGAGAAACGATTTGGTTTTTTAATTCAGCAATTAAATTTTAAGTTTTCAAATTTATGACAGTATTAAGGCTGTATGCTACTGAAAAAACCAATTTCTTTTTTAATATCGTTTTTTAAATGTGTCTAAACTGGTTCGTTTCTTTAATAAATATGAATATGTGAATACCAAAATTTTATATGATTCAGTTATTAAACTTTCCTTAAATTGTTTATATGTGTAAAATTAGTTAATAAAATTACTATTTTTCATTATTTCTGTTCTAAACATTGCATATTATAATAAAATTAATACCACTTATCTTGAACACAATTTTTATTTCGTGATTTGCCATCTAGCGACAGTAAATTTTTCAAAAAATAATCAGCATTCCTGCGTAGAAACATATAAACTTATCGTTTGACGTAATTTTTTTATCGATAAGAATCGAAATTTTTATCATTTTTAAACTAATTTTTCCATTTTCTACGTCATTTCAAGACTAATCTTGATAATCCTGTATTAATAGCGCGATTTTATGTTTCTTAACACCTTGATGCAAAATTTTTTCGCTGTTTAGAAGTAAAATATTGAAAAAATTGATTTGTGCGTTTCAAAAAAACGATAAATTTTGAAACTTAACCGTAGACAAACTAAACATTTTATTGAGATAATTATGTATTAATCGCTCAATTATACGTCTAAGTTCATACTAAAGAAAGAATTAGGTCAATTGGTAATATTTTATGGTCAACAACTGATTTTTAGTAAACATCGTTTTTAACAAGCTGAGTATCATACAGCCTTAAGCAATAACGGATTACGGGACACCCCTGTATAAATATCTAATAGTTGAACTATAATTATAATTGAGTAATGGGCTAATTGGCAATTTGGTTGTATTCGACATGTTCTTGGCACGCGAACCCAGAATGCAATCATTGGAACTGAAATATTTTTATGCTATTTTCATAGATAATCATATCATTACTTACCAATTGCTTCACTCTCAGATTCATTTTTCTGACGTTTCGGGTTTTCAAAGTAACCTATTTTATTTAGTTGTGGCACCTGGTTTCGATATTTATTAAACAGTTTTCCTGTTGATCGCTGCTTACCAATCCGATAATAATACCAGTTCTGTAAAGCAATGAACAATGGTTTACTGGTGTTATATTTTCAAAAATGTCAATAAATACTTTGTCTTCTCCGTCAAATGTTGCCTCTATGTCTTCCTCAATATTGGCAAAATGGTCATCCGCCATTGACAAGTTGTTGGTATAGTGGTACTTCAAGACACAGTCCATCAGTTTTCTGCTATAATCGCTTAATTTTGGTGGATTTGTACTCTTGTACACTTTGAAAATTTTTTCATCACGGTCTGTTTTTAAAAATTCTTTCAAATCCTTTAATTCAAAATGAAAGAGTTGTTAACTTACTCGTTATAGTAAATCCAGAAATATTTAATATGTACTTACAAATCTATGTGTTGATAATGAATTGAATGTAGGCCGGGACGCTTGTGTTGTTAAGGATACTGTATATAAAAAAATCAATCGAAACTTACATTTCTTGGTTGTTAAATTTAATTTAATAGACACTTAACTTTTTCTTAATTCTTAATTCTTAAACTTAAACACAACACAATTTGTGGTAGACACGGTTAATTTGTGAAAATATCCAATATGCGCGCACGATATAACTAACGCTTCGAACATGAATAGTCACGAATATTTTAATCATTTGGGAAGAAACTGTTTTAACATTAATTTTAGGTATAAAAAACCTCAAATGTGGAAATTTATTCGACGTTTATGTATTGCTACATTGTAATTATGGTAAAAACTTTACCATAATGAATATACACATAAACATTTTGAAATACAAACACTAAAATTTCCCTGCACATTATATTAATGCTGCATTTTTTCTAGATTGTAAACCTGTAAATTTCTGTTAAGTATATACGAATTTAACAAACAATTTCTGTTATGTTTCAGTGACGTTTTAGTTCCTCTCCCCTAACAGATATGCATAATATTTTGCGTTAAATTTGTTTCCAAACATTTCCTGTTAGTTATCCAGCATGAATGCCTATACACTATGTTTTGTTGATTCAGGATTTATGTTTATGGTAGAAAACTGATTTTATTTATATTAATGCTGTCAAAACATTAATTACCGCCCAATTTTGGAATAAATTTAAGGAAAATTTATATGTTTCTTTAAATTTAATCAAATAACAATTTTTTAACTACAGGTTATTTTTATTTAATTTTATGTTTATTTCCTAAATTTAAAGATTTTTTTGTAAAACATTCCTTATTTTGAAGATAATTTAATTCTTTGTGAAAATGTTTTGTTCACTCGAATTTAATGTCGACGATTTCCTAAGTTTAATGATATTTTGAGTACAAATGATGTAAATTCATAAATTTCAGAATTGTTTTAAGGCATAACTAGAAACATAGAATTAAATATTAGCGTTCATAAATCAAATGACCAATAATTTTTTCAGTGAAGGTTTTGGAAGTTATAGATGATTTTCATAAAATTTGTATCGCGACATTTCGTAGCTGAAGATCTTGCCAATCTTAACACTGGTTTGCCCATATCATTACCAACTCAAAACATAAAGAATCATTTCCGACCTAAGTTCTTAATAGACACATTTTTATTTAATTTAACCTGAGATGAGATTTTTTAATTTGGCAATTTACCCAAATTTGAAAATGAAGGTGGTGCTGGCCACTTGGTCATGGCGCATTATTATGTAGAGCTTGAAATATACAGAACTACTATTGCCAAAACACAATCCCAATAGGTGCGCAACTAAATTTCCAGGTTTCACACATATATGGGGCTTGTGACACATCTAGTTATAATTTATGGCAGAAGTTGTTTTTTGTTTATAGCATAGCAAGAGTTGACTGAGAGACAGATCGAAACAAAAAGCGACTTGCGAAATTTTGCTTTCACGGCATGGAAGAAAGAACTTTCTGCATGAAATTATTACGTGAGATGAAGATACATCTTTAAGGATCCCAAACGCTTGTCGTGGTTTTCACCTAGCGAAGCAGCAATATCAACGGCAAGGCCAAATTGGTTCGGAAATAAAACGATGCGCTGAGTTTGGTAGGATCAGAAAGGAATCGTGTGGCAACCAATAACTACCCATCAATCTGAACCATGCATTGTTTTAAAAATGGGCCAGAATTGGGCACGAGACACGAACGAGCGATATTGCAGCACAACGCTGAGATGTGCACCCCTTATTCGCCAGACCTGCCCCTCCCCCTTGTTCACTCCAACGACGCGTCAGAGAGATGCAAAAAATGTGTAGATAGCGAAGGACAATACTTTGGATAAACCATTTTTTATATTTAAAAAAAACCCAAATATTTGTTTTTATTTGTTTTAACCATCGATTGAAAAGTTCCCGGTTTAATAAAGAAAATACAATTTTTTCGGCAAAATACATTTTATTCATCAATATAATTTAATTCTAGAGCGGTACAATCAGCCCAACGCCTCTTTAACATTTCGACGACATTTTTGCAGAACGATTTATCTTTGTCTTCGAAATAAGCTTCAGTTTCGGCAACTTCGTTGGAGCCAAATCTTATTCCCTGAGCTTTGTTTTGAGGTCTGTTAACAAGTAATAATCGCTATTTTGCAATTTTGCCATTGTTGCGATTGTGACATGGTGCATCATTGTTTTTGTGAAAGAACATTTTTTCTGTATGAAGTGAGGTCATTGTTGGCAATTTCTTCTTTCAAATGGATCAATAATCTAGGCTGCAGGCCAATAGTCTAATAAATCGTTTAATATGGTAAAAATCGGAGATTTTTCGATCAGTTTGCCATAGACTTTTTGAAAAATAAATGAGTTAACCAAAAAATTTACTTAAAATTGACTTTTACCCGACTATTGGCCCGCAGCCCTGGTATAATTTTTCGATATTGTTCTTTTTTCCTTTCTCACGATAGTTAACGAATATTAGTGCATTCAAAAATGCAGACGCCATAACCTTTAACGCTGACAGTTGTGCTTTTAGTCGCTTTGGGCGAACTTCACCAGCCTCTTGCGATTCAGCTGATTGCCGATTTGACCCTAGTTTATAGTGATGGATCCATGTTTCATCCATTG
This sequence comes from Nephrotoma appendiculata, assembly GCA_947310385.1. Taxonomy (NCBI): domain Eukaryota; kingdom Metazoa; phylum Arthropoda; class Insecta; order Diptera; family Tipulidae; genus Nephrotoma; species Nephrotoma appendiculata. Next base: position 323,560,506 of record OX371224.1, on the reverse strand, counting down.
TCACGTACTGTGAAAAAAAATGATTCAGCCAAATTGGTTGGAACCCATCAAGGTTCTACTTTCTATACTACAAATAGGATCAGATTATAGTTGTTTATGTTCCTTAAAAGTTTGGGCCCAGTCAATGGATTATTCAAAGAATTTATTAAAGACAAACTGTTAAGTTATAAAAAACATATTATATTACCACTGACAGATATGTGTAATAAGTTCCAATTGCCTCATTTGGGCTACAAAATAACAGGATTTCAAACCTTTCATCACCAATTTAAGGTTTCACCTTAAACGTATTTTGCTATATCCGAGGAACGATGTTATAGACCAAGAAATAAAATTATAAAATACAAAGTGTACGAGATCGGAGAATTCTATAAATTAAATTAAATTTAATAGAATTCAATTAATTTCTAATTCGGTATATACAGGATTGTAAGACTCAGTAATAATGTTGACATAAACAAACTTTCATTGCTATCAACCATTCCGACACATGTACGGGGACAAAGAACAAAACTAATCGAACAGAACAAATTTCTTATTATAGTTGAAATTGAATTATCATAAACAAAAGACGGAAATGGCTAACAACAAAAACTAAATTTTCTACTTGCTGTGTACGAGTACATATCGATTTTCCTTGAGTGAGTTTGGGGAAGTGAAATAATGTACAAACGAAGAATATAAAATCGTGTTGTGTTATTGTTGTTGTCGTTTGACTATTTCTCAGCGTATCAAATTATACGATATTTAAATTTCAAAATGGATGAGAGTTAAATTCTTTTCTGATATAGTACGTCTGTAAATATTCTTCCTTTATATACAGCAGAACACTCTTATTATTATTCTACATTCAATTTCCCATTATATGTACTACTCGTAGCTCTGTTTTATTTGTAAATTTTATCTTTTTATGTTTAGTTGTTATTATTGCATTAATTTAAAATCAAATGAACAATTTTCAAATAAAATATTTATCTTCACCTTATTTTTATATTTATAATTTCAGCTGCTGCTAAAAGAGGATTACGTAATTTAACGCTAACAATAGAACCATCATGGGTGCGTCGCGGACAAAGTGCACAGCTCCATTGCTACTATGAGCTGGAGGGTGCGCCACTATACTCGGTGAAATGGTATCGAGGAAATTTAGAATTTTATCGATACTCACCGTTTGAAAATCCGCCGGCGAAAATATTTCCGTATACCGGAATTAAAGTAGATGTAAGTACATTTTCTTATTTTTCCAAATAAAAAAAATATAAAGTTATATAAAATTTTTAATGGTGTGTGTTTATGTAGTCTAAGACACAAGACAGAATATTTAAATTTGTTGGGGTTTTCCTCTTGTAAAACCGAATGAATAAATCGACAAATTTACATATTAATTGATATTGAAAATCTTTTAAAAATAAAATGGGGGCAAAAAAACTTTTTCATTGATGAAAAATTATACTTGGTAATTTTTGGTTTTATCGGTATACAGTACTAGATAGGTTAGATATGTTTTAGGCTAAAAATGTTATAAATAAAACCAACTATATATAACAGAAAGGATTCAGGATACTTAAAATATATATTTTTTTTACATTTTATTAATAATGCCAATATAATTAAATTATTATTATATTTTATGACAATTTACAAAGCATTAGGTCTAAGGATATGTACATAAAAATGGTTATCATCCTTATCAACATCATCGTAAATAGTAACATGGATGGGGTGAGTTAAAGGGGTACACATCGTACTATCCTAAATTAGACATATAAGAAGAACTTATTACCTGGAATTAATTATAGATCCTGAATGGAATGGTTTCTTGTTTCATTTTTTTTTTGTGTTTTAAATTATTAAAGCAGAAGAAAATTTAATAACACAGAATTTGTGGTGAAAACTTTGTTAAGTAGTTTTAACTTTTCCTATATACTCGTGAGTGAAGAAGACTTTATTATATAGAAATCGTTATTGTATAAAAAAAAGTTTTATTTTATTTTTGTTGCTTCATGATTTTAATTATCACAAATTAGGGAATAAAAATCGAATAAAATCTAATTAAGGTGTAAAGTATGTGTACTCTGATTTGTTGTATACCTATATCTATATATTTATGAGAAGCCTGTCAAATTCAGTGAGCTAATTTAGAATTTTTGCGTGCTAGTTTTTACACTTAGGGGTTTTGAAAATTAATAGCTCGTTTCGTTTCTATTTCAGACGGAGAGAAGGGGGGGGGGAGGGGGGGTAGAATAGTTTTAATTATCTGATCCAATTTATAGAGTTTATTAAATAATTCAAACATAAAGCTATATTTGGCACCTCAACCAATAACTTTTAACAATTTCAGGATTGATTAACACATATTTGGCATTTGGTCAACAATGGGTGACATTTTATCGCGAAAAATGAAATCAAAATTTAAATATGTCTATAAAATCAGGTTCATCGCTTATTTGGGAATTTCATTTTAAGAATTGTATCTAAAGTGAAAGACATACTAAAATTAAAATCAAAACAATTTTTTCGTTGATCATAACTACCCTAGTGGAAAAATTGAAATTTTTTATACTAAAAATAAACTTACGATTTCATAGAAATTTAATAATAATTTTTGTATCATTTTAGTAGGTTATGGCAATATAATTTTAGTATAATTTTAAAAATTAAACAAAAATTATACTTTCGCAAATTATCTAGTTAAAAGTATAATTTTTGTATATTGTGTTATAAAATTATTACCAATATCAGTGTATTTTAAGTATAATTTTAGTAGGATATGGCAATATAATTTTAGTATAGTTTTTAAATTTAAATAAAAATTATACTTGAGATAGAGAATTAGAATATTATGAGAATATTCCATTCATTGTGACTGCCGATGTATGCGTATTATAATTTTAAATCATTTTTCCATGTGGTTGTTTGTATTCGCGGACATGCCACGTCATCAGTTCCTCTCCATTGATTATTTCACGCCATTCTAGTATTTTCTAGTATTTTCAGTCAATTTTCAAACTGTGTAGTGAATACTTGATCCGATAACATCGTTGCCTAATTAGAATAAATTTTGGACTCCGACTGGACTCGAACCGGCTTACGGCTTACTTTTGCGTTAATAAACACTAAGCGGTGTACAACTTAACCACTGCACCACCAAAGCAATAACTATGTAGAGTTTAATTCTTAACAATATAAATCAATATATTTAAATACACAATTAAACTTAAAATATACTTAATTTGGTTTAATTCATTTGATGCAAACTAAACCAGCACACCAACATACAAAAGACCGTAAAATACGATTACTACTAAATATATTTTTTCAGCACGATAGTATTACAGCACGATAGTATCAGTGTTGCCAGTTCGTGGGAAATTTTCCTTTTTGCGGGAATTTCATCTCTCGTACGGGATGAAAAGTGATGATTAAAAAAAAAATATAGCTCTAAAATGTGTAATACAATTTTCGATTCCAATAATTCGCTTAAAAGAATTTTTTAAATTTATGTTTAATTTTGACTAAATTTAAATATTTGTTAAAAATGATTTAAAATTAATATTTAAATTTGTATAAAATATTTAACCATAATTAAACTTTTAAACTGCCGTATTAAGTATTTATCTCAAATATACTTAATTTAGTTTAAAATTTGAATTTAAAAGTTAATTTTAGGTTAAAATATTTTATGTATATTCATGTTTAATTTTGACTAAATTTAAATATTTGTATATACAAAAATCATACTTAAATTTGTATAAAATATTTATCCATTATTAAACTAAAAAACTACCGTATTAAGTATTTATCCCTAAAATACTTAATTAAGTTTAAAATTTGAATTTAAGAGTTAATTTTAGGTTAAAATATTTTATGTATATTCATGTTTAATTTTAACTAAGTTTAAATATTTGTATATACAAAAATCATACTTAAATTTGTATAAAATATTTATCCATTATTAAACTAAAAAACTACTGTATTAAGTATTTATCCCAAATATACTTAATTTAGTTAAAAATATGAATTTAAGAGTTAATTTTAGGTTAAAATTAACACTTATATGTGTATAATATTTAAAATCATATTTTATGTATATTTATGTTTAATTTTGACTTAATTTAAATATTTGTATATACAAAATTCATACTTAAATTTGTATAATTTTTGATTTGTATAATTTAAGTAGTATTTTGGTTTAGAAATGTATTAAACTTTAACCAATTTAAAGTATATTTTGTATTTAAATTAATCATTTATACAAAAATAAATTGATTTTGGTATTCCTCAGTATAATTTTTTGGTATAAATATTTGATTTTTTCCACTAGGGTAGGCATACGAATAAAATACGCTATATCTGGATAATTTTAATGTTATTACAAAACCAACAATCGGAATCGGTTGTTTCACTGTCATTGACAATTGAACAGTTGTTTCCGTTTTGTCATCCCTATCTTACGATTTATTGCGACAATTTGGTAAAAAAAACTTCCGCACGATTCAGAATGTTCCGATCAGGAAATTCGACCAATTATATAATAAAATAAATCCAAAAATTAGAATACTGTCATTGACGATAGGCCACTAGTTGTTTTCGTTTGGTTGACCCTACGTAAAGATTTCTTGCGACAATTAGTAAAAAAAATCATCTTACCGTACGATTCGAAGTGTTCGAGTCTGGAAAGATGACCAATACAACTGTTGGTCAACTGTTATTAAAGATTGGTTTCTAGTTGTTTCAGTTTGGTGATACCTGACCTTGGCCAACAGTAATGAGCACCCATCTGATATCTTACAATTTTTTGGGAGTATCAATTTGAAATAAATTGAAACAATTTTTAACAGGTTCACGATACTATTTATTTATACAAAATTTAAATTTTGTGGGTCCACCGTTTACCTTTATTACAGTAGAAATTCTTTTGGGTAGAGAGCTAACAAATTTTTTTCATTCTGCAAGACGTATGGCACTCCATTCTTAGTGGACACAGCATTTTAGGTCTTCTTTGTTATTTATTGTGTGGTGCCTGACTCTGCGTTTGAATAAACTCTAAAAATGTGCTACGGGGTTCAGGTCCCGGGACTGGGCAGGCCACTTCACAACGTTAATGCTATTCTTTCTAAACCATTATGCGGGCAGATTTATGATATGGTGTGTCTTAAATAAAAATTTTAAATAAAGAAAATGTAGAGACTTCGGGAAACTAAAATATTTTTATCAATGACATTTTAAAATCATATTATTTAATATTATTAGGGCATATAGAAATGTCAACTCACTTCAAAGTTTGATTCGTCTGTCCACACGACATTTGATCAATCTTCTTCGGTAAAACTTAGGTATTTTAGGGCCCATTTATGCCGAGCATTTTTTTCTTGTTTTTCCGGAAAAGCATGGTTACTTTCTGGTTTTACACCAGTTCAGATCAGCTTCATGAAACATTCTGCGAGTGGTGCGAGCAGGAATTGGTTTCATAATTTCTACTGATAAATCAGCAGCGTGGTCTGAAGAAGTTTTTTTTTCTATTTTTTAAAGTTCCTCTCACTATTTTTTTGTCTTCACGGTATGTGATGATGCGTTTGCGCCCGGTTCTTTACCTATTACTGTATGATCAACTAGCGGAGAATCGCTCAATAAATTGCACAGATTGCCGTGAACATTTCTCTGTTTTACAAATTTCTACTTGTGATTTCCCTTGCCATAATATCACTAACCCCCCGATTCTGACGATAAGACTACTAACCCATCTTAGCTAAAACTTTATTGTAAAGAATTTTTTTTAAAGACTAAATTCTGTTACCACCTATTTTGCTGATTTTAACGAATACAATTTTTTAAGACTACTGACAGATAAGAATAAGTGCAGAATAAGAATTGAAAGTTTATAGTCTTCGCTAAGACAAAAGTTTTTGCTAAGACTGAAAATACGTCTGTGACTGTACGTTAGAATCGGGGGGGGGGGGGGGGGGGGGGGTAAATTTAACAAATCAAAACACCAAAAGCACACTAGATCATTTGATGTGTAAACAAAGAGCAAAAGAGCTGAAATGTAGAATAAATACTCAATCGAGAAATAATAAATTTTATTGCACCAGATGGTTTTATGCCGCACTTTTGGGGATGTTTCTATTATACTTTTGACCAAGGCTGTACTTAAAAACGCATCTTTTCTTGGAATCATTTGGTCAACATGGTCATTGATTATTGGCCACTTGTTGCTTTCGTTCGGTCAACCCAATCGTTATATAGATTTATTGTGAAAACTTGTTAAAAATTCATTTTTCTACATGATTAGAAGTATTCGTCTGGAAAGAGATAACCAATACTAAAAAAATTGTAAATTTAAATATCGGACTCGATTAGTCAACTGTTACTGTTTTCTAACTAGCTGTTTTCATTTGGTCAACCATGTATATAAATTTGTTGTTAAATTTCGTTATTGAAATTAGCAAAAATAGATCGGTGCGTCTATCTGGCATTATCTCGAATGATAATCCTTTTTATTGATAAACCTGGGTCATGGGCTAACAAATTAACATCGTCAGATCGGTTGATTGTCTAGCTATAACTCTCGAGTCATGATCAATTACGAGTCACGACCAATTAGCTCATTAATCCACCCAAACCTATAATCAAATTTTAGGTAGGAGTAAGCCACAGAATTGACATAGTCAGATTGTTGCCTTTATGGCAAAATTTTAAATCACGAACGATTTTATGGGAAATACATTTGAAAAATCGGTGTCTATCTGGCAAAATCTCGATTAAAAACCCATTTTATCGTCAAAAGCTGATCACTTGTTTATTTAGCAAAATCTCGAAGAACGAACGATTTTATATACAAAATATTGGAAAAATCTGAATTTTACGCCCATAAATATTAATTAACCCATCACAACATAATTATAATTAAAATCTAATATGGGTCACGGGCCATCGAATTGAAACTTTCAGATAGGTGTCTAACTGGCAAAATTTCGAATTATACGAACATTTTATTATCAAAACGTGACCCCAAACTTTTAATCAAAATGTACCTATGACTAGAGTCCATCGCAGTGGCATAGTGAGATCGGAGTCTATCTAGCAAAGTATCGAATGACAAATGATTTTATCTACGAAGCATTAAGAAAATGCACATTGCAACTTCACCAATCCTCCTTCCTCAAAAGTTTATAATGGGCGATCGATATCAATCTGGAAAGGATCTAATAACAAACGATTTTATCGTGAAAACGTTGAGAAAACCTAAATGCAGTTCTTATAAACTCACCTCGCACCAATAATCAAATTCTAGGTAGAATTATAAGCCATACAAAATAATTTATTACACACCTGAATAAAGTTGACCTGCCCTTCACAACGACCACGGAGTAATCATTTGACCCAATATCTGGTGGCGGTCTGGTGTAATAATTTATTAAATGTGGTAAATCAAACTTTAAATCACATATTTGAAGCCTTTACAGTTTAGAACCAATTCCGTGTAACCTGACACAACAATAATTTATTACACACCTGGATAAGGTTGACCTACCATTCACAAGGCATTGATTAACATTAGACTCAATATCTGGTAGTGGTCTGGTGTAATAATTTATTAATGGTGGTAAAATCGACCTTTAAATTACAAATTTGTAGCCTTTAGCTTTTGAATCAAATTCCGTGTAAACTGACCCAAAAATAATTTATTACACACCTCGATAAAGTTGACCTGCCCTTCACAACTACCACCAAGTTTCAACAGAACTAATATCTGGTGGCTGTCTGATGTAATAAATTATTAAATATGGTAAAGTCGTCCTTTAAATTACATATATGTAGCCTTTACCTTTAAAGCCGTCTAACCTGATACAAAGATAATTTGTTACCCTCCTGAACCATGTTGATTTCCCTTCACTAGGTTAACGAAGTATCATTTGATCCAATATCTGGTGGTGGTTTGGCACTATTGTGGTAATTTCCCGAAAATAGGGAGCTGAGGAAAGAATTTATATGTAATTTTTGTTGAAACATTATTCCAACCTACCGAGGAGTAAAGCTTGATGTATACATTTATAAAATGGGAATAATAATTCCATACCTAAATTGGCAGGGAAAATTACCCATTTAATTTTGTTTTCAAAAAAATTAATACATACTTTTTATCTCAGTATGCCAGAAAAAAATGTTTAAATAAAAATTACATATAAATTCTTCCTCCCCTGTTCTCGGGGAATTACCAGAATAGCACCACTGTAGGCCTATTCGAGCTTTCCCTACAGGAATAGGGAATTAGCGAAAATATTTTCATAACATTTTTGTCTAAATTGTAGTTTTCTGGCCTACTGAGGGAATAAGTTTGGTGTAAATATCTTAGAAGCAAAGTTAAATGGGAAACTATTATTCCCTATAAAAATTTTGTGGAACGGAAGTTTCCCTTATTAAGTTTGTTTTAAAATTTTTTACACTAAACTTCTTCCTTCAGTAGGCTATAAAAATTCATTTTAGACAAAAATGCGATGAAAATATTTTTCCGAATTCCCTATTCCCAGGGAAAGCCAGAATAGTGACACTGGTGTTATAAATTCTTAAATGTAGCAAAACCAACCTATATATCGTAATTTGAAACCTATATCTTCTTATGCATATTCCGTCCAATATTATACAAAAATAATTTATTACACACGTGGATAAGGTCGACCTACCTACCGAAAAGGCTTTGGAGCAACATTTGGTCCACAATGTGGTGGCAGTCTGGTGTAAAAACTTTATTTAAGTTGGTGAAATTGGAATGTTTTCTGATGAAATTTACGCTTAGGCATGTTAAAGGGGTGGTCTTGAACTAATTTATTCAATGTAATTAATTTGTAATAAATTCTTGTCCAAGAACAATCCCGATATCATAGCTACATATAAAGTTACAATTTTGGCGGTGCAGGTTTATTTGTAAGCTAGATCGACCACTCGTTCCTGTAAAATGGCAACTGTAATACAATCGGGATTTGTTGTAATAAATTGTAATTAACGTCTAACAAATTATCGTACAGATTTCATTGAGGCGGGCAATTTCGTCGGTGCAGCTTTAAGCACTCAATAATTCGATTGACATAGCGACACAGCTCGTGTAAATTACGAAATAGAAAATATTATGTAGTCATCATACGGCCACTGCGTGTATGTATAAATAGGCACTGATACGGCATTTCAATTTTGTATTCCCTCACAATTATATCAGGGGAAAAAGTAAACGACAAAAAAATAAATACACTCAAAAACAAAATGTATGAAAGCAAAATAATAAAAACAAAATGTGTATGGATGTATATGTCACTATTTATAGAATAAACCATATTTTATTTTTTATACGTTTATTTTAAATTTGTACCACTACACATCCAGGGTTTTAATGATTTTTTACAGCACAAACAACATGATGGAGAAATGTATTCGGCTTTGTATGTCATTAAATAATTCGTCCATGCCATAACTTACTGGTCACACTATCTTTTGTCGAATGGCGGAGATTTATTTGTATACCCAATACAAATAAAGATTGGAGATTGCGCTATTATAATATAGATGGCGAACTAAAATTCAATTTTGTACCAGGGATGATATTGCTAAGATATTGTTACGATTTTGCCTTGTCACTCAAGGTTCAAATCACTGGATCGTGAATAAATACAACTGCTTCAAATTTGAACTCACACAATTTGTTTACACAACACAATTTATTATAGAACACAAAATTCACAATTAATTATTATAATTATAACACACTTTTTAATTATCACTTTAATAATCGCTTTAATAATCACTTTAATAATCTCAGTGTATTTTCTTGAGACAATTACAACAACACCACCATGGCTAAAGCAAAAACTAAAGCATTTTAGAATTTTGCTTTGGCTGAATGATAATGCAGATTTGCATTAGTTGAAATAGCTGAATAGCGCTGATTCAGCTAAAGCAAAAATGTTTTAGTTCTCAAGAAAATACGGCTTCTTTCTATTTAACCTTCACTGTATCACGTTTAAAATAATACTCAGCATTCCACGTCAACGCGCGCCTTTATATACCAAAATATTTGTTTCTAGAATAATCCTAAATACGCAGCAAATATGTTAGTATAGAAATGACGCCTAAATGTTGAGTATAAATCATAAACGCAATTGAACAATTAATGAAATTAACTTATTCTATTCTAATCTAGGTGTCACCGTAAGTACTGAATTTTTAAGGAACAGAGAACTGAATCTAATTTGAAAGTTCTTTCCGCACATTTACCTACTTCACCAATAGGCTAACTAAACATGTAAATGTCAAGACAAATTTAATTCTCAATCTGTTTTGACGCACATCAAAATAGCGTTTTACTGGAGCTGAAAGAAGAAATTCTTACAATTCTTTCGTATTTGTGGGTACAGATAGGCTCATCAAGTTTTTATATACAGAAAGTTTAAAATGGCCCGTTTTGAAAGAAGACTATTTATTTATTACCGCAGTAACCTGGCTGAGAGCCCCTCGTCAATTTCGGGTTTCTTTACACCGTAAAGTAGTCCAAAGTTTCCCGAAAAATACACCTCATCCCGAAATGAAGCCAGTCGACATTGTTACCAAATGGAACGATTTAGCTGGTTAGTGCCACTCTTCTGCAATATTCTCCGTCAAATTTTTTAAATTTGACGCAGGTTAATAAAAAAAAATCATTAAGGCAATTTTATGTTAACCTAATTCAAATTTTTCCGGAGAAATTTGATTGAGAGTTTTGAAAGGGAGTAAAACAGCCAACCAAAATACTCCACCTTCAAGTTATCACAGGGTTTAATCCTGCGATTTGAAAAAGAATAACACTAGCACCGAAAGTGTTAAAAAGCTCACGACAGATTTTTCACTTTTGTATAATACGTATTTCTCGTTCCATTTATTTTTTTATCCGATACTGTTTCGAGTCGACTGATTTTTCAGCAGGATTGTGTTCTGAACCTTTATGGCTGTCTCGAGCTCGAGTGATGGGTTCCGTTGGTCGTGTTAGTAACCATAATTCAAATGTGCGTGACGCGAAAAACGTATATTTTTCCATTGTGGGGTGGAAAAGTTTTAGTGCTAAATGAATTAAAGGATCCGCAGATTTGTTGATTTTTATAAGTTCTAGACTCATTTAGGCCATCCACCGTACAAGTGTGAGGCTTCGTTAATCATGAGAATTCCCGCTATGTAAATTTGAATGACAGTTCCACGATATTCTACGAGTTTAAACCTTGAAAATTAGTTTGTGATGGGTACTTCTATTAAAGGATCCGCAGAATTTTTATTGCCAGTAATTTCTGTACTCTGGTGGCCAATTGAAATATGAAGTTCCATTGATTGTGAAAATTCTAACTATTCGAACATACGTGACACGGGAAACGTATTTGTTCCGTTGAAAAATAGAAAAAACCTACTGCCTAAGGGTTAAACAGGCCGCAGATTTGTTGACTTATATAAGAGAATCTTTTGGTCATCTATAAAAACTGCCCATCTATAGATCTTCTCATATATGGGAAGGTACACATGGCCGGTATAAATAGGCCAGCAGAGTACATACACTATTGGTAGTGATAATTCAGGCCGAGGAACTTTTATTAGAACGTTACCATCCATCCCCAACAGGACTCCCCTGATAGGCTGGTTCCCACGGTCGATTGCTACAACAGTCTTGAACTTACCTAAATTAACTAATTTGCGGACATTTTGAACCTTAAGTCTGGAGAATTTCTCTATTTTTGAATGAAACCGATACGCTTCCCTTGTCGTTATATCAAATTTACATAGCGTGAATTCCCACGACTAGCGGGTTCTCTTACTCGCACCGTAGATGGTTATTGGAGTCTAGAAGTTGTCTAAATTAACAGATTTTCGGGGGGAGGGGGTATTGGGTATAGAATTAGGCATTAGATTTTTTTAATTTTTCAACGGTACAAGTGCGTTTCCCGTGTTAAGTTTGTTTGGATTGTGGTGATTCCCATACGGTCTACAAAGTTTGTTACTTGAGCTTGAGACAGCCAAAAGGATGCAGCACACAATCTTACTCTCCGATAATTTCAAGACGAACCAAAATACTGTATCTTATAAGATCTTTTTATTCACGCACATACTACCCATTCACTTATTTACACAATTACAGTAACCATCTTAACGAGGAGCCGAATTATGTACTCCATTCAACAGAGGGTCATAGTTGTGTCTTTATTAACATCACCGATCGTAATCGATGAGCAAGAATTTGCATTTTGCATCCTACCGCTGGTGAGATTCGAACGCGGTACCCCTCAGTCCACGTACGCTGAAGCTTTAACCACTGTACTTTATCCGGTATTTTCCAACTTTTGATTTATGCATAATAGATTAAAAATGTCAATGGTTTAGCTCATGTTTAACACAATCAATTCCCAGCATCAAAGTAAATAAACATTATTCGCAACATTTTATAATTCAGCGCTGCTTTGTCGGTACACATATTAAATTGGCCGTAAAACCAACTGCACCATATGACCTAAATGCCAAATAAATTAAAGTTTAAACATTTTTGTTGAACTTTATTACTTTTGGGGTGTAGCACTAAAACTAGCTCAACAACATAAATATGTATCACATCTTTCCGCTAATAATGGTCCATTTAATAAATACAGAAGCTTTTACGGAAAAAAATGGTATTTAACATTTTAGCTTTTAGTTTCATTTTCATGTGGTATATACAAGTATGAATTTTAAATTGGCAATTTTCCATTTCCCTTCCAAACATAATATATGTATATATGAGGGTATGTACCATACATAAAAACGTCGTACATTATTTCACTGCAACTTTGAAAGTTTTACTTACACTTAGCTTTGTTTTTAATTTTATTGCTTCAACAACTTTGTGATCAACATATTATTCCATTTTTTGAGCTCTCGGTTTTATATGAAGTGTATTTTGTGAGACTTTATTTTGTGTTTAAATGCGGATGTAAACTATTTTCAGTTTTATGTGTAAGCAATAAAGGAATCAACTATAAATTTTCCTTTGTTTTATTCCTTGAGTAAAATTTTTAATTTTGGTTAGGTTATAAAAATATGTGTGTATTGTATTTAAGGCACATATATCATCGGGTACATAAAGTCACATATCATACAAAGTATAATTTCAGTGATTCTTTGAATTGCCGGGTTATTCCTAATTATTTCAAAATCAAAACAGAAAGCTTAATGCGAGCATTACCTATTTAAGCCAATTACTTGGTATCATTTCAGGACGAAGTATGAAGGAGTATGAGAAAATTTTGGATGAGTTTATTTATTTATTCGCCTTTACATTTAAAATTTCACAAAAAGTGTAAAAATATATCCTATTCAGTGTTTCCAGGGGTTATGAACCTTGTAATATATACACAGTAGAACATCATTTCTGTGAGAAAAAAATTTCTCAAAATAGCAAAGATGAAAATACTCGTATAAGCAGAGAACAGGAATGATAATAAAATATTTGAAGTAGGGCAGCAGATTAAGGTTTAAAATGTGGACAATTAAATTCCCAAGTATTCATTTTTTTATCCTTGAAAAATTAAAACACAAAAATGTATTGGATTGTATTGAAAAATCGAAATTACCTAAAATATTGAATATGTGACACTGGTATGAATTATATATAGTACTTGATGTCAATTGTCAAACGCAGTATGCGACATTTTGTTGAAGTGTACAGATCTATAGTATTTTTACCTTCATGAAAATGTCGAATTTTATTCCAAATTCACGAAAACATCATTTGCGAGAAGCTTTATTGCTTTATTTTATTGGAAAGAAAAGTGCAGCGGAAACTGATCGTTTGCTTGGTGAAATTTACGATGAGAATAGAGTGACCAGGTCAAAATTCCTAAATTGGGGTACTCAATGTGTTATTTTCAAAATTAATCCCAAAAATTTGTATAAAATCTCCAAAATTGTTATGGTGGACTATTGTTGGATTAGTTTTAATAAGAAGTTGTTTCTTTTGAAGGATAATGTTTTTTATAGGGTAAGAGTACGTGTCGAAACGTGGGGGCGTGGTTGTCGATATTCGTCTGTGTCCTCCTTCCAGTACAAGTGGATTGATAGATTTTGATTAAGCTTCCTACTTGGGTATTTTTCATCTGTTGGGAGGTTCATGATGGATTTTGGCGGAGGTTGGGCTGTCAGATGTGGCAGCTTATCTTTGGCTTAAGCTTTCTCGTTTTTTCATGTTTTTCAATTACGAGTGTGGAAGGTAGCAGGTGTGAAGAATTTGATGGAGAGCGGAAGGATTGTAAATGGAATGTGCAATAGCGCTGGTTAGGATCATGTTCAAAAAATTAGTCGGAAGTCATGATTTTGGTAATAAACTAATGTTCCGCCATAGTATCAGACACAATGCGTCCCAGGTGAGTTGACTAATCTGGATAGAACTTCATGCTTGGAGGTTTCTGTTAGGTTGGGAGAGATGGCAACTAGCTTAGGTTGAAGTTGAAGCAAGGCTGGTCCTGATCATTTTCCGCGAATGACTAATTTTGATAGTAACCGTTTTTTGTAAGAGCTTGTTTGCAAATGTTTTGGGGGATGCAGGATTTGTAAAAGACCTCGTACGTGCGGGAATGTTTTGGATTTGATTTGGAAGGGGAATGGTTCCTGTTGATTTTCTGTTGGTTGGGCGGATTTAGTTGTGAAACTTTTTCGTAGGAACTTTCTTGTTTTTTGTTAGTGTTTTGTATCCAAAACATTTTTCTGTAATTTGGTTGGAAGTGAATTTTTTTTAAATCCAATTTTACCAAAATTCGTCTTAAGTTATCGGTTTATTTTCGAAAGGATTTGTTTCCGGAACTACCTTTTTTGTTTTTTGTTTTGTTGGAGACGGCCGACGACTATGGTTTTAGATTGTGAAATTGTGTAGGGGGGTGTGTAGGTCAATCAATTAACAATTGTTTTTACTAATCGATGAAAGATACGTTTTGTCTTGTTGGACCTTTTATCCTGCCGTTCATTAGCTAGAAGCATGGTCATTACGTAATACAATTTTGTATTGCGAAAAACAAAGTCACAGATTTCAAAAAATTTAAAATCTGTCGCAAATCGATTGGAGTGGCGATGAGAATTGATTGAAAATGTTTAAATGCTTCATAAATTTAAATGTAGAAGAGCTTAAAAATGTAAATATTGATCGTTTTGGGGTATTTTCCATACCCCATGTCAACAATTTTTGATTAGATGTTTTGCAAATATGTTGTGAGTAAAACGGTATAACACACCAGAAAAAGGGGTACGTTTGGACACCCCGAAATGATGATTTTGCCATTGAAGAAGAAGAGCATGGAAAACCATCCAAAAAATTTGAAGATGCTAAATTTGATACGTTATTGGCTGAAGATTCTTCTCAAACACAATCAGAATTAGAGTTGCTATAAATATTGATCGGTTAACTGTTGCAAAACGTTTTTACAAACAATCGGAATAGTTTCACAAAGCTGTGCAGTATAAGATAGCGGAAATTTGAAAGTGGAGAATAAGAGGTTACGCTACTCACCGCAAGTGGCAGCACTATGGCAAATATATTAGCCTTGTTTTATTATTTGAGCACTAGCCGGAGTCGAATGGGATATTTCTACAGATACTGCTGCTATTATTCACTGGTGTCGCTATAGTATAGGAATTCAGTAAATAAAATCTTGAGATTTAACAATTTTCCGTCTTTCCGCCATTTCTTAACGAATTACGATGAAATTTTGAAATTTGGATAGTAGTATTGATCAGGTATTTTAAAGTAAGTTTTGGACAAAATTCTAGGATCTTATAATAGTAGACGTATCTTGGCTATTTCATAGCCTATCCTTATGGAAATTGTTTTCTAGAATGATTTTTTATTGAAACATAAAATTTTATATGAAAAATGGTATCTCTACATTCTACGCGATTTAAACGAATTTTATAAACTGGAGAAAACTCGGCTATTTTGTAATTAATAATTGAATAATTTGCATCGCATACAAGGACAATTTAGACAAAATTTATTGATTAGAATTTTCACTATAAGTTGTTGATTTTCTGCGGTCATATAAGTTATTTTCAGTTTCTAGTTGAAGTTTTTGGGATATTTAAATCGTGTAAAATAAAGATACCATTTTTCTAGAAAAAAATCAATCTTGAAAACAATTTTCATAAGGATTCGTTATGAAACCGCCAAGTTTCAGCCAACTATCAGGCCAACTATCCAAATTTTATCTTAGTTCGTTAAGAAATGGCGGAAAGACGGAATATTAATAGAAACAAAATGAATAAAAAATTTCCACTGTTAATTATATAACAAAAAAAATTCTCTTTTGTGATAGTGCTGCCAATTGCGGCTAGTAACGTAATCTCTTATTTTCGGCTGTCAAATTTCCGCTATCTCATACAGCATCAAAAAGCTAGCAACTGGGTTCCACATGAATTAAAAGAAAGATATCTCAAACGTCGAAAAACCATTTGTGAAATACTGCTTCAAATACAACAAATAAAATGTTTTTTGCATCGAACGATGGACTGGAAATGAAAAAGGGATTTATTATGAGATTCCCTAACACAAAAAATCTTGGATGAAGCCTGGAAAAGTTGGCCCATTACAACGGTGGGATCAGAAAGGTGTGGTATATTATAAACTGCTGGAATCAGGTGAAACTATCAATGGCGATATTTAATGACGACAATTAATACTTTTGTAGCGAGCTATAGAGGAAAAACAACCAGAATGGATGAATAGACACACCAAATTAATTTTTCAGCACAACACTGGAAAATCACAAATTTTGAACAGTGGTTCAGTTCACGCTCAGAGATAAAAAATTGGCTAATTGATTGGATCGCGTCCATCGACCAGGGTTTCAGCAAAAAGGAATACCGTAAATTCGTAAAATTCGGCTCTTTAAAAATTTTATGACATGGTTTACCACTTGTACCTTTTAATATCGCTTCCTAAATCGGGACCGTTCGTGTCCTTTAACTATTGATTTCTTTCTGCAAAGCACTATTGGAAGCAGACCACCTCGGTCGATATGCGTACACCCCATAGTTTACACCTCATTCCCGAAACATCGTAAATTAGAAATGTGGTACGACCGAAGAACCGATAGAGAGGGGTTTGCAACGGAAAATTTGGTTTGGCTATACAACCCCAGAGATGAAAAAAAATATCGGCCAAAACTACAACAAAGTTTGGATGGACCCCATAAAATCATTAAAAAAATTAACGATGTTGTACATCGAATTCAACTAGCCACAGAAGTAAGATGAAAGTTGTACACGTTTATACGGGTTCGGATTTTGGACGTGTGGGTTCGGACGCATTTTACCATACAAAAATATTACACTCGCAGTGGTCGAGTTATTAAGGTATATACAACGAAGTGTTAAGATCGAGGCCAATATTCATAATTATGCGATATTGTTACCAGATCAAGTATTACTCCAATATTAACAACAGCGACAGTCATGATCGGAATTGATGACTTGGTATTTTCGTGAATAAAACTACATACCAGTGACTTACAATTGCGAGACGCATACTCGTACAGCAACGTACATGGAAATTCAAGACTGAGCATTCAGGAGATAGAGCCGAACGCCATAGGATACTCCAAAACCGTAATGATTTAACTGAAACGTTCACTTTATCATCGGTAAAGTGGGTAGGAGTTGATTTTGATGAAATGCTTGGTGTAACCTTGCACGTCAAAAGAGTTACAGAGAGTAGTCAAAAACTTTTTTTGATCCCAAACAAATAAGGCCGAATATCTTGAATGAGCTCAAAAAGAATATTAGAAAAGCGTCCATAGTGATTTGGCGATTCAGATTGAAACGCAATCGAGAGACGGTAAAACTATTTATAGTTAAATAAAGTTATAGTTGATAAGGTTTAACTAAATATCTCGTTTACGCAAATGCTATCGGGTCACGTAATAGCTCGGAAATGCCTTACCACATATACTATTCGATTGTGATCTCGCCGAAAGTCTTATAGAGATCATTTATGTAGAGAAACAAATTTAGTCTGGCCAGCTAGCAAGCTGTTACTTATATGTTGCTCCGTCACGTGGGATAACAGCAGCCAGTTTCTTAGCCATATATGGCTACGCTCTTATAAGAGCTTTAAAATAGCTAGCTTATCAGCACAAAGTGGGTAAAATATAAGGCAGAAATCGTCCGAATACAACAGAAGATTCCAACACCATGCTTCATGGTTTCACTGACCGAGCATCATGGTTCCACATACTGTTGAGAAATAAACAAGGATGGAATAATATAACAACACAATTGTTAACGTCAAAGACGTTCTGGAAAAAATGGTGCAGGACTTTTTATTTTTAAATTATTATATCAGATTGAGTAAATTTTTTAACAATCTTACATTACATTACTTAAAATTATTTCACCTAGAGTATAAAATTATTTTAAATTGTGAATTAATGTCGGAATTAAAGTGACGTAAATACCACAGTGATTTACGGCACCAAAATTTAATTGAAATTTAACACATAGCCAATTCTTCCATGAGCCGACCATATACCCATTAAAATTTTCCAAAACATCTAAAAAATTAATTTAGAATAACAATTCCCCAGCGTGACATCAACTATACATAGAGCTAGACTATATAAACCATAAATATTCTTCATCATCCAGACAAAATGCTAGTGCGGCGACAATGTTCCAAACATATTTTGAATGATTGAAAATCTCAATTCACCCTTAGGGAAATTCCAAAAACGGTTATTTTTAATTAAATGTGGTTTAGATTTATATTTGCTAAATTTTCCTTTAACACGACTTAATCGTGTCTCTATGTATAGATATAATATTAAAGACCATCTTAAAGATTTAACAAATTATATAAATTGGGTTCGATTAAAATTTTAAAATGCCAAAACAAATTTGTATGTATTATGTAAGAGTTTATAAAGAGACTAAAATATGTATGTGCCACACATAGCCATGAGCAGTATTAGAGAAGAATGTTAAATTCCATTTAGAAAATCCTCTTGAGAAGGGTGTCGACCAACCAACAAGATTTTTTTTTTTTTGGAAACAAAACGTCCGTACAAAAAAGGTTTATGTTAAATCATTCGGTGTTTCGATGGAAAATGGCTACAAACGATTTCCCTACTCTCACAATATAATAATCGAGCCAAATTGTTGATTATTTTGTATTGCTTTAGTTTGTGCTGACTTTTTTTGTGTTCTGTTCAAATCCATTTATTTTAACCAAAAAAATGTCATTGTGGTTTTTCCTATTTTAATTTTCCGTTTTCGTTGTGATTTTACTTTGCTTTTCAATAAATCATGTTTCTTTATTTTTTTTTTGTTTAAGGTTAGTTTCCAGCTTGTGTGTGTTTGTGAATCAGTTCTGGTGTAGATAGAAATTTGGTAAAATATGTTGTTGGTCCTGAAATAACAAACATCGACAGCAAAAATAATGTGCTCGTATAATCGAGAGACACAAATTTAACATGGTTTTGGGATAGTGACGTCTTGTTTATTTATCTATTGATTGTATTTGCTACTGCTCAGTGTAGATGACAGTATCATGGTTTTGATGGTACATATACGTGGGCATATAGACATTTAAAATTGACAAATTTTAATTACATTATCACACCAGACGATTGAACATGATAGCTATCGATTGCAGTGTTGTGCGTCTAAGCGTATTTCGGAATTATTTACATGTTGGTGTTGAAAATGGAATAGATGATGTTGCCATCTTATAGCTTTGCAGTTCAAGCTGGTAATTTCTAAAATTGTGGAAGTTTACTTTCCAAGTTTACAACACAAATGGGTAAGATTAGTACGTGATAAAATATTTCAAAATATTACAAATATATTCGAATTTAAAGAAAATAATGCTCAATGCCATCTGTTTCAATCATTAATAAACTCTTTATTGTAGTATTGAATCACACTTTTGAGTAAATTACACTTTTTCCCACAGGTGTAAATAATTTGCTTTGTAAAACAAAATAATTTCGAAAAGCAATATTGGAACTAAACTAAACTAAGTGTCAGTTGCCACTTGAAAAAAAATGCCGGCAGATAAACAACACCAGCTCCAGTAATTTAAATTCAAACTATCGTATAAAATTTGTTGTGGTTTTAATAAGCGACTGATAGAATTTTGTAAAATTCAACAACTTGAGCGCAATTATTAATGTGTCGCCTTATATTTGTTTAAAATTTGATAATTTTCTTATTTGGTCCATTATTAATTTTTATAATTGTATATATCACTCACTAAAACTAGCACGGTTACCAAAATTAACACCAAAACTAACCCAGCGAACGACACCAATAAATTCAATTTTATGATTTCAAACAAAAACAGGTTTACATTTAACCCTTATTATAACCCTGATTAGGTACAGGCGTAACTTTTCCATTTTGAATTGTTTTTATTTATTAAATATCATGAAGGTAGAGATATGAGCTTCTGTGACATCTTGAAGGCACTCAATGTGATGCTATATCACGAAAAAAATTTACCCATAACATGCTGAGTTTCAAAAATATTACAGTTAAAATATTTTTCATTCGGAAAGCCCTGAAAAGGTACATGTGTACCTCAGTTAATTTAAACACGAATTCTTCACTTATTTCAAATGGTGAAAAGGTCCATCAATGTAATAAAAAAATAATTATATAAAAAGTTATAGTGAACAATTATAACACTTTGAGATTGTTTGAGTGTGCTCATCGCATATCGGTCGATAGCAAATACAACAATTTTTTTTTTGGTTTTTCTCTGTTTATGAGCCATTGTTCGACATAAATAACATGAACCGACGACTGATTTGAACCTTCCAATATATTTTTGCTCGTTTCTCCTGAAGAAAGAAATCCTGAAGAAATTTGCTACGGCTGTTTGATCGTTTAGCAAACGAAGGATTTTTTATTTTATAAATAAGGTAGATTGCTAAATATGCCATGTCCAACAGATTGTAAAATATGTTCATTGGCCATCGCAATTTCTTTCGTTTGGTAGAATACCCCTTCAACATTTTATCCATGGTATAACTCCGCCTTTAGTCTGATTATAGAAATGGATTATTTCAGGCATAATTTTTGACCCACTCACGCTGTTATCGGAGTGTAAAGTTGACAACATAATTACATTTCTGTTTGTTTTGGGAACATAGGAACAAATGGTAAACTTTTTCTTCTGAAAATCCAAATATGGAAGACAGAGGTTCTCGATTTTTGGTCGCCAACATCTCCAATGTTTATATGTTTTATTTTTGTTAACGTACCCACTACTGACAAATCGCAAAACATCAACAATCGTGCGACTGGTAGCCTTATAAAAATATTATCCATCTTTATATTGCGGCCACTTTTTTGATACCGAAATGCTAAATTTTGAACAATACGTTCACCTTATGGTTCTTTCTCTTCCAGTCGTTGGTTTTCCGGTATATATTTGACCGGTAAGTGGATAAGCAATAGCTGCATCACAAATCCACCAAATTTGTGTGCCATAAAAATACGCGTAAATTGGAATAATGCTAAATTAGCCAACTATCTGAAATAGGCACTGCTTTATCCGTAATTAACCTTTCCAACCTAGTAATATTATTATCGCACCTGAGAAAGCGTGTTATCTCCCAAAATCTGTGACGAGGCACCGCTGCATAGAGGATGTTCGTCGCATGTCCAGAGTTTTGTAAAGAATTTTTTTTTATTTCAGATAATTTACATTTATTAACATATAGTGCAATAAATAATAAATTATTTGCCTTATTTTGTGCAAATAAATTTCGAGAAATGCCAATTTATATATGAAATAACATGAAGGTACATATGTACCTTTTCAGGGTGTTTCGTTGGAAGAATTTAATTTCAGGAATCCCCTAAACCTGAACGATATTTTTTGTTTTATGAAACCACAGATGTTCAATTATAAAATTCGTATTAAGCGAATATTTCTGTACTAATTTTATATTGACAACTGTTAAAGTTGGGAATGTGACATCTAGCGAATTAAAAATAAGCTCATTGCGGGTTTTTTTCTATGAAGTTTTAGCACGGCATACTTTATGAAAATAAAAATTAACATATAAAAATATCCGGAACAAGCTTATTTTTTTGCCGTCAGAGCCACTTATGGTTCTATAAAGGGATTGAAAAATTTGTTCGCGTTAAACGAAAATTGATGTTAAAAGTTTTGTCTTAAAAAATTCATACTAAAATTATATGAAAAAACTAAGTACCAAAAAAATTGTTGTTATCCGTTATTTCGTGTTATCCGTTTTCGTGTTAACTAAATTCCACTAATAAATTTCATTGTGGAATGTTTTTATTAGGATTGATGATTTGATTACAATGTGAGACGACTAAGGTTGCGGTTACATTGGGTGCGACTAAATACGAAAATTTATTCTAACCAATTCGTAAAAAATTCAGTCGTACAAAAGCGCTTTCAGGACACCCAACAGTTGGGAACATGTTGAATAAAGTCGAAGCCAACGTTATAAAACTAGACTATGAAATTTTCAAATCAAATTGGCGATGATTTCACTAATCATGATAGGGAACCTGAAAGCTCCCATTGTTTGCGAAATTGTAGCACAAAAACAAACGTATTGCTGACACAGCACTATACAACTGATGAAAAAGCAAACTATTTTGTTCGCATTTAAATTCCGTAAGAATTGGTGTGAATCCAATGTAACCGCAGCCTTAGAATTACTTGAGAAAATTTGAAACTTCTCTAAATTTGAAACGATTGAATTGCGACTTAACATCGAACAATTTACAATGAATGGAAATGATTTTATTATGATTTTAAACGACTTTAATAGGAATTGAGGTTATTAAGAGAGTCTTGAGATGATTGGTAATAATTTTTTAAAATTTGTTACGATTTGAAACAATTTGATAGAATTTAGATCGATTTCATAAAAATGTGACACGAGTTGGATACTATTTTATTTTTATATTCAATGTCTATCTGAGGCATGTCAAATTTTAGTATTACAAATTTTAGTAGTTAGCGGTTAATGGACGATCGTATATTGAGGTACATATATTTAAGCTGGTTTAAATCGTAAAACTTTATATAATTCCAATCACTAGCAAGCGAATGTAATATGGTATGTCAAAATCTTGGAAAAGGTTACAAGAAGTTCAAAAATTAATTTGTTAGTAGCCTACCGCTCCACTTAAAGCGGATTTTTTGCAGGGTATGTCAGTAGCATTTTACAAACGGCATCCAGCCAGTTTTAGGTGGAGCCTGAACATGGTGAAAGTGTCAATGCTAATCCAGAAGAAGTTCAAGAATTTATTTGTGAGGTTCCGCCTAAAATGGGTGTTCTACAAGAAATGTTTGTAACATTCTACAAACGCCGTCCATACAAGTTTTAGGTGCAATCAGTTCCATATTAGCAAATGAAAAAGTGTCTATCAATAAAGAAGTACCCAGCCCAGTTTCAGAGGCAGAACTTGGTGAAACTATCACTCTAGAACACAGTGCTACATTACACCAGAGAATGAAAGGTCGACAATTGAAAATATTTTATCTGTGGTTTTGGTCAGTGTCGATTACCGAGCCTATACATTATTGGGATTAACTGTATTAACAAAGCAAATAGTAGCCGGCATTTTGTACTGCATTAAAGCAGAATTTTAAGTCGTAATTGGCGCTCGCAGAAAATATGTCCAATGACTATTTTGGGAAACGTTTCCCATGAAAGCAGAGAAGCTCAAACATTTATTTGCGAGGAACAATCATTGCTGTTCTACATACGCTATCCGTTCCAGTTTTAGGTGGAATCAGTATATATCAGAAAATGAAAAGTTGAAAATTGAAATTATTTTAAATGAGATTTTGACCAGTGGCGACTCTATACTCTACAGATTCTACAGACTATTGAGAATAATTGAACCAACACAAAGATAAAAGACATTTTTTCTTCAACTTTGTTTTTATTTCTCTACATAGTCTCCTTGTAAGTGTATACACTTCTCCCAACGATGCTCCTATCTCTTTAACCGGCCAAAATAGTACTCAACTACTTGCTGTGCAAGACAGTGGTTTACGAAGGTGATGGACTTCTCATTCGACGAAAATTGCTGTCTGCTTGCGGCTAGATTCTGTGAGTAAGGAAGGTGGTCAAGAAGTTCAAACCGTAATTAGTGGATTTTCGGCCCGTTGTTTAGGCGAGGCAAGATTTTTGTCTGCAAATGTGGCCGTTTTTACGCAATTTCTGCCTTCAGATTGACAAATAATGATGCGTCATATGCTCCTGAAATGGTTTTCTCTTTATAAAGATAATTGATTAAGATAACGCCATAACTGTCGCAAAAAACAGTCACCATCACTTTCCCCGCTGCAAGAAACAGCTTTTCGACCTACGAGTTTGGGCCTCGCAAATTTTAGTAATTCAAATTCCGCATTACTCCGGCATAATTTAGAGATTGACAAACTACACTGTTTAGATGTTCAGATCCAAGTTACGGTGCAAATTTGTAAAAATTAAATTAAATTAAAAAAATTGTGCATATCTTAATTTTCTCTTTCATGTGCCGTGTTGAAAGCAAATATTCACTTCTTTTATTTTGTGTGCCTTAGTAGTTCTTTCGATATACTTACGATTAAATTTAAAATTAAGTTTACTTGTTAAACGATTTCATTAAAATAATTTATAAAACTGAAAATGTTATAAACCAATAGTACCCTTTTATTGACATTTTCACACTATATATACCGTAACTACATCTTCCCAGGGAAATTTTTTAAATTTTTTGCAGTTTTACATTTATGGTTTTTAATTATGCCACAAGAGGTTTCCATTTAATTTTTTTAGTATCGTTCGAAAAAAACATTAATAAAATTCGAACATCAATACGTTTTTTTTAAATATATACTTGTTATCTGAATCGAAACAACCGTACAGATGAACAGAGTATATATGTGCTCAAAACTCTTAAAAAGGCACAAAAAAATAAAAATGGAAAATCGAAAAGAAAATTGGAAGAACAAAAAACAAAGTTCAATAAGTTTAATCGAATGTAAAAATGTTTTGTACTTTATTTTGAAGTGAAGAGCAACACTATAAACTTTTATATACTTGACTATATGACTATATATATATATATATATATATATATATATATATATATATATATATATATATATATATATATATATATATATATATATACAGTTTATGTACAGGATGGGGGACTTCGTTTCGTTCAATTTTATTTCAAAATGTAGTTTTAAACATATTATTGTCGCCATGGTTGATCAACTTTCATGCTTAAAATTTATTTTTACTGGGTTTCCTATTTCGAATTATTTAGTGATTTTGAAAATTATGTGTTAAATTTTCTTGTGTATATGGCAATTTGGATTCGTTTATGGTGTTGTTTAATGTAATGTATGAT
The DNA here is from genome assembly GCA_947310385.1 of Nephrotoma appendiculata. Classification (NCBI taxonomy): domain Eukaryota; kingdom Metazoa; phylum Arthropoda; class Insecta; order Diptera; family Tipulidae; genus Nephrotoma; species Nephrotoma appendiculata. The sequence continues at coordinate 323,535,084 of OX371224.1, read as the reverse complement.
ATGTGCTGTAATTTCTTATGTGTTCTACTCAGCTAGGTGGTACGATTTCGCAAAATTGTTTATAACAAACTTAAACTTTAGTTACGTTTGCATGAACGAGTATATATACTGAATCGAGTAATTGAATTAACATTCTATTATACATATAAAATAACAGATAAAACCGTTGAATAGAAATTAACGTGGTCAAGCAAAATACATTGTGACAATAGAAGTAGGACACCAAAAGATAAAAATGTTTGTAGTTTGTAAATTTTTTATTTTACATACTCATAGTTTTAAGATCCAACTACTACGTCCTATACTCGTAGGTCTGGGTAATATAATTGATGCAGCTATTCAGTGCATTTAGTAAAAATTTAGCTTGTTTTGAGATTTTATTTAACATTGCTGGCTAACGGTTAATTGTCCGCCGAGTTTATTGGTATATCCGCGGCGCAACAACACCAAGCAATGTCAGAACTTAAGAAATCCACAACAACAACAACAAAATATACGAAATAAAATTAATAGGGGAAAAAGTGTGTACCTATTTGATTGTTTTGTTAAAATAATAATGGTTTTTTGTATTTTTTTGAAAAGACTGGACCCAGGCAGGGTTAGAAAATCCACCAGTGTTGGCACGTGTATATTGCAAAATTTAGAATTAAATTAGTTTAGGCGAACGTAAGAATGTTAATTGATTTATACTATTCGAGATAGAATTAAAAACATGAAATCCAATACTATTAAAAGCATGATAGTTATACAGACATAATGAATGCTATATCATCGTTTGCCTCTAGGCAGTAGTCATCATACACGGTAGTTGAAACCAGATTTGTGCTATAATGGTAAATCCATTTTTTAGCCTCACTGTTAACTTTTGTCACTTATAAAATTGAATAAAATTGCTTCAAAAAAACACTTGTAAAATTTCCTTATACAATGACAATATTTATTTGTTTTTTGAATATCGATTTCGAAATATTATTTCTGCTTCAGTTCCTTTTTTACAACTATTTTACAACTAGAATAGTTGTAAAAAAGCAACTGAAGAAGAAATAATATTTCGAAATCGATATTCCAAAAACAAATAAATATTGTCACTATAAGGAAATTTTACAATTGTTTTTATGAAGCAATTTAATTCAATGAAGCTAGATGCATACGATTCTGAAGTTCATTAAACCAGTAGTTATCCCTTCTTCAGGGTATAAGCGTAGTTGGCTAGGACAGCAGGACACAATGTTTGGTTGTGACTTTAAATGGTGGTGACTATTAAATGATGAAGGAATGAAACGTTTGGGCCCAATAAAATCATAGCGTGAAGCAGCGTTTGTAAAATAAAGTGCAATCCTCAATGTCAGAGCTGTGATCTCAGCTTAAAAAACTGAACTATGGGCACCGACACTCCCTGACGCCCTAACCATACAAGCATTGGGCAGTAGGCACCGAAGCCTGCACCAAGACTATCACGCGAATTGTCTAAATAGAAAACTAGTGATTTGAATAGTTCATCCATATGGTCTTCAGACAACCATAACTCTCTCGAAGGGTTCCCGACTGAGAATGAATTAGAGAAATTTAATTCAGGTAATAATCTATCGTTAACCATATTTATTTTTGGAATTATGGCTTTACTTGTTTATAAATTGCCGGTGCCCTGTGAGTGCCCCTAAAATACTTTCAAGTCTTTCAATAAATAAGCAACAGAGCAAACTGTGCCCAAAATAAAGGTTTGGATCCGAAGATATAACGTTCATATGTTTCACGAAGATGGTTATGATAAGGTCGACATTTTATCCCTGGTCACAAAACCCGAACTGGACTGTTAAGGTTTGGCTAAACGATCATTGATCACCAAAAGCCACAGCAGTTGAGAAAGTGAACATAAACTTGGTCGAAAAACTAAAAATGCACATGTATTAGTAAAACAGGTGACAAAAGCAAAGTTAGACTTATTTAAAAAAGATTTTAACAAAAATTATACCAATAGCTAATACACAATTAGGAAATTAGCGACTACGGAAAAGACAATTAAAAATTAAAAGTTTAATACAAAATTCGATATGTTGTATTTACATTGTTGGTAATTTTTGAAATAAAATTCACTCCAAAGTATAAGAAGTATAATCAAAGATTTCGAATCAAAATGGTTGTTCAAGAACCGGTTGTCTTTAATAGATAAGAGCATTAAAATAAACTAAAGGAAGCTCACTATATATACAAAATTGCTCAAATCTCAAAGATGACTAAGAGATGTGACTAACCCACTCAAAGATGTGACTAACCTATCAACCAACACGATGACAGCCCATTTGTCGTTGACGATGAGTTTTTTCAGGTCTAAGTAAATGAAAAGAAGCTAACTTTAAGAAATGGTCCAATTCTCAGAGATGTCTAAGAGAACCAAACATACAGGAGAGTGTTCAGCTAGGAACGTGTTACTGGCGACCGGGTGGTTCTCTTGTGTAGCTGGATTGTTTAGCTAGTTTTTATGGAATACAGCAAAATTTTTGTGTAGTATGCCTCTATAGGCTTCATTCTTACAATATATATGAATTTCTTGATGAATTAAACCATTTCCTGGAAAATGTTAATTCAAAAGACTTAATAATCCTTGGCGATATTAATATTGACATCTTGTCGGTGTCCTCAGAGCAAAATGAATAATTATTATTAATGGCTGGCCATGGTCTTAAATGTTTTGTAAATGAACTCACACGGCGCACATAATACTTGTATTGATCACTTGTTTATCCGTCAAAATATTTTTCATAAAATAGACTTTCTTGTCAAAGTTGTTGATTTGGATATTAGTGACCATTTTGCATTAACGATTGAATTCAGGCAGTAGTTTTCGCAACCACATGACGATAAAATCATAACCAAATTTAGAATTAATTATCCGGCCTTAAATAAATCTTTGGCTATCGTATCATGGAACCAAGTTTTAGATAGTAACGATCCGAACACTCCATTTAACAAATTTTTATCTATTGTAAAAAACCGTGTTGACCTACATCGCTTTTCAGAACAAATACACTCAAAAAAACTTTTGAAGCTTTGGATGTCTTTCAAAATCAGGAAATTAATTGGTCCCAAAAATAAATTATACAAAAAAGTAAAGAAACATCCACAAAATAGTTCTCTTAGATCAAGATATTCTAACCTAAAGAAAAAGGTTTATTGCATCAATACAGAAACTATGAAAGAATACTACGCGAAAAAATTCCAAATACATTTAGCACGTTGATAATGCGGTAGTCACCAACATGTTTAATAAATTCTTTGTGGAAATACCAACTCATCTCAACAACTCAGGAGGAATATGATATGAAGTTCTCCAATTTCATTGAGCTGACCACCTGTTTGAAATTCTATCGTTCATAAATGATTCGACAAATACTGATTCTAGTAGGTTCGATGAAATATCAAATAGGACTTTAAAATAAATTGCGGGAAACATTATATCGCCTATTGAACTTATCTTCATTCTAAGTTTGTTGAAAGGAGTTTTCCTTAACCTAAGGAGTTTTCCCTAAACTAACATGTCTAATTCCCGACCTATTTCCAAACTATCTGGATTCTCTAAAATTCTGGAGAAAATTATGAAAAAAGATTCTTGTGTACCTAAACAAAACAAATTTTCTTAGGAATTGTCAATTTTGTTTTCGACCTCATTTGAATACTGAAGAGCTCTCTTGGGTTCTTTAACTGATGTGTATACTAACCTGAACTCAAACCGAAAAGTTGGCGGTCTTTTTTGTAACTAAATGATGTAACTAAAGCATTTGATACTATCAATCACGTGTTACTATTGAAAAAATTATCCATGGCCGGATTTCGCGGTATTCCATTTGACATGCTGAAATCATTTCTATCGTTTCGTCCACAAACTGTTATGATTGATGATACTATTGAGTATACTATTTTATTTCTGGTCTATGTTAACTCGTTGTGCAATCTTAAATTTAAAAGAAAAGTTGTGCCGTTTGCCGACGAAACAGCTTTCTCTTATGAATTCAGTATCCACAGTATGGTTTTAAGTTGTAAAACTCAATTCATGCCGTTTCTGATGCGCATTCAACCTGATGGTACCCCAGATGTTATAACTCTACATTCGTCTTATTGTGTTTTAATCGGTGTGATGATAAGTGTATATCGATTAAAAAAGTGTTAGTGTTCAAGTACTTGGGAGTCGTTATTGATACCAAATTGAATTTTGGACCCCACATTGAAAAGCTTTCTAATCAAATGAAATCTACAATTAGGCAATTTTACATTTTGCGCGAATTGCGTCCCAGAGCTCTGTTAAAATCTATATACTTTGCTTTAATTCACTCGAGGTTAGATTCTGGTCAAATTATGAATTAAAATACTACCCGAATTGAAGCCAATGTGAAGAATTGTAGATCCACGTAAGTTTAATGAAAACATATTCACCTCACACAAATTTCTAAAAGTTTAAAGTTAATATCAAAAATTCGTGTCGTAAATTAACACAAGTACATGTCACTTTTATTTGCTGTACTTATTTCATTTCATTTTGATTTTATCTAAATTTATATAATCTATTTGTATTTTTAAATAATGTTTGTAGACTTTAATGTAGTAACAAATTTTTATAAATGGTATGAAATAAAGATAAAAAAATAAATAAATAAAAAATACTGTTCAACTATGACAGAAGTAAAAGAGTCCCCAGTCTATAAAAGAGTTTGATTGAATGAATGTGCTGATTCTGACGGTGAAAATCTATTTTTAAAAATTAAAATTGAATCCTCTAAATTTAAATTATTTTATTATTTTGCTATGTAAGGTTTTACCGGACAAGTGGTGCAGTGGTTAAAGCTTCGGCACTTGGACCGGGAGGTACTGGGTTCGAATCCCATCAGAGGCTAGATGCAAATCGAATTTTCATCATCGATTACGATCGGTGATGTTAATAAACACAACTAAGACCCTCTGATGGAGTGCAGAATTCAGCGCCGACCCACCGTCCATGTCAATGTACAGGTTGACATGGAGCTTGCAATGTGCAGGTGGTAATACTGTAGTTGTGTAAGTAGGTGAATAGGTGAATGGGTTAATGATGTGGCGTGAATGCGTGGTATCACAATGGGCCAAAAATGTCCTAAGTGTCAACCACTGAAACCTAAACCTAACCTATGTAAGGTTTCGTGCAGTAATTAATTTAATCAACTTAATTAATTTAAGAAATAAAATTAAATAGTATCCTCTAGACTATGTTGGACAACTTGCCCGAATTGGATCAGCCTGCAAAATATGTGGTTCCAACAAGGCGGTGCTCCATCACACCACAGAACGTCCTATACTTTACGAATTTTTCGAGAGATTTATCCTGACCGAATAATGTCAAAAGTCGTGTTATATCGACTGGCCCCCACAATCCCCTGATTTGACCTTCTCGATTTCTTGATATATCAACAGACCAACCACAACCTCGATGCTTAAGGACAACATTAGAAATGAAATTGCTGAAATAACACCAAAAGTCTAGTAAAATGTTATGAAAAATATGCTTAAAAGAGCGCGCTTTTGCGTAACGGGCAAAGACGCCCGAAATTATATTCCATACATAACGTTAAAGACCATTAATTAATAAATAATATATAAATTATAAAATTGTATTTCATTCAAAAACACGACGACCTGGAACATAAAAGGACCCAGATATATGAAACCCATGTCGTTAGAAGCCAATTCCGTGTAATCTGATTCCAAAACATTTTATTTCACACCTGGATAAAGTTTCCTCCACAAGTAATATAAAGTAAAATTGTACCCAATATGTAATGGCGATCTGATTTTATAAATTCTTGAAACTGGAAAAATAATTATTATTTGAATTGAAGTTAATTCCAACAAGTTAGGAACAAAAAACAGCCTGTACTTTCTTTAACGTAGTAAAACATAAATTCTAAATTAAGATTGCAACAACATTTTTCTAAATTTTAACCGGTATAGAGAAAATTTTTGACAAGGACTGTTTTTCCACAAAAATTCGGCCCTGATAGAGCCCAGCTAAATTGATCGATCGGAATGAAACTTAAATTTTGACCGAAATATAGGTCCACAGGAAGCGAGATTTTCAATACGAGAAAAGATTTTAAAAACTAACAGATTCTAAATTTATTTTGCACAACAATACCCGCCCAGATCATTTTTCCGAAATGTTAGCGCAAATGACGATTTTTGTCAGAAAAATGTTTTTCAGTAAAAATTTGGTGCCTTCACAGCCCTGCACGGATAGACTGATCGGGATAAACCTTCATACTTAAGATTTTTTCTTAGATTGAGAGATTCTGGTGGTTTTTAGCCGACGTCCACCAGAAGTAGCAGGATCGGAAATGAAACCGTTCCATTGAAGCTTTTCCGTTTTTTGCAAATATTTAGAAAAGTGTAACATTTACGAAAAAAGGGTTAAAATAAAAACATTGTAAATTAAATTTGAAACCAAATTAGTTCAGATCATTATTAAAATTTTACCGAAATTAACGAGTTTCGATAAATAGTACTTTATTGTATCGAAATTCGGCATCACTACAGAACAGGCAGATAATGACTATTCGGAATAAAACTTCGTACTTAAGCTGTTTCCATATATTGCGGGAGCGCTATGCGATGAAGTGTTAGCTTTTGTAGAAGCTTTTTAAATTTTTGCATGGAAGACTAAATATTTTATCAAAGTTGTTGGTTTTCTAAAATTTAAGGAGGAATACTAATTTTACATGACAATTTTTATTACAAATCTGGTATAGGTTGTTTTCTTTCGTATTCGAGATCTAGGTACATTTAAAAGTTGTAAAAGAAAGTAGGGTGTTGCCCTCTACAATTACACCCCTATATTTTTTCGAGACACTGTTTGATGCAAATTTTAGGCTGGCGGAGTAATTCTTGTTCGAGAATGCGGCTGGCATTAGTTCCCGTTCACGGCGTTCGTTACCGGGAGATGATACACAACTTCTTCTGCCCTCAAATTACTGAATACAATTTCGAAGGCCTTTGGTTTCAACGGGCGGTGTAACCTCTGTAGTGGTACCGAGCGGTTTTTCAAATTACATAGCCAAACTAGGGGTTTATGATCCATAACAATCGAAAATTTGTTACCATAGTTAGCATAGCGTAGTTTAGTTCAGCCTTATTTAGGGTGCGGCTTGCAAATGCAATGGGAAGATCATGAGATTCAACGAGCTGTGATAAAACGGAACCAATCGCGAAACCGCTTGCATCACAAGTTAATATAAAGGGTTTGCCAAAATCTGGCATTCGCAATATAGGCGGATGACTGAAAGTAAGTGGTTTCGCTAAACCAGCGGTATCCGTTGTATTTTGAGGGATTGGACAATTTTTGACAACTATAATCTTATTTTCATCTGATCTAATGCCGTTGGGGGGTCACTATGTGTCCAAGGTAAGTAATTTCTTTCCTTAAAAATTTACATTTCTCCAAATTAAGTTTTAGGTTGAGTTTACGAATTCGATCAAAAACTTCTCTAAGTCTCTAATTATGTTCCGCGAGTGAAGATCCAAAAGTAACAATATCATCTAAATAGATTAAGCATTTAATGTTGTTTAGTCCACTTAAGACATTATTTATCATGCGTTGATATGTCGATGGGGCACCTTTTAAACCAAACGGCATTCGAATAAATTGGTAGTGACCCTCATTTGAGCTGAAAGCAGTTTTTTCTCTATCCGACTTTGCCAGATTTATTTGGTGATATCCGCTATAAAGATCAAGAGACGGTAAATATTGCGCACTTCCAAGTTTATCCAAAACATCCGAAATATTTGGCAAAGGGAAGACGTCATAAATGGTTACATTGTTGAGCCTACGGTAATCAACAACCACACGCCATTTCTTTTGATTGTTGGTGTTTTTTTTGGCACAACAAGTAATGGAAAATTCCAAGGACTTACGCTATCTTCAATAATATCATCTTCGAGCATTTGGTCTATTTGCTTTTGAATTTTAAATTTTGTAGAATGGGGCTGTCGGTTCTACATTAGGTAGTGTACGAATATGATGAGTACTGAAATTTGTTGAAGTCAAAACGTCGCCTTCGAGATGGGAAATATCGTTATTTTCCCAAATTATTTCATTAAATGGTATACGGTATTCTTCTGTATTCAAGTGCTTTAGATCTATCAAAGATGAGAGAGTGTCTAATGTATTATCTTTTAGTGTAACTTCATCTTCAGAAATATTTACGATAGAGAGAAATAGAACTATTTTTAATTTTATGAACTGAATTCGATGTGAACACGGAAGGTCGAAGGTGCTATCTCTTGGGACAAGCAGACAAACTCTGACTCATCAACTGAGTTAACTAACACTGTAATGATGTTTTCTGAGCGAGCAGAAATTCTGATACATTGTGGACAATTTAATTGAAGTTCGGGACAAACTTATCGACACTACGGAATTTTCTAACGGGATATTCGCAACTTACAAGCTATGGGGAACAAGTTATGGGGAAAGAATCAGGTACTACTTGAAAGTTGATGTCCAATCGATTTTCGTCAGGAAGCAATATCTTTGCTTGACATTCGCCAAGAGTTGGAATTAAATCAGAGGAAATACCTTTTAATTTACAAATATTATTTTTATTAATTTGGACTGCATGATGATTCAACAAACCATTTTTAATAAGGGATACTTCGGCGGCCGTATCCAAGAGGAAAGGAATGGTTTCGAATCTGCTTATGTCAAGATTTTTTTTTTTTTTTTTTTAAATTAGTTACTTCTTTAAATATGTTACAGTGGTAAGTTAAACTTAATCTACAGAAAAAAACTTACAATCATTTGATTATATATATTAATTATGGCCAATCTAAGGTAATACTTATTGGCTCTCAATATTGTTTCATGACTTGTATTAAATTTAAAGTATAAACTATTACGCTACATATTTTTTTTTTGAGCTCCATATTACTAAGGCTTTTATTATTTAAATAATTGGATATAAAATTTGCTGTGATGAAAAATATCCGCATATTGCTTGAGGTAAACACTATAAAATATGACTAGAAAGAGGGGAGAAGGTGGGGTTTGGGTTGATAGACATTATTAGCTGATGTGTTGGCTTAGCCACCAATATTTCAATTTATCTTTTTGATACTTTAAGACTGATTTATCTGATAATCCCGTATTGACTCTTGTTGCATTTATATCGTTAAATGTTGAAGGGTTTATTGATTTATTATTCTTTCTTCTAAAAATGTGGAAAATCAAAGGAGTTGCATCCTCCGATTGTATGAAATGGTTCTGATCAAGATAAATGAAAGCTTCAGGAGGGGGATATTGATTTTCGATGATATTTTTAAATAGAATCATATCCATAAGATAAGGTCCATAAATCATTGAGTTTTCATCGTTGGATTTTGCTTTTAAAATATGTTTTCTAATTAGATTTAGTATAAAAATATCTATGCAATCTATTCTCGCGGCATTGTAAATACATTTATTAGAAATGTAGTGGTGATTATTATCTGCTTTCCTATATTTGGATAAGCAAGTTATACATTTCCGCTCGAACACTCGAATTTTTTCCATTATTGCAGGTGTAGTATTGTACCAAATAGGTGCACCATATGTAATTAACGGCCTAATTAGTAATTGGTAACAAATTAATTTTATATTATTTCGGAGATATTTGGAGAAGAAAAGTTTATTAAGCATTGCAAAAGCTTTATGCGTTTGCATTGCAAAAGCTTTATGCGTTTTTAACAATTGTAGTTGTAAATGCTTATCAAAATATAGGTATTGATCTGAATGTATTCCTAAATATTTTACAATAGGTTTTTGGTCGATTTTCTTGTTTTCTAATTGTATAACTATTTTATTCCAGTTTTTCCTAATATTTGAATTTAATTGATTTAAAGGAGTTCTGAACAAAATTAATTCACATTTGCTTATATTAATCATTAATTTCATTTTAATTAAATATCGATTTATTATATTTAGTGACCTTTGCAGATTTTCTTCAATAATATTTATTTTATTGGATGTTGAGTAAATAACTAAGTCATCCGCGTAACCCAATATTTGGCAGTTAATAGAATTTAACTTTTTTTTTTCCAATAAAGACGCGATGTATAAACTGAATAATACTGGAGCTAGTGTAGTCCCTTGTTGAAGTCCATTATTTATTTGAAACTCAATACCTGTTGAAATTAATCCGTCGGTCATTATGAACTTTCTGTTGTTATAAATTTCGTAAAGCATTTTTATTAAACAATTTTTGAATCCCATCTTAGTCAGTTTCCACAACAAACCCTCAATCCACACAGAATCGAATGCACGTTCAATGTCTATGAGTATCCCAATATGCAATGCCGACGGAATTCAATTTACATTCGCGTTCTAAAACCACACTGCTTCTATGGAAAGAACCATGTGTATCACGCGGAAATTCGTACTCCCCGCCAAAGAAAAATGTCACAAAAATTCCGGTGTCGGTGTGAATCCCAACTAAAAAGAGAAAAAAACCACAGAAACAAAAAGCACGTGTTTGTATATATTTTCCTATTGGAATAAATAATAATTTTTATTTGAAATAAAACAAAATTTTCCATTTATAATAAAATAAATATTAATTTTTTATTAGCACAAAAATACACAATTAAATTTTATAACACAAATTTTATAAATTAAATTTTAAGCACGTTCACCATACGTCTGGTTTGTTCACCATACGCGCATCCAATTGAACATCCCAACAAGCACAACCGATCTTGAAAAGAAAAAAATGCATTGAAAATTTACAACGTAAATGTATTTCGCGACGACGCCATTGTGAGACAGATTTCTATTACCTTTTTAGTCCAAATTTGTACATCGCGATCACTAAATAACTTAATAATTATTATTTTATACTTAAATTTAAAACTATTTACTTTAACAAATAGAAAACATTATAATGAAACACAACACTTTAAAGAAAAAAAATTTAATTATGTAGTGCAACCGTGCACGTCGACTTGTCAGAAGAAACTGAAAATAAAAGATACAATCGAAACTTATAAAACGAAAATAATATTACCGCGAAATAGAAAGAGAAAAACAATTATTTTTCTCCAAAATCAATATTTTTGTGTATTTGATATTTTGTAGTACGGAATTTTGTACGACATTTGAGCAGTTTTTTCCACACAGTGGAATAATTGCATACTGGGATAGCTCCAGTTACTTTTTTAGAGTTGAATCCGCGCACTACATCGGATGTTAATTTATTTATAGCGTGAATGGTAGAATGATTGAAACGAAAACCAAATTGTGTATCAGGAAGTAAATGCTCCTGTCAAATGTGTAAATAAATTGAGTTATATAGGATTATTTCAAAATTTTTACTTATGTTTGGCATGAGACTAATTTAATTGGTCGATAATTTTTAAACGAAGTTAGATCTTTACTTTTTTTTTAAAATTGGAAGTATTTTTGATACTTTCCATTTCCGTGGATAGTAATTATTATTTAATAGGTTGTTAAAAATTACGCAGTATTCTCTGATTAGGACATACGGTAAGTTTTTCAACGCTATATTTGGAACATTATCAGGTCCTGAAGATTTTTTCTTGTTTAAGTTTTTAAATATACGTTCTAACTCTACTATTGATATAAAAATGCCATCGCCAACTACATATATCACTGTTTAGATTATCAGAGTGACAGTTATTATTAAATGGAACTTTAAAATATTGGTTTGGATTATTATTTTGGGTTTGAGGGTCATGAAATGTTTTGATAAAGTTATTAACCTCATTGTCAAGAGGAGAGTTCCGTTTCCTTTTAGTTTGGCTTTCTATATATGCTCCAATTATATTCAGCTTATCGGTTGTTTTCAGAATTTCAATGTTATCATTATCGATTGTTTTTGATTTTGTTTTATCGATCACATCAATAGAATATATATTACTGTAGTTTAGAAACTGGTGTTCGAAATTATCTGCAATGTTAATTCTAATATTACCGATAGAGTTTTTATCTTTTGGACGAAATATTCTGTTGATACTGGTAAACATGTTTTTGTTATTCTTGTGGTTAATTTTTCTTATTTTATTTTCCCAGACTTTATTTATTTGAATTTTTATATTTTGACATATTAAAGATTTTAGATTTTTTATGATCGATTTTAATTGATTTAAGTTAATACTGTTGCATATGTTCATTCGTTTTAGTTTTTTAATTTTGGAAATATAAAAGCTTTTAGTTTTGTAAAGTTTAAAAATTATTCTATTGCCATATATATCTTTCAGAAATTGCTTTCTAAAATCATCCTTAGGTACCATTTCGTTTATGCTTTCCAGTATCAATCCATCCAATTCCAAGAGATAATGGTCTATTTCATTATTATTCAAATTTTTATTATTGGGGATATAAGATTCATTACTATTATAATTATTATTATTTATGAATTTATTGTGGTATTTTAGATTTAGTTTTTGTTTAAATGTAGGCCAATCAATACCTCTAATCCAGCTATTATTTTTTGGATCACCAACAATAAATGAATTTATTACCCGGTCATAAATAAATTGTGAAATTACATTAAATTGCAGCGCTCGATGATCGCTATCATATCTTAGAGTGTTTATATGAGACTCGTTCTTTAGTTGAATTCTGTTATCGATAAAGGTTAAATCTATCGTGCTTTTAGTTCTGGGATAGGTCGGTTTATCTGGTATTACAAACTTTAGTTTATTGAATTGGGAATTGTTGTCTAGCCAATCTTTTAGTTTTTTCCCTCTTGAGTTTTCGATACAATTGTTCCAAGAACTATGTTTTGCGTTCAAATCACCCGCTATAATATAATAAATTTTTGGATTATTCAAGTTTAGATTATTAAAAATTAAATTGAAATCGTTTATAACAGCAATATTCGACTCATTAGGTTTTGCGTAAAAAGATCCAACTATTAAATTATTATTATTGTTATCTAATTTAATTTCTATGATTGTACATTCAATTGTTGTTAGTTGTGATTTGATACACTTAATATGTTGGTATCTTATGTTATTTCTTAAAATTATAGCTGTACCGCCACCGTGTTTATTCCTATCATTTCTAATGATGTTATAATTTTGAATTTTAAATTGATACATTTTCTCTAATTTTGTTTCTGAAAGCAGAATAATATCTGGGTTATTATTTTCGATAAACATTATTAAATTCATTCGACGTTCTATAGAAATGATGGAATTTACATTTATAGATATTATATTTAAATTATTTATTCTGACCATATTTCTATTTTGTTTGAATATCTCACGATAAAATTATGACTGAACAATATATTACTTTTAATATTATATATAGAAATATGTTCAGCACATGGATTTTGTTGCCTTTTCAAAATCAATTCAAGTTGAATTTTGTGTACGTATACAGTGTATAATATACACTTTTAATATTGTGTGCTGTCATTTTGTATCATTGTGTGTGTGCAAATCCACATGAAATTTCGCCAAAATGTTGACCCGATTTTATAAATGATACTATCGGTAGAGGAAACAATACATTTCCTCTGCTCGCGAGCAAAGGAAAAAAAGACAGATGATAAGAAAATAGTTTCGATTCAAATTTTTGTTTTGTGAATTTTGAATTTATATTTAGATAAAACTTAAATAAAATAAATTTTATTATTGTTTTTATTAAATTTAATATTCCCTAGTTTAATTGTATATTTATCTATATTTGTATGTGTTATTTTTGGAAATAATATTGAGAAGCAAAAGTTTAATAAATTATAAAGTGGATAAACTGGGGAAATATGAATGATCATGAAATTACTTTTAGATTTATTTACTAGGAACTGGATTAAATTATTTAGGAAATTAACACAACACTTTATTAACATAAATAGTATGCTGAAATTTAATAAATTCACAAAATATCTACCAAGCATATAATTTTTTGTTCTTAAATGACGTCAAAAACACAAAACAAAAAAAAACACATTCTCCCTTGTCGATCGCATCGATGTTATTTTTTGTTATTTGTTTAGTTAGTAGAAACATGGAAATGATAGAAGGAAGGCGAACAAATGCATAAAAAAAATTTATTTTTACTTTTGAATGTATGAAAATAATTTTTTAATGGTAATGAATTTACTTTTAGATTTATTTACTAGGAATTGTATGGAACACTTTATTAATTTAAATGGTGTGGTGAAATTTAATAAATTCATAAATTAAGTACCTAACATATTATTTTGTGTTCTTAAATGACGTCAAAAACACAAAACAAAAAAAAACACGTATACTAATATGCACACCACTACAATGACGTTTCGGTAAAATTCAAGTTGAATTGTAAAAAGGCAACAGAATCCATACCCAGGTAAAAGTAATGGAATTATTTTAGAAATAAATTTTAATAAAAATACAATAATATAATATATATTATAGTTAAATTTTATAATTGCGGTATATACAGTAACACTAGTCATGCATTATAGTATTACTAGAGTTAAACAGAATGCTAATTTTTCTATTCGTCTCTAACATATATTTTTCAAATATATTAAGTTTACTTAAAATTAGTTCGTTTATGTTTGAAGTATTACTGATATGTTCGTTGTTAGAAATATTGTTATTGTTGAATACAGTGGAATTTTTTTTTTTTTTTTTTTTTTTTTTTTTTTTTTTTTTTTTTTCAAATGATACATTCTTACTAGCAACATCGTTCTGTGTCATAACATTCTAAATTAAATAAATTAAAATTAAATCCATATAAAGAAAACATAAAATTTGAGTGATTAGTTTAATTAATATCATTTATTCTAAAAGAAAAAGTTTAAACTACAATAATAATAATAATTAATAATAAATTTAATAATTAATAGAAATTTAAGTTTATTTTTGTTGACGTATTTTTTGGCGCGAATTCAACATGAGCTCTAATTGTGAGAAGTGTCTCAAGGGAATATCCAAAGCGCGGTTTCCTGGTGTTAAATGTGGAGTTTGTGCGAGTCTATTTCATATTAAATGTGCCGGCATATCTGACGAGGTGTTCAGAGAACTTAATTGTGGTTCTACTTCGTGGCTGTGCCCCGATTGTCGCAGCAAATCCAACAGTTCCATCTTGGATGATATTGGCGATGCCAGTCACAATCCAAATTTACTCAACAACGATACCCCAGCTTTAAGCGATGTGGTTATTATCCTGCAAGCAATGAAAAACCAGTTAGACGCACTTGAAGCCTCAGTAAGTTTCTGCTGCAAAGCACTGGATGACGTAAAAATTTCAATTGAGAAGCTAACCAAGGAGAATGAAATTTTAACAAACAAATATCATCGCCTTGAAAACGAGTATAAAAAACAAGACATCCGTATCTGCGAACTGGAGTTTAAATGTGATGGTTTTCAGCAACGCGAATTGAATTCCAATGTGATTGTTGCTGGTCTTCCGGACAATTCGAGAGATCCAAAGGCTGTAGCTGAGGAGTTATTGAACCACTTACAATGCCAGGAATTAGTATTCAATATATCGAGTTGCGAATACATGTCGTCCAACAAATTTAATAGACAAAATTCACATAAAAGTAAATTTGGTGATGTCAAATTAATCATGAAATTTAAAGATCAAGTTTCCAAAACTAAGGCGATGCAACAAAAAAAGCGTTTAAAACCTACACTATATGCCAACGAAATTGGATTTAAATCGGAACAAAATATTCAGTTATATTTTCGCGACCATCTCACATCTTTACGTCACTCATTATTTCGCGAAGCACTTAAACTCAAAAAGTTATCAAAATATAAATACCTGTGGATTTCTGAGGGCAATATACTCATCCGTAAATCTGAAGGAGCTACCATCAACAGGATCCAGTCAAAAGCCGATATCCGTAAACTTGAAACATTACACCAGAACAGTGAGCAGGCCCTGGATTCCTGAAATTAATTATGAAGCACAAATAAGTATAACTCTATATTATTTATTAAGACCTGTTAACTTCCATTCTCTAGTCTCGCATAATTATAATACTAGTTTAAGCCCACAATTTTTCACAACAAACTACATTTTCTTCTTTTTATTCACCACTCTTTTGTTTTTAATCACCACAGTTTCATTTCATTGTACTTTCCACAATTTATCACAATTTATTATTAACACTTATATAGTTTTTAATCTTAAATTAGTGACACATCTGTTTTTATTAATGTTTTCATTTTTATTTTTGGTCACTGTCAAATTTTATTATATCAGATTTCATTTCGAATTTTATGTTAATCTTACATTTCATATACATTTTCATTGTAAAATTACTTTAAAACCCTACAAATGTTATTTTATTCACCTTAAGTTCTACAATATTAGTTTGAATCCTTGCTATTTTATTTTATATCGACCTAATTTTAAATATTTTTTATTGTTCTTACTACCATTATTATTAATGCTATTATTATTATTATTGTTTCATAAACTATTTCTTATTTTCATAAATATTACATTTCTACTTCATAACTCAGTAATTTTAAGTCTTTTTTTGTTAACACTTTTAGGACTTTTAGGCGCATCTAATATTCTATTAGTTAATTCAGACTGTTCTTTTTGTATGATACTTCCGTGTATTCATTTTGGAATATCTATCGAGATCTGGAGGTAATATTCACTAATAAGAAACTCGATTTTTGTTACCAAATAAAAGACACAGTGTTTTACATCGAAAAGTTACAATACCATTGAATTTTTATTTATGATAACATATATATATAGTACTCTACTTTACATTTAATATTTTGACCTAATTTAAAATTATGTATAAATTATACAGCGTTATTATTATTGTTATTATTATTATTATTAAACTGCGCGCGACCCACCAACTGTTTTATCCGTTTATTGCATGATTTGAATAAAACGATGATGATGAATATTGTTGCTACAACGATCCCAATCACCAATATTAATTTAATATCGCTTTGGTGATTTTCGACTAATGTGAGGTTTTTGTTTTGGACTTTCATAATGTTGTTGATCTTTTCTTCCGAGCTGTCCGTAAATATCCCCATGTTGTTGTTGGTATAATTTGTCACGCGCTGTGTTGAATGGGAAATGCTCGCGCAGCAGTTTGTATTTCTTTATTACTTCTGGTTGTTATAAAAATATGAAATAGGTCAACGCAAAATATATTTATTGAGTTTGCTTAATTTTGGTTTACATTTTGTGTAATGTTTAACTTTAAAACGACCTAGTTATTACATGATAAATAATTATGAATGATTTTATATGAGATTTGGAATTTGGTGATCGGTGGTCGGGACTTGTTCTTATGTGGGGTTTATATGAACCACCACATTACCCCCTTCCAAGATATATCGTTATTATGCAAAACAAACGTGTTTGTGGTTGTGAGATATATATGATAAATTGTCCACACCGTATGCCGGTTTCAATCGATCGATAGAAATGGACGTTTCTTTTCCCTTGTAATCGATGACGAAAGCTTTTCGTAATCTACGAATAACTTTAAAAGGCCCTTCGTATGGTGGTGATAAACTCGTTCTCACTTTGTCAACACGGACAAAGACAAACTTGCATTCATTAAGATTCTTAGGTATGAATGTATTTTGTATTGTTTTCCGAGTATCTGTAGGAATAAGATTACGCATGGATTGACGCAAGTTTTTAAGTAACTCTTCAGTGTCGTAATTATTATTATTAGAACTAGATGGTACAAAAATTTCACCGGGGAGTTTCAAACTTTCCCCATATACCAGCTCGGCAGGTGAACATTTGAGATCTTCTTTGAAACCAGCTCTTATGCCTAGTAAAATGATTGGTAGTTCGTTACTCCAATTTATCGTGTTTTCTCTAGCCATGAGAGCTGCTTTGAGAGTTCTATGGAAACGTTCAACCATGCCATTTGCTTGTGGATGATATGCCGTTGTTCGTATTCTATGGATACCGAGGAGTTTGTTCAATTCAGTCATTAGTTTCGATTCGAATTGACTGCCTTGATCAGTAGTAACTTCCATAGGAACGCCAAATCGCGAGACATATTGTTCTACGAACGTTTTTGCGACTGTTACGGCGGTAATATTTGGTATCGGATACGCTTCTGGCCAACGAGTGAAACGATCTACAATTGTCAAAATGTAACTATTATTGTTTGACGGAGGTAGCGGTCCAACTATGTCCATGTGGATTTTCTCAAATCTACCTGCTGGCAGTTCAAATTTACCGAATTCTGATTTGGTGTGCCTTTGAACTTTAGACTTTTGACAAGCTAGACATGATTTTGCCCAATTGGTTATGTCTTTATTTTCGTTCGGCCAGAAATAGCGGCTTG
This sequence comes from Nephrotoma appendiculata, assembly GCA_947310385.1. Classification (NCBI taxonomy): domain Eukaryota; kingdom Metazoa; phylum Arthropoda; class Insecta; order Diptera; family Tipulidae; genus Nephrotoma; species Nephrotoma appendiculata. The sequence goes on along the minus strand of OX371224.1, from coordinate 323,516,776 downwards.
TTACTAGTTTTCTGGTTGCTCGAATTCCAGGGTGCGATGTATTGTGTAATTCATTAAAAATTGACTGACGTAGTGTTTTTGGTACGTAAGGTCGATTTTTTTTCGTTGAAGTTTCGCAATATAAATCGCAATTTGGAAATTCGAATTTTTCTAGTTTATATTTTGATGATGAACGTGTTGTATTAAGTAAAGATTGCAATTCTTCATCTTTACTTTGTTCACTAGCCATTCTGTCAATGTTATTATTCTTATTATTCAGAATGGAGATTTCATGATCATCCATTCTGGACAATGCGGCGGCTACAACGTTATCTACGCCTTTGACGTGCCTTATGTCAGAGGTGAACTGAGAAATGTAATCTAAATGTCTCGTTTGACGTGGACTACGCTCGGTTTTTGTGAACAACGATGTGACCAATGGTTTGTGGTCTGTGTATATTGTGAATTGTCGCCCTTCGACGAAATATCGAAAGTGTTTGATTGATAAATATACGGCGAGTAATTCTCTATCGAAAGCTGAATACTTTATTTCCGCTTGTGATAATTTCTTAGAGAAGAACGCTAACGGTTCCCACAAACTGTTTTTGAATTGTTGCAGTACTGCACCGACTGCCGTGTTTGAGGCATCTGTGGTGATACTGAAATTTCCATTATCTAATGGATGCGCTAACATTGTTGCACTGGCTAATGCGAGTTTTATTTTTGTAAATGAATCATTTAAATCCTCCGGCCACGAAAATTTTTTCGCAGTTTTAGGTAATTTAAGTAATTTTGTTAAATGTTCGTGAATTGGACACAACAATTCTGCTAACTTTGGAATAAACCTATGGTAATAATTTACCATTCCAATGAATTGTTGAATCTTTTTGATAGAATTTGGTTGTGGCAAATTTTTAATTGCGATTATTTTGTCTGGTGACGGTTGTATTCCCTCGGCCGTTATTTTGTGACTGAGAAATTCCAGCGACGCAACTCCGAATACACACTTGGAAATATTTATATTTATTCCGTATTCCGAGAGTCTCTGGAATAATAATCTGAGATGTTCAGCGTGCTGATTTCCATCCGTGGATGCTATAAGTATGTCGTCAATATATACGAATAGGAAATCTAACCCCCTTGTAACTTCGTTAATGAAGCGTTGGAAAGTTTGAGCAGCGTTTCTCAACCCGAAAGGCATTCGAGTGAACTCAAACAATCCAAAAGGTGTTGTTATCGCAGTTTTGTGAATGTCGTCGCACGAAACTGGAATGAGGTGGTACGCTCTCACCAGATCTATTTTAGAAAATATTTTGCAATTTTGTAAATTCATTGTGAAATTTTGAATATGCGGAATTGGGTACCTATCAGGCACTGTAATCGCATTTAGTCGTCTATAATCTCCACAAGGTCGCCAATCATTACCTGATTTCTTCTGTACCATGTGAAGCGGACTAGATACTGATGATGAAGACGGTTGACATATGCCAATTTGAGTCATATGTTGAAATTCCTCTAACGCAGCTTTATGTTTCTGTATATCCAGTCGCCGTGGTCTTGCAAAAGGTAATTGTCCTTTTGTGATAATATGATGGACTACGTTATGCTTGACTGGTAGTTTATAATTTGGACTAGCGGTAAGACCGGGGAATTTTTTTAGTATTGAGTCGTATTGACTGTTAAGACTAAAAGTTTTAGGCGTTGGCGTTTCCACGCAAATTGCAATTGCATCTATTTTCAAACCAGTTAAGGGATCTATCAGCCTTTTATTTTTTAGGTCAACTATCAAGCCGTATTCTGTCAGAAAGTCAGCACCAATAATTGGTCTGTCTACTGACGCTAGGATAAACGGAAATCTGAATTTTCTTCTTAATCCTAGATCGACCGGTAGCAATTTTGTTCCGAATGTATTTATGATGGAACCATTTGCTGCTGAAAGTTGAAAATTTGAATCGGGTGTTGCCTGTTTTTGGGTGCTATATTTTTGGTACGGCAAAACTGAAAAATCAGCACCTGTATCTATTAGAAAATTTAAATTAGTTTTTTTATCAGTTATATGAAGGCGTTTATTTAAGAATGTCCTACTGTTAGCCGTATCTACAGCAGGACTTTCTAGTTTGTTTGGTTCGTTTCCGAGGTACTGGTGGTTGGTGTGACGAACTGGCAAGGTTCCTTGCATTTCTTAGCTCGCACTCCGTATTTCCAGTGGAAATAGCAGTATGGTTTCTCGCGATTCTTACTGTTATTTCGAGAATAATTATTTCTGCTGTGAGAGGATCTGTTTCTAGGTCGACTTCTCTCATAGCTGTGAACCGATAATTTCCCTAACATGTCTTCAATTTTGGCTAATCTACTTTCTAGATCGGTATGATTGTTAACCATTGAGTTGCTTGATTTAATTTCATTTAAGGCCACATTCTGTGTTTTGTGAACCTCGTATATTTTGTCTGCGATGGCTGAAAGTTCCTCAACTTTCTTATCTTCCATCGCGACGAGTGGAATCTGTACCGATTTAGGCAGACGACGTAGCCACAAAGACCGAATGATGTCGTCGGTGACATGGAGTTCTCCTGTGGCGAGGGTTCTCATGTGCCTCAATACTTCAGAAGGACTCCTATCACCCATTTCCACTTTTTCCAACAACATTTCCAATCTTTCTTTCTGGGATGACGATAACCGTTTTATTATGTTATCCTTCAGATACGTATATCTGTTATTATCTGGAATGCTATCCAGTAAATCGGTTATTTTCCCAAACGCCTCTGGTTGGTTCATTACGGCTTGCAACAAAAATCCGGTTTTACGAATGTCGCTTCTGACTGCGAAACACTCGAATTGAATTTCCGTTGCTCTAAACCAAGCGTTAGGATTATTCAAAGAGAATGGTGAGATTCTCATCTCAATTTTATTATTTTCCGCGGTGGGTTGTTCTTCCGGTATTTTGTTCTCATCCTTTTTATTCTCGTCATTCATTTTTATTTTTCAAATATAATTAAATTTTTTTTAGAACACACTGATTTTAGTAAACGCGAAATATTTTACGAGAAACAAAAAAAAAAAAAAATAATGATTTTTAGCACGTAATTATAAAGAAAACAAAACCAAAATTGTATTGAACTCGTACAAAAAAATTTTTTAAAAAAACCAAAATAATGAAAAATCACTTTGAAAAGCGTTTAATACACTTATGTTAACACACCCTTAATAAATAAGTAAGTAATAATAATATCTACCAAAATTTGCTCCTGTCAATCTTGATGATGATGATGATGATGTGCTTGATGATGATGTGATGCGGATGGATGTTCTGTGATAATTTTTGTTTCCGTCCCACTGTTAATGTTTCACCGTAAATTGTGACGTGTGGTACGGTGATAATTTCCGTATTTTCTTTGGAATTGGTATTGTGTTGGTGCTTTAATTAATTTAGCACCGATGCTTTTGATTCGATGTACTGTTACAGATGATATTCTGGCTTCACCTTGCAACGTTTTTATATACACTATGTACGAGTACTTTGATTTGTTATTTCACTTGGCACTTTCGAATTACGTTTAATTTTTAAACGGATTTAACTTTCACGGTGTTTAATTTGTACGTGTTTATTTTAATACGTGTTTAATTTTTCGTACGGGGTCACCACTATCGAGATCTGGAGGTAATATTCACTAATAAGAAACTCGATTTTTGTTACCAAATAAAAGACACAGTGTTTTACATCGAAAAGTTACAATACCATTGAATTTTTATTTATGATAACATATATATATAGTACTCTACTTTACATTTAATATTTTGACCTAATTTAAAATTATGTATAAATTATACAGCGTTATTATTATTGTTATTATTATTATTATTAAACTGCGCGCGACCCACCAACTGTTTTATCCGTTTATTGCATGATTTGAATAAAACGATGATGATGAATATTGTTGCTACAACGATCCCAATCACCAATATTAATTTAATATCGCTTTGATGATTTTCGACTAATGTGAGGTTTTTGTTTTGGACTTTCATAATGTTGTTGATCTTTTCTTCCGAGCTGTCCGTAAATATCCCCATGTTGTTGTTGGTATAATTTGTCACGCGCTGTGTTGAATGGGAAATGCTCGCGCAGCAGTTTGTATTTCTTTATTACTTCTGGTTGTTATAAAAATATGAAATAGGTCAACGCAAAATATATTTATTGAGTTTGCTTAATTTTGGTTTACATTTTGTGTAATGTTTAACTTTAAAACGACCTAGTTATTACATGATAAATAATTATGAATGATTTTATATGAGATTTGGAATTTGGTGATCGGTGGTCGGGACTTGTTCTTATGTGGGGTTTATATGAACCACCACATATCTGCATTACCTTCGTGTGATGTAATAGCTTTGAATTCGATATATCAACAGATGAATATAACGTTAACTTTGCAAATTAATTGGCTGTCTGATCTTTATTTGTTACAATTATCTGCTTATTTAGACGTATTGATTGTATTTGTAATTTATTTTTCAGTACATTTCTCGCGATTCAATAACCTTTTCAGTTTTTATGGATAATTGTGATTTTGCGGATTTTTTAATTGTACATCAAAATGTTCGAAGTCTTCGAAGGAATTTTGACGTACTGGTTGCCAATATTAATGCATATAACACAAGGCCCTCGTTTATATTTTTAAGTGAAATTTGGATTCACACTAATGAATTGTCTTCATATAATTTAAATGGTTATACGTTGTTCGGTGCGTGCAATGATTCGTATAGAGCAGGTGGTGTTGCCGTCTTTTTTGACTCAAATTTAGATTGCTCAGTTAGTGCCCATAACTTACCATCAGCCGATATCATAAAGGTTGAGTGGAGATTTTCTTCTGATTTATATGTCTTTTTATGCATCTATCGACTGCAATCTACAGCTGTGAGTGTCTATGTTCGGGAAGTGGCCGAGGTTTTGGGCAGTATTAGGTCAAAAAATCTGTTTGTTTTTGGAGACATTAACATTGATATTCTTGGGTTTCCAAGCAACAGCATTGATTATCTAAACCTTATGTCATGTTTTGGGCTTGAGTCATTGATTTGTACTCCCACGCGGGTTACTGCTTCTTCTTCAACGTGTATTGACCACTTTTTTGCTAGACTTAGGTCTAATGATCTTTCAGGTATAAGAACATCGGCGGTGGACTTAAAAATTTCTGACACCACTTGATTGAGATACGGTTTAAGGCTTCTCAGATACTGTTACCAAGGTCTAATTTGAACCAAAATTCCACGAGAAGTAGAAAGAAACTCAATCTGTTGTTGTTATATGAAAGGTTGAATCATATGGACTGGGGGTTCATTTTTAACATCGACAATCCATCTCTAGCTCTTGAGGTATTTTTGGATAATATTTTTATTATCTTGGAACGCTGCTACACTTATTGCTCGTCTAAAATTAAACGCCTGCAGCCTTGGATCTCCTTTGACCTTGCGCGACGTATTAATAAAAGGAATAAACTGCGGTCCAAGTTAAATAAGCGTCCTGATAATGCAGTACTTCGTGATAGCTATAACAGAATGTGCACCATAATTAATGTAGATATCAAAAATGAAAAGGAAACCTATTATTCTAAGCGTTTTTCTGCTAACCGCGGTGATATAAAAAAAAACTGAATTTTAGTGAACGAGATTCTGACTCGTAAACCTAAAACTTCACTAGTCAAATCTATTTTAGCACAGAACGGAGAACTTCTTACGAGTGATCTAGAAATTGCTAATGAGTTTAATTGTTATTTTTCTAGTGTTGCTAAAGATTTAGGTGCTAAATTTGACTCTGTCAACACGTCATCTAGTTTCAATTTGCCTTTTGATTTCGGTCCGACAACGTTTTTTATGACCCCAGTATCTAGTTATGAAGTTTTTTCAATTATTTGTGCTTTAGAACCTAAATACTCAATTGATAATGTTGGCCTGAGTAATTATATATTAAAAGTCATTGCTGGGCATATTAGTCCCGTTCTTGCGCACATTTTTAACCTTTCCTTTGAGTTGGGAGTTGTACCCGATCGACTGAAAACAGCAACTATAATTCCCCTTTTCAAGAATGGTAATCGCCTTGATAAAGGTAATTATAGACCTATTGCCTTGCAGCCAGTAATCCTAAAAGTTCTTGAAAAGGTAGTTAAAAATAGGGTTTCCAATTTTTTAGATAAAACGGGTGTGCTGAGTATCCATCAACATGGTTTTCGTCATGGTATGAGTACCGAATCGGCCTTGTTAGATTTTCTAAATACAATCAACACTGGTTTAAATAAAGGTAATAGCTGCGGTGCTTTATTTATTGATACAGCTAAAGCCTTTGATATGGTTGATCACAAGCTTCTGCTATCTATTATGTATGATATAGGGTTTAGAGGAGTGGCAAATAAGTGGTTAGCATCGTATTTAGATGGTAGATCGGTGAGAGTTAAGATAAATGATAATTTAAGCGATCCGAAATTTATTGACGTTGGTGTTCCCCAGGGTTCAGTATTAGGCCCTCTGCTGTTTCTCATTTATACAAACTCCGTATTTAAATTGAATCTTCATGGTTATTCAACCGGGTTTGCTGATGACATTGCTCTGGCTTACTGTGGGAATTCTCCCAGCAACGTTATTTCGATGATCAATTCTGATTTAAAAGTTTTACTCTCATGGTTCGACAAACATCGCCTGATCTTAAGCCGGAAAACTAAATTCATGTTGTTTAAATTGTCTGGTAGCTTTAATACGTCTATTTTGCCGCGGGTGACTAATCACAGCAGGTATGAATGTGCGTCTAGTGGTTGCCACTCTGAGTGCTTTGATATCGAACAAGTTGACTCGTTTAAATATCTTGGTGTTCACTTGGATACTTGCCTTAATTGGAAAACGCATGTTAATTCAGTCCACCAGTATCTGTCATCAACTGCTAGAATTTTCTACCTTCTTCGTGATTATTGTCCTCCGTCGGTTCTAAAAATAGCTTACCGTGCGCTAGTTATGGCTAAATTGGAATATGGATTGTCGTGCTGGGGTGGTTGTTATGCTGCAACTTCGTATCCTTTATATGTTCTACAGAAAATGATTTTGAGAATATATCTAAAGAAACCAAGAACTGAACCATCATGGAATTTATTCTTTACGACGAATATTTTGCCGTTGAAACATTTGTATGTTTATAAGGTATTGAGAGTTTTTTTTAATCGAAGTGGTCAACAAATAATGAGAAGCGATTTTCGTTACAATTTTCGCGGTAACCATCAATTTCTTTGTAACATCCCAAGATTCTTCAATGACCACTTCCGACGCTCTATTCTGGTCGCTGCACCAACCTTTTTTAATGCGCTACCAATTTACATTAGGAAGGACATTCATTTGAAGTCCTTTTTACCTGGAGTTAAACAATGGCTATTTGAAACTGTTGATATCTCCTATTTATTCAGGGTTATTACATAAAACTTGATGTATTTAGTCACATATTATGAAGTTGAAATTTAGTAGTAATAGTAGTAGTAATGGTAATGGTAGTAATAGTATTAGTATCTTAGTCATTTTATTGTAAGCTTTTATCACATTTTATTCTCATTTTAATCATTTAATTTTGTAAATATTAGGATTATGTTGTATTTTTATGTATTACGCGAATTTGCTTCTGCCGTTTTTTCGGCACAAAATTCGTTATATTTTTTTTTTTGAATAAATAAATAAATAAATAATAAATAAAGATATCTGCAAATTGAAGTCCTTCTTGCACATAACTCGAGTTGAACATGTTTTGCCGCTTTTTGTTTCGCCCGCTGTCTTGTTTCAATATTTTAAATTCTCTAATTTTTTTAAATAGATCTTTATACACAGGACACCCACAATATGAAGCTGGATGACCAACATCCCGATAATTTGCACAATAACGGAATCTGAATTTTTTTGAAATTGACACTGTCCTGGATCATGTTCACCATTACATTTTACGCATCTGTAATGAAGGTTGCAGTTGATCGCGAAATGGCCAAAACGTTGACAATTTCTGCACTGATTAATTTCTTTAATTTTCAATTTTTCCCATTTTATACGTTGGTATTTTATGTTGTACGTTGATTTACATTCGACTCTGGGCTGATTTGAACCAAATATATCGCAAGATTTTGATTATTATTTTTTGATGCGACAGAATGAAATTGAGAACATTTTATAATTTTTAAAGCATCATTTTCATATGTCTGTAATTCGGTTAGAAGATCATCAATATTCAATATCAATATATAAAAGGATATTTTTCGGCTTTTCCATTTTCAGAATATACGTGTAAAATTGTGTGCATACGCTCTTTAATGTTTCCTTAGCTTTATTATATGATCCAATAGATTTTATATATAGTAGGTGTTTTTTATTATTTATTCTTCGTATTTCAAAATCTGAGATTTTTGAAGTCTCCAGAACCATTATAGTCTGAGATGGTGTTTGAGTATAAATACCAATAGGGGGAATCTTGTCCTTCTCTGTCGTTTTATTATTGATTACAATATTATGAATTGATGTTTTATTAGCATTGATATTAGTATTATTACGAGTATTATTAGTATAATTTTTCTTAACATTAACATTAACGTTTTTGTTTTGATTTTGTTTACGAAGTACAGGAATAAAATCGTACGGTTTCTCTGATGACGTTTCGGTATTGTTATTCAGAGGTAGTGAAATATTTTCTTCTGACATAATATTATCGAATTGGTTATTATGAGAAAAACTGGATAGTTCATTCTGGTTGTTTACTTGTTTAATTGCATCAAGTTTTTTGCTATCGTTCGAGTAACTTTTTTTGTTACCGTTATTTCTATTACACGACATAGTTTGTGCCATATGGTTTACTAAATTAATTATCCTACCTGATAGTTTATTATTTTCATTTATTAGCTCCTGATTTTGGGTAATTAACATATCGATTTTATCTTCTGTCCATATGTCTATCGGTGTACCAGGTCGTTTTCCAATTTTCGGAGGTTTAATAATTTTTTGTAATTTGGAAGAATTTTCTACTTCCGTTGCTGAATCATTAACGGTATCCATGAAACTTATATCGTTATCATCAACATTATGCGACATTCTGATTTGGTCACACTGTTTTCACTTTTTTCACTAATTAGTTTTATGAATTAAACAGATCACTTTAATTACGTCAATAAATTAGTTTTTTAACAATTAGTGTCACTAACACAGTTTTACTATTATTTTCACTACCTGGGGCCCTTTAAAGGCGCCCCAGTTGTTTAAAAATTCTTCGAATCACGATACACTAATTATTTTCTTTTGTTGTATCCAATTTATATTTGTAAATTTATGAACCAATAAAATTTATTGTTTAGTCAATCACGTTTTGTTGAAATTTAATATTTTTGATGTTTATCGTTCAACGTTTATGATCGAACCCGCTTATGTCAAGATTAATATAAAGATAATGACTTTTGCTTACATTTTTAGTAAATTCAGTTATAGGGTAAAGAGCATTTTTCGGTAGAGAATCCTTATCTTCAATTGGTTGATTGGATTGAGAACAATCTTTTATTATGGAGTCTTCGAAGGAGTGTCCTTGGTTGACCTCGAAGACCCGCTTACGTTTCCCGAAGTTGAGAGTATTTTATTTCTTTTCTCGTCACTTGCCTTTTTGAGAGTACACTCTTGTATATAGTGGCCCATACGTTTGCAATAAGCACAACGAATTACTGAAAATGACTTTACTGATTTGACCTGATTGTTCTTGTTCTGATAGCATTGATTAATTTCATGACTCACTTTACGACACAACTGACAGAATTTAGGTTGAGTTTTTGGAGTAAAAGAGGAGGAATCTGGTATGCGAATTCTAGAAAAAATTTTAAGAATAGTTTCTTGCTGGATTGCCTGATTGATGGCTTCGCTTAACTTGGAAAATCTACATGCTTTAATGATTACTTCGATCGATTCGTCTAGTCCTTCCTAGAATGAATGAAGTGCAATGTGCGCATTAATACCTTGTATTGTTTTAGCTGATGCTTGCTCCTGGGAAGCGATACAAGCTTCTTAATTCGTGTAGAAGCATCTCAACTCTAGTGGCATAAGTTTGAACATCTTCACCTCTTCTCTGTCTCATGTTAGCCAACTCAATTTGAATCTGGGCAATAGAACGGTTCTCGGAAAATTCCACTGTTAAAAGAGCCTTTAAGTCAGCGAAAGCTTTTATACCCGCATATCGAACGGCATGATAAGCTTTTCCGTCTAGTTTTAGTTTAAGTAATTCTACGAAGGCAGGATGCTGTATAAGATAGCGGAATTTTGACAGCGGAAAATAAGAGATTGTGCTACTCTCCGCAAGTGGCAGCACTATCACTAAAGAGAAATAATTTTGTTATGTAATTATCAGCGGAAATTTTTCATTCATTATGAACCACTTTTTTCACTAAATAAAATATCCCAGCGGAAAAAAATATTAAAAGTGAACCTTAAAATGGCAAATTAATTGATCTCCGAAGTAAAGAAATTCGGTATATGAAATCTTGAAATTTAACAACAATCCGTCTATCCGCCATTTCTTCCAATAGAAACCAATACTTTCGGTTGTTTTTCTAGTAGCCTAGGTCATACTGAGACTATATGGAAAATTTGGGGAAAATTCAGAGACCAGAATTTTCACTAGAATTTTTTGATTTTCTGCGGCCATGTGTTATTTTCAGTTTTTGACCAATAACTCAAAAAACTTCCACTAGTAACCAATACTTTCGGTTGTTTTTCTAGTAGCTTAGGTCATATTGAGACTATATGGAAAATTTGGGGAAAATTCAGAGACCAGAATTTTCAGTAGAATTTTGATTTTCTGCGGCCAAATAAGAGATTTTCAGTTTTTGACCAATATCTCAAAAAACTTCCACTAGTAACCAATACTTTCGGTTGTTTTTCTAGTAGCCTAGGTCATACTGAGACTATATGGAAAATTTGGGGAAAATTCAGAGACCAGAATTTTCAGTAGAATTTTTTGATTTTCTGCGGCCATATGTTATTTTCAGTTTTTGACCAATAACTCAAAAAACTTCCACTAGTAACCAATACTTTCGGTTGTTTTTCTAGTAGCTTAGGTCATACTGAGACTATATGGAAAATTTGGGGAAAATTCAGAGACCAGAATTTTCACTAGAATTTTGATTTTCTGCGGCCAAATAAGAGATTTTCAGTTTTTGACCAATATCTCAAAAAACTTCCACTAGTAACCAATACTTTCGGTTGTTTTTCTAGTAGCCTAGGTCATACTGAGACTATATGGAAAATTTGGGGAAAATTCAGAGACCAGAATTTTCACTAGAATTTTTTGATTTTCTGCGGCCATATGTTATTTTCAGTTTTTGACCTATAACTCAAACAACTTCCACTAGTAACTAATACTTTCGGTTGTTTTTCTAGTAGCTTAGGTCATACTGAGACTATATGGAAAATTTGGGGAAAATTCAGAGACCAGAATTTTCACTAGAATTTTTTGATTTTCTGCGGCCAAATAAGAGATTTTCAGTTTTTGACCAATATCTCAAAAAACTTCCACTAGTAACCAATACTTTCGGTTGTTTTTCTAGTAGCCTTGGTCATACTGAGACTATATGGAAAATTTGGGGAAAATTCAGAGACCAGAATTTTCACTAGAATTTTTTGATTTTCTGCGGCCATATGTTATCTTCAGTTTTTGCCAATAACTCAAAAAACTTCCACTAATAACCAATACTTTCGGTTGTTTTTCTAATAGCTTAGGTCATACTGAGACTATATGGAAAATTTGGGGAAAATTCAGAGACCAGAATTTTCACTAGAATTTTTTAATTTTCTGCAGCCATATGTTATTTTCAGTTTTTGACCAATATCTCAAAAAACTTCCACTAGTAACCAATACAACATGATTACGATTTGCAAGATATGATTTAAACCAATTATTAATCTATTAATCAATTAATCTATGAATTTTCCCCAAATTTTCCATATAGTCTCAGTATGACCTAGGCTACTAGAAAAACAACCGAAAGTATTGGTTACTAGTGGAAGTTTTTTGAGTTATTGGTCAAAAACTGAAAATCTCTTATTTGGCCGCAGAAAATCAAAAAATTCTAGTGAAAATTATGGTCTCTGAATTTTCCCCAAATTTTCCATATAGTCTCAGTATGACCTAGGCTACTAGAAAAACAACCGAAAGTATTGGTTACTAGTGGAAGTTTCTTGAGATATTGGCAAAAACTGAAAATCTCTGATTTGGGCGCAGAAAATCAAAAATTCTAGTGAAAATTCTGGTCTCTGAATTTTCCCCAAATTTTCCTTGTAGTCTCAGTATGACCTAAGCTACTAGAAAAACAACCGAAAGTATTGGTTACTAGTGGAAGTTTTTTGAGTTATTTGTCAAAAACTGAAAATTACATATGGCCGCAGAAATTCAAAAAATTCTAGTGAAAATTCTGGTCTCTGAATTTTCCCCAAATTTTCCATTTAGTCTCAGTATGACCTAGGCTACTAGAAAAATAACCGAAAGTATTGGTTACTAGTGGAAGTTTTTTGAGATATTGGTCAAAAACTGAAAATCTTTTATTTGGCCGCAGAAAATCTCTAGTGAAAATTCTGGCTTATGAATTTTCTCCAAATTTTCCATATAGTCTCAGTATGGCCTAAGGTACTAGAAAAACAACCAAAAGTATTGGTTACTAGTGGAAGTTTTTGAGATATTGGTTAAAAACTGAAAATCACTTATTTGGCCGCAGAAAATCAAAAAATTCTTGTGAAAATTCTGGTCCATGAATTTTCCCCAAATTTTCCATATAGTCTCAGTATGACCTAGGCTACTAGAAAATAAACCGAAAGTATTGGTTACTAGTGGAAGTTTTTTGAGATATTGGTCAAAAACTGAAAATCTTTTATTTGGCCGCAGAAAATCTCTAGTGAAAATTCTGGCTTATGAATTTTCCCCAAATTTTCCATATAGTCTCAGTATGGCCTAAGGTACTAGAAAAACAACCAAAAGTATTGGTTACTAGTGGAAGTTTTTGAGATATTGGTTAAAAACTGAAAATCACTTATTTGGCGGCAGAAAATCAAAAAATTCTTGTGAAAATTCTGGTCCATGAATTTTCCCCAAATTTTCCATATAGTCTCAGTATGACCTAAGCTACTAGAAAAACAACCGAAAGTATTGGTTACTAGTGGAAGAAATGGCGGATAGACGGATTGTTGTTAAATTTCAAGATTTCATATACCGAGTTTCTTTACTTCGAAGATCAATTAATTTGCCATTTTAAGGTTCACTTTTAATTTTTTTTCCGCTGGGATATTTTATTTAGTGAAAAAAGTGGTACATAATGAATGAAAAATTTCCGCTGGTAATTACATAACAAAATTATTTCTCTTTAGTGATAGTGCTGCCACTTGCGGAGAGTAGCACAATCTCTTATTTTCCGCTGTCAAAATTCCGCTTTCTTATACAGCATGAAGACAGGCTTATCGTCGTCAAGTAAAGTCTCAAATTATGAAAGTTGCGCATGAGCAAAATTTATATAGTTTTCTTGGGTCGCCGATAAAATTTGGAAATAGTTTTAGGACATATTTAGCATCTAAAGCCGCCATATTAATTTCTTCGGAATGTGGGAAAGTCGTACCGGAAGATGTGGCGAGAAATTGGAAATAATTTGACTATTTAAAATGTTGGGTTCAACGGGAGGATGTGATTCTTTATTTATTACGACAGTTCGAAGACGTTATAGATTTAATGATGCGTTTACGTCATTGTCACTAGAATCATTGCTATAGATGTTTCGTCGTTCGAAGACATTAACAGAGGAAGTGTCTAGCAACGATGTAATAAATTTAATTTCAAATTTGCATATTCAAAAGTTAATTTTAATAGTAGCATTTGGTAAAACAAATTACATACCAAATATTTGATTTAATTAGAAAAGTGTATGATGATTTTAATTGATGAAATTTAAAATTAAACATACTGTATCTTTCAACAAACATTTTTTTTAAAATAAAATTAAGTAATCATCAATTTAATTTAATTTTGCTTACATAATTGTGATAACAGTTCCATTGAATTGTATAATGATGATAACATATCGTCGGCCGAGTACTTAAGTGTTACAAACGACAAAAACTTGAAATTGAGATAATCGAATCTAAAGTTCAATTGCCTACGAACGTAAACCTATATACTTTTTGACAAAACAAAATACATTTTCTTAAAATATGCAAGCTGTCTTATCTAAAATTAAAAGGAATCTTTAATCAAGCCCACAGTTTAATTTTAAACCGAAATCTAAAATTTTGAAAATTGCGTATGTAACACAAAACCGTTTTTCATTTTTTTTATTTGTATGGTATGTATCAGTATTTTCGTTTTTCACGTATTACTTGAAAACAGAATTATTATTTATGGTAAGAACGTAATTTTTGAAATTTAATGAATCAATAATGTCGGGTAAAATAAAAATTCTTATTTGAAGGCTGTATACCAAACTTAAGGTAAATAATTTACAACGGTAAAAAATCGGTTTTAGGCCAGATTTTTCGGTCAGTTTGCCATATAGTTCTTGAAAAACAATTGAATTTCTCGAAAAATTTACTTAAAATTAATATTAACCGTAAATATTATTCGTTTGAGTCCCAGGGCCAAGGGGGTATTGAAAAAACACTGTCGAAGAATCTCAAACAGCGCAACAGCGCTTTTTCTAAATGAGAGAGGAAGATGATGTGAATGATATGAAAAGGCAATCTATTGAGACAAACCTATTATGAAATTTACTATTTACATTAAAAGGAGCTGTGTGATGCACTTGCTTCAGTAAATCTGAGCGCGCGAGTTCGACAATCGTTATTGCACTGTCAGTTGTCGACAATGTGCGAAATGTTGTACATATATTCAGAAATCAATTAATTTTGTAAATACATATTATCACAAAGTTCAAATAAACCAACGGTATAATAAGCAAAAAAAAAAATTAATAATGGTAATTTTCCTTTTACTATAACAACTTGGCTTGTATAGTAATTGCAGGTGGAACTTCGATTAGACTGACCACAATTCGATGGGCGTCTATTAAAAGCGTGTTAAATTAGCGTGTCTATTAAAAGCGTGTTAAAGCGTCTATTAAATGATTACACCTCCATATTATGTTTTTTAATTTAAGCGTCTGTTGACTACTTACACCTCCATGTAATATGGTGTAATCATTTAGTAGACGCTTCAATTTTGCCGAATTGTGGCCCGTTAAATCGAAGTTTTACTGTAGTTGTTGGTAGTTTTGCATGTATTTCACTATGCAACACACTCACTTATAAATATTAATTTAAAAATTATATATACAAAATTCACGTGACACTCATGATGCGACGTGCTTCGTTCAACGTTTTTAGGAAGACCGAAACTGCATATAAATTTTCACTTAACTATTAAAAAAATAAAAACTGTGTAACTGTTTCATTCGACAATATTGTATGTTTATATCATACAAATCCTGATTCTAAATTTATAATTTACGTTTTATCCACAGACAGATCGTATGTTTGTATCATTCCAGCCCTGAATTTACAAAATGCGTATTTGTCGTGGTCTCATATATGTTGTATATTTGTATCATTCAAAACTTAATTTTCCTTTTGCGTTTAAACTTGTTTTTAACATTGATTGTTTGTATGTATCATTTAAGTATTATTCTAATTTTAACTAAAATTTGATAGTAAATTATGTTATTCTTATATGATTAGTTTATGTAACAGATAAGTACTTTTTTATGTTATCAATTAAGCATATGTAACACTTGGCACACTATGGTATCTTTCAATAGGATTGAGATATGAACATTTTGAAACTACCAATCGAAAGATCTCAATTTTTTAAGTAAGATGGCACTACTAACTCAAAAACGTCCAAAATGCGTTTGTAACATTTAAGTACTGGGCCGACGATATGTTGTAAATTCTGGTAAAATCCCACCGCTCTCACCAATATCGTAGTGGTACCGAGCGTGTAACACATTTGTGTAACACAATTAAGATTTTATTATTTCAGGTTATTTATTATTTAATTATTTTGATATTTGAATAATTTAATTTTGGTATGATCTTCATACCGCGATCGCCTGGCACTTCTGCTTTTACAATTTTATTTTTCTCTACAAATCGGTTGAAGATCATAAAAATACCAATATACATTTACATGATAAATTTACAGTAAATATTTATAATTAAATAGAATGATATCTTGTGGTGTTGGTGCTTTGTCTCACACATGCCACCCAACAAGCATGTGAATTAGCCACCAAGTTCATCCGATTTGATGCCTGTTGCACTTTTTAAATAAATACGGTGTTTCTTTTTCTAATTTCAAAACAGGTTGTCTTAATGGGACCCCGAAGCTTTGTAAAATATTTAATTCTGTTACTCTTGAATTTTCTTCGTGCAACGTTTTTTTATGTTGCCATTTAAATGTGTCCATAAATTTCTCGGTTTACACGTTTGCCGATACCCGTGTCACCAAATCGAGCAATTCGATAGCACGATTATTTTTAAATTACAATATCATTTTAACTCATCGCATTACACACTTTAATATTTCCCGAATCGGCACCACCATAATAACTGACAAATGTCACGTAATTGTAATCCACATTTACATAATTACATATCACATTACAAAAAAAAAAAAAGCAACGACCGAAATCTAAAATGTATCACACATACACGTTTACAAAGTGTAATATAAAGCGATTCCCGAAAAAATTACAAATGTTCGAAAGCCATAAATACAAATTTAAATAGTTTTGTAAATTTGGGGATAGCAAAAACCAATCAATTTCAAATCATAAAACCATATAATAATACCGAAGGCTATACCGTTTGGGTAAAATGGTATACGGAAAAACGTTTGGATTGAAATTTTCCAATTTTCTTATGTTTCTTTTGTTTCGTTTTTTTTATTATTGAATTTTCTTCGTTTTGGTTTTGTTTGGAGAGATAAACATATGAGTTCATCTGTTCGTTAGCCTTCGATCAGACTCTAATATCTGTGTTGGGTATGTATCTAGATAGATATATAAACGTACATGGAGGTATTATATACGTAACTTGAATTGATTGTTTTAACAGAATTGGATATCAAAAATGTCAATTCAAATTTATGTAAATTTATAATAATAAAATGAAGAGGAATAACAACAATAATCGGTATCCAAAAGACCTGGAAATAAGAATTTTGTTTTATTGATATTGCGGTATTGTCTTATTGAAATTGGATTTTTTCTGATTTTTTATGGCAGTGAAGAAAGTTTGTCGATCCGGATGGATATGTGCGGGCTCTTTTGGTTATTGGTATTACATATTATACATGAATATCTAAACATATGGGTAAATAACTTTGTATCAGGTATATATCGGAGTAGACGTACGTTACGTGTATGAGATGTACCGAAAATAATATTTATCAGTTTTGGATATATTTACAACGTCGATGATATTGTTGACTTTGTGCTTCTGTAATAAAATCCAAAGATAATGTTGGGTTGTAATTTGGGAAGTGTTCAGACACACGAACATAGCCTTGACGATACATATGTTTAATTATAGTAACAATAAGTATGCGAATAGGTTAATCAACCATATAAGCTAAATATTATTTGACGGTTTGTATTTCCATTATTTTCGGCGCGCATACACATAGTAAATTCATAGGATCAGCAAAATTATGCTCCATATATTAAATAACATAAACACATTTTTTAATTTAGGTAAAATTGTAAGCTCGGCAACTACTATAGATAGTTATTGTTGTAATTATATGTACTAATTTTGTATATAAACCAAAAGAATCTAATAAATATTAAGTAGTTTAAATCAACACTTCAGACTGTTATTGTCATAGCCCTCACCAGTGGTAAGCGGATAACAGTTGACTTAAATATTGAAAAGCTATATCAAACGTCAACACTGAAAAATACTTCGAGTCAACAACCAACAGACATCGAACTCACACGCCAACCACCAACCGGCACAAGGTCAACTCCAGTCAACAAAACCAGGCAGTCATAGTAGCAGTCGAAGCCAATAATCGACGGGCCTCACCAACGGAAACAACAACAATGACAAGCTTGGAAATTCGTTTTGAAGATCAGGAGATCACAGGCGAAAAAATAGTCCAGCTAAGTAACTTAGAAACTACCATAAAGACGGGCCAGGGAACTAAAACTAAAACTTATTTGGAATCGAAAATAGCATCTTTAAAAGAACTCTACAAAAAATATGTAGAGGCTGATGACACAATCAGAAGTAGCCTATTGGAAAAAAAACCATCCATATCTCAAAAAGCGAAAGGAGATAGCGGATATCTACAATACCCTAATCGACGAAATGCGAACTCAGTTGAACCAGGGGCATCCAAGTATACCGAAACCATCAACATTGGAGGACAACACCCAAGGCACCAAGTTCTCATTTGCGGAAAATAAAGATACAAGTTTCACAAAAAACACAACGGGAAAACAAGATTCTTCAAAAAATAATAACAACGAGTATGCCAACAGAAGAGAATTCCTCCAGATGGTAAAATTACAAAATGTAAAAATGAGGGCTCTTTATAAAGAAATAAACGCAGCAAGAGACTCATTGATACAAAAAGCTAATTCAAAACAAGCATTACAGCTGCTGGTGAAGTGAATCGATCGAATGATGGAACAAATCATGGATCTATAGATGAGAAGATAAAGGTGGAAGCCTCGGAGGAAGAGGAAAATAGTGTCAACTATTTTTCTGAGGGATATTACGATGCCATCAAAACCGAACATGATTACATTATAACAAAGATTACCACTGAGATTGACAGCCATCAAACAGATAACAACACGTTTGATGTACGCCTGCCCAAAATCGAGATTCCAGTTTTCTATGGAGATTATTTGAAATGAAGAGGGTTTGCAGATGCGTTCGAGAATTTAGTTCACAATAACGATAAGCTCACGGACTCTCACAAGATCAACTACCTAAAAAATCATTTAGGAGGTCAGCGGCTAGATTAATAAACCACTTAGAATCAACGGCAGATAACTATCGGGTAGCGTATACGACATAATAAACAAGCGATAAAACAATCAACGAATGTTAACAACAACATACTTCAACCAGTTGATTAATCAGCCAAACATAACAAACGAGAATGCTTCATGGATCAGAATGATGCATGACACAACAAAAAAAACTAGTCATAATATAAACAACATACTCTGCTTCACAGAAGAGAAGGTACTAATAAATATCAACAAACAGCAGTTATAGCTTCTAATTACCAAACTACAGAACCTGCAAAACCGATGGTCGAAGCACACATGTTGAACAGTACAACATCAGAATCACAGATACTTCTGAACACGGAGCATTAGTAAAGATTCTTACGATTGGGCGTCATCCAGAACTATTGAGAGTACTCATCGATCCCGGAACACACCAAGAAGTTAAATGAATAGGAGGAATTAAAGCTGGTGTATCAGAGCAACGACTAAAAATCCAAATCGAACCGAGATTTGCCTCAGGATTCAATCTGGAAATGAGCGTATTGGTCGTTGATAAATTAGTTGGGAACCTACCAGAGTACAGTTTTAATGCTTGTAACTGGCCTTATATCCATCATTTTTTGTGGGCAGATTCAAACTATAATATGCCAAACAAAATTGTTATATTACTTGGTGCAAACTATTACCCTGCCATAGTAATGAATGATATAGTAAAAGGTACAATATAGGAGATAAAGTTGCACAAACAACGGAATTATCATGGGTAATATTTGGGCCACTGCATCAGAACAAGTCAACAACTATACACTGCATGATAACCAAAACGGAATTTGATAAAAGATTAAGAAAATTTTGTGAAATTGTAGTCCAAAACGATAGAGCATTAACTGAGGAAGAAAAACAGTGTTTAGAACGTTACTGTAAAACCCATCAGCGAGACAAACAAACCATCCAGTTATCGAGGCGTCCAAATTGAGGGCGTTAGCTAGATTTTTGCAATTAGAAAAAATATTTGCTGGATCACCAACATTTGCTAATGCATACAAGGAATGTATCAAAGAGTACATAAAATTAGGTCACATGAAACTATGTTATGACGAAGATGGAATAAAACCGCCAACAGAAGAATACTACATACCCCGTAATGCGGTGATCAAAGAAGGGAGCACAACCACAAAACTACTCGTTGTGTTTGATGCATCAGCAAAAACGAGCAACAACAAAAGTCCCAATGACCAACAATTGATTGGACCAACTTTACAAGAAGAACTAATATCAATCATGTTAAGATGGAGGAAACATAAAGTCGTCATCACAGCAGATATCGAAAAAATATACCGCCAAATCCGTGTGCACAAAGATGATCAAAGATATCAAAAAATATTATGGAGAGAAAACGAGAACGAACCTATTAAAGCATATCAATTAACAATGGTATCGTTTGGAACAGCGAGTGATCCTTATTTATCCATTCGCACATTACATCAGTTAGCAAAGGATGAAAAAGCCGAATTTCCCATAGCAGCAAAAATGATCTTAGAAGACTTCTATGTAGATGACTTATTAACTGGCAGTGATTCTGTTGAAAAGGCACAACTACAACAACAACAATTAACAAAATTACTAGGAAAAGGAGGATTTCACCTTCGAAAATGGGCAAGTAATAAAATGGATATAAAGCTAGACGAAACCATAAAAACTCTGGGAATGTCATGGAATCTAACAACGACACCTTTGAATTTAAAATAAATATTAAAACAAATAAGTCGGATATCGTCACGATAAGGAGCCTGTTATATGAAGTATCACAGTTATTTGATCCACTCGGGTGGTTATCACCAACAAGCATCGTAGCAAAATACTACTACAATAAATCTGGTTAACAGGAGTATCATGGGATGAACCAGTCCCAGAAAACATAGCAACAAAATGGAGAAATTATAAAAGCTCATTACGTGCGCTAGAACAAATGAAGGTCCAAAGATATAAATAGGATAGAATAGGATAGAAATAACTACCAATTCGGCGATACAACTGTTTAGATTTTGTGATGCATCTGAAAATACTTATGCTGCAGTAATATATTGCTTCCAAAACGACAACAAAGACGTTAGAAGACATCCCTATCTGCTAGTTTCAAAAACTAAATTCGCACCTATTAAGTCCAAAACAACAACTCCCAGACTAGAATTGTGTTGGGCCTTATTGTTGTCTAGATTAATGGCAAGGGTAATTAAAAGTTTTCGATGTGCCAAGATAACTATATATATGCATTTACCTGATTCAAAAATTGTTCTTGAATGGGTTAAATCAGAACCACATCGGTTGAAAACATTTGTGGCGAACCGAATATCAGAAATTCATAGTTGGACAGACCCAGCAGCCTAGAACTATTTTAAATCAAATGTAAATCCCGCTGACTGTGCATCAAGGGGGATAGAAGCTGAACATCTCAGCAATCATAAATTATGATGGAACGGACCAGATTGGTTAACAAACAAACAAAATATGTTCAACATTATAAAGTTGGGAGCTGATACCGCACCTAAAATAAAAAAGAAGATACCACAAAGCATCACGATGCAATATATAATTACTAGTATTAATACTTATCTGATTAATCGAATATTTATCCATATTTCTTAGCATAATCACTTGGTTAATATAATATATTTTTTAATATAATGTTTTGACAGATCATATAAAATTGTCAGATGAATCAGAGATTCGTAAACTTTGTTTGTAATTTAAATATTGTCAATTAGATGTCGCTAAAACTAATTTTAACTTTAAGATTCTTAAACTTTATTTGTAGTTTAAATATTGTCAATTAGATGTCACTACTAAATTTATTGACAATAGAATCGAGCTTTAAAGATTTTGTATGAAAAAAATATAATTTGTATTACAAATAATGTGTAATAAAGAAATTGTTAATTGTTTCATGTTTTGATCGCGTCTTTTGTATAAAAAACTAAGTGTGCTTTAGACCACACTACTGAAGTAAAACTTCTAATATATATTTAATATTTATAATATAATATAGAAAAATTATAATATTGGAAAAAAAATTGGTCACCCTTTGCGTTCTCGAGTGTCACCTAGCCGTTTATGTCTGATGCCACAAGAGGTAACCTTGTAACTTGGTAACTTTTTCAAGGCCAACTAGTCGTAATAGACAATGTTTATGTATGTGTCACAAAATGGACAAAAAAACCATTTTTGAAATCTCTTCGCATAGTAAAAATGGCCTTGAAATATTTTTTATTTCATTTATGTATAACCACAGTACATCATGTGGTTTCATCGAAAATATGTTTAAGTCGCATTAAAACCTGTATCATAGGCAATCGGGGAAAGAAACGATGAAAGAATCGGTTTCTGCGATACCTCTTGTGAAATGGAGCTATAATATAGAAAAAATACATATATAAAATATATCACACGGACGAATTTTTTTTGGTCACCCTGTGCGTTCTGGAGTGAGTAAGTTAGTGAGTGACATAGATGTTATAATATAGAAAAAAAAAATTTTGGTCACCCTGTGCGTTCTCGAGTGAGTCAGTCAGTGACATAGAAGTCTATATTATGACTTTCCAATTTTCCTGTTTTTCAATTTTCCAATTTACAAATTTTCCAATTTTCCAATTTACCAACTTTCAAAATTTCCTATTTTCATATTTTTTATTTTCCTATTTTGCAATTTTGCAATTTTTCAATTTTTCAAGTTTTCAATTTTCCAATTTTCCAATTGTCCAATTGTCCAATTTTCCAATTTTCGAATTTTCCAATTTTTCAATTTTCCAATTTTCCAATTTACCAGTTTTCCAATTTACCAATTTTCCAATTTTCATATTTTCATATCATCATATTTTCATATTTTCATATTTTCATATTTTCATATTTTCATATTTTCATATTTTCATATTTTCATATTTTCATATTTTCATATTTTCATATTTTCATATTTTCATATTTTCATATTTTCATATTTTCATATTTTCATATTTTCATATTTTCATATTTTCATATTTTCATCTTTTCATATTTTCATATTTTCATATTTTCATATTTTCATATTTTCATATTTTCATATTTTCATATTTTCATATTTTCATATTTTCATATTTTCATATTTTCATATTTTCATATTTTCATATTTTCATATTTTCATATTTTCATATTTTCATATTTTCATATTTTCATATTTTCATATTTTCATATTTTCATATTTTCATATTTTCATATTTTCATATTTTCATATTTTCATATTTTCATATTTTCATATTTTCATATTTTCATATTTTCAAATTTTCAAATTTTCATATTTTCATATTTTCATATTTTCATATTTTCATATTTTCATATTTTCATATTTTCATATTTTCATATTTTCATATTTTCATATTTTCATATTTTCATATTTTCATATTTTTATATTTTCATATTTTCATATTTTCATATTTTCATATTTTCATATTTTCATATTTTCATATTTTCATATTTTCATATTTTCATATTTTCATATTTTCATATTTTCATATTTTCATATATTCCTATTTTCCAATTTTCCATTTACCTGTTTTCCAATTTTCTAATTTTCCAATTTTAAAATTTTCCAATTTTCCAATTTACAAATTTTCAAAATTTCCAATTTTGCAAATTTCGAAATTTCCAATTTTCCAATTTTTCCAATTTTTCCAATTTTCCAATTTTCCATTTACCAATTTTCCTATTTTCCTATTTTCTTATTATCCCATTTTTTTAACCAATGATTAAAATAAAATGGTATCAACTAATGTTCCACCTAGGGATTTATGAATTGTCATGGCACATCCTGATACTAAAGGAAAATGATTTCGTTTTGCGTCTATTGTTTCGTTCGCCTCGTTCGATTACACTTTTCGTAACGCATTTGCCAGCTTAGTCCCCAAGTCAAGCGTGCCTAAAGAAGTTTTACTTCAAAATATTGTAAAAGGAGAAATTAACAAGACACCATCGAGGCAACATAAAAAATAAAATTATACAGTGTAAAATAAAGAAAAAATAAAGTTACTACAGTCCATTCAAGTTGTAATAAATAAATTAAAAGGATACAGTTTATTTTTGGGAAATTGGACATTTTGGAATTTGGATCGGAAATCTGATCATGGTCCTTCAAGCGGGATAGTTCAAGCCGAGCAAACTGAGCACATGGTGGATAAATTTTGCAGTACCATATACATACACACGGGACCTCCATTTTGGAATCACAGCGTTGGATTTTTAAAACTAAAAGGAAAGAAAAACGTGAGTAACAATTTTGATTATTCATATAAAACAATAAAAGAAAGTTTTGGATTTGCGCCTAATTTAAATCGAAGTTGTTTTCTTTGCGATAAAAATATCCGAATTCTCTCCTTGCGAATTTGTTTTTAAAACACGTGATTCAGTAAAATTAAATTGTGTGATTTGTATATCTGGTGTTAGTGAGCAGTAATGAATGCCGAAGATCAAAAAGCTGTTGAATCGCTCAGGCGAAAGCGTGGCAATACGAAAGCTACTCTAACGCGATTAGAGCTTTACTACCAAAATATATCGGCGGAAACAAGTTCAGAAGATATCGGCATACGATTAGAGTTATTAGAACGAGCGTACAACGAGTTTAAAGATATCGATGAACGCATTATTGCCTATCCACAACAAAATTCAGAATTGCCCGATTTTGAAAACCGGTACTGTATATTAAAGGCAAAATTTCGATCCGAATCAAACGCGAGGAATAATATGTTTCAAGAATTGCATCATCAGTTCAGTTCGACGATGCAAAAATTTGTGCAGCAACAAAAAGAATATTTTGATACGCTCCAAGATAGAAGCTTTGCTTTTAACTCAAATCGTGATTAAGTTAAACTCCCAAAAATAACTATACCGCCATTTTCTGGCAAATATGACGAGTTTCCTTCATTTAAGGATTTATTTGAAGCTACAATACACACCAACGACTCACTATCAAAAGTGCACAAGTTCAAATATTTAAAGGGGCTATTATGTGATGAAGCAGCAAACATTGTAAAGCACGTAACCGTAACTGAAGCCAATTATGAATCTACATGGGAGAAAATTATTAAGCGCTATGATCACAAGGATCATATTATGACGAATTTAATACGACAGTTTTTAGACCAACCGCGAATCCAACATGGTAGTTCAAATGGGATCAGGCAAATGGCGGACACAAGCGATGAAGTGTTGCGAGGATTAACTCCATTAGGGGATAAAGCGAAAACACGTGATGGTTGGCTGATTTATCTGTTACTTGATAAATGCGATGAAGATTCGAGAAAGGCGTGGGCTTTAAAAAACAATTACAGCGAATTTCCATCGATCGAGGAATTTATTGAGTTTTTGAACGAGCATAGCAACGCATTGGAACGAGTGGAGACTACTCCAACTAGTACTCTCGAACGCTATCACTCTCCAACTAGAAAATTTGTCAACTTTACTCCTTCAACCAATATTACAGTAGCAACAGGTTGTCCAATGCAATGTAGTGAGCAGCACTTCTTACACAAATGTAACAAATTCCTGGAGTTAGATATCCATTCTCGCCGTGGGTTAATTGCTGAAAAGAAATTGTGTTTTTTATGCATGAAAGGAAATCATCGATCACAAAATTGCAGATCAAAGTTTAAGTGTTTCAAATGCGGTCGAAGGCATAATACACTGCTACACGCTGACGAGATTGGTGAATCTGCGAAGACAGTGTTGAGCCAAGTAGTGGAGACGCAACTCAATGTAGTGGCGCAATCAGCTTCTGTTCCTGATGGTGAATCAACATTTAACTGCCTTACCAGTTTAAATATACAAGCTATTTTACCGACAGCACTTGTTAGAATAAAGGACGGGTTAGGCCAAATGCGTTTAGTTCGAGCTCTTTTAGATAGCGGGTCACAAGCGTCATTTATTGATGAAAAATGTTTTAACCGTTTAAACTTAAGAAAGAAGTCCGCTCAAGTGTTAATATCTGGATTAGCTTCAGCAGGCATCCTGACCAAGGGCATTGTAAATGTAGAAATTGCATCTCGTTTAAATAATGACTTAATTCCAGCTGAATTATATGTTTTAGAAAAACTTCCCATAGTGTTGCCTTCCACTTCCATAAAAGCGAGCGAACTTGAATTTATTCAAAGATTGGAATTGGCTGACCCTACGTTTCATAAATCAAATGATTGATATGTTATTGGGAGCCGATATATTTTTTGATGTACTGCGAAATGGAAAACAGACGTGCTTGAACTCAGCCCTAGTTGCTCAAAATACTGCATACGGTTATATAGTGTCCGGAGGAAAAACGAATAATCCGAATAATCACTCTGTCAATCACGTAATAATTACCGAAGAGTCAAAATTAGACGAAACTCTTAGACGATTTTGGGAAATTGAAGAGGTGCCAACCTCAAAAACTTTCAGCGTGGAAGAAATTGAAGCCGAGAACCATTTCACGGAGCATGTCTGCAGAAACGCTGAGGGTAGATTTGTCATGAGAATCCCGTTTAAATCAAAGGAGAATGTCAAATTGGGAAATTCAGTGAGTATTGCAATCAAAAGATTCTATAACCTAGAAAAGAAACTGAAATTAAATAGCGAGCTCGGTATAGAATACTCAAAATTTATGTTGGAATATTCTCAATTGAACCATATGAAGGAAATTCCAGATAAAATCCCAATCGTTAGCAGTAAATGTTTCTATCTTCCTCATCATGCAGTGGTTAAGGCGAACAGCAGTACAACTAAAGTACGAGTAGTGTTTGATGGTTCTTGTAGAAGTTCATCGGGAAAATCGCTAAATGACGTAATGATGGTTGGGCCTACAATACAATCATCCCTTTGGAATATATTGTTGCGATTTATGACTCACAAATACGTGATGACAGCGGACATTGAAAAAATGTACCGCCAAATTTTAGTTTCCGACGAAGATGCAGATTACCAAAGAATCCTGTGGCGCAAAGATCCAAACACTACACTGAAGCATTATAAATTAGTGACAGTTACCTATGGAACTGCATCGGCACCTTTCCTAGCTACCAGATGTTTACATCAATTATCGCTGGATAACATGGATCAGAATATTGATGCTGCTAATATAATACGCGATGATTTCTATGTGGACGATTTATTAACAGGCTGCAACTCCATTGAAAAGATGCTAAAGTTAAAAAATGAAATCAGTAAAATCTTAAAGTTCGCTGGATTTTATTTACGAAAATGGTGTTCTAATGTTACCTCAATAAACGAAAATGTTCCGTGTGTTGACATTCGCGATGAAAATGACGCTATAAAAATTCTCGGACTACAATGGTTTCCACAAGAAGATTACTATTCATTCAATGTACAGGAAATGACCGTTAAAGCAGCAACAAAACGTAGTATGTTATCGGATGCCTCTAAAATTTTTGATCCGTTAGGATGGTTGTCACCATCAACGATTGCAATAACAATTATGTTCCAACAGTTATGGCTGCAGAAACTGAGCTGGGATGATCAGCTCCCTGAAGATATTAAAAACATGTATTTAAAATTTAGAAATGAGTTCCAACATTTCATGGATTTAAAAATTTCTAGATGGCTTCAGTGTTCTGGAAAGGTTGAGTTTCATGTATTTGTAGACGCGAGTGAGAAGGCTTATGCCGCTGCAGTATTTTGTAGAACCTTAACAAATAATAATAAAATCCTAGTTCGTCTTGTTACAGCAAAAACAAGAGTCGCGCCGATTAAACAAATATCATTGCCACGGTTAGAATTATGTGGTGCAGTGCTTGGTACGAATTTACTGATGGCAGTGTCAACTTCAGTACACCATGTGTCACATAATATATTTGCTTGGACGGATTCATCGATATGGTTATCATGGCTTAGTGATCATCCGAGCAAGTGGGCATGTTTTGTTGGTAACAGAACATCACACATATTAAACAATTGTCCACGTGAAAAATGGTCACACGTCAAGTCAAGCGAGACCCCGGCAGACGTAGCAACTAGAGGAATATTACCATCTCAATTGCGTGGCTATAATCTTTGGTGGAAAGGGCCTGAGTGGTTATCGAAACCAAATTCATTGTGGCCGATGCAGAAAGATTTGATGGGCGAAGCCAACCAAGAACTAATACATAAGGAAAGGCGAAAAAGGGATGTTGTCACACTACAAGCACAAATAGAAGAAACTTTCATTACGGAGTTATTATTGAGATGTTCATCGTATTCAACACTAGTCAGGATTATTGCGTACGTGATTAGGTTTGTCAAAAAATTGAAGTCGAAAATGTTAAATAATCAAGATGTAGCTAACAGTGACTCGTACTTATCTGCTGAAGAACTTTTAAGAGCTGAAGAAAGGTTAATCAAAGAGGTTCAAAGGACAGAATTTAAAGACGATGTCAATAGATTACGCGAAGGTTCCATGCTGTCTAAACAAAGTAATCTAAAATCACTGAACCCATTTTTAGATAGACAGGGCATATTAAGGGTGGGCGGTAGACTCGAGAAAGCTACGTGTAGATTTGATACGAAGCATCCCATTATTTTGCATAAATCCTCAATCCTTAGCAAAATATTGGTTATCCATATACATAAAAAATTCCTACACCCTGGCCCTTCCCTTACTTTCCATCTCTTACGGCAAAAATTCTGGGTCATAAATGGAAGAAGTACCATAAATCAAATGGTAAAAAGATGTGTAATATGCGCGAGGTATAGAGGTCAGTCACCAAATCAATTAATGGGGCAGTTACCGAAGGTCAGGGATGGGCGGGTAGATTACGTAAGGTAATCTACGTAGTTGTCGACACGTAATCTAACACGTAGATTACATACCGATTTTTTGCTTTCCAGACGTCAACAACGTAGACAACGTCGATAACTAAGAAAATGATATTAAAAACTTAATTTTTAATTATTTTTCGTTAACCACACTATTAAAATTTGTGAAAAATTACTTAAATCTAATTCTGACAGTTTTACAAGCATTTTATAAATTACAAATAAATTTAAAATCTCTTAACTAAAGACTTCTATCTAAAACTATTGAATATTTTAAATATTTCAATAGATTTAGGCTTAACGCGCCCTCTTCTCACGTCATCTTGATGTCTGTATAAAAATTTATTTATTTTAGTTATAATAATAATTTAAACATATAGCTATATTTAAATTATCTAGCTAGTTAATTTTATTGCAGTTGGCTGAACTCATAACCGCAGATATAATTCTATATCGAAACCATCCGTAGCCGTACATTGTAACTTTATAAGTGCCTTTGATTAAATATTCTCTTAGAAATTTATTAGTTTTGGTTTTTGTAGTTATTGTTAGCCAAAGACGAAATATCACGTGCACGAGTATGTGCACTCGATACATTAACCACCTATCTATGCATGGTAGGGGTAAATGAATTGCCACGCAGCGATGTTAACGTTTTCCCAGAATATGTTTTACCTGCAATAGCGCCTCTTGCAACGGACGCTTAGACAATTGTAAAAGTACCATTCGCTAAAAATTTGCTGAAACAGCCATATCTTCGTCCAGAAAATTAACGGTAGAATTCGTAGAAGTTTTGACAACATCACCATTATCTAGGAGTATTCCAAAATTACATTGGATTCTAACTTACAATGATTTCTAAAATATAAATTCATAGTTATAGCATTGACCAGTAAATACGTATGAAAGTCATTAAAATTACGTGTGTGCTTCAAGTTTTCATGCAGCCGTATTTCTTAAAGATTTTTTGCACACTTCGTCTCATAATTATTATTAATTTTCATTAATTTGGTTAACAATATTTAAACAAAACTAATAAATTACTAAGCGAATATTTAATCAAAGGAACTTACAAAGTACAGCTACGGAGAGATTTGATATAAAGTTATATCGGCGGTTGTAAATTCAGCCAACTACAATAAAATTTATAAGGTAGACAACTTCGAGCTACAGAGATGCAATCCTCGAATACATAAAGAAATATGTGTAATCGGCCGGATTGTTTTCGGGCAGATAGGTCGGTTGACGGTTTGAACTGTGGTAAGATTCCTTTGGCCACTTTCTCTCGTGCCCGCTTGAGTCGCCATTGCAGGTAAAACATATTCTGGGAAAACGTTAAAATCACTGCGTGGCAATTCATCTACCACTACCATGCATAGACAGGCGGCTAATGAATCAAGTACACATACTCGTACACAAAGTATTTCGTCTTTGGCTTACAATAACTAGAAAAACAAAACTAATACATTTCTAAGCGAAAATTTAATCAAAGGCAATTAACATGTGCCGAGGGATTCGATCTAGAATTGTATTGGCGAATGTGAATTTAGCCAACTGCAATAAAATCTATAAACGAGTCAACTTCCAGCTACAGAGATGCAAAAGTTTGCTGATCACATGCACATCACCAAGAACTTTGTTTTAATACTTTTATCTTTGAGTGCTTAACACAAAAAAAATCTGTCAATATTTTGACATTACTTTCACTGCTATAATAATATTTTTTTTTTTTAAGTTTCTTAAAATTTAATAAAAGTAGACGAGTAATTAATCTTATTCGAAGTTACTACAATAAAGCAAAATTATAAAAATTATATAAACCGTCATTATAATTCATAAATTTACTATTCTTTCTCTGCGTAGTTATGAATGGCAGAAGCTTGAAAATTGCACACGAGCGAAATCACAATACACTCAAATTTTATTAAAATTCGCAAATTTAATTTAACTTTTTTCGATTGTCAAACAATTTTTTATCGATAATGGATAATTATCAATTTATTACGCAATTTATGACATGAATATTAGGCACAGTATGTTTCATAAATAAAGTGTCAGCTATCAATCAGTAGTATATACAGACAATTCATGCTGAGTTTTATTATAAGTTTCGATAGATGGCGTAAATTAATTTATCAAGTAGTTCTCGACGTTGTCGACGAGTTGTCGACGTTGTCGACGAGTAGTCGACGTTGTCGACGAGTAGTCGACGTTGTCGACGAGTTGTCTACGAAATCGTGTAAAAAGTAGTAGTCGACGCGTAATCGCCCATCCCTGCCGAAGGTGCGAGTTAATTATGCGAGAGCGTTTGAGAATTCCGGTGTTGATTTGACGGGGGCAGTTTCATTGGCAAACAAAAGAGGGCGCGGGGCGAAAATGTCAAAGGGATATATTGCTATATTCATTTGTCTTGTTACTAAATCTATTCATATTGAGATCGTTACAGATTGTAGTACTGATGGATTCATTGCAGCATTACGAAGATCTATTGCCCGAAGAGGTCTTCCATCAAGCATTCACGGAACTAATTTTGTAGGCACTGATCGAAAGTTACGTCGGATGTACAAGGCTACGGAATTATACATAACTGGTTTACACGAACTGATGAAGTCAAATCAATTTATACTTGAAGTGGGCAATTTTATGGCACAAAACCAAATAACCTGGCATTACACTCCGCCACTGGCTCCACATTTTGCTGGCATTTGGGAATCGGCGGTGAAATCGGTGAAAACAAATTTGGCAAAGGCGACCGGTAATATGAATTTCACGTATGAGGAATTGTCAACATTACTTTGCAACATCGAAGCAATTTTAAACTCTCGGCCACTTACCGTATCATCAACGAATGATGACTCATATGAAGTACTAACTCCAGGTCACTTTTTGATTGGTGCGCCGATCACAAGTCTCCCAGAACCATATCAGGAAGAAAATACAACACAATTGTCGAAGATGTGGACGGAGATTCAACAGCAAACATTCGTATTCTGGAAGAGATTCAGTGTAGAGTATTTGCATAGTCTGCAACAACGAAGCAAATGGCAAACCGAGAAGCCAAATTTACGAATAGGTGACGTCGTATTAATAAAAGAACAGTACTTGCCTCAATGTAAATGGGCATTGGGTCGCGTTTCACAAGTACATCCAGGTGAAGATGGACATGTCAGAGTTGTAACAATAAAAACTGCGAGCACTACATTCAAACGACCACTAAATAAAATTGTGTTACTGCCATTGGAAGAAGTTAAGGCGTAGACACCTTAAGGCTGGGAGAATGTTCAACATTATAAAGTTGGGAGCTGATACCGCACCTAAAATAAAAAATAAGATACCACAAAGCATCACGATGCAATATATAATTACTAGTATTAATACTTATCTGATTAATCGAATATTTATCCATATTTCTTAGCATAATCACTTGGTTTATATAATATATTTTTTAATATAATGTTTTGACAGATCATATAAAATTGTCAGATGAATCAGAGATTCGTAAACTTTGTTTGTAATTTAAATATTGTCAATTAGATGTCGCTAAAACTAATTTTAACTTTAAGATTCTTAAACTTTATTTGTAGTTTAAATATTGTCAATTAGATGTCACTACTAAATTTATTGACAATAGAATCGAGCTTTAAAGATTTTGTATGAAAAAATATTGTAAAAGGAGAAATTAACAAGACACCATCGAGGCAACATAAAAATTAAAATTATACAGTGTAAAATAAAGAAAAAATAAAGTTAATACAGTCCGTTCAAGTTGTAATAAATAAATTAAAAGTAGGTATACAGTTTATTTTTGGGAAATTGGACATTTTGGAATTTGGATCGGAAATCTGTTCAAAATATATGGCCAACTAATAATTCGTAAGACCTGAAGGCATTCCAGATCAAAGGGTACTTACAGCACAAGTAGCGGGAACAACAATGTCTATAATAGACGGCAACCCATTCAGTGATTTATTGATAAAATACTCAAATAAAAGATTCAGCGAATAGTCTCGTATTGTAAACGATTTGTGAATAAATTGAAATTAATAAGATACGAAACACCCAACATAATATTTCCAGAAGAAATGCAAGGAGCTTTGCATCATTTAATTAAAAATGGTAAATTGTTACCATTGTCCCCATTCTTAAAAGATGGAGTACTAAGAGTTGGTGGCAGACTATAGAATTCTACAACTTGGTCATACGACGAAAAACATCCTATAATCCTTCCACAATCACTCCAATACTGAACCTGATAATCCATCAAGGACATAAAACACAATGCATGGCGACACCCAATTAACATTAGTACATATCCGAACAAAGTAATGAATTATTAATGGTAAAAACCTTGTCAGACAACACATTGCTAAATGTGTAAGATGTCATCGCTTCGGTAAATCCATTTAAAGCCAACTAATGAGCAATTTACCAGAAGCAAGAACAACTCCCCCCAGACCATTCCTAAAAGCAGGAGAGGATTACGCTGGGCCATTCAGTGTAAGAGTATCAAAGGGAAGAGGTAATAAATCGTATAAAGGTTACCTTGTAATATTTGTATTCATGTCAACGAAAGCAGTCCACATTGAGGTAGTCAGTGGCCTAACAACCGACGCATTCATAGCGGCATACAAACTCTTCACTTCGCGTAGATTTTTGTGGGTGCTAGTACGACCACGCCACGAAATGGCACTTGATCCCACCAGGAGCACGACACTTCGGTGGATAATGGGATGCAGCTGTAAAATCTGTAAAATATCATTTAAAACGAGTAATAGGAGAAGCAACGCTAACATTTGAAGAACCAACAACTAATTTATAACTCCTAGCCATTTTTGGATTGGCGAATTTCTCAAGACACAATCGAAAGCCAACATCTCAGATGAAAGAATAAGTTAACCAGATGAAAATTAATTCAAAAAATGAAGGAAGACTTCTGGAAGCGATGGTCACAAGACTATCTGCATCAATTACAACAACGAGCAAAATGGGTCACCTGATTTAAAGGTCGGTAAATTAGTTCTTGTTCGAGACAACAAAATCCCGCCCTCAAGATGGATAACTGGACGTATTACAGAGAGAAGCTTCTCTAGTATTTCTCCGCTAGAGTTACTATGTTACGCTACCTCACCTCGATGTCGAGGTTACGAAAGAGTTGAAAAATGCGTAATGAAACATAATAATTGGTTAAGGGATTGTGATTATACTTTGTATATAAGTTCAAAGTGTTTTCGGTATTTTTGTAGTTTGGTCACTGCAGTTTGATGAGACGACCGAGCTTTTTAATTTAAATAATTCAATGTTTCATTAGTTCGAAATCAAACTCAATGATTTTTCTGAATATATAAATTTAATATAAAATTTCAATCTCGTTAGTATATTGTGCTTACCTAGTTTGGTCGAAAAATAGTTGCAAGAGAAAGGTTCTGTTCATATTTTAATGATATATTTCAGTCGAACGACCAATGTACTGAGAATCCATTCTATATAGCTACCTAAACGGATTATTATATTATTATTGTTTTAATATTTTATCCAATTACAAAATGATATTGTTATAACAATAAGAATTTTGTTACAAGCTTTCCACCGAACCAGATTAAATTTATTGTAATATCATATTTAATAATATGTATTATGTACAGTAGAATTCTGATGAAAAAATTAATTTTTATCCGAGCTATTTATTAAATATTTAGTGGATATTTACAATATTATAATTCAATGATTATAAAAATTTAACAATACAAAAAAGTTTATTTTGTATAATTCAACAGTATCCGATTAACATAAATCTATAAATATTATCATAAGACTTTGATTCAATATTTATAGCAGTATAGTTTTTGGCCTGTTGAACAATACCATTTTTACAATATTATATTACGCACTCAAATTAAATAATAAACAATTTTAATTATGTTTATGTGTGGAATATAGATTTTTAATTGAAAAAGGTTATAAAATATTCATAACTCTTTTGAATAAATAAATATATACCGGAATCATTCTATTATTGGACTAAAGAACATTGTATGATTATATATTGCGTTAAGCTTCTTCGATAAATTTATATACCACATACTTACATTAAGCGTATCAATAAAAGTTGTTATTATTTACTGGTGGTAATTCATGTATGGTATATTTATGAATAAATAAATAAATGGATGGATGGATATATTTTGTATATGTTACGGTTAAAGTTTAAAATCGGTAAATGTTCGAAATGTTTGTTGACCCATCCCCATAGTTTCTCTTATTCCTATCACAGTGCTAAGCTTCTCGAGGAGCGCAATTAGTTCCCGCGAGCTCCTGAGTAAATAAAAGCAGTTTTTTCCAATTTTTATTCGGACATTTACCGATTTCAGACTTTAAACGTAACATATACATATATCGCATAAGTACGAGTATATAAGGACTCATACCAAATTAGAAATATTAAATATTAAAATGGTCGATTTATATAAATACGGATACCAAATACGTATAATCCGTTTATATTTTTCTGTCTATTTATCGAAAGAAAATTAATCACAACGCAAATGGGATGTGAAGCATTCTCGAGTTATTTTATATTTTCTCAACATTTTCTTATTATGGTACTTGTATAATCGTTGTTT
Organism: Nephrotoma appendiculata; assembly: GCA_947310385.1. NCBI lineage: Eukaryota > Metazoa > Arthropoda > Insecta > Diptera > Tipulidae > Nephrotoma > Nephrotoma appendiculata. Next base: position 323,481,336 of record OX371224.1, on the reverse strand, counting down.
TGAAAAACGATCTGATAACTGAGGTCAGATTACATGTTTCTGACTTTTTTCTTCCTTGGTGCCACCCAATGACTTTTTCGTCCCGCAAATCAAAAATAAATTGCGAGGTCAAAGCTTTTTGTCACTAAAGTAGCGGTTGATGGAAATTAAAAAGTGCTTCGAAAATTGGTTCAAAGCCATGCAGAAGTGTATTGATCTTCATAGAGAAAATTAATTTGGAGAAACACTAAACCAAAAATGATAAATAAATATTTTTTTTTTATCTGTAATCCCGAAATAAAAAAGGCAACCCTCCTATTACAAACTAAATGGTGTTTCAAAACTACTTAAAATTTTTGCAGCATTTTTAATTAGGGAGCTGAATTTTCAGAATTTATTCTATTGTTCAGTAAACGGAATTGTTTCTTTTAACCTTCAAAGGATAAAAAACCAATTTTAATTATATGGATCGTTTGTCAAAAACAACCGTACATCGTTCATGGAAAGTAAAGGTTTCATAAGGGATGAAAAATTACTTGCAATATGATTCAAAAAATATCATTTATACAATGTAAACGTAATTGGAAAATATACTGGAAAAGTATCAATTTGAAAAACTTTGGATGGGCTTAATATGCTGCATTTAACGGTTCACTGCGGCCTTTTAAATGAAGCGCATTTCTCATAAAACAAACCGTCTTTGGTATATAGACAAGCAATTTTTAATACTAAACACTGCTTACAAAGTGTTGGCTAGACTCATCCCTTTCGCCGACAACATCATTGGCGACTATCAGTGTGGTTTTCGTGCAAATCGATCAACCACGGACCACTGTTTCACCATGAGGATGATCGTGAACACACGGAGAGAAATCGAAGAATACATTATTCCTACTAGGAATCTACTATTCCAAAATGAAGTTCACAATTTAACCCAACTTAACTAAAGAATAATAAAACATATTTAGGAACAATATATTCTTAGCAACAAAAAATAACATTATTCCGAATAAAGACAAAAAATATTATTAATATCTTTTAGTTTTGTTCTTAAAAAGAATAATTAAATATTTTGTTTGATACTTTTATTCGCAAATCGGAATAATTTAAATTTATGTTAGGTATAAATTGTTTAATACAAGGAATAGTTAAATCAAATATTAGGAATAGGCTATTCAATGACAAGGAATAAATTGATCATATAAGGAATAATTAAGTTTAAAAAATAAGAATAAAATATTCAATTATAAGGAATAAGTTAATCTTTATAAAGAACAGATAAATCAAAAAACTAGGAATAAATTTACAATGATAAGGATTAAATTGATCATTACAATGAACGAATTTCAACAGAATAATTTTCTTCTTGGACAGAAGGGGGTAAAAAAAATCAAACATAATTTTATTTTAAAAAAATGAATTTAATTTTTTTTTATTTTTTTTTAAATTATTTAATCATTCACTTAATTTATATATGTCTTAACATAAAATAATGTTTATTTTTAAATCTAAGCATTTCAAGTGGTTTATCGAAACTTAACATTTGAAAATTAAAACAAATTATATTTAAAGTTTTTTGTTTAACCAAATAAACTTAAAAATGTTTGTCAAAATGACTTACTAAAGTGATTAATTAAAACTACAAAAATGGCAAAAGTGTTTCCACATAAAACACATTTAGCCATCGTTTAAATTATTTAAATTAAATAAAGTTTTAAAATTAGTAAACCCTATCGAAAAAAATCTTATTTATTTTATTTATTTATTTATTTATTTATTTAGTCACATACATAGTAAAACCATAAAAATACTGGTAATTTTGTGAACTGCCTACCCCATTTTGAGGACTTAAGCTCATTTATAATAAGGAGTGCAGTCCAAATATGTTGAAAAATATTGCCTTCAAAAATATTTCCGATTGATCATTCATATTGCCTCTTTTAGCAAGTAGTCTTCCTTTCTAGCTTGCAAGGTGCAGGAACGTATAAATCCACCTCTAGCATTTAACAGAGTAAAAGTTACATTTAAAGATGAGCCGGGTGAAGGTTCTGGTGTTGCTCGAAGCTTTTACACATCAATAGCAGATGCTTTATTGGCAAATGAAAAGTTACCAAATTTGGATGCAGCACAAGTAGGTTCTAGTAAATATTCAGTTTCATTCACAAGTATGTTACAACATCGTAGTAGTAGCGGGCGAGATTCGGCATCATCGTCTCGTAAAACAATATCAAGTAAATCAATGTGGCGTCCTAATCGCGAAAACAGAAAAAATTTAAATTACGATGCTCGAGTATATAGACCTGTGTCACAAGATGGTCCTTCGCAAGGTTCCAGCTCAACATCATCCAATGCTAATGTAAGTGATGTACCGACTGGTTCGTCGGCAGGCACTTCGTCATCTTCAACATCTGGGTATCGATCAAGTAGCACGACAAAAAAAATGAATCCAATAGTTTTATTAGAAGAGTATCAAGTAGATGACAATGCTCCGTTATTTTATTCACCTGGCAAGTGCGGCTTTTATAGCCCAAGACAAGGATTTGCAACATTTGAAAGAATCAATGCGTTTAGAAATATTGGCAGATTGATTGGTTTATGTTTATTGTAAAATGAGTTATTCCCATTATTTTTGCAACGCCATGTTTTGAAGTATATACTTGGTCGGACCATTAGATTCCACGATCTAGCATTTTTTGATCCAATTGTCTATGAATCACTGAGACAACTTGTACAAGATGCACAGTCGAAAAACGCAGCTGCCATTTTGGTTGGCCTAGAATTAAATTTTGTTATTGATTTATGTCCAGAGGAAGGTGGTATTTAGGTAGAATTAGTAAGTGGTGGTAGAGATATTCAAGTAAATGAAACAAATGTTTACGATTATGTTCGAAAACATGCGGAATTTAGAATGATTAAAGCACAAGAGAAGGCATTAGAGGCATTAAGACTTGGAGTATTTGACGTATTGCCGGATGACGCATTAGAAATCCTGAATAAAATTAAAAAAAGGAAAATTTTCAAAAGAGTATGAAATATTTAGTACAAAAAATTATTAAAATGCAGTAAAATTGAATCGGTCGAAACCATAAATTGTGGAGAATTTTCTTCACCTCTACAATTATGGCTGGTTGAAGTGTAATTTTCCTTTTTATATAATTTTTTTTTTACTTTTATTTAATTCTATTTGAATATTCGATGTTTTCAGCAAAAACTAAAAAGGAAATCCCACCCGTCACTGATGCTGACTTTCCATAAAACTCGGTCAAGTTTTTTCTAGCAGTAGGTTTTATTATTATATTAAATACTAATAGGAACTGCAATCTACGGCTTTCTAGAAATCAAAAAATAAAAATATGTTTTGCTATTAATTTTTGTACTGAAAACTGACTTTCCATCGTGTATAGCATTTTATAAAATTGCCAAATAATATAAAATATCGATGAGAAGCGCAATTTTATTACTGAATAATATTCTAGCATTTTATTTTGCACTTATTGCATACCATTTTAAAAATTTGTTTAAATCAAACGAATTTTTTATTAAAATTTAAAAAAAAAAATAATAATAAATTGTAGTACATATACATAATTTGAAAAATTAAGAATTTTTAATTCGTGTACTTCATTCATTTTACTTTTTTATTTTTAAATTTTCTATTGTTTTAAATAATTTAAGTGCGAAATTGTATCTAAGCTATGAACAAACGTTGAAAAATAGTAGTGGAAAACATAGAAAATTAATATTTTTAGTTTATGTGATAATTTGCTGAACGATGGAAGCCAATGTTTCATCCAATTTTAATTACATCGAGATTATTTTTTAAATTAAAAAATTTGCTCGTCTCATCAGACTGTGCTGACCAAACTACATAAATATTGAAGATACTGTGAACTTATATTCAAAGTATAATCAAAATGCCTTAGCGAATTATGATGTTTCGCTTCAATACATCATAATTCACTAAGGCATTTGTTGATATCTTCGTAATCTAGAAGTTTATGGTATTTAAGGCATAAATCCTGGGTGATGGCCATCTCGATGTAAAACCAATAAGGGGCTATCACCCAGAATAACAAAAAATTTGACAATTTTATTTATTTAGTTGTTCAAACTGAGTGCTATTATAAAATATAAAAATACCTTTATTTAACGATAATTTTTTGAATATTTCCTTTCGGTGCGAATATTTGATGATTTTTTGTATTTGAATTTTTTCGAAATAAGTTTGAATGATTTCCTAGTTGGTTTCAATCTAAAATATTTAAAATTATAAAATTGTCTTCATGCCTTACCCAAAATTAAAACAAAAATATCGAAAAATTAACTTACTAACTCGTGTCCTACTCGCATCGGCGTGACGAAAAGTGGCCATATCCAATATTTTATTCAGGGAATATGAATGTTTTTCCAATTCCCGTGGGCCTTACATCGAATGTGCTTTTCCACTTATATTCTACTGTGGTCCATGGAGATGTGTGGTAATACAGCCATTCAATATCGTCCTTATATAGTTCGATGTTGTTCTCTAACGATTTTTCAGTTTCATCCAAGTGTTCCCCTACATATATACAAATTTACATGCTGTAAGATATATATCATGACTTCTATATATGAAGATTTTGGTAATTGTAATATAGAAAACTTAGACAAATTGCGGTTTAATAAACTAGCTGAAATGAAAAAAATAACAAAGTAAACCAAAAAGGACGAAACAATCATTAAATGAGCTAGTAAAAACTTGTCTGTCTAGTAAAAACTTATACAATTATATTATAATAAGCACTCAGTTACTGAACTTATTTAGTGTATATAAATCTGTAATTAGTATTAATAAATGAGGTTACAAAACTCACCAATAAAAAAAGAATTTTAAGTTTAAATTTATATATAATTTTTATCACTCTTTATTTTTTATGACACTGTTTAATTTTTACGATTTCACTACACGTATTTACAATTGAAAATCTAAATGTCGACTGATCAACAATTTAATTTATAATTATATTATTGGTTATAACTTAAGGTTTAACATTTATTCTTAATAGGAGAAATGAAATTTTTTGTTTATTCTTAATCAGAATAATATGTTCTATGCGCTGTTTCATCTATTCCTAGTAGGTAGGAATATTTTTTGTTTTTGCTGAAATATGAATAATATATTCCTTAGCACTGCTAATATATTCATAATAAGAATAATTTTGCATTTAATTTGTACTTATTAAATTTAAATATATATGGTAATGTAATGTAAAATTATATAATAGTTTAATATACCATATTATGAAGTCTATGGAGCTATATTATGTAAAGATAAATTTGACGTTTAACTTTAATTTTAAAATATATTTGATGTGGTTTTACCTAAAGGTGTTTGTAAGTTATACAAGTGTAATGAGAATAATATTTTCCTAATCACTGCACGGTTTGTTCATTATAAGAATAAATTTGGTTTTTGTTGTAATGGGAATTTTGTTGTTATTCTTAATCAAAACCATATTCACTATATATTGTTTGATCTATTCCTAATAGGAATAATTATGTTTGTGGTAAAATAGGAATAATATAGTCGTTAGTACTGCTGATTATTCATAATAAGAATAATTCTGTATTACATTGATCTTAATTAAATTTAAATGTGTTGCATATTGTAATGTTTTACAATTGAACTATAAAAATTCCAATAAATCTCTTTAGAGCAAGATGCCTTTGACATTTGTATATACAGATCCCGTTCAAAAGTTTATTTGATAAGGTTTAAAATACGAATACATATGTGAGTGTATGATATACAACTACAATCATAAAAATATCTTAATTTCTGCTTAATTTATGCTTTATAGGAATATATAGTTAGTTGATGCTTCTCGATATCTTGAAGATTCCACTAACTTTACAATTTATGATTCATTCTTTTAAGGATTAATTAATAATTTCAAATTATAAAAATTGTGAAGTTGTATTTATTCTTAAAGGGAATAATATTAATAAGTAAAGTATTAGTTTATCATAAAATGGAATAAATTAAACCGAACTGCCAAATTACATTTTATTCTTATGTTTGGAATAGTTTATACATACAAATTTCTCTCCGTGCAAATGTTGGGAATACAACATAACCCTACATCAGCTATATAATGACTTCCGACAGGCATATGCCAGTATATAAACCGCGACAACCTATGGCCTCGGGTCAGTTATAATTTCGTTGAATGATATGCAGGCAGAAATAAAATCTCGAATTGCTGCCGAACAACGAGCTTTCTACTATGCTCAATCAAAATTATTGCGATGTAATCACCTATCGCAGTCGTGCAAGCTCGCACTTTATAAAGCACTCATAAGACCTGTGCTGGCTTTCGATTGTTTAAAATCTTTTAAACCCAAATTTTAAGCAACTTATAGTGAAATGTTGTTGTTGTCAAACATAGTTGTTGTTGTCGAAACTGTAAGTTCCAAATCATCAAAAATACTAAATTTGTAATTAAAACACTTAAATGGATATTTTAAAATTAAAATTCAAACGACTAATAGCGAAATTTTGTTGTTGTCAAACATAGTTGTTGTTGTCAAAACAATATAAGTTCCGAATTATCAAACATACTCAATTCATGATACCACCTCGAATCCGAGCATGCTCTCAATTTGTAATTAAAATACTTCAACAAATATTCAGTTCATTCGTAGTTGTCAAAGTGTAAACATCTAAAATACGTCTAAAATAATAAAATAATAAAAATAAATAAAATAATTAAATTTACCTAATTTTTGCTTTAATTTTTATATTAATAAAATCATTAAGTCATATTTAAAATATAGTTCACCAAAAATATAAGGGATTTGTTAATTTATTCGTGCGTGATTCACATCTTCATAGCAAAGTACAACATCGTCAACCATTTTATTGTCAATCAATTTTGCGCCTTTGTAAAACAATGACCGTAACCTGCCGCTCGTGTGGTGCCAATATCACAAAAAAGGACGACTTCCTGGTATTAAATGTAGCGGTCCTTGTGAAAATTTCTACCATGTTAAGTGCGCTTGTATCTCACAGGAATTGTTAAGTGATATTAATAATCGAACTGTCAATTGGTTATGTGAAAGCTGTCGTCTACAATCCAGTCAATCTGTGATTGACAACGAAATCTCGGACTCTGAATGTGATGTGAACGTGAGTCTAGCCGATATTATGATTCAATTAAAACGAATGGAAAAGAAACTATCTGCTCTGGACAAAGTTAAAGACGCAGTACATACTCTCCAAGCTGCGAACGATGCTCTCACTTTGAAACTTAAACATCTAGAAGACCAGTTTAGTATCCACTCTGCAAAATTACATCAAATGGAGGCTGATTATGACAAACCAGCTCAAGTGCTAAACGCTTCAAGCATTACAATCAGTGGCTTGCCGATGGAACATGTTGACATTAGTGGAATGATTTTCAACACTATTAGTAAAGTCGAAAATTCCATTCAACCGGATGATATTTTATCGATCGAACCCATTCGTAGAAACGTTAGCAAAACCACACTGAATAAAACCAACAATTATGTAACTCGTCACACCTTCTTTATTGTTAAACTAAAATCCATCGATCTACAACAAAAAGTTTTAACGCAAATGCGCAAAATTAAAACACTTTACACTAAAGATCTGGATATCATCTTGCCGCAAAACCACCGGGAGCATCAAATCCATATAATGCACCGCCTTTCAAAATTCCAATCACAGCTGTATCATGAGGCTAAAAACATAAAACTGTCATCAAACTTTAAATATTTATGGTGCAAAGCCGGACAAATTTACCTAAAGAAATCGGCTGATTCTGACGTCTATCGTATTCACTCCATGAACGATATTTTTCATATCCAGAACATCATACACTAGCAATTGGATAAAGCGGTTGCTGCTTCGGTATCTAGAATTAAATAATGTAACGTTAAGTAGTTTTTTTATCTTACCTTTATTAGCTCATATTTGTTTTTTATATATTTTTTCCATATTCCAGCTTAACTCTTTATACATTTTGTTGTCAAAAATAATATTTGTTTATATTAATCAGTCAGCTGTTTTGATTCCGGTAATTATTTTTTTTATGGTGGTAGTGTTTGTTATGATTTGGATGATGTTTAAACACTGTTTGAGTTATTTTTTAGTGATTTACTCAAAAAACTTAAAACTTATTTTTTTAACATTTTCAAATTTATTCATGATTAGTCGGAATATTTTGAAATTTACTTGGAATAGATTACTCGTTGTTGTGATTTATCTGGCTGTATTGAAAATGTTGTACTTTGCTCTCACTCTTCAAAATTTGTTTTTCGGTATTTGTTGTATGCATATTGAATTGTTAGTCTTATATTATGAGTAGTGTAATTCACCAAAACATTCAAAGTTTGAGAGCAAACTTCGACATTTTCAGTGCTTATTTATCTAGTTTAAAAGTGCAACCACTATTAATATTTGTTTCGGAAATCTGGATTTACTCACACGAATCTTCATATTACAGACTGCCAAATTATAATTTCATTGCTTGCTGTAATGATGATTATAGATCTGGTGGTGTTGGTGTGTTTATCAATCAAAATTTAACTGTATCTTCTTTTCATTGTTACAACTGGACCACAGCTGATGTTTTAATTTTAAATGTTACCTTGGGGCGTCATGATTGGACCTTTATCTGCATTTATAGATTTTGTAATAAACCGGTAAACGCGTTTTGTGTCGATATTGAGGAGTTACTTCTATCAATTAATAATAATAACATAGTTATTCTGGGAGACATCAACATAAATTTACTTAATATCAATGAATGCTATAGTTATCTTACCATGTTAGCCTCCCACGGATTTCTAAGTCTTTTAAATGAAGCTACTAGACATTCATCTTGTCTTGATCATGTGTTCATCAAATCAACAAATTCGTTTATTTTTACTGTGGAAAACACACCGATTCATCTATCTGACCACAACTTAATAAAGCTAAACATTTTTGCATCTCAGATCCCTGTGCTTCAAAATAGTGTAGCTGCTAATTTTTCGAGAGTTGACTATAGCCGTCTGAATGCTCGACTACAATCTGAAAGTTGGGCGACTGTTTATGGTGAGAATAACTGCAATATCGCTTTTGATAGGTTCTTATTTATTCTGAAATCGCACATTCGTGAATCTAAGGTCGAATCTTCTGCCCCTACATTAAAAAAACTGAAACCGTGGATGAATTCTTATCTCCTTTTGAAGGTTCATAAATTAAAAAAATTCTCTAGAAAATTACGCCATAATCCCACTAATGCACGTTTGGAAAAATTTGTCAAGAAACTCTCCAAGGAAGTAAATGCTAGAATTAAATTTGTCAAAAATTCATTTTACAAGAAGAAATTTGAGTATGTTAAAAATAGTTCTAAACTCACATGGAAGGCTATTGATGAAGTTCTGGGAACAAATAAAGACAAAAACCGAATCACCAAAATTTACAAATACCAATCTGATGTTCTTATTTCAAATTATCAATCTATAAGTAATGAATTCAATACTTATTTCCTCAACGTTCCATCGGAGATAACAAATAATTTGAACAACACTAACTTTTCGCCTAATTCTCCAGGCTATAGCAGATATGTTTTAGGCTCGACCACTTCACCTAGTATGTCTTGTGTGTTTGATTCGATTAGCGCCAGAGAGATTATAAAAGAGATTAGTAGTTAGAAAAATAAACACTCTTGTGGAATTGACGGAATCGACAACCTAATCTTAAAAAATTGCGTGTGGTATCTAGTAGATGTTTTAGCTTACCTCTTCAATTTCAGCCTAGAAAGTGGTGTATTTCCAGATGTTTTCAAATCAGCCCTTGTAATTCCAATTCATAAGAAAGGTGATGTGCTATTACTAAATAATTATCGACCTATTTCGTTGCTAAGTTCCTTCTCCAAACTATTTGAGAAAATAATAAAACGTAGATTGCTCGGTTATCTGGAGAAAATCAATTTTTTTAGCATTAGTCAATTTGGTTTCTTAGCAGGAAGATCCTCTGAAGAAGCACTACTACATCACCTCAGTTATGTTTACTCGGCTTTCAACAATTCGCAAAAATCCGCTTCGTTATTTTTAGACATTGCAAAAGCGTTTGACACGGTGGATCACGAGGTTCTTGCAAACAAATTATTAAATATAGGTATCAGAGGTAAAGTTTTTGACTGGTTTGCTAGTTATTTCAAAAATCGTAGCCAAATTGTTAAAATAAATGATAAATTTAGTGAACCTGGTTACTTAAATTGCGGCGTTCCGCAGGGATCAGTATTAGGACCTATTCTATTCTTAATCTACATAAATTCTATATTCGACATCGATCTTCTGGGGCACACCACTGCATTTGCGGACGATTTAGCATTAAGTTACACTTCAGCAAACCCTTCGGAATTACAGAACCTAGTTTGCACAGACTTAGTGAATCTTGGTAATTGGTTTTACTACCATCGCCTGGCTCTTAGTAATAAATCCAGAGTAATGGTTTTTGGTCAGGCCGCATCTCCCAATTCTAAGGTTTTGTATCATGTTCCATTTTGCTCTGGACACTCATGTTCATCGCAGTGCTTTGAAATTTCCCTCGTAAATGAGTTTAAGTACTTAGGAGTTACCATCGATTCGCAGTTGAAATGGAATTCTCATCTCACCATTGTCAGAAAAAATGTTATTACTGCGGCTTATAAATTCTACCATCTGAAGCAATTATGCCCACCGTCAACACTGCGAGTTCTATATCATGCACTAGTTGAATCTATTATTATGTATGGTATATCAAGCTGGGGTGGGATTTATTTTTCCAATATAGAGGACCTATACATTTCACAAAAACGGATTATTAAATTGATTTATTGTCGGCCTTTAACAACTCCAACAATTCCCTTATTTCGAGATTTGAAATTATTACCTTTAAGATATCTTTATGTTTATAAGGTATTAAAGATGTTTTTTGTTCGGAGTTCCAGTTTCCATAGTCGTATTCATCACACGTATACTTTAAGGAATCCGAACAACTTTGCCGGTTTACGTTGTAATAATGAAAGGTTCAGAAGGTCTTACTTTTATATGGGATTGTATTGGTTTCACAAATTACCAATAGAGTTGAAATCTATTCCGATTGACCGCAAACACTATTTTGATAAAATGATTCGACATTGGCTGATTAATATAGACAACATTGAAACCTACTTCTAATTTTTCTTTTTTGTATTGTATTCACTAAATATGAGCTGGAATTTTAATTTTATTGTATGTATTATTTATTTATTCTTTTATGATAGTTTTTAATTTATTATTTTTATTTGTACACTTTTGGCAACCTAAATTTCATGATTTTTTTCTTTCTTGCTCCCCCACAGGTTCTAAAAACCTATTAGGAGCTCTAACTTTATTAGAAATAGTTTATGATTTGTATTAATGTATGTAACCTGTGTTTTTTTCTAAATAAAGAGAATAATAATAATAATAATAATAATAATAATATTTTATAACCAAATTTCAAGTGACTAAAGCTAGAAACAGAACAAGAGCGACGACGGCGAGCGTCGACGAATAAATAAAAAATATCGCCACGATATCGCTGTAGCTAACAGAACAAAAGCGTCAGCGTATGGCGATAGAAAAACAACCAAACGGCATAACCTTCTGTGTTTTTGACACATGACGTTGTGGCATTAGGTTACTAAATTGAAAAAATGGTTAATAATATGACGGTTAATTGATGCCAACTTATACATATATAAAAAACAGTTGGCAACATTGTTTCGTCGGCAACAAAAATAGAAATAGACTCTAAATTTTTTTCAACGAAAAAATCGTCGTCGCCTGCGTTGATGGTTGTGTTTGTTTTGCATGATTTCGGTGTTTTCTAATATGACAGGCGATTTCGCTCGCCGCCTTCGCTCTTGTTCTGTTTTGAGCTTAATAGTGAAATGTTGTTGTTGTCGCGCATATAGCTTTTGTTGTGAAAACTATAAGTTCCGAATTATCAAAAATCTCAATCCACGGTACATAGACTCTCAGCATGTTCTCAATTTGTAATTAAAGCACTTGAACGAATATTTTAAAATTAAAATTCAACCGTGTAATAGCAAAATGTTGTTGTTGTCAAACATAGTTGTTGTTGTCAAAACTATAATTTCCGAATTATTAAAAATACTCAATTGACGGTAGATGAAATCCCGGCATGTTCTCAATTTTTTTTTTGTGTATATCTATGCCATCTGTTTAGCGGCCGAAGCACTCGCTTCACTTTTGCGGTTCATTTTTATTGTCTTACTTTACGCAGTTATGCCAAATCAAAGACGAACGGCTATAGGACCGATTTTTTTAAATTACCATCTGCACATTGCATTCAGGAGGTGATTCCGGGCTGGCCCTAGTTAATTTATGCATAACACTGTTAAGTGGAAAACTGTTGATTATATATTTTTGCTCAGATACATTCAATAAAAATTTTGATACCAAACCGGGCTTAAAATATCAATATTTTTCGTCCTACATATTGTACATAAGCCATTAGGTAACACATTTTCACGTCATATACTAACAATAATTACCTTTTTCGGAACAGCAACCATAAATTTTTCCAGAGATGAGCCAATAACGTTATTGAAAATACAAATTGTTTGTAACAATTTCTTATTCCTTTTTACATTTCTATTGTTTTTTTTAACTGCAAAATCTTTTATTTCAAATGTTTCAATTCAAAGATTTTTCCTTCCTCATTTCGTATTGAATTTAATCGTTATGTTCGGATTGTGGTTGTCAGCGAAGTGGAAGTGAAATGTACGAACCTAGGTACAAAATTACTCCAAAAGAATTTTGAATTATTTTCCTTTTCACATAAAAAAAATGTAATTAGAACTCCAAAAATACCGGGTGCCATAATAATAAACAGGTAGTCCGTACACCTCTAGCTCTAGGTACACAATATATAGGAAAATAGATTTTTAATTATTCGACATCAATTTTCTATTTATTGTCGTTTCGGCTTGCGTCCTGTGTGTGTTGTATACAAAATACTCAAGGTTCGTTTAAGGCCCATTGTTAGTAATGTATATGTGTACATGAATACAGACATTTTTTATATTTCATTTCTACTTTGCTCCGCATTGATTAGATAGTGTACGATACGTGAATCGAATTTGGTATTCATCTTGCCGGTTGTTCTCTTCGGTACCGGATTTTTTTTTGTGCTTAGATTCAAATTGCAATCAATAAAAAGATATAAAAAAAAATATTTTTTTTATTATAATTTTCTATGAATTTGAAAAGAAAAAGATTTTCGAGATTGTGTAGTACACCAAGTGTATGTAGTACACTACTCGTGTTTATGTAAAAGAAGAAGGATAAAATGGTTTAATGACATAATCGATAAAAACATTTTTGCCTTGGAAAATGAGATATAATTTTTCCTTGTTCTCGATTGTAATTATTTTTGCTTCGAACATAACGTAATTTTAATTTACAGCATTCTCTCTGGTTTTTTATTTTACGTAATGAAATATAATTATGGTTAATTGTTTTTCCTTTTTCAATATTATCAAATTGATAAGGAATTTCGTGTTCGTTAAAAATGAAATCGTAAATTAGGTTTATTGTTAAAATGTTCTGGTTATGCTGTTCAATAAAAATTAATGCTTATTGTTCAACTGTATAAAATACTGTGTATATAGTCGTAGGTGCCTGTCCCTGAGTTATGTGGAATTTGTGAATTTAATTAACAATTGCTAAGGGCGGAAATAGTACAAATCGAGTTTCCAATAGCAGCCGAAACCACCAAAAATGATTATTAAGTGGACGATGCCCTGTCGGGATCTGATCAATTTTCGAATGCGATTGAATTATAACAATAATTAACCGAAATGCCGAAGCGAGCGGCGTTCATTTACACAAATGGTATTTTAACATAACACAACCATGCTGTTAGAGAGAATTCTACCAAATAATCGAAATTAAGATATTGGGGTCAATCTGGCAACCTCTGTCCAGTAGTGCAGTGTTTTCTGTCGATAATTTGCTGCTGGCTGAACGAGAAGTGATTAGGTCAACAAGTTTGTCCGTCATCACCAAACTCTATAATATACATTAGGTTTGATTGCTTTAATAATTTTAATTGCCAAAGACATACTGTGACAAGTAAATATCTAATGAGATCAGCTGTTTAATCAATGTATTATTGTCCCCAGCTACATGGGTTCTGTGATGGCTCTCAAACATACTAAGGTGCATGTTTGTACATAAATTGTATCGATCAAAACAGAAAACGATCCACGATATTACCAAAGAATATATACAACAAGAAAGAGATTTTGTTCGACAGGAATATACCAACAAAAAATCGTTCATGATTTTCTGAGTTTTTGTTTGTAATTTTCGAAGAACGAGATGGTCTTATAATCATACATTTCTCGTTCTAACATTCGTTTGATAAACACAACTTCGGCGACTTCAAAATCAAATGAATCAAATAATCAATGAAAAAATCGAAAATATTTGAAAAGGGGAAAAATATTGCGAAGCAAAGCGTTTTTAATTATCTCGTACGTAATTTAGTAATGCTTTATTCTTCAAAGGATGCGTTTCGTTCGAATTTATTGGAAATGCAAAATATTACGTATTATTTTTCAGCTTGGGTTTGTTTATGTACGTAGCTATACATTTTTAATCAAAATAGCTCATGAAACTAACCAATTTTTTTATTTTTTTGGAATATATATATGCATACCGGAATAATTTATTTGAAAATGTTTGTAGATTTCTATGTATGTATTTAGGAAAAAATTTGATTTTAGAAAAAAATAAATAATGTGATACACATAGCTACTCACGTAGTGGTGGAAGTTTATGAATGGAAATATTATAAAATGGAAAACAAAATATCAACTGAAATAAAAATGTGCGAAATGGATAAGTATGGTTCTACAAAAATGAAATATACATGTAAAGGATTATTTTTAATTTCGATCGTTTCATTGTTCATTTTGGACTATTTTTCTTCTGCATTCAAAATTTTTTTATGTAAAGAAAATTTACAATTCCGTGAAAGTGGAATAGCTATCTACGGGGGTCCACGTTTTATGCCTAGCCCAAGCCAATAAACGCAATAAACTGAATCTTTTTCATTTATGTATAAGCTAAATATTTCGAATCTAACTATTTAATGGAGTTTATGACATGCTGTATAGAAGGATTAGTTTAGAGTATTTAATAATTTTGTGCGTTTTAATTAAAATCTTGAAATTGCTATTTGATATTTCATTTTTGTATAAATTATAAATATATAAATTTGAAATTACTTAAACGTAATAATTTTTATTATGTGGCTTTGTGTAGATTAATTGGTTATGACTTCTTCTATGTACCTACATTTATTGAATTATTCGATAGAAAGATATCTCGACATTTACAAATTAGGAATACAATTTTTGATAACATTGTATAAAGTACAAGTTATGGAAAAACTACTTT
Organism: Nephrotoma appendiculata; assembly: GCA_947310385.1. Taxonomy (NCBI): domain Eukaryota; kingdom Metazoa; phylum Arthropoda; class Insecta; order Diptera; family Tipulidae; genus Nephrotoma; species Nephrotoma appendiculata. The sequence goes on along the minus strand of OX371224.1, from coordinate 323,465,868 downwards.
AATATTCTATGTGAAAACGGTGGCATTAAATATTCATTTTCGTAGACTTCCTCAAATGAACGAATAAGGCATCTTGTTTTAGAGCTATCTAATTTTTGACCTATCCAAGAATTATCTCGGACAAATTATGTCAACATAATTATTATTGATCTTAGAAAGGCTTTTACAAAACAGCCCTAACCTATTTAAACCTTACTAAATTTAATCAGAGTTTCTAAAAAATCTCAATAATCTCATCAGATTTATATTTTATGATTTTTAATTTTATTACCTCGAACCTAATTCTTAGATAACTAGCTAGATAACACTGCCAGATCAGGTGATAATATGATTTTATGATATGATAAACGTGTACACCTTAACCTTGATGTCAGTCCTGGAGTAAACGTAGTTCAATCAAAGAAAATATACAACAAAAAAATGACTTTGTTGGATAACAAAATACAAACAAAAAATCCCTTCTGATTTCCTGAGTTTTTGGCTGTAGTTTTCGAAGAAAGGGATGGTCCTATAATCATCCATTTCTCATTCTAACCTTCATTTTATAAACAAAACTTCGGCGGTTTAGAAATCAAACGATTGATTCGTAAGTAAACAAATTGAAAAAAATAACCATGTATGCATACTTTATTCTGTCATCCGCTTTCTTGATTTTAAAAATTATAAGCAAACTAAAAATTAATGACACCATAGTCAAAATTGGTAATTTAACTATAATTAGTTTAAGTTAATAATTATTTTTGACATATCCAAGAATTCCGACATTTTATTGATCTTAAAAGGCGTTTACAAAAAATTAACTACACAACACGAGTTTTTAGAACACAATATTTTATTATCATTAATCTAATGCTTAAACAACTAGAGAACGCTGTCATAAGATGTACAGCTTATCCATGATGAAGGTTTTGGTAGTTATGTAAAGCGCAATCCAATATGAAGACCACATTTAAGAAACGAATTGTACTTAAGAATTATGCGAGCACAGGCCCTGATTGAGCCCTCACATCAAAAGTAGTAAAAGGATAGGATTAGTTAACGAAAGGAATGACTAGAACTCTATACAACTACCTAAAGTAAGGTAGCTATTACTCATTTCTAATCAACAAAAACACTTGGATAATTATAACACATACTGCGTGCCTCGCCTCTTAAATAACAGAAATAAACACATTTGAATCTAATTACAAAGAACATCGGAAAAACTTATCTTCCACCAAAGGCATTGAGAATGAGTTCTTTTTTATTGATAAAACTGCAAATATAGACCTCTTGATCAAAAATCTTGTATTTATTTAAAATTTTCTTTAAAATTCTGGTTATAATACTTTTAGTATGGTTTTAGGACTTTGTCAGTAATTCCTGCCATTGCTTCCTGGTCAGTTAGCCGTCGGTACATTATATTCGGCAAGTTGTCCCCGCCTCCCCGTCTTTACTAATCGGCCATTTACCGCTCCAGTCATTACCCCGGCCTTTGTTCCTTAGTCATTATCTGTGCGCAATAACCTCCCGTGTATTACTCATCTATCGTAAGGCCCTGATCAGTACCCTCTGAACATTATACGCCGGTCATTACTCCTTACAAGAAATAGATATTTTTAATCTATTTTCAATATATCGAGATTGCACGGTTTAATTGTGATTTTTGAGTTAAATATAGTACTCTGTTAACTAATCTACATGTCATTTCTTAACCGATAATGTTTAGTTATGTTGGGAATGTAGCATGGAACGTGGCTCTTGTTGAACTGATCATATTTAGTATGTTGAATGGATTAGAACTCTAACTTGGTTAGAAATAGGTGATTACTTCTCCAGATATAATAAAGTTTGTTATGCCAGATGGAAATTATCTCTTGGAGTCTCGAAAATAAATGAAATGGGTAAAATCTGATTTTTTTTACATAGTTTATGATAATTCTCTAACATTGGCTAACTGTAACAGAACTAAACAATTTTGTGAGCGATCATTATGACGTTTTGGTAAGATTACGAAAATTGATTCTCAAATAGAACATCCAACTCTCGTGAATCTCATATTGGAAACACATAAGTTAGAGTGAGTATAGATTTCGCCAAGATTTCGCTCGATCAGCAAGGGAAGCAGCTAGAGAACTGAAAATCAATTTGTTCCAAAATTATTCATAGAAAGCCATTCTAAAGTTTGTGAAATTTTTGAACCCCTTAAAAATGTGAAACCAACAACTCATGAAACCAACAATTTTTTTTTTGTTTTGGTATACATTTTCTATACATCCCGAAATATTTAATTTGAAAATGTTTGTTGATTTCTCTGAATGTATGGAGTTTAGGAAAAATTTTGATTTTAGAAAAAATATAAATGTGACTAACATATTCACGTAGTGAAGGAACTTTATGAATGAAAAATATTAAGAAATATAAAACAAAATAATCTTCCGTTGTACTATTGTTATTTGCTTGTGAAGTAAATTTCGAATAAAAATACACGAAATGGCTAAGTGTTTGTTAAACCAAAATGAAATTTAGACGTTTGTTTTTATTTACGATCGTTTCATTGTTCATTTGGAATATTTTTCTTCTGGATTCAAAAATTTTTAATGTAAAGAAAATGTACAATTGCGTGAAAGCGGAAAATCTACGAGTTCACGTTTATGCCTAGCCCAAGCCCAATAAACGCAAATATATGAACCATTTTCATTTTTGTATAAGCTAAATATTTAGAATCGTTCGTTTAGAAAGTTTTCAACGGAGTTGATGATATATGCTGTATAGAAGGAATAAATACGAGTTTTTTTTAATTATACGCGTTTTAATAAAAAATTTAAAATTGGTAATTGTTATTTGATTTATGCATAAATTATAAATATAGATAGTATTATAAATAATAATCAATTCTCATATTAATCTTAAAAATAATAATTTTTATTATGTGACCGTATAGATATATTGGTTTTGACTTGTTCTATGCACCTATATTGAATTATTCGATAGAAAGATATTTCGACATGTAAAAATCCTATATGTCACGATGTTGCTAAATTAGTAAAACAAGTTTTGATAATATTAACATTGTTACAAGTCACGGATAAACTACATTAATATTCGAAGTGAAAACGGTGGTATTAATAATCATTTTCATTAATTGATTTTGGACAAATTTTGCCAACCAACATCAATCTTATTGATCTTAGAGAGGCTTTTATAAGGCTGCTAAACCTTTTCAAATCTTATTTTAATCCGAGTTTTTAAGAAATCTCAATAATGATAGATTTATATTTTATGATTTTTAAGGATTTAACGTTACCAGTGGCTTTATTTGGTTTTCCCCGGGAATAGAGAATTGGGATTTTTTTTTTATCAGGAAAAAATAATTCCATTTTATAAATTTATATTTAAAAATAAATTAACTTGTAATAAGATCGGAATACGCGTTTAAGTTTATAAAAACTTACATAAAAAAATTATTCCCAGTCTACCAGAATATACATTTGAGAACGGGAAATAAATATTTTGAAATTAGTACAATTTGTAGCAAAATATTATCACAATTCTCACACTTTATATAATTAGATTACAAGTTTTTACTATCATGAATCTAATGCTTAGATAAGTAGACAATACTGCTAGATCATCTGGTAATATGATATTATTATATGATAAACGCGTACATGATATATAAGGCATGATGGCAGTCCCGGTAGGTATGTATAGCACAATCCTGGAGTAAACGTTATTAAACATCAAAAACGTACTTCAGAAAAATGGGGGCTCTGGTGCAGAAAAGGATTAGTTAATGGCATATGCTACACAACAGTCATTATCTAACAATGTACTTGGCTAATAAATTATTTAGTTGTGATTAGATATGCGAGATATCTAAATTTCATCAAATATTTATATTTTTTCGTCGTAGGCGATTGTATACAAAATAATTAAATAATTTATCCATCGGTCTAAAGCTGCTGGGTTTCTTCCAGCAAACCCTGCAACATCTACCCTGAGGAGTATATGTTTAAAAGGTTTCGATAGCATGTTTATATACATAGGATTGATGATTATATGGTCCAGTTCAAAATTTAATTACAGTATTGTCATACCAACCTTACGCATTTCCAATCATTAAATAATCATAAATAAACACACTTGAATTCAATTAGAAAGTACATCTAAAATTTCAAATAGAGAAGAGTCATTTCTCTGACAAAACTATTGTTTGTAATACCTACAATTTTCTTTAGAATTCTGATTATTATACTTTTTTAAATTTATAAAATTATATTTATAAAGCTGCACACTTACAACGTATATGTTGGAAACCAAACTGCCGATTGGTAAAAATTACCCTTGCATATCGCTTTTTCACTTCTTAAGCACGCTCAAGAGAAATGTTGAAATAAATAATAGTGAACCATTGAAGTTTATTTACCTGTACGGGAAATATACGGCCCATACATACTATATTATAACATTATATTGTACATTAGTCACTAAAGGTCAATTCTAAGTTATTCGAACATCCTTATTAAATTTAAATACATAGTACATTTTTACATAATTTATTTATTTTTTAACTGTTTAAAATTTTTAATCTCTTTGAAGCGTTTGTTGATGATAATTTATTGTTTGTTTTTGTAAATTCACCTTTCAATAGATACCATTTAGAATTTTTCCTAATTAATACAAGATTAAAATTTTTTATTAAAGTTCTAATGTGTTCATTACACGGTCCATCTTCTTTTAACGGTAGAAAACCAGGAAATTTTCGCTCGATAATATTTAAGCACTTTTCAGTAGCCTTTTCACAAATATTAGGTAAATGACACTCATTTTTGAAAGAATGCTCAAAAATCGTTAAACAAGTGTGTGCCACTTCTGCATATTCCTTTGTCGGTACTTTTAACGGTCCATATCTTGATGATTTTTTAAAAAAAATTTCGCTTATAAATGTATCACTTGCTGAAGGAATATCATTAGATTCTTTTATCAGCTTAATTTTGCATGCATTGCAGTTTATTTTCTAGAACGCACAATACCCAGCATAACATGTGGCCGCATTTTTCTGTAGAAGGTCAGTCTCACAGGTAGAGTCTCGACAGGCTAAAAACTCATCGTAAAGTGAACCGTCTTCAGGCTCGCATTCAGAAATTAAGCTTTCTTTGTAAAGCACCTGGAAATTTTCCCAGTGAAGGTCAACCATCTTTCCGTCATCTTCTTTTCAGTTGGCATACTCACTTTTAAATAATAGTTTGGTAACGATCATATTAGCGTAGTGTATGCCAATTTCGTTGCTGGATGGGGTGTAATTAAAACCACTTTTACCGCATAACCGAGAAAAAAAGTTTTCAAGGCAGTCTTGGTTCGTTTTCCCAGTTAAAATGAAATCAACTCCATGATTTATTGTTAAGTAATCAATTAACATTAGTTGTGATTTAATGGTTAGTTGAAGACCTTTAATAAATTTAAAATAATTTTCTTTTTTGGAAAGGATTTTCAATTTTTTCAAAAAATCTAAGCTTTCTTACATTTAATTGTATAGCTCTAAAATAAGATGCCTTATTCGCTCATTTGAGGAAGTCTACGAATTTCATGAAAATGAATATTTAATGCCACCGTTTTCACATAGAATATTAAAGTAGTTTTTCCGTAACTTGTACTTTATACAATGTTATCAAAAATTGTTTTCCTAATTTATAAACATCGTTATCTATAGGATTTGTATATGTCGAGATATCGAATAATTCAATAAATGTAGGTACATAGAAGAAGTCATAACCAATTAATCTACACAAAGCCACATAATAAAAATTATTACGTTTAAGTAATTTCAAATTTATATATTTATAATTTATACAAAAATGAAATATCAAATAGCAATTTCAAGATTTTAATTAAAACGCACAAAATTATTAAATACTCTAAACTAATCCTTCTATACAGCATGTCATCAAATCCATTAAATAGTTAGATTCGAAATATTTAGCTTATACATAAATGAAAAAGATTCAGTTTATTGCGTTTATTGGCTTGGGCTAGGCATAAAACGTGGACCCGTAGATAGCTATTCCACTTTCACGGAATTGTAAATTTTCTTTACATAAAAAAATTTTGAATGCAGACGAAAAATAGTCCAAAATGAACAATGAAACGATCGAAATTAAAAATAATCCTTTACATGTATATTTCATTTTTGTAGAACCATACTTATCCATTTCGCACATTTTTATTTCAGTTGATATTTTGTTTTCCATTTTATAATATTTCCATTCATAAACTTCCACCACTACGTGAGTAGCTATGTGTATCACATTATTTATTTTTTTCTAAAATCAAATTTTTTCCTAAATACATACATAGAAATCTACAAACATTTTCAAATAAATTATTCCGGTATGCATATATATATTCCAAAAAAATAAAAAAATTGGTTAGTTTCATGAGCTATTTTGATTAAAAATGTATAGCTACGTACATAAACAAACCCAAGCTGAAAAATAATACGTAATATTTTGCATTTCCAATAAATTCGAACGAAACGCATCCTTTGAAGAATAAAGCATTACTAAATTACGTACGAGATAATTAAAAACGCTTTGCTTCGCAATATTTTTCCCCTTTTCAAATATTTTCGATTTTTTCATTGATTATTTGATTCATTTGATTTTGAAGTCGCCGAAGTTGTGTTTATCAAACGAATGTTAGAACGAGAAATGTATGATTATAAGACCATCTCGTTCTTCGAAAATTACAAACAAAAACTCAGAAAATCATGAACGATTTTTTGTTGGTATATTCCTGTCGAACAAAATCTCTTTCTTGTTGTATATATTCTTTGATATTACTCTGTTCTAAATCTCGATTGGCACCTCTTAAAACAATTACAGTTCCGATGCTTGAACTATATGTAGTGCTTTTTTATTGTATAAAATTACTGCAAGAAAGATCAAAAGATAATGAAATTACATTTCGACAGAGTCGTTTTCTAGACGATCTCCACAATTGTGTTAGGTTGGATTTATTCCCAGTTATCCAAAATGAAACCTTTGTTTCTCACCCGGCAATTCAGGATCTCGCGCACATTTCTGATTGGCTGTTTGTTCTAAATAATGAAAATTCAACATACATCATTGAGGGGATTCAAAATTTAACCTTACGGCCAAGACAGCATTTTTTCCAACGTTACGAGAGTAGATGGCCACATTCCAAAATTGACATTCATGAGAACATGTTGCATTCTACTATAAAACACTGATCGATATTTAATGATGGTTCGATAAATATTTTATACAGTGCTGTGCAGAGGGGCAAATTAGGACATACGTCTATAATGAGAGCTAGTTTAAGCTTGAAGTTACAAGCTCAAATAGAGTATCATTTTAAATCAAATAAAATAAATGTTTCTAGATATAAGCATAAAACTAGTCTTCATTGCTCTAACTAAATAATTTTTAGAGATGTGCAATTTAAGATAGAATTCCACTTTGCAACCAAATTATTCAAATTTCAACTAAACTATAAAGCCGAATTCAACATGCCTGTAATGTCTGTATAACTAACGCTTGAATTATTATTTCATATTTAAGAGTCGACAAATAAATGTTGGCGCCATTTGGTTATAAAAGCGGTAGTCGTTTATGGCCATAAAAATTATTTTGCTAGAGAATCTTAGACATAAAAAAAAATCATTAATTTTACAGCCTCAGTTTAATGATTAAACTTTTTTGTTTCGAATCATTACATTATGATGTTATTAATATGAAGAAATAATCGAGAAGACGTCTTATCAATCGTTAAAACGACGCAGTGATTTTTAGTCTATATAATTATTGCTGATTTTCTAAAATCGTCCAAATTATGTTCGGTACTTTTTAACTGTAAATTAAATTTAAAGGAGTTTTTGTGAAGCTTAGTTTTCTAGTTATAGGCAAAATCTTTTATGATCCAATAAGAGTTTTTGTTCACTATATGTTAAATTGGAGCGTGTAATTTAATTCGGAGAAAGATTTGGAGGGCTAATGACAAAGTAGTAATAGTTACAATTGAAATGAAAAGCTCATTTATTTTTATCTATTTTACGCATTAATATTTTACTTTAAAAGTTTAATAATCAGATATTTTTATTTGTTTTATTTTCCAACATAAAAAATACAACTTTTTATATAGGAAAATATTTTTTATAAAAAGTAAAGATTTCTAAATCCAATTGTACAACCAAGCAAGCATCAATGAAACAAATCATATTTTGTAATAAAACTTGAAAAAAGCTTATTTTTAAGTTTAAATTGGAATGCAGAAATTCTTAAGGTTTTGTCATTGTCATAAATAATTGTAGTCCATAGTAGAGAATACTATTTTGGAAGACTTTAAGTTTATAGTTTGGAATCCGGAAATTTAAATGGTTGCTAATTTGCTTCCCACTTACTAAAATGTTTGTTTGAAAATCAGTCGTACCTAATAAGTTCATATCTAAATAAATCAAATTATAAATCGTCCAATAAATATTCGTAGTCAATGAGGTATTTCAATGGTAAAATTTCATTACTGTATACAGGAGTTTCGTTGGTATTAAAGGTGGTAGTTGTTCGATTGCATTAATTGCTGTTTTCAAATTTTTCTAAATCATTTTTAAATGTTGCGTTCGCTCCTCCCCAGATTTGAATCAAATAAGACAGGTGTGACTTAATATAACTAAAATAGATATTTTTTCTCATAAATTGTGGAATGAACTGACAGACTGGTCACATAGCTGCAATAACAGGTATGTACTACTTTAACTTTGATACTATTATATATGATTAATCTACGATATCTAAGAATTAATAATCAACCCAAGGTAGGAAATGCTTTCAACTCGATGTTTAAGACAATTATTAAACTTAATTTCATCTATTACAGCAGCTAGTTAGATAAATAAACTTATTGCAACAAAGCCAATTGTGAATTTTATGAAGGTCATTTTCCATCGCAGTTTTCTGTTGTGGAAACGATTCGGAGCTGTCGATTAAAACAGCATTATCAGCAAATAATTACAATTTCCCCTCCAGACTAATATCAAATAGGTCGTTTATCTGTAATTTTTCACTGGTTTGGCTAGTAATTTGAATCTAGGTAGAAATACATGAATAGATGAAATTGTTTATGATTAAAATAGTTTAAGTTAGTAATTAGTGGAAATAATGTTGGTAATGTAATTTATAAGAAGAACTTCGAACTAGGAATTGACAAACCACAAAAATCACTGGAAATTTGGAAACATCGCAAATTTCCTGTAAGACAATTTGTCTCAAAATATCGCAAGAAAACTTGCGCTTAATATACGATCATCATAGATTTTGATAATTGGACCAAAGAAGTGAATTTAGGAACTAAAGTGGTAATAAAATTGTTGATGTTCCATGATCTTTCAATCATGAATGATTTATGTACATGTCACGATTTTAGTGAAATTCCTCAAGACATTTTCAAAGATATGAGGTCCGTATATATTCTAAAACAAAGAAATAAATTGCCACCAGCGCCAAAATACTGAATTTGTGAAAAATTGCTAGTAAGAAAATTACCTACGTCCAAAAACTTGAAATCGATATTCTGCATGATCATATCATCAATTCGAACCAATGTATCTGTAATCAGCGCCACAATGGTAATTTGAAGTACTATAATATGTTTTAGCTAAATTTGTGAAGTTCTGCAAGACCTTTCCATTACATTTCGCCATGATATTTTATAATAAATCAATACGTAAACATTTAGCGCCAAAATGGTGTATTAGAAATAGTAGAAATGGGATTTTTTTGGAAATTACTTTTGGAAGAAATTCTGTAATATGGCCACCTGGGACGGAACTCAATCAGACGGAAATCGCCATATTCCAGAACTTTTCCATGAATCATTCAAGAATCCCATTTTCAGCCAACATACAAAATTTCATTAAAACTAGTTAAGAAATCGCCGAGTTTCGTTCCAGGTGGCCATATCCCAGATCTTCTTGCAAAAATCATATGATACTCTCATTTCCATCCAACATACCAATAATCGGTTAACAATTGACCGAGTTCCGTCCCAGGGGACCATATTCTAGAACTTCTTTCAATAATAATTTAAGAATCCCATTTTCATTCAACATACCCAATCCCACCATAATCGGTTAAGAATTGGGAACACTGAATTTGTTTTGCACAAAGTTACAAATAAATTACGAATTTGAAATATTTAAACTTGAAATTGTTTTAAAAATATTTGAATTTAAAAACATTTAATTGCAGTTACTTCGAAAAAATACGAATTTGCTTTGCAAGAAATTTGATTTAGAAAAATTGACAATGAAGTATAAAAAATTGTAGTTGACTTATAAGAAAGTTGTGATTGAACTAAAAAAAATTTAAAATCATTTGAAAAATCGTGAATTTGAAGTGCAAAACGGTATCATTGTGTATGCTTTCAGGTTCACCAACTGTTGAAATAAAAAAATTCATAACGTTGGTTTTGATTTTAATCCAATTAAAGCTAGCCGCATGTTTTCAGCCGAAAAATATCGATAAAGAGAACAAGGGAGGTTTGTTGTACCATCGCTTTGAATCGAAATTCGAAAAAAGTCGAATGGCGGTATGTTATATCATTTTCGAATCGTGATAAATGATATAGCTTCATTATTTAAAACCAAAGTAATAATAAATGTAGCTCACATTTCATTTTAGTGCAAGATAAAAAATGATTAAAGTTGAAAATGATACAACTTTCATTTTTTCGATTCGACTTTTTTCGAATTTCGATTGACAGATAGACACCGATTTCACTATGCCGATTCTATGGCCTTACGTTGAACGTTACGTTGAAAAATTAATCGCTGGCAAAGCTATTCGAGATTTGGTCAAATAGTTACCGATTTGTTTTTGGTAATATGATGGACCATGCATGCCCCTATAGGTAAAATTTGATTGTAAGTTTCGGGTGGTTTTGATGTTTTAATAGGAATGAAATGTTGATTTTCTCAATATTTTGTCAATTAAATCGTTGTTATTCAACATTTTACCAGATAGAAACTTATCTGACTTTGCTAATTCGATGGCCCATTCGATGGCAAACTACTATTCCAGACAGGATAAAATTATTCTCCGGTATCAACTTGGAAATACTCACTTTTGATGTTTTACCCCATCATCGGTAACCACTTGTTTTGATTTATGACGCACCTCCTGTTTGAACAGTGAGCAGTACTTCATATCGTATGAAGATACCAAAAGTTGGGTTGATTCATGGATAGCCTCAAAATATGAAGCGATTTTCCGACGTGGTATTTATATCTGCCAAAGAGATGGGAAAAAGAAGTGGCGAGCGATGGACAATACTTTGAATAAAGCATAATCTATACCGTTCTTTCACAAAAAAATGCGCAATTTTTGATAAAAACAGTGAAAACTTATTTAAATACCCTATTCGTAATTTTCAACAAAGTAGCTGACATCTGTGAACAAAATATTTAATCATAGTTTGTTATGAAGCAAAGCGGATTAAAAGTGTCATAAAGAGTTTGACAATTCTCATCCCCCTTGTAGACGTAGAAACCAACGCTATCTACATTCGATGAAAATCGCAAATACTGTGGTAAGTTGGTTAGTTTATACCAGTTGTTCATAGGTGGCACGAAATAAACTGCTTGTTATATTTTATTAAAATTTAAGCTCTTGATAAATCTGAACTAAGTTTGCAGTTTATATCTGAATTTAGGACAAAAATTGGTATATGAAGATTAGAGACATCTATCAATAACTGGTATGAACTAACCATCGATTTAGACATCGAGCAATAAATATATAAAAGAAATCAATAAGTGCAGATTTTATAAGCCATTTTTTCCGAGGTTAATCTTATTTTATAGTTCTAATATATTTATATACACAAATTTAGTTTTTTTCTATATTTAATCCATATATACATGACTTATAAACATATCGGCATAGTTATTTTATAGCTAATTTTTCTTGTTAGGCTTATACAGATTGCCAATAGAAAAATAGATCTCTTCGGAATCTCTACATGAGATCTCTTATATATATTTTGCTTTATGATTTAGACAGTCCGAAATTTAGACAAAAAATCTGTGGTCATGCACCAGCATTAATTTTTCACTTTCCAAATCTTTTTTAATAAGTGTTTTTAGTATCTTGGATGACTCCGTTTTTGATCGATTGTGAACTAGCGAAGCCTATTTTGCCGAATGTTTCATCATGTCCGAATAATTCGGCATGATGGTACAACTCGTTTGTTTGGATTTTTTTAAATTTTCGTTACCTTTCGTACACGCGACGGGCGTCTACCAATTTATGTATTTTGCTGACCATTTTTTATTTCTGGTTTCATTCGGACGTCCGGCGCTGATAATTGCAGTAGGCAAATAAATCAAAAAATTAATTAACAGTATTAAGTTGGCCGCATTAAAAATTAATTAATAAGAAATTATAATCAAAATTAAAAATTAAAAAATTAGATTTGCTCATCAGCATGCAATTTAAAGAAACTATCAAAATTATACAAAACTGAAATAAACTTAAATAATGAACCAGAGTACATTCCGTCTCTTGTACACCTGTTGCGGAATACCTCAATTTGGTTGAATACCCTGTTGCAGAATACCTATAAAATTCTGGTCCTTAACATGAACACGTAAACAAAGTGCTTCCAAAATATTACCGTGCAATTAAGATGACTACTTTATAACGTATAACACACAAAAATACCGCAAAATACACAAAAACTGACATCAAAAACTTGTTACGTTTTTCATTCTCTTTGTCACTCGACTTACGAATAAACATGAATCAAATGACATGTAAACAGATTTATTTACCCCAGCGTCATCACCCCGCAGCATTGTTGCCGACTATCGCTCAGTCCGTCGTGGATCTTGTTGGGTGATGTCCATCCGAGGGCGAGAGAGCTGCAACTACCTACCATACTTGACAAGCTTAATCGTCGCCCCTTTCCCACCAATATTCACACTCATCTCCCGCACTGATTAAATTACAATGAAAACATTCTTTTGAATAATAATCTTAACTGAAACATATTTTATTGAATTTTCATTCACTTTCAACTATCTACATTAATACATTTGTACGAGCTCAAAAACACAATTAAGTTAAATGATACAATACAATTGGGAACGACCCAAGAAACTACGGAGCTCTATAAATTTCTTTTCTCGTAACCGTTTCGCAACCCGCGTCACGATTACGCACTCCGAAATTGGAGTCAAATTACCCCACGTTTCACCTGTAAATCCGACGTCCTGTAATGGTGCACGAGCAGCTCGACGTACCCACCTAGGATCTGTAAATAAATATCTATACCAACAAAAAAAAATAGAATCACGGATTCTGCGGAACAAAATGGTTACGAATTGCCTTAGTTTTTCTAATTTACAATTGTACTCAAAAATACAACAATTACTAACTCAAACGTTTCAGTTAAAGATCGGATTAACAAAAATTATATTTACTAACTATTTTGTAATAAAAAGGATACTCTCACGTGTCACGATTCAACCCGTTCCTCAGCCACAGCATGCGTTCTCCTTCCTTACGATAGAATCTGCACACGTTCGATCACTTTGTTTAAACTGTCCCTTTTCCTTAGGCAGCCGAATTTTCTCTCGATGGATTTTGTATTTGCGCGTACTGGATGGTTATCACTTTTTCCTTTTCCTTTAGTACAACCGATTACGGGATCGTTATTCGTTATTAGAAATGGAACATCGACCGTATTTCGCGAACCACACTGACACATGAACCACGCAAGTATAAATAGGTGGAATAACTTTGGGTATACTATCGACCTTTCCAATTAGTAATCAGCCGACTCATTTCTTTTTTTTTTTTTGCCACACTCACTTAAAGCCCGAAAAAGAATCACGACAGATTTCTTTGGCTGCTTGGGGCTTGGGTAACACACTCACTACCGAAAAGTATAATATTTCTATTGAGCCTTTTTTTCTGCGCACTTATACCCGAGTTTTCTTGTTTTGTGGTCTTCCTATATTTCTGTATTTCCAATGAATTTCCTATAACGTGTTGGGTTGCTATAATGTTGTAGACGGGGTACGTGCTCTCCACTTCACAGCTCGATCAAAAAGAAATTTTGTTTTTTCATTTCTCATAAAACAGACATCGCCTCGTTTGACGTTTAATGCTAAGTGTTTTTTTTTCTTCTCACTGTACCTTGTCCATCTACCGGTGAACACAAAACATCGAATAATTTAGCGAAGACGCAACTCCGAACTTAACCGCAACACAATTTCCGAAATGTAACTGGTTATATCGTAACAAACTCACAAACCTATAGCTCTCCAAAAAATTTGTTTTTGTCGTTTTGCATTGTGCTTGCAAACCAAATTGCAAAAAGCAAAAAAGGTTTACTAAGTGCTTTCTCATACTTAGTAAAATAAAGTACAGAAATCATGAAAAATTTTGACATCAAGATCCACTATATCGCCGAAGCACTTTAAGCACCTGAACCGTTCAAAAGGCGCTTTATAAAAAACAAATCTCTGTGTGCGTGTGTATGCGTGATACTCTACAGCTAAGACGGGATAGCTAATAGGGATACATCTTCCTATTTAAGCTTTTCTCATAAAACGGGTGATCCCAATGATTTTTGGTTGATATTGCGGTCTACAGAAAGTGGCAACATATCATCCTTAGGAGCTTTTCGATTTAGCAAAATATATTATTTCGAGAAAAACGATTATGAACTAACATAATGGATAATTTGGATAATTTCTTCATAATTTAAGCGGAAATGACGTTTTTAAGATAGCTGTTTTTATTTTCTTTTACGTAGAGGAAAGAGGAAAGTCTTGTTGCATTATTCAATTATTACCGATCAGCGAACGAAGCAATAAATTATAATTATAAAATGAAAATATAGTCATTTGTTATTTTGAACCTGCAATAGGTCTGCAATATTTCCAAATAAAGGACAACGACAAAAATTAAATTCTGCAGGGTAGAGTTAATTGATCAATATAAATCATCCGTTCTAGATTCAATTAATATTAGACGTAAAATACTAAATATCAAATTAAATGGTTTTTGCTTGGGATTAATTTCTAAAATTTGTCTTGCTTTGGTTAGCGACTTCCGCATTCTCGTTCTCCCGCCAATGCATAAGTGGATAACGATTTCCTATGATATAAATAAAAGCTAGTACCGTGATTTTATTAAAAATTAGCAACACTTTAGAACCCAATATTAAGAACAATTTAGTAACATTTGTCCATTGCTAAGTGCACGGATTTCTAAATAAAAATAATCTCTGTATATCCAACCCAAGTATGACTGCCAGGACAAAAAAAAAAGAAAAGAAAAGAAAATAAATTTCATTTTGCTTTTACAGGCTATATCCTCGTCATTTGTTTTCGTGTCCACCATCAACAAAATAAAGATAACAAAAATTGTTTCTTTTCCGTTACATTGTGTACTACTGTACAGTTATATCTATAAAATATATGCGACTGTGAATTTTCTTTTGGGCTATGTATAAGAAAATAATGTTCACTTTAAAAGCGAAAAATAAAAACACAAAACCTTAGCCATTCATTTCATTTTAACTGTGTGTGTGTGTGTTGTCGTTGAAGAAAAAAAGGAAAAATAAAAAACAAGATTTTCTTCATCCTTAGCCTTCATTCTACTCCATATCCGGAACTCAGCATTTCACAAAAAGCACAACATATTTATACCAGGAATAACATAAATGAAATACATAAATAAAATGAAAATCTTTTTTATTCTTTACAAAAAAAAAAAAAAAGTTTCCTTGAAAGAAAAAGAAAAAAATTTACATCATTAGTCTTGAATAAGATAACGCTTCCACCAACACAGCAAAAACAAAAGCAACAACAAAAAAACTATTCAAAGTTACATGCACATAAAAAATAACAATTAAAATAAAATAAAAACGAGAAACATTAAGAGATGAAATAAAAATAAAAAATAATTGTAGAGGTTCATCGTTAGGTGAAAGTTGGTGACATTTAAGATATATACGATATATACTTTCCTCCTTAATCAGGCTAAATTATTTCACCTTTCATTATTTTTTTTTTTTTTTGCTACGTTCTGTTTATTTTCTTTTGGGGGGAAATTTTATTTTCCATTTTCCTAACGAAACTTATTCGAACTATATATATATTTACACACCGTACCATGTATTATCACCGTCATCATAGAATTTTCCTGTCGTTATCTGTTTTTTTTTGTTCGTTTGTTACTTTTATGTTTTCTTAATTTCATTTCGTGTAACATTTTTTTTTCTTTATTCGTCTCTCTGTTATTTGTTATCAAAATTATATGACCAACATTTTTACTTTTGTGTCACAGAAATCTGTTCTTGTTATCTTATTGCTTGCTTTTTTGCTGTTGGTGTACGGAGTAGATTGTATTCTTCTTGTACCGAGATCCCAACCCTTTTTCTGTTATTGTACCATTTTTTATTTTTTTTTGTTTTTGTTTTAGAGCGATACGGTGTCTGGATAATATACGAATATATATATTGAATAATTTAGGAACGGCGATACCGAACGGAATTTTTATGTACACATCCGTATAATTATGTACATACAATAGTATACACAAAGGGGATTTGGGGAACACAGAAATAAATATTTTAACGAGAATTAAATTTAATTTTTATTTTGTTTGTGTTTCTCGATTTTTTTTTTGTATATATTTTATCAACCGAGTGAATATGCTTGGCAAAATTTTACAAATTTTAACATTATTTTGTAACCTTAAAGCATCTCGTACAAAAAATTCGGAAAGACCGGGTCAAGCCGGGCATACTAAACGTCGATTATTCTTTTTTGTTTATTTTGTGTATGTTGCTTTAACGTCCCACTCATTTCGGGCGCAAGTTCAAATATGCTGAACAACAGTTGTCATATGGCAACTTGATATAAGTAACAAAAAAAAATAAAAGTTTGTGATTTTTGTCCAATTTGACCCAATGAATTTATAAAATATGCTATGAAAATACTATTAGGGTGTATTATTTATTTATAATTTGTACATTTTTCGGATAGACAATTTAGCAATTTTCCAATTGTATGTATAATACAGGTTTACTGAACCGAGGGAATACAAGATATGAATTTTAGGTTACAATAAAATTGTTTGTTTTGGGAAATAGGTGCTTGCATAAATGGTATACAAACAAAATTATTCTATGTGAATTTTTTATTATAATGCCGTCTGTTGTGTTTTAATTATACGTCTAAGCATCATTAAGCTGAAACTCCACGCTGTGCGTAAGTAGGGTAGCCAAAAATCTAAATAATGAACTCAGCCCACCACTAACCATACTAAACAGTTTTGCGTTAGTCCATGCTACATTGGACAGCATAAGTGATTCTAAATTCTAATATAAAGTGATAATATCTTTTTCTTTAAGTGCTTATTTTTATTTTTTATTCTTAGAATGGACAAAATAGCTGACGAAGAGAGAACTCTCATAACTAGTCCAATACAAAAAATAAAAATTATCACATCAACAAAATGATAGGCAATAAGTCAAAGTAAGATTGTTGACCAACTGACCATATCGAACTCTCCAAATTTACCCCAACCAAACTATTACAAGATCGTACTTTTTTATTACGGTTGTTACTACGTCTAAGTATATGCACCACGATCAAGTCGTAGTAGAGAGCAAAATCAGTATACCAATTTTGTCCCGAAATGTGTGAAACGAAATGAGTGTAACCGGAATGATATAGTAGTAGCATATGTATTTGTGGTAGTTTCGTGCGTATGATTGTTTTTCTGCATATGCAAGTCACGTGGCATTCTTTTTTTGTTTATTCATATTAACTCTTTCAGTGCAAACATGATTTCGGCACGTATGTGAAGTTATCCCAGGATTCTATCCCAGAAAATAATTTTTTTTAATCAGGCAACACTAACATATCAATAACCAATTTGCTCTTGTGTGAAGTTAGCCCAGCCCAGAAATTTTATCAATTTTAATGAAAAAGCGAAAAATTATCAAGTTTATTAAATTCGATTTGTTTTTAATATAATAAAAAAAATTTAAATATAACGTATAAAAAAACTGTAAAATTTTAAGTTGCATTAAATAATGGTAATATTTAGGCAATGTAAGAAAAAATTTGTTCCGTGGCAAGTTCCCGAAAATCAACTCTGGGCTGGGAATTTCATTGATTTTGATATAATTTTTCGTCCCGCTCGATAAATTAAAAATTATTTCGCCAAAACTAAAAATGTCTCGGATCAGGGCAACATGATTTTAAAATCTGTAAAAATCAATGATTTTTATATAATTTTTCTAGTTTAGCTGAAATTTAGCTACTGGTGTATACATTTCAAAATCATGTTGCCCTGATCCGAGACATTTTTAGTTTTGACGAAATAATTTTTAATTTATCGAGCGGGACGAAAAATTATATAAAAATCAATGAAATTCCCAGCCCAGAGTTGATTTTCGGGAACTTGCCACGGAATGATTTTTTTCTGATTAAGCTGAAATTTAGCTACTGGTGTATGGATTTTAAAATCATGTTGCCCTGATCCGAGACATTTTTAGTTTTGGCGAAATAATTTTTAATTTATCGAGCGGGACGAAAAATTATAGAAAAATCAATGAAATTCTCAGCCCAGAGTTGATTTTCGGAAACTTGCCACAAAACGATTTTTTCTAATTTAGCTGAAATTTAGCTACTGGTGTATAGATTTTAAAATCATGTTGCCCTGATCCGAGACATTTTTAGTTGTGGCGAAATAATTTTTAATTTATCGAGCGGGACGAAAAATTATAGAAAAATCAATGAAATTCTCAGCCCAGAGTTGATTTTCGGGAACTTGCCACGGAATGATTTTTTTCTAATTTTGCTGAAATTTAGCTACTGGAGTATACATTTCAAAATCATGTTGCCCTGATCCGAGACATTTTTAGTTGTGGCGTAATATATTTTAATGTATCGAGCGGGACGAAAAATTATATCAAAATCAATGAAATTCCCAGCCCAGAGTTGATTTTCGGGAACTTGCCACGGAACAAATTGTTTCTTACATTGCCTGAATATTACCATTATTTAATGCAACTTAAAATTTTACAGTTTTTTTATACGTTATATTTAAATTTTTTTTATTATATTAAAAACAAATCGAATTTAATAAACTTGATAATTTTTCGCTTTTTCATTAAAATTGATAAAATTTCTGGGCTGGGCTAACTTCACAAATATAGTATATTTGAATGAAATGAATCAAAACCTGGGCTGGGATAACTTCACACAAGAGCAAATTGGTTATTGATATGTTAGTGTTGCCTGATTAAAAAAATTTATTTTCTGGGATAGAATCCTGGGATAACTTCACATACGTGATTTCGGCTAGTGTATTGAGGAACAGGATTGCGCTTTTTGGCACTCAAAGAATTAACCATTGTAAACGCCATATTTTTGCGTTGTTTATGTATTTTTGATTTTTTATAATTTCTAAAATTTATGAAATTTAAAATAAATTTACCTAGAAAATTTTATTTTTAGATTTAAAATTAATTTATGATAATAGATAATTTAAAATATATTGGCATGTTAAATAATGACACTCCACATCTCGAGAGCAGACGTAATGTGCTGAGAAAAGGAAGTAAGCACCATAAAAATTAAACCGATTCGCCCGGATCGCGTTATTTTGGTGCTGTTCATCATACAAATGACACAAATACGAACAAAAGAAAAATACAAATACAAAGACATAATTGTGTATTATACACTGTGTACGTATTCGATTTTTTTTCCTTCACTCATTTTAAATGAGTAACTCACGAGACAAAATCGATATACAGATATCGAAGATTTGAAGAAGCACAATGCATTTAGAAAGGTCCATTTAAAATTATTAAGATGTGTGATAATATCGTCGGTTTGGTGCCACAACTCAAATTTCACTCATTTCTAAGATATTCGAATGAAACGATACCCAATAATGCATATTTTTATTATTTTGTATCAAAAAGTATGTAGTTATTTCTAGCAAATTAAGTAAAATTCCATATAAAAATCACTCAATGATAAAGCGAGCGGTTTAGTGCGACAGTTACACAACTTAAACTTTTTTAATTTTCAGTAAAGCGATTTGAAAAAATCACTCAAATTGTTTGTAAATACGGCGTTTTTCAAAATTAAATAAAAATACATTCTGATTAGTAAAATAATTTTTTTTTCTATTGCTAAATCTTTTTCTTAGGATAGTTTCCAATATCTTTAATTGTTAATTTCTTTCACGAAATGTCATTTTTTACATAGAATTTTACCTTATTTGTTAGAAATGACTACATAAGAGAGTATGTTTTGATACAAAATAATAAAAATATGCATTATTGGGTATCGTTTCATTCGAATATCTTAGAAATGAGTGAAAATTGAGTTGTGTCACTATTGCACCAAATCAACGATATGTAATTCTTCAGTACGTGTGTAAGTTACTAAACTCTTCCTAAATGGCTGGACCGATTTTAATGAAATTTTGTGTGTGTGTGTTTGAGTAGTTTTCTGGATGGTTTAAATTCAAAATTGGACCCGGTAAGTGGCACTGCGATTGGGCTCTAATAATTTTATTTTATTTTAATGAAATTTTTATTTTTCTAAGATTTGTCGCATATTAGAATATATAACCCCAAAATTTCACTCACTCCCCCCCCCCCTTCCGCCCCAAATATTTTATAAAATGATAAGTTATAAATCATAAGTTCAAAAATAATTGACCGTTAAAACCTTCTGACAAGTTCATGAATAATTGAACTTCTGTAGTTTAGCAAAATCTGGTCAAATACTCTAGGAAATAAAATTCAATTCAGTTAGACACATTACGAAAAATTCAAAAATCTACTAGAAATTTCAAGTTTTTCCATCGGGTGTTTGTTCGAATTGTGCTAAACCAGTTTAACTAATCCGCAGTCTGTCCAAGCTATTACGTTCATATTGAGTGTATTATTCATCCAATTAGCTTCGCGTTGTTTTAACATTTCAATTTTTGTTCGCTGTTTTTCGATATTTCATGTATCACATTTCCGTGCATGTTGAGTGTATCCTGTACCTTTTTGTAAAATTTACGGGTGCTTTACTGAAAAAAATATTGGTAAACATCCCGATGCTTTACTTGTTTCCAACCATAGTTATAGCCGTTTTTAGGAGAACAATAAATTGTAAAATGTCCCATATTTTTGCAAGCAATCCAACAGGCAAAATATACTTTTTCTGGGAAGGTAAGCTATAACTAACAACGCAATATTTTTCACTGTATGGTATTTACGCTACAAAGATGCGAAATTTAGCAATTGGTATTATCCTTATCTTCCAAATTATGTAGGTAAATTACCAATATTTGTAGCATAATTTCAAAACATTCAGTCATATGTTTGCAAGAATTATTATTGATAATTCAATTTGTGTTACAGCATGCCTATATTTGGAATTTGGAACAAATGTTTTAACGAGAACTGTGCAATAAAATTCAGCAATACAAATTTTTTCGTTGAATTTTCTAGAATGTGTGGGCCATTAGACAATCAAGAAAGAACTTTGTATGAAGGGTGCTGTCTATTAGTATAGCATTTGGGACAGCTAGAGTTGTAAATTAGTAAAAATATTCAGTTGAAATTCCAATAGTTTTTGAGTGATTTCCTTTACATTTTTGATGTATACGGGTATTCATATAGGGATTGAATGGATATTTTCCTCGATTATTTGGGATTTTATCTATATGTTAAGAGATATGCTTACAAGGGGCTGATTGTTTATTATTTTTCATTTTCGTTAATATGAAATCCAAAATTAACAAATTGAGCATATTTTATGATAGAATTTTTAAATATTTTTTTTTCTTTCTATATAAAATAAAACATTATTTAACAATTAGATTATTTTGTCAAACGCCATGATGCGATAATGGTCTCATCGTTTTCGTATATAAAAGATTTAGAACATTTATTATTTTGAATTAATATACGCAATTATATTAATGCAAAAAAGGTAAATTTGCAATCCCCGTTTCATAAGTCACCGCCATCGCTGGATTACCTTGGGAACAATTAACAAACAAATCATTATTATGAATATATTTCTAGGTAAAACATATAGACTCTATCAAAAGGTTGAT
Organism: Nephrotoma appendiculata; assembly: GCA_947310385.1. Lineage (NCBI taxonomy): Eukaryota > Metazoa > Arthropoda > Insecta > Diptera > Tipulidae > Nephrotoma > Nephrotoma appendiculata. The sequence goes on along the minus strand of OX371224.1, from coordinate 323,443,714 downwards.
CCATGAGGTGACGGATCAATGGAGTTCCACGTGGTCTTCTCCGCACCCCTAATATATATGAAAAATACAATTGTTAGTCATTTACACACATAAAACGACTGCAAACTCAATGGCAAATGTCACTTAGTATATAGTTAATCGAAAATTCGAATATCGAAAAAACGTACGCTGAACGTTATATATGACACCAACTACATGACGGACTGATTAATGAAAACAGCTACAAATAAAAATTCTGTTGAGGTTCTTCCATTTTAAACAATTTAAGATATAAATCAACGAGTCCGTTGAACTCGAATTAAAAACAATCAACTTTATTAATCAAAAACCAAACTGGAACTATGTTACGACTCCTTGAGGGGTGGTAACATTAGGTCATATGTAATTGTGTTTTGAATTTTTAATCGATAATTATTGCATTTTGCAGAAGGCATTGCCATCTGTTGTGGTGTAACACTGAATTTTTTTTTTTTATGAAAATTGGTCTCCGTATCCACATCCAGCGTATCATGTGAATGTCTACTGAATTGTAGAAGCGAAACCAATGTGTACAGCTTGTGCTTCTGTGCGACGAGTGAAGATATAAAATAATATCTTTGTGATACGTTTTTCGTTTTGCAAAACAAAAGGCACACGATTCGATGTGGACTTTTATTTAAAAAAAAAAAAAAAAAAAAAAAAAAAAAAAAAAACAAAAATTCAAATTTATAATGAAAATTTTTGTAAGTTAAATTGTTGAAATTTATTTTTTTGACACAACAATAAACTTTATAAACAAAACATAAAGAAATTTTCGTATACACAACACTGTTTTGAGTTTGGGATTCTGGGCCGAGAACTTTATTTGAGATAATTGGGAATTTAAGATTGCGTACGAGATTTGGTGTTATGTATTTTTAATTACATAATTTGGATTGGTGGAACTGAATAAGTTTGTCAAGCAATAATTGTTACAATCGGACGTCAATCATTAAGTGTTATTATCGAATATAACGGAGTGCCGTAACATCAGATATTCATGGTTGCCTAACGGCTAGCAACCACAACGTGGCCATTCACGTAAGAAGGCACCGCAACCCATTTCCTCAAATTAAATTTCATTTAAATTTAAATTTTCTAATTTTCAATTTTAAATTTTCGAGTTTATTGGTTTAATGGTCAATTTTAACTTTTATTTTTATTTTTAATTTCCATTTTTCCTAATTTTGCAAATTTAAATAATAGCAGGGTTTATCACTCCCCGTCATACACCCCCATCCCTCCTCCTTAATTTATACGGTTTCCCCGTGGCACTACGGCAGTCTCAGGCTGTCAGAGTGTAAATTGTGAGAGATTACTTAGAGGTCTCTCCGGGCGAAGAGCTCCGTTGTGGCTGGGCATCAGCTGGAGCACGCAAGCCTCAACTTCCCCACGATCCAAAACCCTGAAATCTAATCGGCAGAGTCACCGTGAGAGAGGCCTCTGCGTATTTAGATAAAATCTGCGGGTGGACTTTGTACCATCCAGTAACAACTAGCTTATCATAAAATACATTTTTCTTATCTATCCTTATCTAGCATAAAATATAAAAAGCATCAAATGCATAAAATATAATTGTTCTAAGAAATTCCTATTGAATTATAATCCATTTCCGTTGAAGAGACAATGCATTTATGCTGAATGAATAATTTGTGTATTCGCGTGTGATGGTCTTAACTCCTCTGTATTGACTTAACTCCTCTGTTCTTTTAATCCACGACCCACTTGGATTAAAAATTTAAATGATTAGGTTGAACTCTTGGTTGGTGAATGGGAAGTTCCCTGACATAGTCGATTTAGGGGAAAAAAAAAAGCATTTTGCTTTGATTCGTGCGTCTCGCTTTGTGGATCAGAAAAATGAGGACCAAGCCACAAATAACGACTATGAAACGAATGTCATCCAGATACAATGATTTGTCTGTAATTTCTTGAGTTCATTTAGGTCGCAGATAGTCGTTTCTCCGAATATTTGGCATTTCTGGACGATTCCAAATACATTATTTTGGAAGAGCAGAAGTTCGTTAAACTCGAGGTAGATACGCTTGGTGTGGCTGGGGGTTGATCGTATGATAATGTGGTTATAGTCCCGTCTGTCAGTTTTAGACATGAAGCGAACGTAAATGATGATAGATTCCTTCACGAATCATCGGTTCAATATTTTCGAGTGTCTATATTTCGTTGATATAGGATAGGGTTTCCATTTTTGTTAGTAAACGATTAATTTTCCTTGTATTTAACAATTTAGTGTTGATGATTTTCTCTTTAGGAAGTTGAGCAGCTCGGACGATATCTTGTATATCACCTTTTAGGATTATGAGTCGATTGAATATTACTTAGTGAAGTTTTTCTTCTGACTCTTCGTATAATTGATCCATAATTTTGTTATACTCCGTTGGAATTTTTTGGATTATCTCGTTTTGACTTATCCAGTTGATCGATCTTTGTTTTCGCGAGTAACTCTTCAATTCCGGAATCAGCTGTGTTATAATGCGTATTTGATAGATTAATTGCAGTTGAAGGATATTGTTTTAATGAATGCGGGTAATCGTAGGTGTAATTCGAACAATGGCTTCCTCATAATCGGTTGAGTTGGTCATGGAATTCCCATAAATTATTCGTTCAGTTCCTTGTTTTAGAGTTATGAGTGGTGTAGTATACTCATAGATGCTCAACGACAGGTGCAACCGAGTCTACGGAGTCGTTATAGCGGTCCGCAGCTATTTTGATATGTGCTTCCATGGATGACAGGAGTTCCTTGATACTGCGAAAGGCTTTCAAATGTTTGTGGTTCAGATCAATTTTTACCTTCTTATATTGCGACGCTGCGTGATCTGCGGATTTAATATTTTTTTAATATGATGCATGAAAAACGAAGTCTATGGGATGTCGGTTTCCACCATTCGAATTTGATGAAATCCTGAAGCTAGATCGATGATGGTAAAAACCCTAGAGTCTCCGAGATTTGCGAATGTATTCAAGATGTCCGGGATCAGGTAGAAATTCTATATGGTCACAGAATTTTTCCTTTTGTAGTCCACTAAAGTTCGATATTTTTTTGTTAGCACCGCATCCGGTTTCTTTTTCACGATCCACGATGAGGGTCGTACAATCCCATCCTCGAGGAGTTCAGCGATTTTCTTGTTCATTCCCGTACTCCGTATCAATGCTTTCGAAGTTATAATCCGGCCCGAACGGTATTTCAAATTTCGAGATGACTGTGTGTAATTTCTTCTTAGTGTCAGTGGAAAGATGACCACCTCGTATTTCTATATTATTGACTTGGAAGAACTGTTTATCTCGTAATGAAATTCATATTGGATATGATGATCAATTCATTGTGTTTTCGATCAATAAGTGCTCCAAGCACCATCAGTGTGTACTCCTATGATACTATCAAATGACTTCAACACTGGTAGGACGAAGAAATCTATGATGTTTGCGATACCAATGCTTTTGAAGAATGGCCCACTAATTTACCAAATGAATAAATTAAGAAATAAAAATTACTAGATGAATTGTATTCAGTTGTAATAATTTAAATAAAAAAATAAAAAAATGACTTTGTGACTGATTTTGGTATCACCTCCTGCTGATCGTATTCGGCATTGATTTTCGGTTGGTTTGGCATTATTGGCTAAGTCGGATTTTATAAAGTTTTTGTTAGCTTCTGTGTCTATTTAGAAACTTGAGTATAGATAGTGCCGGTACTCTAGGTATGGTACGCTAGAGAGGCTTCCATCATTATATTTACCTCTGAGTCATCTTCTATATCTTGTTCAACGTTGGGTCTCTCGTTATTGGGCGTATGCCAATCGGTTATAGAAGTTCTCTTCAGATTGCGTTTCCAAGTGATGTTAGTGATCCGTTTTGCTGCGATTGAAGTAAAATATACGCGATTGGAGTAAACTGATTGTGCTTCTCTATGATCTGATTGGTCAAAGCCATTGCGAAATGTTCCTGAAATTCAGGTTTTCAATTTCTAAACAAGACGCGTACGCCTCAAGTAATGTGATTGGTTTTTGTATCATCAGCATTTTAACTAGGTCACCATTTAATCTACAAATGAAAACGTTGAAGGTTTCTGGTGAATAGTCCTCCATCTTGATTTTGTTGACGATCAAGGACAACTGGTGACTGACAGGAGCATAAAATACATCTACCATCATCATGCCTAAGTTGGTGCTCCAATATTTGTAGATCTCTTTTGTCAGCATAATGCAATGATAGGCATTTTTTAATAGATGCCCATTTTTCATCAAAAATATTGTAAGAAATTAACACGAAGTCAGAGTTGTCCATAATTTTTTGATGAGTATGCTGAAATACAGCGCTTCACGTTTCGTGATAATCCATCTCCGTTGAAGAGGCAATGCTTAAATAATAATTTTCCGAGTGTTGGTCTATTAAATCGTTTGAATTTTTAACAAATTTAGTATTGGGATATATAGACCACATGTACATGCAATCAAAACAGGTGTTAAAAACATCCCAAAGCCTCAATGGTAGTCGTTAACCGTCATTAACCGTCAAACCAGTGGCTGGCAAAGAGTCCACCTTTGCTAAGAATTAGTTGCAATAAGTAATAAATCCAGCAGAAAGCAATATTGCAGTAAATAAGATCAGCAAAATCCGTATACACAGTGCTGATCGAAAGGGCGAAGTTGGAATGCTTAGTATTCTTGGTATTTAACATGTCGAACGTTGGTTTGGTAGCAATGGTAACAGCTAAAAATTTGCCTCGCATCATCATCCGCGACATAGATAGAGGTGTTTCAATCGACGACTTTAAAGCGGCGATTGTCAATTATAACAGTTGATACACAGTTTCAAATAAGCCCCTATTCATGCCACAATGGTCAATTGTTCATTGAACTTACACCGGCCGCACGAAATATCTTAATAAAATATCACAGAATGTATTGGTTGGTCTCATGCATAGGGCAAGGCTTCATTAGCTTCTCAAGCTGATTAAAATATCATGCACTGGGACTTCGCCGAATTTTATAAAAAAAAAGAACAAATTTGTGGACGCTGGACATTTGACCGCACTCATCACGGGGTAAAGTGTGAAGCGCTTATAAAATGGCATTAAACCAAATGATGAGAAAAACAGTTTATGTAGACTAATCATCAACCATCTGTAAATTGAGAATTATTTTAATATGCAATGCAAAGCAGAGCAAACTAATCTTCATTGGATATAAAAAGTAGAGTTATTTTGTGCAAACTCTTCATTTCACTTGTAAGGTGGCCAATATCGAGATCATCCCACTCAATTTCTCTTGTTAAACATATTTGAAGGTCTTGTCATTCTTTTATAATTATGTAACAAAACAAATTCCAAAAAGGTAAATAAAATAATGCTGCCAAATTAGGCATGTAAAAAAATATCATTAAAATGTATATCAACATCTCTTAACCATAACACTTAATATTCCTTAACACTTAATCCCAAACCCAAAAGATAATTTATTTTTCTGAAGAAAATAAACAAACAAGGCACAACACATACATAACTATAGCTTCATAATACCTACCTACCTTTAGTAAACCTACCTACCTAAATTTGCAGTATCAATTTAACAACTTATGTGAGATAAATGTGTACCATATGCCAAGTTTTTCTTTATATTCCTTTCGTTCCTTACGTTTTTATAAAGACATCAATTTTTCTTAACTTACATAAAATGAAAAAAAAAGAAAAACTTAAAAAAGATTAATCTTGTGAAATAATTTGTTTGCCCTTAATATTATTCACATTGCCATAGAATGTATGCTAAAACACTATGCTATGTACTTCTGTAATTTTCTATACTCTAGGCTATATATAACATTCACATACACACACACACACACACACATAAAAAATTAGGAAGAAGTGCTAAAATATGAAAAATGTTGTTAAATATGTTGATGATGCGGCATAATACGAGAGATGGGGGATATAGGGTGGTGCCGAATGCTTATTCGTATAACAGAATATTAAATTTGGTAAATATTTTTGTAAATTATTATATTTTTTACTTCAATACGAATCTGAAACTTCTTATATTTTGCAAAAACAATGGAATTTACTTAGCGCAGGTGTTAAATTACACGAAACAACAAAACTTTAGATCTCAAGATTTCATGAATCTTATAAGAATCTTTTGCTTTTGAAATATTATAGTTTTATTTTTAAATGTCTTAATTTGTTTAGTCACGTTATGTTATTTCTTGAGTAAATGAGGGCTATAACAATTTTTAATTCAAACATACTTTTCATGTATCACCTACGTCCACTGCAATGTTCATTCAATATTAGTCAGATCGATAAGTAAAGAAAAATTCGGTATCGGAAAATTAAAAAATTTTGTCTTTTAAAATTTGTCCGGTATTTAAATTTTCCCAAACAAATTGAATATGAGTTGAATATGAATTGAATATGAATTGAATATGAATTGAATATGAACTGAATATAAATTGAATATGAATTGAATAGGAATTGAATATGAATTGAATATGAATTGAATATGAATTGAATATGAATTGAATATGAATTGAATATGAAATATGAATTGAATATGAATTGAATATGAATTGAATATGAACTGAATATGAATTGAATATGAATTGAATATGAATTGAATATCAATTGAATATGAAATATGAATTGAATATGAATTGAATATGAATTGAATATGAATTGAATATGAATTGAATATGAATTGAATATGAATTGAATATGAATTGAATATGAATTGAATATGATTTTAAATATATGAATTGAATATGATTTTAAAAATATGAATTGAATATGAATTGAGATAAAATATAGACACAATTGAATATGAATTGAATATGAATTGAATATTAATTGAATATTAATTGAATATTAATTGAATATGAATTGAATATGAATTGAATATGAATTGAATATGAATTGAATATGAATTGAATATGAATTGAAAATGAATTGAATATGAATTGAATATCAATTGAATATGAAATATGAATTGAATATGAATTGAATATGAATTGAATATGAATTGAATATGAATTGAATATGAATTGAATATGAAATATGAATTGAATATGAATTGAATATGAATTGAATATGAATTGAATATGAATTGAATATGAATTGAATATGAACTGAATATGAATTGAAAATGAATTGAATATGAATTGAATATCAATTGAATATGAAATATGAATTGAATATGAATTGAATATGAATTGAATATGAATTGAATATGAATTGAATATGAATTGAATATGAATTGAATATGAATTGAATATGAATTGAATATGAATTGAATATGAATTGAATATGAATTGAATATGAATTGAATATGAATTGAATATGAATTGAATATGAATTGAATATGAATTGAATATGAATTGAATATGAATTGAATATGAATTGAATATGAATTGAATATGAATTGAATATGATTTTAAAAATATGAATTGAATAGGATTTTAAAAATATGAATTGAATATGAATTGAATGTGAATATTAATATCCTATTCAATTGATATTCAATCCTTGTTTCATGTGATTCATTACAATTCAATTAGCATTCAAATGGTATTCAATTCATACTCCATTTATGTTCAATTTATATTAAATTTATATGCTATTGACATTTAATTCACATTCAATTCATATTCAATTCATATCCAAGTCAAATTCAATTCATATTCTTCATATATTCAATTTACATTCAATTCATGTTCAATTCATATTCAATTCGAATTCAATTCATTTCCAAATTCATATTCAATTCATATTCAATTCATATTCAATTCATGTTCAATTCACATTCAATTCATATTCAAATTTTATTAAAGTCATATTCTATTCACTCACATTCAATTCATATTTTTTTAATCATATTCAATCCAAATTCAATTCATATTTAATTTATATAAAATTCATATTCAATTCATATTCAATTGATATTCATTTTATATTCAATTCATATTCAAATCATATTCAAGTCATATTCATCATATATTCTATTCATAAGCAATTAATATTCAATTCATTTCCAAATTCAATTACCAGTCAATTCATTTTGAGTTCATTTTTAATTTATATTAAATTCATATTCAATTCGAATTTAATTCACATTCAATTTATATTTTTTTTTTTTTTAACTTTATTTACAATAAAATAATATTACAATAAAATTATAATGTCAATTCCCCAATGGATTTACTGTCCTTTAAAGGGAAATTAACATTATAATAAACATATTTCTCATACATGTGTCAGATACATATATGCATTTCCAAGTTATACAATTTACAAAATGTAATTATTTACCAATTCTCTATAATAGATCTTTAATTGTTTCTTGAATTGATGAATATTCATTACGGTTTTCAAGAAAGCTTTCACACTTTTGTTTTGCATGATTTGAAGAGGTTTTAACCTGCTCCGACTTGCCGTTCCGTAAACAACAATTCCATAAAGAATTCTGGGATGAATAAATGCAAAGTACATCAGTCAGTTTCCTTACCAATCCTACTAAAGGAGCCATATTAAGTTCATAATCAGGTCATATTTTTAAAATCATATTCAATTCAAATTCAATTCATTTTCAAGTCATATTCAATTCGTATTCAATTCATATTCAATTCATATTCAATTCATATTCAATTCATATTCAATTCATATTCAATTCATATTCAATTCATATTCAATTCATATTCAATTCATATTAAATTCATATTCAATTCATATTCAATTCATATTCAATTCATATTAAATTCATATTCTATTCATATTCAATTCATATTCAATTCATATTCAATTCATATTCAATTCATTTTCAATTCATATTCAATTCATATTCAATTCATATTCAATTCATATTCAATTCATATTCAATTCGAATTCAATTCGAACTTAATTTATATTTATTTAATTTTTAATCTGAATTCATTTTATTTTCAATTCAATTATTTCCCCAATAATTTACATGTTGTGCAGGTTGTAAATGATGTAGAAAATTATTAAAGTAACTGTTATCCCTGCATTCGAAATTTTTTGAAATAAATTTGTGCTCTGTTTGAGAAAGCCAACTACAAAAAAAATATATTTTATCATAATATACGAGTAAATAATATGTTGAAACATCACACTTGCATATTTATTTAAGTCGTACTCAAGAAACACAAATTTTTTACTGTCTCTAAAGGGTACAATTACGAATTCCATTTAATGCCACTGAACTTTATTATTGCTCTAAAAAACGGAATCGATTTTTTTTTTATAATCTGAACGAGAAAAGCTGTAAGGTACATATTGTTCTACACTTTTTCATATGTCGTTTGGATTTGGATCGTATAATAATACATTTTTGACTATAGTCTAATGGTCTAGCATTTTTTTTTGTTGAAACTTCCAAAATTAATATGATACAAAACCAAAAATTGTATCTAATATAAATGCATAAATCACAATGGTTTCAGGCACACAACCATCGGATCCATAAATCTTTATTATACGTATACATTTTTTTTTGTACTTTAATTACATCTGATATTTACGTACTATGCTGGTTATGTACAAAATAATAATTTTTTAATGGTTTCGTTTTGATTAAAAGTGATAAAAATATCTGTATATGTTCTTCTAAAAGGCAAAATCAGACACACGAATATGTGCATTATGTTTTGCATAATACTCAAAAGAATATTTTAGTATTCAAATTATTTCAAATTATAAATTTTGAATTAAAAAAACTATCATAAAATATTTTATTTTACTAAAAGCTGTGCATCACGTATTATTTAAATAAATCTTAATTCGACGACATTATGTCCAGCATAAATTTTGGATATACGTAGTTCACAGTCATAACTAATATCTAAAATTTATAAATTATTATCTAAGTTATGACGACCGACGTACATTCGGCATAAAATACACTAAACCCATAAAAGTACTTTTCGGTTATACACAAACATAAATACATATTATGTGTATTTTTATAGTCGTCCTATTTAATAAAATAATTTAAACTGAAAACGAGAAAATACTTGGCAATAACACTAAATTAAACGATTAAATTCAGGTAAAATCACTACCACCTGCCTTGCCTAATATACTCGTTTCAATACGCATAGTCACGTATGCTGTAGTGCTAAAATGCGAGAAAAATCGTTTCAGTTTCTTGAATGTATTATTTTGTATAAAATATTATTTCTTTTGCACGATTATTGTGCAAATACGAGTATACCTAGATTCTTGATTAATAAATATTTCTTGCGGTATATCTGATCAATAGAAAATTATTTTACTGCAGGGTGTTTCAGATGCCGACAATGATATTCTGCTAAAATGACATTATTAATAAATAAAATCGATTTAAATTTTGCACCACTATTTTGTTTAACATCACATTATCAGTTTATTTGGAGATTCGACTAGTCTTCAACCCTCCCAAATTATTCAAGTTTAAAGATGGCAGCACTTCGAAAGTATTTAGTACTAGTTCTACATGAACCATTTTCTTAAAAATAACGAGATGGCGACACATTAACACAGCTAGCTACACTAACAATTCAATCCTTCAAATCATTTAGCACAACAAATTTATAATACATTTCATCTATTCGCCACTAGAAGTATATGGACCTTCAAAATAAATTCAGTTAGAAGATAAAAATGTGTGATTAGTCAGATTATTTTTTAACCAATCAATCAAAAATTTTATATCAAAATGCTAACCAATAATTATTAAATTTCAATTGTAAACCACCCTGACTAAAACAAAAAAAAAGTTATGAAGATCGATCTCATTTTGGTCTAGAATTGGATAGGAATTCTAAAACGACCTAAAACGAACGAAGGCAAATTCTGAATAAAATTTACCGGACCAAATTCCGGTTTTTGACTCCATCTCTCGAACACTGTTATTTTATAGAACTATAGGATATTCTATAACTGATAACAAAAAACTTGTTTGATGGTTACAATGGAATTTCAATACAAATATTAAAAATCAAGAATATCTTAATTTATTTTTGGGTAAAACTTTAAGATTACACAACTCAGTTTCATAACATTTTCTTCTCAAAAATAAATATAAAATTGCATTAAGGTGTTTCGTTATATTATGGAACATCCATATAAGTCTCCATCATAAAAAAATAAAAATATTTTGCAATCGGCCTAGAAAATAAACGAGAATGTCAACCCAACTGCAAAGCATCATGCCACACACAAATAAAACTTTTAGATATGTCTCAATAGAAATAACAAAATATAACCGCGGGATGCCAAAAAAATGGTTCCCAATAATTTGAAACCGTTACACTTGAAGTTTGCTGTTTCCGGCGGAAATTATAACGAGGATTATCTAAACAAAAATAATTGATAAATTTTGTAAAAAGTCTTTCTGTCATTCAAACGCACCGTAATCCTAAAGTTTTTAAAGAAATTAAAAACAAACTAAATCTAAAGACTTCCGCCTAGCCTTGAGCTAACTATACAAGCAAAACGGCTTTGGAGAGGTAGTTATTTAATATTTATGGATAAGATGTCAATTGTTAAATCGAGTCTGGGTTAAATGGCCGATTTCCAAAACGTCGGAACGAAAATATCGAAAGAAAAAATGTCGAACAAAATTTAATCGAAAAAAATTGTAACAACAATTTCGATGTTTTTCGACGAATTTAGCATGGAATTTTATTTTAGTCGCTATATTATTAGGGCTATTAGAGATTGCTACATTTAGGTTAAAAAAATAATATTAATTTACAGAAACATCGAATGTCTTTTTTGTCGAAAAGTTACTATTCGTAAAAAAGTAATCGAAAATATTTTATAGAAAAATAAATTATCGCAAAATAAAACCTAATACAATTTATAGCTATTTATGAATTTGTTAAATCGTATTTGAATCATTCCTGCGCACAGTAATAAAATACTAAGCGGCTTTGGGGAGTTCATTTTTTGTTTTGTATTGAAGATATTGAAAATATCGAAAAATAAAAAAAATACGATTTTCGGACAATTTTGCCCGAAATAGACCAATGCTAGAGCCGCAGGTTCGGAAAGTTCGTCATTTTAGTATGACGATTAGAAATGATTAAAGGATCAGGATAATTAATCATTATCGCATATTACGTCGCTACATTGATTACAAACGGTCAAACGGTTTTAATGTTTAATGGAAATATGCCAATTTTAGATTGGCACAAATTCAGCCACTGTATTAGTCGGATCTATATGGCCATACAACTTTACTATAACACTACGTCAAAAATTGTTCTATGTTGTTCAACATAAATATTTTTCAAGGATCGTTTAGAAGTTTAATTGGTTTCGTCAGTTTATGAAGTAAAATTATATTTCCATAATGAACACAAATATCGTCACTATAGCCGCCTTTGAAAAAATTTAATCGGGTTTAACTGATTTCGAATTTTCTAAACAATCGGATTTTATTTTTAGCGTCTTTAAGGTAACGGTTGAAATTTTTATTGTTTTCGCGGCTCCTGGGGGTCAATTCGCGTTCCATGAAATAATGAAAATGAAAAGTTTTTTTCATTTGCAATCTAGTAGTTTGAATTAGTTGCACGTAATTTTAAATTCCACTGTGTGAAATCATAATTTCTTATGGGCAATTCAAACCTACTCGATTGCAAATGAAATTTTTTTTTTCATTTTCATTATTTCATGGAACGCGAATTGACTCCCTGGGCTCCTATTCTGGAAGTCGGTGAAAATTTCCTCATTCGAATATACAGTCAAACCTCCATTTAACGGACCGAGCAAGCAGGCTTACCCCGGGTAGTGTACACCGAGCAAAGGTTGTACTGGGTAAAATTATCCGGTGCGCATAGAGTAAAAAAATTGTTTTTTACTTTGCACACTCTTCGTACACTGACATTAATTTCAGAGTAAAATTTGAAGAACCGAGTAAGCTCGGTGTAAGCACAGTTCACAAATAAAAACGCAGTGTGCAGAGTAAAATTACTCAGGTTGAATAAAAAAACACAGAGTGTTTTTTGACAGCGCAATGCTTGCTCAGGTTGAATTAAAAAATAGGCCCAAAGACTAAGCTGTCAGTTGTACCGGAATTGGGCCTGTTGAAATAGAAGAAGGCGTTTGATTTTTTTTTAATTGCTGTGAAATATGTAATTACAATATATGATACATAAATAGCGAAAAATATTTGAAATTTATTTATGATCAATTTCTTTTTGGAACGGACACCTCTTTTCAACGGACATAAACGTTGGTCCCTTGGAGGTCCGCTGGAGAGAGGTTCAACTGTAATTTGCTTTAAAATTCTTTATATTTTTCGAGCCTTAGCCGGCTACTTTAATCATCAGTAAAAAAAATTCCGGCGGGGTAAATCGATGTGGATTTATTTCCTTAGGCTGCGTACCAATCCAAGGGTAAAAGTCAATTTTAAGTAAATTTTCCGGTGAATTCAACTATTATTATTAAACTCTATGGTAAACTCAAAAATCTGTACTAAAATCGACTTTTACCGTAGTAAACGATTTACCCTTGGATTGGTACGCAGGGAAATAAATTAGTGAAATAAATAATAGAAAACTTGCAAATAAATTTGAAAAAATTATTAAAGTAGCTGGCGAAAAATTAGATAATGGATCGATGTTGTTCAATATGTGCATTAAAAAAAGCTATTGATAGCTCCTCCAGAAAGGTATTAGGCTAGCCTATCTCATGAACAATATAAAAATTATCAGATTGCAATTTTAAGCACCATCTCTGTAGCATATACATCATATCTAAAGTGAACCATTCAATAGATGACCAATATTTTTGTATTGATACCAAGGATGTGGGGAATTTCGGTTCAGTGATGAAATATCTGTAAATAAATTCACCGAATGTAAAACGTCTTTTAGATACGATGTTTACGAAAACTGAGGAACATGTTACAAAATTTTAAAGTTTTCAAATGATTTGTCACAGATCCTCTCAAATTCCTGTGATTTGTTTAGGAACTTAAAAAATTCTTAAACTATACTTGGATAAGTCTGCAAAGCCAAGTGTTTTTTAAAGTAAAAAAGACCAATTCTGAATTAGCACAAATTCAGCTACTACATTTTTCGGATAGCAATAAACATACCTGATACGAATATAAAATCAAAATTGACAACTTCATTGGTTTGTAAAACATTTTTGTCAGAAAATTGTTCATTCAACGGTCTTTGTTGTTCAATGGAATTGGGCCAACTCTGGATTAGCACAAATTCAGCCTCTATATTTTTCGGACGGAAATGAACTGACAGGAATATGATATCTTATAAATGCTTATTCTTTGATTTTAAAATAAGTTATTTTATTTTTTAATTTGTTGTTCAACAAAAATATTATTGAACGGTATACATCTCTATTTTGTATGTTAAATATAGTATCTTTTAGGGGCTAGTTTGTTTTTCCTCAATTTATTAATGAAAATTTATAAAAATCATATTTCTATGATAAGCACAAATTTTGTCGGTGGAGCCGCTTTTGAGAAGTTTTAAAATTAGGCTTAAATTATTTCTGGTTTTTCCTAGAAATTGGGTTTTATTTTTTTCGTCTTTCAGGCGAAATTTAAATTTTCTTTTCCCGTTTTTTCAGCTCCTGGACTAGCACTAATTTTTTCCCGTGAGCACTAATTAGCACAAATTGGGCTTAATCGGTATGCCAAGTTTCATACCGGTATGCCAAGTTACCCACATAAATTTGCACCACTCGTGCTTGCAGGCTTTGGATTTTTTAAATAAAAGTTCTTTGGCGCATTGATAAGCCCAATTCAATTTATTTATTTTGTTAAATATTATCCAAAAATCACATTAACAGTTTATTTTGAGGATCGATTGGTCTTGAACCTTTTCAAATTATGCAAATATTTTGAAATGAGTAATATGATATTTATTTTCATTTTATAAATAAATTGAGTTAGAAGATAAAAATGTGTGATTCAAGAATGCACTTTGCTTGAAGATCTGGATATGGAACAATTTTGATCTCGAGGAAATTATGTTTGAAGGATACGATAGATGGATTTGAAGACAAATTTAAGACAAAATTCTGTCAGCCCTGTTTATAATATATAATTTTTTAACCAATAATTATTAAGTTTGATTTATAGTACCAAGCTTGTAATCTAATGCTCTACTAGAATAGGCCACCCCGAATAAAACAAAACAAATTTGCAGGATCGAGTTCGTTTGGTATAGAATTGGATAGGGAGTCTTAAAAAGCTTAGAAATAATTTTTGTACAAAACAGCATGAATGGAACTGGCCTATTTGTTAAACGGTCATGTATCGTAAATTGGCACTCACTCCACATTTCGAAATAATGGTATTTTGATCAGAACTATAGAATTTTCCTTGATCGAAATAACAAAATTTGTTTTGAAAGTTACAATGGATAATTTAGGAATATCTTTATTTTGAAAACACAGTCTATTTTATATTTGGAGTTTAAAAGAGTGTTCCAATTAACATTTAATTTTAAGCAAAACTTTCAGACTACACAACTTAGTTTTTTAGCATTTTCTTCTCAAGAATAAATATAAAACTGCTTAAGTAAGTCCTTTTGTTTGGAACGTGCAAACGCCATTGTCCTTGGAAAATAAAAATATATTGTAATTCTCCGAGAAAATAAACGAGGATTTAAACCTAACTGCTAAAAATCATACCAAGTGTGAGAAAATAGCCACGAATTATGAACCACGCGTTAACTAAATATGGTTCATATTCACAACAAGTGTTGTAATCGTAATAACAAAACATCCCCTGTATCTTTTGATATCCAGTGAAATGTAATAGCTCTCAATGCGTCTTGGCACCCAACAAATTTAGATCACATTCTGCTACAGAGAGATCTCTTCAATAATTTTTTCGATCATACCTACCGCTATATAAAAATTGTATGTGAAGTGTAATTTAGGGTTTAAATTTTATACCACATATCAAAAGTCTGTAATTTCTACTGGTTATACTACTTTTGAAAGTGTTTGTCAGACCTGGCGACATTATGTCTGACGTAAACTAAACCACCTGACGTTAAAATATCACAATGCATTGTGCATTAATCAAAAAAAGAGCCCCGTTATGCAACCCTGGTTGAAACCATTTTATAAATCTCATTGGCATAACCTCAGTTCCGTTCGATATCTTTTGATACGATACCTTGACCTAAAATGAATTGGACAACAGATGAAAAGTGAAAATTTCTATTTAGCTAAAAAAAATCGAGCAAAGTAGGCCATTGCTAAGCGGAAATTTAATCGAAAATTTAATCGACAAAAATGTCACTATAATCGTCTCATAAAGTCGAGAAAATTAATATTTATTTACAAAACCGTCGAATATCTTTTTTGTCGAAAAGTTAATATTCGAAGAAACGTAATCGAAAATATTTCAATGGAAAATTTTCCAGCGATAACTATCGACTAACCAATTCAAATGAGACTTTTCCCAGACATAACACTTTAACCGTTAAATTCTTACAAATTTTTTGAAATTTTCACGTGTATTTCACTCGCCCACACTCCCCCTTTCACTAATAAATTAATGTTTGTATTTTATTTTTATTTTTGTTTGTTACGAATATATGCATATAGATATTCTTGGCTGATTTTGTAGGTTAGTTACTTTCGGTTGTGATATTTCAATTTAATATATAATTTTCCTAATTTTTCGCTGACGTAGTCGAGACACAATCTGCATTATCATTTTTTCCACTTCCGGCTGATAACTTTCGGCTAACTTTAATACGGTTAAAGTAATACTTAATTATGCTTTCTTAGTATTTTTAGAAATCCTGGACAGGCTCACTGTTCTGGAGTGTTGTTGTTATCGTACATATATCCGCTCTCGACTGGATCCTGCTGATGGCAGATCCTTCAGAATTACGGATGAATATATTGCCCTCAGAAACACACACGTATTTGTAATTTGATAATTTTTTTGAATTTAAGTGCTTCGCAAAATAATGAGTGACGTCAAAATGTGAGATGGTCATGGAAATATAATTTGATACTTTGTGCTGATTCAAAGCCAATGTCTTTGGAAAATAGCGTTGGTTTTCATCGCCAGACTTACTTTTATGTATTCTCTGACAGTTGAAATTTGCTGGCGGACATGTACTCGCAACTCAATATAATTAACTAATAATTCCTGGCACTGTATGTATTTGATTTAATAGCTCCTCGGCTACAGGTTTTGGTTCTCTAGAATTATCCGGAAGACCAGCAACAATCAAATTGTAATTAAATTTATGTTGCCGTAATCCATCAGTCCCAAACTCCAATTCACAAATACGGATATCTTGTGAATCTTTTATCTCGGAGATCATTGAATTCAAAATATCAAACTCATCATTGTTGACCCGAACTGAGACATGAGCTACATGTAATCGATGTTCACGACGGAGTGAGAACAGGTAGTTCTGGAGCCTGGTGATGCCGCTAACGAACAGTTAGTAGAGCAAAACCAATTCGACTCTGCTGCCTTCTTTATTTATGCATAACATCCGAAGAGGATGGCAATGAAACATGGAATATTTTCTTAATAATTTGATACAATAAATTTTATATTAAATGATTGCACTTCGACCGACAATTTATCGGAGTATAAGAAAAATGGATCCCAATTTATGAATACTGTCTTTTATGAAATATGGGCCCCCTCATAGCGTACATCCGTATATTAATTAGATTGTTATGTGATAACATAAATCAAAAGATAACATATAATTTTTATGTTATGCTACATATTCGAATATGAATCCATTCTCAAATAAAATATATGAGAAATGGTCCATTCCTATATTTCCTATACTATATATATACATTTGAGATATGATTTATTTATATTCGGTTGATAATAGGAAAAGTTGTAGAATTTTAATTATTATTGGTTTGGTTATTATTTTTTGTGCTTTGCTAGAACCTGCTTATTTTTATCTCGTTTTATACCAAAAATAAAGGTTATCGTTGATTAGATCGCTTACAAAGGTAAAACAAGAACGATACACGAACCAAATACTAAAATCTGTGCGGGATTAAACATCACGGATTACTATTTAGCAATTTAAGCCTCGAGATAAGTTGAATTTTATTGTGTAAACAAAATCATAAAAAAGCAATATCTATGGCCATCTAGATGTTTATCTTATAAATTTGAGACTGAAACACAGCGCCACACACACATGACTATCAACAAAATTTAGCTTAATGTAAGTTTACCATGTAACTCTATATACACATATTATTATGGTCTCGTAAATAGAAATACGGGAGGATATTATGTCAAGATAAAAATATCACATTTACTATTCATATTCACATAGAGTTTGACTTCGTATCTCCCTGTTGTATATATTACACATATCTTATATATACGTTATATACTTTAAGACATTAAGTTGTTTCTTTATACATGTACAATCACACATCAACCGAAGAGGAAAAAAAAAACCTAAACATTATTTTTTTTTGTGAATGCCAACATTATCATATCATTTTCTTTTGTATATTAAAATCAAGGAAAATATGTTGGAAAACGGAGAGACAGTAGAAATGTAAAACGGTTTGGGAAATATACGATGAAAATACGTAGAACATTTGTAAATTATATCATAGCACATACATTTTTGTGTTTTGCTATTAAAACGACATTTTCAGCTTTTCGTTGCTATTTTTCATTTTTCTTGTTTTAGCACGAGATGAATATTAAAAGTTACAAATAAGACATGAAATATAATAATTGATATTTTTTTTGTTTTTGTTTTTGTGAATATGTCACCAATACAAAATACTAAAATCAATTTTCATATCCGAGAACGATACAATAACATGTGGTATGATGTGTTTTTATATAGGTTTGCAAGGAAAGCTATTAAAACTAATTTATGTGTATCGGATATGTTTGGCTGGGATATCAAATAAAAAAAATCTAAATGGTGGCGGCTTATATAAAATTATAATGAAACGATGTCCTATTAAGTCAAAGTTTTAGCATCACAGAAAAAAAAAATTGCTAATATTAAGCAAAAATCGCATGATTTAATAATTTTTACCTCTTGATATTCAACCTATCAAGCCCATTGTTTGAATTGAGAAATAGCTCGAACAATACTAAAAAATTAGAAATTCTTCTTCTAAGATAATTATTTTTTAAATCAAGAAAGCCCTACTGAATTAAAAATAGAGATTACTTTATTAAACTTTGAAAGTAAATTTCTAAAATAAATAAAGTATTTTGCTTTCCTTAATAGTATGATTGTCTAAATTTCTTTGCAATTCAATAAAATTAAGCTTTTAAATTACTTAATCTAAGCAAGTGTTTGCTTTAGGTAAAACAATTTTGTCTCGATTGCTTGCTGATTTTGAGAAGAAAGAAGGATAAAATTCATAGTATTCTCGTTTAGTTATAGAAACTGGCTTGATAGAATGATGTAAGCTGAAGATTGCTTTTTAGTAAATGCTTACTAAATTGAACACCAGGATGTATTTATAAAAGAAAGTTTCCAATGCTTAAATTTATTAACCTCTTGCTTCAATTAATTATATTTTTTACTAAAATTAAATAAGCTTCATGATAAAATTTAATTTTACATTTAATGAACCTAAGCAAGCAATTGCAATATATTTAATACTTACTAAAATAATGCGAATTACGTACAATATTCTGGTACAATGGCTTTCTTCCACGCTCGATTTAACGGACCTCGATTTAACGGATAATTTTTTTATTTTCCATTTTTTGGTCATCGATTATGATAGAATTGGGTATGTTGAATGGAAATGAGATTCTTAAATGATTTTGGGAAGAAATTCTGGAATATGGCCAGCTGGGACGGAATCGATCAATTCTTAACCGATTATGATGGGATTAGGTATGTCGAATGGAAAAATAACTCTTAAATGATTTGATTAAGAAATCCTGGAATATCGCCATGAAACTCGGTAATTTAAACTAGGGCAGAACTCGATAATAAGCAGGTGTTTTTCTTGAAGCAAGCGGCTAATGATGCTAATGATGCTAACATGTTTCCGGTAAGGCTGGATGCTTTAACATCTATTGCCAGTACGTAACCCACACATGAGCGGCAGATCAACTACTTATGCTCCTCAAAAATCATCTTATGAACCCTACACAAAGGGCTCGGATAAATTTATATTATTCTTATCAACAACGACCTCGAAAACTGTTCACGCGAACATGGCATATATTGCCTTCTTAGGTCATAAGATCTTCAGAACCAACCAAGCGAAAATTTACACTTTTGAAGTACTTGTAATACAAGAGCGCATAATCCATATGGCCATATTCCAGAACTTTTTCCAAAAATCATTTAAGAATCTCATTTCCATCCAGCAAACCCAATCAGATCATAATCGGATAAGAAATGTATGAGTTCCGTCCCAGATGGCCATATTCCAGAACTTCTTCCAAAAACTGTTTGTTCATCTCATTTCCATCCAACAAACAAGATTCCTTGATAATCGGTTGAGATAAACAAGTTCTGCCCTAGGTTGCCATATTCTAGAACAAGTGTAAAATTTATAGTCGATTAAATTTAAAAACATTCGGATTTAACGGACATTCGTATTTTACGGACTCCCCAATTAGTCCGTTAAATCGACGTTTTTCTGTAGTAAATCCCGTTCGCTCACACAAATAAAAAATCATCAATCCTTTTATTTTTTTTTTATTCGCTCACTATTCGTTTATTACTGATTTACTATTTACGTTTAACACTACTTTTCATTTTAATTATTTAATATAATTTTTTACATTAAAAAATTCATTTCAGTGAAGCTAATGTCTATAAAAATATGGACATAAATTTCTTCTTGTTTTTATTTCTTATAATATGTTATTTTTGAAAGGGTACAAGTCCATTTGGACCTAAAAAACACGTTTATTTTTTAAATATTTTCAATAATTATTATTTCATAATAAAATTTAAAAAAATGTAAAAGTGTTAAAAACATTACGAATTGATTAACGTTTGCCAATATTTTTAAATTAATTCAAATGCAAACCCTTAAATATCTCGATACATAAAAAAATGGACTTATACCACTTTCAAAAATAACAGTTCATTTACTCGAATAGAAGGGTAACCCATTCCTTCTTATTTATAAAGTAAAATAATAGAAGATTTTAATAAACAAAGATTTGGTAATAATTTAATTTTATTTATAAAACCTCAATTACATTTTGTAATAATTTTTGGGCTAGGGATAATGGCAAATTTCTTCTTGAAAACGTAGCATTTGTATAGTTTTTCATTTCACGATGTTTTGATTCATATCTCATGCACCAATAATGTATTAAAGGTCCTGATTGTTTAATAACTGTGGGATAGTGGGTCAAAAAATGATGCTTTGGTTTAATTTTATCTTTAAATAAATTTATTTTTTCATATAATATATTGTGGATGGAAATCTTTTTATTTGGCCATTCAAATCTTTAATAGAAAAGGATTCAGCTAGTAAATTATGCGTGATGTCGCCAATTACAAGACCCAGTACAAAAAATATAGTTTTACTTTCGTTATTTATATTCACTGAAATACCATCATTTTCAAGTTTTTTAATAGTATTTATTAATTTTGCAAAACATTTTTTATTGCTAAATCGCTTCAGATCTCTTGATTTTAAGAAAATTGCGGCAAAAATGTTTTCAGCAGAAGCATATTTTTTTTGGTAATGTGGGAAAGCTATAGTAAAAAGCTGCCAAAGACTGCATTCCAGATCTCGAACCGAGGGCATTTCCAGGCTCAAAATCACCGTAGTATAAGTGGTAAGGTATTACAATTTTATCTTTAAAACATTCCATTTTAGTTTGCCAAAGCTTGCCCTGTACGAAATTAATAGTTTTTTCATTATTTTTAAATTCTATTTTATTTTCGAAAAGAGTTGATGTGTTTTCTAATGTTTGTTGTAATATTTGTTTCTGTTCAAAAAATCTTTTGATTTGGAACTCAACTGGCATTAATATTCCTTCAGTATTACTATTACCTATATAACTGATACTCCTTTTTGAACTTTTTCTGAAGTTTGAGAATTAATCAAAAATTTTTCGGGCGGTTTGTAAACGTTTTGCTCTTTCAAAGTTTGTAAAACAGAATATGCTGAATGCGTCTCTTGAAAAGGGTTAGAACAAAATTTGAAAATTTGTTCAACTGTGTGCTGATATTTTGTATCAATTACAGGAATTAATTTTAACAATTCGTCAAACATAACTTTTAAGAGATTTGTTGATAAGGTTTTTATAATAACTTCAAGAAGTGTGTAAGTAACGTTACTAATGCTTAGCATTTTGGTGACAAAAGCAAGTACGGGTTTTTCTAAAACCCTTGTAAATTCTATGAAATTAAGCTCAATTTGCTCATAAAATTGAGATACCTTATAAATATTCACTTCATTCTTTGGAGAAATTAGAATATTATCATTATCAGTAACATTTAAAAATGATTTTACATTATTAACGATTGTGTTACTGTTCGAATTATCGTGCGTTTTGCTTAAATGTCGTTTAAATGTTGAAATATTTTGAAAAATTAAAGGACATCCATTTTGACATTTAAATTTATCATTAGTTTTTAAATAATGAAAATATTTTAAATGCGTTAAAATTTTGAGATCACAGAAAGCAATTTAACATGTTGATCAAAAAATATTATATAACTACAGTGCATTTATTCAAATATTTTCATTTCTGTTTTATTTTTGATTTGAGATGATTTTTGTATTTTGATTTAATTTATTGTATTGGTAATTCTATTAAATATAATAATTCGAAAACTCAAAGTAAAATTTAAAAACATATCATATTTTAATTTGAGATGAAAATATAACAAATAAATGTATCTAAAATAAATTATAACTATTTTTTAAGTTCCGTAATTAAAATGTTTATGTAATGTTGTAAACGAGTTTTGTGCAATCATAAAAGTATAAAATTTGATTTGTTGACACTCTACAGAATATTTTAAATTTAAAACGTAAAACATTCTAAAACATACTATAAATCTAATGATGTTAAAAAACTATAAATTTATAGTAAATACCATACCGTCGAACACTACAATATTATTATTGGTATTATTGTATTCTGAGAAAACGGCAATTATTGGTTGCAGCGATAACCCAAACCCCAGGTCATGCGGAACGTTTTCCACTTAACACGTTGTTGTGTTTTATAATTGATTTAATTTCAGTTCCAAATGAATTTATGGAATTTGCCATTGGTGGTTTCCAAATTTTCGTGTTTGCTTTGTTTGTAAGTTCAGTGCCTGGTTTCAACATATATAGTGTTGCTGTTTAAAAAAAGTGAAGTTTCTGTAGTGTTTAAGGAAAATGAGAAAATACATAATATTAGTTTTATGAAAACCTAAACTATTATAAATTGTGATTACCTTCCTCTTCTCGTAACAATTTAAATCAATATCCTTTGACTGACGTTAGCATATGCCAGCCTTTACTGATTAGCGTTATAATAGGACCTTTATTGATCCGCAATTCATTTTGTCACCCTTTCGCATTGTACTTCCATTTTAATACGACCGTCTGCTAAGGGCTCTGTATAAACGAAAGACATTTCTTGATTTTGACGAAATCCTCCTCTTGGGTAAAATTTGTTTCTGAGTGATATAAAGAAAATAATATTTTATTAATTATTGAGTTAGTATAAAATACTTTTGTTAAAGTTACCTGGCTTAACAACTGTTCCAGATGACCCTTTGATTGAATTTTACGCGTAATTAGACAAATTTTCTTAAGTTTCTGCTGACTGGTTCTACGACGATGAACAAATTAAAGACATCATCGCGGAAAATGGGAAATTATTTGTTAAAACTAGCTTAAAAATGAAAAAAAACATCAAAATTAAAGATAAATAAACAAAGATCATGGTCGAGTTATGGTTGAAAATTTATTTGTCTGCCACATTTACGAGATATAAATAAAAAATTTGATAAAACAATTTAACCAAAAAGTTCCGTAGCGCTTGTATGGAAATTTTTTGTGTGTATATTTTATAGCCACACATAAAGATCAAATACTTATTGACTTGGCCCCATACAAATAGTGACGTTGACAGGAGTAAATATAACACTTTATATATGATTAATGCTGTGTGCCTAACGCTGATTTTCCGATTAACTAAATTGATAGTTAGTTCACCCAGGAAGTTAGATGTCTCTAATGTTTGTAAACCAAAATCTACCCGATATTTAATTCTAAACTGAAAACTTAGCTTCGATTTATCAATTGCCGATTAGAAATGTTTTGTATAATGTTAAATTTAAGTTTATATAGCAGATTTTAAATAAACATCAGATGTGGTCTGTTTTGTGCCATCTGTGAACGATTGGTATGAACTAACTATCAACTTAGTTAGTTGGAAATTTTGACAAAAAAATCGGCTTGATGTGTGCCTCAGTATATATTCACATTATAATGCCGGATTATTATAAACGGATACATTATAAATGCCATAACAAACAAATCACAAGCGCATGCGAGTTTAAAATTTTTATATTTCAAATTTCATAAACAAATGGAGAACATTTAAAATAGTTCGAAAATGATTGAAATTTTTTTGTTATTCGTTAATTAAAAACAGTTTACAAATTCATAATAACTCTTTATCTAAAATAAAATCCAATTCCTTCGCCTTTTTCTTACCAAAAATACATTAGAAATGGGTGAAACGCCAATTTATTTAGATAAGGGTAACTAATATTATCAAATCAAAATTTTATATCAATTTTTATAACCTATACAGCACGTATATTACAGCATTTTGTATAACAAATTCACAAATTTTTATATTGTAATATTTTTCATTCTCACTGAACACTACAAAACGTTTTTCCGATCACACATTAATCTTTCAACTAAAAACAACACTAAAAAGACCACTCAATTTGTTTTTAAAAAATGTAAATCAGCAATTACTTGTAAAATAAGGCAACATATTGAAATGTTTGTCAAGTAACGATGGTTTATTCCACTTATTATTACACACTTAGATCTTTTATAAACATATTTAGAGAACGCTTTAATTAAAATTTAGAAGTTTTTGGAGAACGTTTTTAACGATTTCACAATTCACCTTCAACTGAACTAAAATAACACGCTTACCGGTCTTTGTTTTGTATAAATGTCAACTGCGCAAAACTAGAATCAGCAAACATTTCTAAAATGATAATGAATTAAGAAAGATATGAACACTTGCCAGTTCACCAATAGTTATATACCCGTGAACTATAAATAGTTATATACCCGTGAAAATAATCAGGCTTGCTAGAATAGATCAAGGATGATCTTGATTCTAGAAATTTTTCAAATTTTTTAATCATTTTAGAAATGTTTTCTGATTTCATTCGTGCGCAGTTGGCATATTACAATGTACACATATTTGTATGTACATTGTACATATCATATGCAAATTTATTTTTTTTATATATATAAACCATATGTTTAGAACACAAACATTACCGCAAGGTAATTGATTTATTGCGTTGGGATTGATGCGAATGGTGCGATTTTGAATGTAATTTAACCAAATATAACTTTTTACGGTAATATCACTGAAACTTGGTTCTGATTTTGTTTAAAGTTTTGTTTTGTAATGGACAAATTTTTTTTAAAATTAAGAGCCTTATTGCGAAAGGAAACATCTTATTGATGATTTCACTGTTCACGGAACCGTACTCCTCTGAAGTACTAATTGCGATAAAATAATTAATTTTGAGTGCTTAATATTTACACTTATTTATTATGCATATTATTTATACATACCATCTTGGTTATAGATATGTCTTGCTCGCAAGATCATCGTGTTCAAACAGTAAGTTCAATTGGACGAGCTTTCGATTCTGGGTCTTGGTGTCCAACATGCACAAATGGGGTTCATATACCAAAGATCGTCACCGTTTTTCCACTTTATGCATTTATTTATATAAAATGGGCTCGATTTTAACAGTGGAATGGGACATACTGACAATTTCCCATTTATTAATAATAAAATTACGTGTCTCTGTGTCAGTCATCTTGGTCCTTTTAAGACCTTTCAACATACGTATATGAAATTTAATATATGTATATTTAAAAGTGTTGTTCAAAGGATCATTGTGATAAAGTGGATCACAGTGAATTGAGAATTTAAGTAAATAATCTTATATTAACCCTTGTTTACGTTTCTTGGGGTTAATATATAGTCCGAATTTATACGATGACAATATTTTGTTGTAGAATATCATTCCAAAAGATAAAGAACAATGTATAATAAATACGATTTTAGCTTGAAATTCTATAATGCGAATAATTGAAATGTTATTATTAATAATTAAAATAGCCTTTGTAGGGACTCGAAAATATGATTTAAAAAAGCGACATATTTTTACCTAATTTTTAATTTTATCAAACATTGAATTATTTTAGAGTTAATTATTTAATCAAATTCAAAAATTATTCAATAACCAAACGATTATTGATGCTTTGTTCGAATAATTAAGAGACTAAAATTAAAAGCAAACTCTATATCCAATATAAAGAATCAAACATTGATTTTAGAACCAATCGTTGTTTTTAAATTATAATCGATTGGTTATACTAGTTTCTCGTATTTAGTAAGTTTTTAAGTGATATTGAAACATAGAAGCATTGCTTGATTTAAAAAAAAAATCTAAATTTAATAATTATAATATAAATAAAATTTAGAGAAAATACAATCAAATAAATCAAATTTTTCTCGGTTTAAGTAAAAACTGCTAAAATTTTTAATTTGACCTGTCATTTGAATCGCGAAATACAGTTTATTGATTTAAGCAACTCAATTTTTTTCTGTGCAACGTTATTAAACAATACTGTTAAGTTAAATGCAAAATGCAAAAGTTTGGATAAGAAAGATTGTATATACTTGTACAGAGCAAGAATATTTACACTTTGCAAGATCAAATAAAAAGAAATTTCTAATCACAGTTTGTATAGCTGATCCGCATTTTCGGTATTTCGACCGGTGCTTTGTCTCACTGGCACAGTACCATCCAATAATGAATTTTTGACTCGAATTTATCCAGTATTCGCGCGTATGCACGCGCATCCTGTCTGGTGGAATAATTATTATGATCGAAAATTCGAATAAGCGCTCTTGACCACTGATTTAACTGACGTATTGACCTTGACAGGGCATGAAAAAAGTTCAAGGCACCCTTTAAAATACAAATCGTTATGTTTTTATTAGAAACCCCGATATAAAGCTATTATGAATAATTTCGATGAATTGAAGCTTATCATAATTCGTTTTCGTACCAATTTATATAAAAACACGAATAGTATCGGGGTCATGTGATTTATTAAAATGATTATATGAGCTTTGATGTTAAATCTCACTAGAAACATCATATGATTGACCAAAAAATGAAAAACAAATTACCTGATTATGTGGAACAGTAAACCATTTCGTCGGGAGTATACCGGTAAAGGAAGGATACGACTGATTTTAAAACTACAACACACTATGTCACTGAAAAGTGCAAACCTGTGTTAAATCTCCATAAATTCAGATTATCTGTTACGCGTTGTTGGATCAGAGAAAAAAATTCAGTGTATTTTTAAGGTGCTATGGTTCTTCTTCTATCTAGAACTGTGCAGCCTATCAGTTGACGGAAATTCTCCTTACTATCAAGCATAAGAAGTTAGCCCAGTTTTTAATTACGGAAAAAACACAAAATTTCTTTACAGAATCCTATTTCACATTATCCTATTTTTTTAAGACAAAATATAAAACAACAAACTACCAATGATTGGTACTGTTTTGATTTGATAATAGTAAGATCTTACAATGACTAAGAGGGCAGCATCAGACGTATGGTAGGATAAGCTCAAATGGCCTAGTTCTATAGGCCCCATCAAAAAATATGAGAAAACCGTGCCATTTTTGGTTTGATAGCCGCTGTTTGATACGAGTGGCCAACCAGTGAATCTATAAAAAACTCGTTTCATTGGAAAAAAGATGGGACGAGTCGGCTCATATGCCCAGATATGGCATATAGGCGATGTGGACGAGTTAAAAAACTAATCAATATAGAACTCGTTGGTCATGTACAATTTGCTGTGTTAGGATACTATTTATTTGTTCTATAAACAACATTTTCCGGATTAATTTGGAGACCCAACTGATTTTTGGCAATTGTAACAATATCGGTCCAGATCATTTTTTAGAAAAACTGAAAACGGAAATGACTTTTTGTGACGCACGAAACTGAATTTAACAAAAATTCGTTCGTGTACAGCCAAGACGAATTGGTTGATCAGGATAAAACATTATAGTTAAGCTTTTTTCTCAAATTGGGAGATCTAAGTGAATTTACGTCGGGAACAATCATGCAATTTTTGCAAATAGTTCGACAATAGTTAACCAGAAAAATGATTATCATTATTGATTTTCAACAAAAATTCGGCCCTGTACAACTCAGATAGAAACTTCATTCCGAAGCTTTTTCCACAAATTCAGAGATTATAGTTAATTTTGGCTGAACTCGTTCTCCGGAAGTGACAAAAACCACGAAAGCTTTTCGTTATTCCACCAAAAGTGATTGAAGGTTTTAATTTTTTGCATGTAATAACATATTGTAAATTAATTTTTAACAATATCGGTTCAGATCAGTTTTCTAAAATGTAAACGGAAATGACAGGTTTTGTTAGAAACTGTTTTTTAGTTAAAATTTGGTTCCTGTGCAGCCCATACGGATTGACTGATCGTAATCAAACTTCACACTTAAGTTTTTTAAATAAAATGGGAGATTTCAGGTGCAGCTTCCACAGGAGCTCCTTTTTTGTATTTAGCAAATAATTTAAAACTGTATAGAATTTTAAAAAAACGATTAAAATAAAAAGATTGTAAACTAAATTTTAAACAAAATTTGATCGGAAATGACGAGTTTTCAAAAAAAAAAAATTATTTCACCAGGCGGATTGACAATTCGGACTACAAAACTTCATTCTAAAGCTATATATCCATAAATTGGGAGAACCATGCGAATATAGTAGACATCTGTGTAAGCATAAATGCTTCCGTAGGTGCAATTAAATTTTTTTCAATTTTTAATTTTTGCAATGCAAAGATTAAATTTTTTAATAAGGGTTGAGCTTTTTAAGTTAGGTTTAAGTAGTTGACACTTAAACTATTTTTGGCCCATTGTGATACCACGCATTCACGCCACATCATTAACATATTCATTCTGCATATTGCAAACTCCATGTCAACCTGTACATTGACATGGACGATGGGTCGGCGCTAAATTCTGCACTCCATCAGAGGGTCTTAGTTATGTTTATTAACATCTCAGATTGTAATCGATGATGAAAATTTGATTTGCATCTAGCCTCTGGTGGGATTCGAACCCAGTACGACCAAGTACCTAGTTGAGCTTTATTACAAATCCGGTAGATCTTTGAACATTTGTTGAAAAACAAAATCCGGTATTGGCCAAAACACTTACCCAATTTTTTGATAAGTAGCATAATTGTTAAAGTGTTTAATGTTATAAAATAAACTATTTTTTGTTTAGTTTATGTGAGAATTTAACTTGGTTTTCTCACTGTTTAGTTTATTATTTAAATTTTGAAATTATTTTAAATGGAATTAAGAACTACAGTGTTTACTGTCGAGTTCATGAATGTGTCTTATAATATCTATATAAATCTATCTTCAGAAATTTTCAATTTTAAACAATTATTATTTTCTATGTGTATTACAGGTCCGAGCTCGTGTTGTGCACGCAAATTACGTTTAGAAATTTATTTCATATATATATATACAAAGCCCAACAATTAATTAGACGAAACTTTAAAGTAGCTGACAGAATGCTCTGAAGTAAAATTATGGTTTTTGGGTTTTGGATACTATGGAGAGCCATAGGCTAATTAAATCCCACCATAAACATTTGTTTTTTTTTGTTATAATCATTTCTAACAAAACATTACGCTCACCTATTTTAAAGCTATAGCCACTTTAGAATGCAACCCAGAATGTACTGACTTCCAAATAATTAAAGGCTCATTATGGCCTAAGCAAATGATTCACTTCACTCGTTCTTAACCAAGCATTTGTTTTTTATCTAAAGCTAGCAGAACCCAATTTGTAAAAACAGATATTACCCGAAATAAAAAATCTCGTCATGATCATAAACATTTTAGGCTCCACTAGTTTCTAAAAAAGCATTTAGACCGAAAAACAAGATCTACTGGCATGCGAATACTTTCAGGCTCATTATGGCCTGATCAAAAGCTTTAGGTTATTTCGTTGAAAGCGAGCAGAACACAAATCAAAAATTGGACCAAAACCGAAATTTCAAAAGACAGTTCACGTGTGCTTAAAGCGTTATGACAAGCGGACAAGAGGAAAAAGACAAATGACGAGCTATAGTAGGATGTGGCCATGAATGGAAACTCGTTAATAAAAGAGAAATCTAAAACCTAAGAGGAACCTATAAGTCGCGAGGGTATATAACCGTATTTACTCGTCGAAAAACCACAGAAAGTGTTTCGAGCAACAAAAACCAGGGGAGTAAACTAGTCGTCCCTACAAATCAGTTAATTCCAGAACTGCGTAAATTGAGTGAGAATATGCCAGGATTCTACCAACAAGTATTTTATCTTCAATTTTTATTAACACGCTGAGTCTGCGTAACATACAACGGTGTTATTTTATTGAGATCAAAATGAGTCTCGCTAACTGCGTAGTTAAAAAATGGAGAGGCGAGTTACCGTAGACTCAAGATGCGCGTGATTCAGCTTAATACGCATCGCAAAAGATAGATACAAGACCTGCTGGTTTCTTTTGCTATTACAAGGCACGTGATCCTGGCGAGCGACGTAAAACGATGAAGAATTCAAAGAGAATAATGTAAGGTAGAACGGGAAGGCGAAGCCGCGCTAATAACAGCCAAAGGACTTTGTAATCATTAATTGCTACTTGTTCCCAATAAAACCGAGCCTCAACATAGAGCATAGACCAACGCCAAGGGCGAATATGACTTCATGATCGAAACTATATCATGTACGAGGGTAATTAAAAAAACAGCTGAAAAGTTCCGTCGGGTTATACAATCTTATCTGAAAGATTTTTGGATTACAACATGACTATAATAAGTAGCAGCTGCAAGATATGGATATAACGAAATAAAAAATAGTCGAATATTGGTAGACCCAACAAATTGCTTAGTGTTACGCTATGGTGAGAATAATGAAAAACTGCTACGGTATTACTCATTTCGTACTATTGAAAAAGATCCAAAAAGGTCGAACTGTGGCAACCATGACCTTGAAAATCATAAATACTTTTAGTTAACCATTAATAGGGTGCCCCAAATAGGGTGCTTCAAGAGTAATGAATCCAGCACTTGAGAAAATAAAATTCTGCGGAAACTGGCTCTATACTCTAGTGTTACTTAAAAGATATACAAAACTAGACAGAATGCCATCATCGTAGACCACGTGGAATTTTGGGATCCTTTCGGAGACTATTTACACACAAAAGGTGATATAGCGAGGGTAATGAAGCGGCGAAGGATCGTGGAAATGGAAGGCATAGTCAGTCAGAAGGTCTCGGTATACTCTAAAACTCGGTCCTATGGCCTACACTGTGATATATTCTTTAAAACAATAATGGAGGGAAGCGCATAACTATGGATTGAGATATTTAGAAAACGTACATATTTAACACGTGACACAGTAAAAACATCCAGTCGTAACTTTTTTGTCTAATCACCACCGGGATTTGAACTCTTGTCCGCCGAACAGCAGAGCTAGTGCTCTACTATCTATCTTGCTATCAAGGGCGACGAGAAAACTTACTTACTGTATGATGGTGTACTTACAATTTTCCTACCTGAACGCAGCTGGAGTATAAGTTTTAGTGATTGTGAATTCTAAATTGCTTCATAATCATCTTATACAGTTGGCTCCGAAAAAAGAAGCAACGATGAACTATACCTCTTTTAAGATCGGAGGAATCAGAATAAAAATGGCGAAGCGTATTACGTACCGAATGGCTAGATTGACGATGCTACTTGCAAGTGCATATATTAATCAGTCAGGATAAAACAACTAGCATTTGTTGTTACATCACTAATATTATATGGAGCACTAATACGGATTAGAGTGTTACATCCCATCTCACTAGATGCACGTATTTTCATTATTCTCTTTGTATAATTGTGGTTTGAATTTTCATTCCAAAGTGGTTGATTGGCTTTCAGTCATTTGTTCGTTCCTTATTCGGGGGCTAGCTGATAAAAAATTAACCAAGTAACAAATGTTCCTTTAATTCAAAGAAATAAAACTGAAACTTTTAAACGTAACGCAAAAAATCGGAAATTCAATTACAGTAAAAACAAAGCTTACTGGTTCAAAAACTTTTTGTTCCTTATGTCATTAATTCTGTCCCAGAGAATTATAATACTATACAACAAAAACTAACCAGGTTTCAATCTAGTTACAAGAATGAGATGAAATAAATTAATACCGGGTTTCCATCGTCATAGTATACAAGTATAATAGTATTATAATATTAAAGTATTACGATGGAAAACCAAAGTTGATAGTATAATAGTTTATTAAAATATTTCAGTATACTAGCTATCAAAATATAGTACGTAGCAAATATTATTTTTAACGTTATAAATTTAACAGTGTAAAACTAAATTTAATTTTCGTAGCTTATCCATTACCATTTTTAATATTTTCTCGCCGCAATGAGAAATAATTTGTTGGCTGATTATCGTTATATATTATTCTTATATAGTATGTCTCAAATAATTTAATAATATCCTTTTTATCAAATGATCAATTCGAGCAGGCTTAATCCAAACCGTACGATGGAAAACCAGCTAGGCTTGATAGTATAATAGTATTATACTATTATTCTATTATGCTATCGACGATGGAAACCTGGTATAAGTTAAGCAAACAAAGAAACAAATATTATTATGAATAGGAGTATAAAAAAAAATAAATAAATAAAAATAAAACAAAGCGGAAAATTCTAATAATTTTTCAAGTATGTTTTGAAAATAAAATGAGAAGCATGGGATTTCCTACTTTTTATTACCTCTTCCGTTATGAGCTTATTATTTGTTCACCAAAGTCTCAAACCTAACATTTATGTTTATTATTATTGTATCCTGCCGACTGCTGCCGTTACCTCCGCCTACGAATTATACGATACACATACACAACGTTTTTTTTGTATGTATGTAAAATTTTTCCTCCCCGGTTTCATTTTCCAATTTTTTATTTTTTTAGTTGTTTTTTTGTTCGTTTGTTTCGATTCTTCAGTTGAGTTAAATTAGAACAAAAAAATTTCCCTTATGTAGAATATCTACGTGTTTTTTGTTGTGCTGTTGTTACTCAAAGTATATGTATGCCTAAAAGACGTAACGTGTGACTTGAATAAGCATTACGAAAACAATAAGGAATGTCGTGTGTACATAACACCAGCAGCGTCAGGAAGAAATACTAAAATATACATAATAATGTAATATGATTTGGTTGTAAAAGGAAGTAAAATAAAGGAAAAAAACACAATCTCAAAGGATACTTTTGAGGTTATATTGTGTGTGTGTGTGTGTGTGTGTATATATATAGGGTTATAATACGTCTCGTACTCAGAGGCATAATACGAAATGTTGGGAATGAAAATAGAAAATGGTTACACAGATGTTGAGTGTGGTTTTTATCTTACGTATTTTCGTTATTATTTATTTTATGATATATTTAAATTGTACTAAATGCAGGTATAATTTGATAATGTATTCCATTAATTTTTTTAACCATTTTATATCAAGATAAGAAAATGGAAAGAAAATCATGATACAAAAATAAAAATTATTTATTGATAAATATGCTAAACGATTTTGTTATAAAAATAAAATGAATTTTAATGAAAATTATAACCACTTTGGTATATCCTACTTTAATATTAAAATATTCCTTTTGAGAATCTAAATAAACAACAACAGTGCGCGGAAGAAATGGGAGAGAAAAGGTATTTTCTTTTAAATAAAAATTATTCAGATTTTTTTTTTTTTTGCTTTTTGCGTTCGTTATTTACATCGAGATAAGTAAACAAAATGGTAAATTAAATTTGATTGAAAAATACTGACAAATTTTTAATTAAAGCGGTAAGGTGGTATATTTGGTGCGAGATACGAGTACGACATTTTTCCCGTTTTGACTATCGTGTCTCAGTTCATTTTTTTACAATTTTAATTGCGGGATTATACAAGGTACCAATTTAGAATATTTTGATGACTGTTCACATGGTAAATATGTTATCTAAAGTTATAATTAAGTTGACTCTATAATTGATTAGACAAGTTGGAGTAAATGGTGATTATAATTTTGTGGCGCAACGTCCCAAGTGACAGATAAACACCGAAAAGAATTTATTAACATACGAAAAAGCATATCAAATGATGACATGAGATTGAAAGATTAATTATCATAATTATTATTTATATTACACTAGCGGGTCGAAAGAACTGGCGAGCGATTTGTGAGCGATACATAAAACAGCTTCTCTTCTAATCACTCCCGCGCCAAATTTTAATTAATTTGAAATTAATCCAATCAATCGACTTCTCGCATTCGAATAAGAGATCATTCTGTAACGATTATTCTTTTGTAATTAGGACCTCTAAAGGGATGAATAGATTTTGTGAAACTGAAGAGGCAATACAAAACTTAAAATGGAGGAGTGGATATGTTGTGGCCAATGCCAAAAAAATAATAAAATCATTGATTAAATTTCAGAAAAGCAAAAAGTTCAATTCTTGTTAAAAATTAAATCTTCATTGTATAAAAACTGGACAAGATTCTACGGAAGCTGCCACTTCTGCTACACACCTGTTGGTGGTCGTCTCCACAATATTTCGCATCGATCGTATAATATATGAAAAACATTAGTATGAAGTTTGATTCCGAAAATTAATTCCGAATTTTGGTGAAATGGCGGTTTATTTTTTTATCAAAACTCGTCATTTCCGGTAGAATTTAAGAAAAATATCTAAAAATATTTCGTTTCTTTCTTGAAACATTACTTTTCAAATGTATTTTCAAAAACGAGAAAGCTTCTATAGAAGCTCAAAAATTACTGGGACTCCCCAATTTGTGAAAAAAAAACCAACCAAACATTTAGACTGCAGGACACGACGATAGCGTTTTTGTTAAAAAAAAAATTGACATTTTGGAAAACCGATTTAAATATAAAATCACATCAAATTATGTTTAGAATCTCATAAATCATAACCGTTTTTCTCGATATACTTTTCAAAATATTTGCTAAAAACGGAAAAGCTCCTATGGAAGCTATCAATTTCGTTAGATTCCTTTCATCCTAAATTCTTTGGGCTCTTCCAATTTGTGGTAACTGCTTAAGAATGAAATTTTATTTCAAAGAATCTATCCATATTACAGAGTCGAATTTAGGTAAAAAACAGGTTTTCGTTTTTTTTTTGTCAAAAAATGTCATTTTCGCTTAAAATTTGAAAAATAAATCGGGACCGTATTGTTGCAACTTTAATTTTAAATCTTTGTTCATAATCAGTTTTCTGTGAATATGATAGTATGATATATGTCTATAAATAATTGCAAAGAACCGTAAAAGCTCCCTTGGAGGCTACCACTTTCAGCGGACCGGTTGTAGCCAAAAATCATTGATCGATAAATTAATCTGAGCAGTAAAAAACGGACAGACATTTATTCTGCACGGAACCACATACGCATGCACTGAGATTATTAAAATCTGCAAATATATCGATGTTAAAGTTTTCATGATTGCTATACTTTGCTTTACTATGAAAAAGATGGTTAAAACAGTTTTTTGTCAAAAAAACATTATTTCCGCTTAAATTTTGAAAAGTTGATCTGAGCCCGCGATTGTTGCAAATTCATTTTAGAATAGTTTAGCTCATAATCGTTTTTATTGTAAATGATTGAATTATTTCAAAATATTTTCAAAAAACGAAAAATCTCGTATGGAACCTGTCACTTAAAGTGGATCTATTTCGATAAAACTTCACTGGGATCTCCCAACTTGTAACAAAAACGTAAGTATGAAATTTTATCATAATCAATACAGCGCCGAGTATTAAAAAAATAAAAAAAAAAGGTTTCTGTGAGAAAAAGTCATTTCCGCTTCACCGTTATTGCAGCAAAATTATTTTAGATTCTTTTAGTGTATACATAATTGCTTTTTCGAAAATGATATATTTTACAAAATTTGCAAAAAATGTAAAAGCTCGGTGGACGGATTTAACTCCAAATCATTTGGACCTCCAAGTTTATGAGAAAAGCTCAAATATGAGAAAAACTCGATGTCTACATTTTTTATAATTACTATACTTTATTTTACTATGTAACTGTATGACACGAATTCTACAGAAATATCTGTAATAAAAGCTGATCCGAAATTCCCACCCATCGAGATAATAATCGACTAGCCCTGATCTCATTTGTTATATATATTATAAACTCAGATTCACCGTTAAAACGTGCCATAGTTGCAAATATAATTTGGAACACTCCGTTCTGACGAACGTCGTTTGGATATGACACCGTTACCTCATCTAATGCACATAGAATGCTGATCATTGCTCTAACAAATTTGATATATGACGCCCTTTTATTTTTAATACTCTTATTTTTACAAAAAGATGACAATATAACAAAATAAATGATATGAATTTTTTGTATAATCTATTTTTTGTGAAACGTTCTAATTCTACAATAATATCAATGCAAAATTATTTTACAGGCTATTGTTATGAATTAATTTCTTATGTTATTATGAAATTATGGATTCAAAATTTCGTCAAAATTACGGCCATCGATATACGATTGATGACGTATCAAATAGTACTATCTGGTGTTCTAGGTGCATTGCCTCTTCCCAGGACCTAAATTTCAAAAATTAGTGGTCACAGTTCTACTCTTTAGATATCTTTATTAGGCAACAACATGCAACCTTCTATCGCCAAATTATATTTTACTTATAAAAGGGTAAATTTTGTGCGAGTATATAGTAAAATTAAGTTTTTCTCTTATAGAATACGATTTTAGAATAACACGTATCCTGAGAGTATTAACACCGGTAACCTTACCCAATTCAACTGGAATCATAGGTATGCGACTAAAGAGATTTTCGTCATGCAAATGGAGAAGCCTAACTAAGCAAAACCTGTTGGCTTTTAGAATACAAAAAATACCACTGACTTAAAGATGTCTTAAAGAAAATTAGTCTGACACGGCGTTCACTGTTCTGTGTAGGCTGTTGTATCAATAATAAATAATCCCCTTTCAGATTATGCAATGAGCCCAAAACAGTGTCCCTTCTTGAAACATATAAGGTTTGTATACCTTGTACGACCTGCTTATTGTTTTTAAGACTCTAAAAGAATACATGGCTCTGCAGACTAATGGAATTTGAGTGAAACTGTGACATATCTTGTGTTAGTTTTCATCAACCCCCTCTCTAAAAGGCGTTTCATTTTCTGTACGATACGAGATCATTAGGAATAGGAGGAGTTCTATAAAGCACAAACAAAAATATTTCATCATAGAACCAGAATTCCCCACATTGGTATCAATACAAAAATGTTGGTCATATATTGAATGGTTATTTAGATGTGCTTGATAGGCTAAGAAATGATGTTTAAAGCTCCAACAATATAATTTTTATATTGTGAGATAGGCTGGCGATATTATTGTTCTTGAGAAGCTATCAAGAACATTTTTTGATGCACATATTGAACTACATGATCCTATATCGATCTCATCGTAGGATGTAAAAATTCAGGATTCAAAATTTTTTATTTAAATTTCGCCATATAAAACTATTTGGCGTCAATACCACATAAATGCTATGCTGTATAAGATAGCAGAAAATTTCCAGCAGAAAAAATGTGTTTTGCTATTCACCGCTAGAGGCATCACTATCACAAAAATGAGAGATTTTCTGCTAATATTATTTTACACCAGCAGAAAGTTTTTAATATTTTTATGCAAATTAAAAATTCCAGCAGAAAATTTTATGCAAAATCAGAGAATTTATGAAAAGAAGAGAAAATGTATGTTTAAATGTTTTGAAGCGATCAGAGTTAATTTACTTTAAAAAACGATTTGCGTATATATAGTGTAAGCACTCTCAAAACATACTAAAATTACAATAATCATGCAAACACAGGGTAACATCAAAGATTCACATCTGGCGTCAGTAGCTTTCCATACATTTTAAAAGTCATTTTAATGTGAAATGTTTTCAGTTTTTTAACAAAAGTGTTAGAAAAACTCTCCTGTAACTACCCTGGGAATATGTTTTTATATCAACCTAGATCATAATCTTGGTGTGAATCTTGTGTTGCTCACGTATATAGATTATGATCTCAGCTACCATAAAAACATACACCCAGTGTAGATACAGGGGGGTTGAATCGGACAGCTCTATAGATATATATATATATATATATATATATATATATATATAAATATATTCAAGAAAAACTAGATTGCTCCAGGTAAATAGGCAGCGCGCAGGAATTTGCAATCTCCAGGTAATTATTAATAAACGAACCAGGTAATTAATGACTTATAATTTATTTTTATTTTTCTTGAATTAATTTTACATAATTTTTTTTTATGTTTTTAGCTGCTCGACCTTTTCACTAATGAATTTTCTTAAAACTTACATTACATACAGAGATTTTTTTTTTACAACTTTATAATGAAGCTTACAAAATACTAATTACAATTCCGACCGTAAGATGGCACTAACATAATATTTTCCTTTTGTACCACCTTAAATAATAAAATTATCTTGATTAAACTTAATGCCAAAAATAGTATTTGTTTTGTTTTAATATAACTTTCCCAATTTTAGATTTTTTACAACTATTAAACAATTATTAATAATAATTTAAGCAAAGTTATAATGTGATTAAAGATAAGTATAATACTAATACAGATGCTCATTAAGTACTAATACAATACAATTTCAGGCGACGCTGCAATTATAATACCAAACAGAAGACAGCTGATCATCCGGACAACAACATGTTTGACCTTGAACTTCAGATTTATACACCAACCGGCGATCATCGTTAACATCAAATTTTTCCTGGTTTAGCTATACGAAGCTTGCAAATGTGTACCTCAACGCATCAATAAATGTATAAAAAACAATAAATATAGTACGTTGTTGCATTATTTTGTGTTGTCTGAACATCCCGCCCGGCCTGAATCAATTTGATTCAGTTCACTTAAATGAAATTCCTCTTCGTTGATTGGCAGCTTACACACCTTCGATATTGGTCGCTGAATTATTGCATTTGAACGCGGTACCTTTAATGTGACGACACGAACCATATTATCTCGACCAGGATGAATATTTATTACTCGAGCTAATGGCCAATAACAAGAAGATGACTTGTCATCCATTAACAAAACGATATCACCGATTTGTAGGTTTTGTGATTTCTTGTACCATTTTGTTCGTTTTTGCAGAGTTGTGAGGTAGTCCCTGTACCAGCGTTTCCGGAAGTCTTGATAAAGTTGACTAACAATTTTCCAGCGTGAATACTTTGTTGTTTTGGTCTCGATATTTTCTATTTCAGGAACTTCTGTTAATGACCGTCCAATTAAAAAATGAGCCGGTGTAATTACATCCACTTCATCGTTCGATTCAGCGTATAATGGACGTGAGTTGATTGCTGCCTCAATTTTCGTGATAAGGGTGACAAATTCTTCAGTTGACAGGATATGCCCATTCGTGACTTTCCTCATATTGATTTTTAGTAGTTTTACTGCGGATTCCCAAATTCCGCCTATATGAGGAGCAGCTGGAGGAATGAAGTGCCATTTTATTTCCCACCTTAAAAGATATGAAGCGATATGATCAGTTTGCTCTCTTAAAAACATATAGAATTTTCTTAATTTGTTGTTGGCCCCAATAAAATTTGAGCCATTATCGCTGAATATGTTTTTACAAAGCCCACGCCTTGAAACAAATCTCTGCAATGCTGCTACAAATCCTTCTGTGGACATATTAGTTACTGCTTCAACATGCACGGCCTTTGTGGCTAGACAGACAAATATGCATACATAAACTGGAATAGTTGGCTGACCTCGACGATTTGTAATCCGGGCTTCAAATGGTCCACAATAGTCAATTCCGGTATTAGCGAAGGCGTGCGTGTACTCCACCCGGCATTTCGGCAATTCTCCCATCAGTTGTCTTTCACTTATTGGATTAGCTCGAACACACTTGATACATTTATGTATGACCATCCTAATAATATTTTTACATTTTAGGATGAAATATTTTCGCCGTAAGAGTGACAAACAAAGTCCAGAACCAGCATGACAATAGAACTGATGATAGTCTCTTACTAATGGCTTGCAGATTGAAGAGTTGCTTGGTAATAATATAGGATGTTTCGTATTAAAGTTGCAATTGGAATTGCCTAATCTGCCGCCCACTCGGATTAGTTGATCTTTATGAATGAAAGGGTTGAACGTTTTTAATCTACTTCGATTTGAAACAGGATTTCCTTCTGAGAGTGAATTATACTCTTCGGAGAAGTGCCGCCCCTGTTCATGTTGGCACAATCGAAAGGATGCGGCCTCAATATCCTCTGGTGTCGGTCTTAGCATCTGATTAACTTCACTTCGCTTATTATATATGTTAGTTTTTTTGACGAATTTGTCCCGTAAATATTTGGAGCATTTGATGGCTATGGACAAATTGTAACATATTCGATAAAAACTTGAATGTTTGGATATTAATTGTTCATAGAAATCGTTCGTTGTGGTTAGATATGTATTCACCTGTGGACGTTCTTCGTAATTGTAAATATCATTTCGATGTTCCGTGGCGTAAATAGGCCATGCGGTATTATTTTCACGCAGCCAAGCGGGCCCGTTCCACCACAGTTGGTGTTTTGCCAAATTGTCTATATTCAGCCCGCGTGTCGCACAATCAGCTGGATTTTCTTCGGAAATAACGTGATGCCAACAGTCTCGCTTGTACTGGGACAAGATATATGACGTCCGATTAGCAACAAATGTTTTCCAGCGTTTTGGCAATGACGATAACCAGTCAAGTACCAACGTTGAATCGGTCCATAATGAGATGCTGTTAATCTTAACTGTTGTTGCGTGTTCAACGAATGTCATGAGCTTCGTTAACATATATGCAGCCTGTAGCTCAAGTCTCGCTAATGTGAGTTGTTTTATCGGTGCAACCTTTGTTTTAGCAATCAATATAGTAGATTTCCTATCAGTACCTTCTCCGGAAATAGCGTAAATGACGGCCGAGTAAGCTAATTCGCTAGCGTCACAGAAACCGCATAACGTAACCGTATTTGTGGTGTTAATCCATCTAGGAATTTTGATTGTATCTATCTTTGACAAGCTATCCCTTAATTTCAGCCAATCTTCTTTTACTTGTATTGGTAATATATCGTCCCATGTCAACGGATCTAACCAAAGTTTTTGAAACAGGACCTTAATATTGATTATTAGTGGTGACAACCAGCCTAATGGATCAAATAATTTACTAGCGTCCGATAATAATCCGCGTTTAGTTAGGCAGGGAAAACCTTGTAGTTCACATTTGAATGAAAATTCGTCCTGGTATGAATCCCAAATTAGGCCAAGAACCTTTGATACATCACCTTCATTTGAGAACTCCTTCTTATTACTTATACTATTCAATTTATCCATTTCCACAACACCTTGATGGTTTGACCTTAGTTTTCTTAAATTAAACCCAAATTGCTTTAAGGTGGTTATTAATATATCCTTTGTGTACATTAATTCAGTAATTGTATTACAGCCACACATTACATCATCAACATAAACATCGTTTGTCAATATCGTTGAGATTTGTGGATATTTTGAAGCAATGCGGTTAGCTACTTCCTTAATGCATCTAGTTGACAAGAAAGAGGCGGGCGAGGTGCCATAAGTAACTGTACGTAGTTGATAGGCTTGAACTGGGGCATCTGGATCTTTTCGCCAAAGAATTTGTTGATACCGGGCATCATGCTCGTGGATCCACACCATTCTATACATTTTTTCAATGTCGCCGCTCAGCACGAATTTATGCTGCCTGAATCTCAATAAAATTTCAACTAGTGTTGATTGAATCGTGGGCCCGATCTCCAGGGCGTCATTCAATGATAAATTTGTTGTTGATTTTGATGACCCATCGAATACAACTCTTAAACGAGTAGTTGTACTTTGTTTAAGTACCCCATGATGCGGTAAGTAATATTGATTTGGATTCGGATTGCCTATTAACTTCATATGCCCGAGACCTTCATATTCGGCCATAAACTCATGATAAAGAGACTTAAACGTGGTGTCTCGTTGAAACCTCTTCTCCATTGACAATAATCTTTTTAATGCGAGATTATAAGTTGATCCTAGCTGTTCCGGTGGGATTTTAAATGGTAATCGCACGATAAATTTGTTGTCAGATCCTAATTTCGATGTTTTCAAGAATAATCGTTCGCAGGTATCATCTTCTGGATTTTCGATAAATTTAGGAACGTCTTCGACCTCCCAGAATCGTCTTAATGTAGAGTCAACCTCCATCATCACATTTAGTGTAACCGTAGAGACAAGGGGTGTATCGACATTTAATTTTCCCACTGGAATCCACCCAAATTTGGTGTTGTATACAATAATTTGTTCGCTTTGAATTTTACCGTCACTTAATATGTCAAAGAATATATCTGAGCCGAGCAATATGTCCACTTCTCCACCACTTGCCCAATTCGGATCAGCCATATTTAACGATCGAAACCTTTGTAATGTCTCATGGTTTATTAATGACTTTGGCTGCATGTTTGCTATGAGTGGTATAATATACGCATTTACCTCAGTTTTATATGTTTGCTCATCA
Organism: Nephrotoma appendiculata; assembly: GCA_947310385.1. Classification (NCBI taxonomy): domain Eukaryota; kingdom Metazoa; phylum Arthropoda; class Insecta; order Diptera; family Tipulidae; genus Nephrotoma; species Nephrotoma appendiculata. Next base: position 323,400,725 of record OX371224.1, on the reverse strand, counting down.
TTGGAGATACTTATTTTTACAACGCCCTTAGTTCTGCCGACAAGTGTGGAACCCAAGCCCTTTATTGAAATGGCACTAGTGTCTTTTGATAGCTCAAGAAGTTTGAACGCTCGCTCTGAGATAAAACTGACCTCCGAGGCTGAATCCAATAACGCTTTAAACGACAATAGTTGCCCCTTTGAGTTTTGAACACTTACTAACACAGTGGGTAGAATGCAAACGTTACTGACTTTAGTACAATGTAAGGTAGATATAGCTTCAGGTATTTTCGGCTTTTCCTCTTTCTTATTGTTCAGTTCGGCGGTTATTTGTTCTTCATGTAGCAGGCTATGGTGCTTACGATAGCATTTTTGACATCTTCCTCTAAATCGACAATTATAAACATTATGACCAACATTAAGGCAGTTATAACAGCGTTGGGTGTCAGAAATGAATTTTCGTCGCTCCGTTGCGGATGATTCATTAAATTCCTTGCATTGGTATAATTTGTGGTTTTCCGCCTTGCATAATTCGCATCTTTGTATGGTTGTTGTGGCAAACGATTTAACACTTCGAGTTGATTTTATTTGTATGGATTTTACTGTTGTTCCGTAGCTTTCAAGAGCATCAACACGACTTAAGAGGAACTCGAGAAACTTATCGAAACTAGGAAATTCGTCTTTGGCTGTGTATTCAGCCCATTCGCTCTTTGTATCATTGTCTAGTTTACTGAGTGCTAAATACACTAGCCACGGATCGCGGTCTTCTGCTCCTCCACCAATACTCTTTAGTCCTCTTATCACCTCATCACAGACATCATGAATTTTCCGAATATTATTGGCATTTGCTCCTTGTATTGTCGGTTGCTCAATGAATTTTCTTACAAATGAATTTACAATATATCTCTTACGATCGTACCTCTTACGTAGCTTGTCTAATGCTTCGGAATAATTTGCGGACGTGATGCTCATATGTTTAACTAGTGTCGCGGCTTCGTCTACTAAATAGCTCTTCAAATATCGAAATTTTTGAACAGCTGACAGTCGATGGCATTCATGGATTTGTTGTGTGAATAATTCGTAAAATGGTTGCCAGTCGATATAGTTCCCCGCGAACTTTGGAATGTCTAATTTTGGCAGCCTTACATCCGTTTCACCTCGCGATCCACTCATCATACCATTGTTGTGCATTGTATTGTTATATGATGTATCGTTATTTTCTGACTGGATTATTTTTGATTTAATTTCGCTGAAATCGTTCATAGCATCGTAATATAATTCCTCAATTTCAGAAAACTTTAATTCCTCAGTGTTGCCATAGCTTGATAATTTAGTTTCCGCATCAAAGGCTTGGACTAACAGTTCGTCTGCACGTTTCATACGGACGTTTATTTTTTCGATACATATTTCGCCCGATGTAACACAATCACTAGCATATTTTCGAATATTTTGTATTGATGTCAGTATTATATTTAACTTAATTTTGCACACCTTGATTTCAGCATCCGCCATGTTTTCTTCTATCACAAATTTTCACTCACTAACTGTAATTTCGACTTAGAACGTTTTCAAGGTTACCACATATCACATTTATTTATGATAACGAAATCGATTGCAGGTAATTGAACGTAATCCGCGCACATAGAAAATGAATTAGTTGTCGAAGGACTACTATAATTGATTGATTGCTAAACTACCGCTTTACAAAATGGCGACAATATTCTTTTTGGTTGCACGAACAAACACGCGGTTTAATCAAAACACATGCGATAAATAAATTATACTTAGCTGGCTTGACCGGTATAATGCGACTCCGTTGTTAGCTCTTGCAAGTTCACGCCCAAGTTGCTGTTTAAGTGTTGCGTAATACTATGGATACTCCAGACTGTGCCGCGTTGGAGTATCCGGCTCGAAGGACCAGATGAATCGGACAGCTCTATAGATATATATATATAAATATATATAAATATATTCAAGAAAAACTAGATTGCTCCAGGTAAATAGGCAGCGCGCAGGAATTTGCAATCTCCAGGTAATTATTAATAAACGAACCAGGTAATTAATGACTTATAATTTATTTTTATTTTTCTTGAATTAATTTTACATAATTTTTTTTTATGTTTTTAGCTGCTCGACCTTTTCACTAATGAATTTTCTTAAAACTTACATTACATACAGAGATTTTTTTTTTACAACTTTATAATGAAGCTTACAAAATACTAATTACAATTCCGACCGTAAGATGGCACTAACATAATATTTTCCTTTTGTACCACCTTAAATAATAAAATTATCTTGATTAAACTTAATGTCAAAAATAGTATTTGTTTTGTTTTAATATAACTTTCCCAATTTTAGATTTTTTACAACTATTAAACAATTATTAATAATAATTTAAGCAAAGTTATAATGTGATTAAAGATAAGTATAATACTAATACAGATGCTCATTAAGTACTAATACAATACAATTTCAGGCGACGCTGCAATTATAATACCAAACAGAAGACAGCTGATCATCCGGACAACAACATGTTTGACCTTGAACTTCAGATTTATACACCAACCGGCGATCATCGTTAACATCAAATTTTTCCTGGTTTAGCTATACGAAGCTTGCAAATGTGTACCTCAACGCATCAATAAATGTATAAAAAACAATAAATATAGTACGTTGTTGCATTATTTTGTGTTGTCTGAACAGGGGTTTTTCTAACACTTTTGTTAAAAAACTGAAAACATTTCACATTAAAATGACTTCTAAAATGTATGGAGTGCTTTCAACAATGGTAATTTTTTTGATGTTGCCCTGTGTTTGCATAATGATGATTATGATAATTTAAATATGTTTTGAGAGTGCTTACACTATACAATCACAAATCGTTTTTTAAAGAAAATTAACTTTCATCGCTTCAAAACGTTTAAACATACATTTTCTCTTCTTTTTCATAAATTCTCTGATTTTTCAAAAAGCTTTCTGCTGAGAATTTTTAATTTGCATAAAAATATCAAAAATTTTGTGCTGGTGTAAAAAAATATCACCAGAAAAAGTTCATTTTTGTGATAGTGATGCCTCTAGCGGTGAATAGCAAAACACATTTTTTCTGCTGGAAATTTTCTGCTATCTTATACAGCATATTATAAATCCTGTGGTAATGTAAAAAATTACGAAATAAATGCTTTTCATTATGGTGGTGTGTTTGAACGAATATGAAGATATTACTTTTGGCTAGTCTTAACAAACAGTAAATTAATTTAATGCTCGCGTGAAATGGTCTGTAACTGCAAACGAGAATCTTAAACAAATCTCTAAAAAGTATGATTTTATGTTGAACAACAAAGACGGTTTAATGAACCAATTTTGGCTGTAACGTGATATAGAAGTCAAAGAACTTGACACTTTTCATTGCGTATTTCTAACTGCTAATTTAAAACTGGCACAATTCCAATGAATATCATCATAATCGTTTGAATGAACAAATTTCAGATATTAAGTATTCTAGTAATCAATGAGATGTTTAATTATCCGGATCATGCGCTTATTTATAACTTTTACGAGGATACCCGAAAATCGTAAATATTTTGCTATTTTTTATTTCTGAAGTTAGGGAATGATCTCCCCAAATCCGATTAGTTTTTTATCACTATGCGCAAGAAGATTGAAATACGATTTAGAAAATTCATAAATCACTCTAAATTCGATTAAATGTAAAGTTTCACGTTTTTGAATTTTGCGATAATTTATTTTTCGATAAAATCTGTGGTATTTCAGAAAAACCACTTATCTTTTTTAAGGGAAATTTTCAGGAGATCAGGAGCAAGATCGTACAATAAGATTCAAAAATGTTTGATGTATGTTTCCAAATATTTTTGAAACCATTTAAATTTTTCGATCTTATTGTACGATCTAGCTCCTGATTTCCTGAAAATTTGCTTAAAAAGTTTCAGGTTGGGAGTTCGGGAAAATTGGGCGAGTGAAACACACGTGACAATTTGTAGCGTATCCTGAACAACAACAAAAAAAAATTTAGTAACTACTTATTTCTTATAAACCGAAAACAAAAAAAAAAATAAAAGAAAATTGATTTCTCCAAAACATTATAAAACCGAATATTTATTTTATAAACAAAAAAAAAGAAATATATAAAAAAGCTCCGAAAAAAAAATGACGTATGTCAGCGATATGTATATGTAAATACAATTAAATCTCCATCGTGATTCCGATTGAAAGAATCCTCATCTGGATCTTGTTCGCGTCATCATGGCCCTAAGGTAAAAGAAAAAAACCACAATGAGTTAGAACCATCACAAAAAAAAACACTTTTAACTGAAAAGCAAATGGAAATTAAAGTTATAAAAAACACACTATAAATTATTCCAAAATAATTTTTGTTGATGTCACTTGAAGTTTGTTTTATTTATTTTATTTGGGCGCCATGACATCGACACACTACAAGGGCTCCGGCTAAGAGCGATCCGCTCTGGGGTGGGTTGAAAAAAATTGTTTTGAAAATGATGATCCGAAAATTAACAAAATAAATGTGATGGCTCACCTCACAAAATTCAATTTAGCCTTTGGTCTTCAATCTCAGTACTACGCCTATTGCACCTCTACTACACCAGAACGTCCATTAACGCTCTTCACGTAAGTGCATCTGGTAGGCACTCTTCTTGATTAATACTCCGGCACAAACCACCTTTCAACGTCTATGACTTGGTTTAGATTGTCAATACGTTTTTTTTTCTGCCACTCACACACACATAAAAAAATACTATTCGGAATAGTCCCGGTTTCGTATTATAATTGTACTTTTCTTTTTTTTTCACCAAAACGTACATACGTAAAAAAAAAATTATCCAACAAAAAATTATAGTTCACCAACCTGGTACACTTTTGTTACATACCACACTAATTTATCCATACAACCATCTTATCCATCAATGACGTTGTTTTCGTGTGCGTCTCTGTGTGCCGGCTTATTTCTCCACGTTCAACTGGATGTGCCCGGGTATGCTGCTATCTTCTTTCTTCCAGTAATCGATCCAAGAGACCCAAGTTTTTATTGACGCGACTTATATTCGCGGTTTGCAACAAAGTAGCTGACATCTGGTGAACAAAATGTAAATCGCAGTTTGCTATGAAGCAAGGGGGATTAAAACTGTCATAACAATGAATTTGACAATTCTCGTCCCCCTTGTAGACGTAGAAACTAACGCTATCTACATTCGATGAAAATCGCCAATATAGTTCATTTCTAGGCACTGAACTGGAACCATTTTGCTTAATGAGCTCACCCCATATTATTCTGCAGTTTTTTTGTTATCACCCTAATGAAATTTTAAGTTAAGTTTTCTAACAAAGTATAGATGGCACAGTGCATCGATAAGAAGTACAAACCCAAAATAAATAAAAATTGGTATTCCCCTAAATGACCACCAAAAAAAAATCTTATTGAAAAAAAAATTTAAAAGTAAATAAATATTGTTGCTTCTTTATTGCAATTAAACAACAACAAATGTGATTATAATTCAAATAAATTTACCGATACCAACCATGATGATCCATTCAATCAGAACCACTAACGAAAATAAAAAAATTCAAAGAAAAATGTATCGTTACAAATTTCACAAAATTTGTTAAAATTGAATGTTAAAGTTTTATGTCTAAAAAAGGTTTCAGTTGAATTGGTTCGTCGATGGTTATGGCTGGATCATTTTCCAGATTAAGTTTCATTTTGGGAGTTCGGGAAAATTGGGCGAGTGAAATACACGTGACAATTTCACAAAATTTGTAAAAACAATATTTAAAGTGTTATATCTGGATAAGGTCTTCTTTGTATTAGATAGTCGATGGTTATCGCTGGAAAATGTTCCAGATCTAGTTTTTTGGTTTGAGTTCGGGATAGCTGGGGCGAGTGAAATACACATGCAAATTTCAAAAAATTTGTAAAATGAAATGTTTAAAGTGTGATGTCTGGAAAAGGTCCTATTTGATTCGATCGGTTGATGGTTGTTGATGGGAAAGCTTGTTAGGTCAAGTTTCATGTTGGGAACTCGGGAATATTGAGTGGAGTGAAATATACGCCCAAACTTCAAAAATTTCGTTTAAAGTGTTACGCCTAGAAAATATCTGATTTGAATCGGTTTGACGATGGTTATTACTAGAAATTTTTCCAAATCAAGCTTCATAATTGGAGTTCGGGAAATTTAGGGGTTGTGAAATATACGTGAAGATTCCAAAAAATGTAACGTTAAAGTGTTATGTCTGGAATAAGATCTTCGATATTTATCGCTGAAAATTTAACAGATCAAGTTTTAGGTTGGGAGTTTTTGGGGAAAATTTGGGGGGAAACACATCGTTTCGCAATCCTTTGGAATGTGCTTCGCCTCAGTTTACACACCTTACTAGACTTATGAAGCAATGAAGTTGTTTAGCTGTCCAGTTGATGAATCTTGAGTCGCGGCATATTGCAATAGTTATATGAGTGTGTCCATATAACTGACATCTTTTGCATTGTGGAATAAACCTTGATTTTCTTTGGGCTTCAGTCTCTATCTTCATATTTAAGATATATCTACAAGTAATTTCATAAATATATTTATATCTTCTTCTTTATCGAATGTTGGTATAAACAAGGGCCGACGGTTTTATCTGTTCCGGACAGATGGCGTTTTTTTCGTCGTAACTTATTACTTTATCAGCATTTTCGAAGTTTCATCAGATCTCTTTTTTTGGCTGTTTTCAGCAGGCATAATTGGTGCGATTAGTTGATTTTGCGGTTTTTTCCTTGATTATTTCTACGCAACATACAGCCGACATCCATTGTTCTGAAGTTTCTGGTATAAACGTTTACTATCTCTAAAACCCTTTCTTCTAACTGTTAACCACTTTCTATAAGAATCATTCTTTCTGGTTTTTCAAGATGCAAATTGATATACCGGGAGCGTTTTTTTCTGTAAGGAGTTCATCCTCCTCGAATTTAATGACTTCTGTTTTTGTTTTTTTCATCTTCTATTTCCGGCCAGAAGGGTGTAATTTCCAAAATAAAATCTTGTATTCCCCCGTCCGACAGTCAATAAATATAGAGATTCGGGAATGTGTGGCGAAATAATTCTTTTCAGCAGAATGGTTATGCATTGTAATGCGCAGAGTAAAAACATGTTTCCTATGTGGAAAGCTCAATTGAGTACTACCTACAAAGTGTTGGCTAACGTTGTACTTGCCAGAGTCACCCTTTTCACAGAAAACATCATTGGCAACTATCATTGTGGTTTTGGATCCAACCGAACAGCCATGATGATGATTTTAGAAAAAAGTTGGTATACAGAAATTCCCGAAAAACTCATTTTTTTGTGCAAATTAACAACGTTTCGGTCCGTATGCAGAACCGTAATCGAAAGAACTATTTCAGACCGCTTTGATGTTACATATGAAGTTCGAAAGGGAGATGCATTCCCGTCTGTACTGTTCAATGTGGCGCTCGAGTACGTGGTAAGGAAAAGCAAAAACGAAACCTTGCGCCGTATTTTTAATACTCGTAAATCAGGTCAAATTTTTGAATACCTCGGGTCAGTAATAACATTGACAAATGATATTTTACAACGATATATGGGTAGACACCGAGTTTGCTGCGTCTAACGTAAGTTATTGCGATCAGAACATCAATCGCAGTCGTGCATTTTATAAATCACACATAAGACCTGCGCTATAGCTTTTGGAAGACCTCTAACGTTTATATAGAATATTATCTACATTGGAAAGAAAGTCATTCATTTCATATTTGATCCAACTAAAGTTGCGCAACGGAATATCGGATTCGTATGAGCCACCAAACAAATCAATTTCTCAACGGCTATGATATCATCGGATTCAAGCTCAGCACAACAAAGAAGGGACTTTTACGTTGCGGTCAAATCCATTCATGAGATGTCAAAGCTAGAGAGAGCGATAGAGAGAGCGAGAGAGAGCGTTGCTATATTAAATTACCACAGTATATCTTGGATTTGCTGCTCCAAGTATACAGTAGTGGTCAGATAAATGTTACCATACGAAAAATATTCAAAGTGGTTCATACAAATGCAATTTTGTCGAAATGTTTCAAAGTTACCTTAGTTTTTTTATGAATACTTTGTTTTTATAAATTTAAGAGTAACGGGATCAAAAAAATATTTTTTCGTTTTGTTCTGAAATTTCATTAGTTGTGATCAAAACTGCGCAAGTTGTCGAGGATAGACAGAAAAATTAAAAACATGTGTTTCACAAACAGATTTTCTTCTTCTAATGAATTAAGTTATGAGGTAAGAAAACGTTTTGGAATAAATATTAGCGCAAGAACAGTTCGTAGAAGATTGCAACAAATAGGTATCAATGGGCGAAGGCCAAGGAAGAAACCGGGTTTGACAAAAAAATGCAAATTGCGTGGCTCGATCTTGCAAAAAACTACCGGTCTGTAAATGACTAGAAGAGAGTAATTTTCTCAGATGAGTCTAAAATTAGTATACACCAATTGGACGCACATACGTGCGCCGAAAGGTAAATGAAGATTTATGGTCCTGGGATTCATCAGCTACTATGGATGTGAAGACTTGGCGTTTATTAATGGAACATTAAACGCTAAGGGGAATATTGACATCCTCAAAAAATTTTTGGATCCCTCAGTTGAAAGACTGTTTCCAATAACCGCTCCTTGCCATCGAGCCAAAAAGATAGTTATTTTTTTTTATTTAGTGTATCATATTGGCAATCGAATTGTATTGTAATGGACGATGTATCTACTTCTACATTAAACAGGTGAATGAATATGTCCAACAAATAGGTATGGAAAAACTGAGCTGGCCTGGGATCAGTCCCGATTTGAACCCGATAGAAAATTGTTGGCAAATTTTAAAGAAACGGGTCAGTTAAAAACCGAAAAACTAAATTAGAATTAAAGCAACCACTAATTGAAGCTTGGGAAAATGAGATATCGGTGGAATATTGCAGGAATTTTATTAACTTCATGCCCGATAAGATTTCAACCGTCATTATAGCCCGGAGAAGGCACACCAAATATTAAAATACTTCACAATGGTCATACTTGAAACTATTCGAAAGTTTTGAGGAATTGCTTTCATTTTTACTAATATTTATTGTAATTTCCATAATTAGCTTCCTTTCCATTTTAGTAATTTAGTAGTCTGTCTATTATTACAGAAAGTTTATTGAATAAAGCGCGATTTACATGATGAAAAAATGTTCTCCCAGCAAAATATTTGCTGTGTGTTTTGAGCTGCACACAATATAAATTTTTCGCATTAGTTGAACTGAGAAAGAAATATAAACTGCCATAAATAATATTTGTTGCCATAAAATATACTCGGGTCGATTATATTTTATGGCAGCATTTGCTCAAAAAAAGATAAAACGCACAGCAAAATTTTTGCACGGTGGTATTTTCTTCTTGTCATACACACAAAAATTTTAATATTGCAAACTCTTCTTTTTTTGCTGCCCAACATTTTTTCATCATGTAAATCGCGCTTATATGGTTAAAAAATGATTTTTTTTTTCGAAACATCAATATTTTTCGGATGGTAACATTTTTCTGACCAGTACTGTATGTTCCATATGGAGTTCCAACCACATTTCTGAACATTCTGTTTTGTCCTCTTAGAGAATAAACGTTGGTTTTTATTAGATGACTTAAATCACGCCCAACAAATTTAAGTACACAAATCCGATTCAAGAAATGTGTAGTGGCTGTAAAAGGTTAAGCTAGAAATTTTATTTTACACTTAATACAATCAGGCTCGAAGAACATCTAAGATTTCGTGTCCAAATGCATATACCGACAGTGCGGAAAGTATAATACTATACATTGATATAAATTTTACTATCACGAGAGTAATTTTACCCTAGTCTTCTATGATTAATTCAATGCACTCGTGGACCAATCGTTTAAAATCAATACAAAACGACTTACGAATACAAAACGAGAAAATCAAAACAAAATTTCCGGTTTCATGCATACAACTGCAATTAGAGTATTTTACTACCCAACGAATTAGCAAATCAGAAAATAATTTGACTTCAGTTGTTTGTTTGAATTTGTACGTCGCGTACTAATTTATTTGTAAGCGCTACGAAATTTTGTATTTTAAAAAGTCTCGTGTAAATTAAAGTAGTGAGTGTTGTGTTTAGTATTTTTGTGAAAAGTGGAATAAATTTTTTAACTTAGTGCGTGTTTTTTAAAAGATTTATTGGTTTGTGTAGTGAACATAGAAAATAAACATTGACACCTAAAATGAACATTTTAAATGATTTTTCCGGTAAGCGTTTTAATTTTCTATAATTATATAAAACAACGAATAAGTTTGTATGGCGTTTTTCATTTGGTTTTTCTTGTAACTGCGTATTTTAGTGTAATGTATGTATTTGGATATTATAAATTATTTATTTGCGTATGGATTTAATATCACTAGTTTTCCTTCAATTTCAATACTTGTATTTGTTTGTGCTTTCGTTGGTTTATGATTTTTGTATTTTAATTTTTTTAGTTGAGCTTTCGATTCATTTTATGTTTTGTGGTGGAAATTATTTTATTTAAAATGTATGTTTTGTTAACTGTTTAGATCTGAGTTGATTTCCAAACATTATTAATTTTTCTTTTTCGTACATCGGCTCAACTTGATACATGTGTAAAAGAGTACAGTGGTTAATTAGGAATTGCATTATGTTAAATTGATGTGATTGTGTCGTAGACGTATTATATTTGTTTTCAGAAACATTCATTTAAGAAAAGTTTATATAGTGTAAACGTTACGATTCCGAAACATAACTCTAAGAAGGAACATTTTTGTTACACTGTATGTAATATGGCTGGAGATACATATTCACTATTTTATTGCAAATTTTAAAAAAGCACGGAAATTGTTCAGTTGTATTAAAAAAATTGGCTAAAGTGTAGATGACGTAAACATCACAAAAATCGATTAAGATGGAAATTTAAAAAAAAAAATTCTTTGCAGGAGAACGGAGAAAACTTCTTTGCAGGAGAGGTATCTATCGTTTTTAGGAGGTTTCTTAGCAACAACCAGGAGAATTTCCATGACAAATCTTGGAATTCTCGATCATAATTTTGATAGAGTTGAATACTGTAATACCTCGGGTCAGTAATAACATTGAAAAATGATATTTCACAATGATATATAGGTGGACACCGAGTTTGCTGCGTCCAACGTAAGTTATTGTGATCAGAACATCTATCGTAGTCGTGTACTTTATAAATCACACGTAAGACCTGCACTATAGCTTTTGGAAGACCTCTAACGGTTATATAGAATATTATCTACATTGGAAAGTAAAGTCATTCATTTCATATTTGATCCAACTAAAGTTGCGCAACGGAATATCGGATCCGCAATAGGCTACGACATCATCGGATTCAAGCTCAACACAACAAAGAAGGGACTTTTGCGTTGCGGTAAAATCCCTTCATGAGATGTCAAAGCTAGAGAGAGCGATCGAGAGAGAGAGAGAGAGAGCGTTGCTATATAAAATTGCCACAGTATATCTTGGATTTGCTGCTCCAAGTATTTGTATATAAAATATTCATGAACTCTGCCTTCCGTAGTGTTTGCAATACAGTTAAATCGATTAAACAATTTACCGATAAATGGAGTCGCTTACCGTCATACAAATAAATCATTTCTAAAATACAAGTATTTCGGTAAATATTATAGAGTTTTAATTACAGGCTACAAGTGAAGCCAGCAAATCAATAGTCTCGAATATTTAGTAATTCACAAATAACAAAATAATTTAAAGACACTGTTGACAATAATTTACAAGCCGACATCGCACGCCTAACTACACATGATTGCATTTCTTTTAATAGAATCTGCACATCTTATGATTTGCAACGATAACTAAAACATAAAGATTCAGATTATGAGGAAACTGAAGATTACGAAATAATAAATAAAAATCAATACTAACTAGTTCAACATCAATAAATCGGCCCAATTTTCGCTAAAATACGACAAGTAGTTCTTACGTTTAAAAGATCCACATTAAAAAGGATATTCGTCAAAAGCATATCAAAAACGATTTGAAAAAAGAGCTTAGCGTTTTTTAGATACTGAAACCCATTGGAACAGCTTTCTGATGACGCTGCAACGATTTTATTGACATCGAGCTTGAATCCTTGTCAGAACCAGAATTTCAATTATTGACAATTACATCAATAACAGCCTTGTTTCCAATAAAAACTTCTATATAGGCATCATGCCGTAAGGATGTAAATCTTTGTATTGCGGATATTACGTTGTTGTTTATGCTCGATGAACTCTGTCTTCAGAATACACCCTTCAGTGAGAAACTAAAAGAGCTCCTATTTTTAGAATCATAGAAACACGCCCAGTTTATTCCGATGTATTGTCCTATCTATTTGAGCGAAAGATTTCAAGTGGATTACGAAATTATGGAATATTTATCAAAACCAATAAGAACATAATTGGTAAAAAATTGTTGAGACGATTAATTCAAAGTTGAAGCAATTTAATTTGACATTAAATCAATATCGGAAATAATTCAAAATCTGGTATTCAAAGGTGCAACAATTTTAAATTGAATTATTACCAAACTTAATCCGAAACGTCTTAGACATTAAAACTATTATTTCCCCATTTGAAATAAATATAAACACTTTCAATTTTAAATTCAAATTTTTAATTTTTATTCGTTATATACATATTCATATTACAAAAGTTTGTTCTGAAATAAATTACATATGAAATTAAATTTAATGTTTGATTTTTTCAACAATTTTTGTATTTAGTTTAATTTCATTTTCAAAAATATTTATTTCTAATGTATGTTTTACCATTATTAATAGAGTACATATGCAGTGGGGGGCTGCTAAAATCTATTTCTTTAATGAATAATTTGTTTGTAGAACTTCCTACTTCATAAAATTGAAAATGTAGATCGAATTGTTTTACATTGATTAAATAGCATAATATTAGTACACACTGCTCATACATTATCGCTTTTATTTTATAAAACCCAAATTTTTCTTCTCATTTTCTTGCTAAATAATAACTAAGTTTATACTCAGTACCTTTATAGATTAGCGAGGTTACACACATTTTGATAGACTTATAATTAACTTTATCAATTTCTGTAATTTGTGAATAATATTCTTCTTTTGATAAATCTTTCGTGACAAACTCACTAAAAAATTGAGAAAATTTTAGACTGGATTTAATAGCTAATGAGTAAGATGGATTTAATCTAGACGTTATATTGTGCATATACAATTTTGATTCTCTGTGTTTGACTTCAAAACGCATTGCCCAAAGGTATTTTAAAGGACCACATCGTTTTATTGCTGTAACATTATGCACTAAAAAGTGATGTTTTGGCTTAAGCGAAGGATCATAAAGCTTAATAAATAATTCATGATGGTCTTCGATTAAAAAATGCAAGTGGCTTAGATCGTTTAAAGAGAATTCTGGTTGGCGTAAAAGATCAATGATTTGTATTAACAATAGTAACAGCTTCCAGTGACAGTTTTGCTTAGGAATCAAGTCACCTATCATTAGAGATAGCAAGTGAACAAAGCACATCATTTCACTTGCAATCATTTTAATATTAAATTGCTTTAATTTAGTTACGTCAATATCTGGTGAGACGTTTCCAATTTCCAATTCACCAAATTGGAAAAATCTTTTTCTATTGTTACATCAATTGATAAAATGTTTTCATTTATTAAAGCTAACAGGATATTACATAAATCATATTTACAAACACCCTCAAAAAGATCGTGCATAATGTCAAAACAAAAATGTTCAGTGACTTCAAAACATTGTAATTTATCGAAAACGCAACTTTCTTTAATGCCCGTCTCTTTAAAGTTGTGAGTCAACAAGTCTAACATATAATTATTTTTATTTCTTAAAAATACTGTCAATTCTGAAACATCTGTTTTGGTTTCCTCTCGAGTCCTAGTACAAACACGACAAAATCTTTTAGAGTTAAACGATTGTACGAAACCTAGAATACTATTCATCCCCAGATTGTCTCCCACTATCAAACCTAAAATAAATCGAACTTTAACGCTTTCTTTTGATGTGGTAATATCAATACCGTCTTCTAGCACTTGCAGTTGGTTTACTAATTGGTGAAATGATTTGTCGTAGCCGAATTTTTTCAAATATTTAGAATCAATAATCGCGCACTGAAAAATTAAATCTAATTTGGATAATAAATATTGTGACATAGTTGGAAAATTATAATAAATACCACATACTGACGAACAATGGCTACCTAAAGCATTATTGATTTGAAAATCATCAGCGTACAATACATAGGGTTTAATTAAATCATCTTTGTATTTTTGTTTTTTAATTTTAAATAGTTCCCCTGAAGCAAAGTTTTGTAAGTTACTTGCTCTAAAATAAATATCAGTATTTTTTAAAGTTTGTTGTAAAATATTTGGAAGTTCAAATAGAGATTTGAATTGGAACAGTAACATAAACATTCGACACTTTTGGAACTAAAGTCGGGATTCCCGATAATACTGTTTCAGCCACTGTATTATCAATAGTAAAACCAGTAGGATAATCGAACAATCTGACTTCTTTCAACATTTTAAAAAACCGATGTTCGGAGTTTATTTCTTTAAATGGATCCTCACAGAAATTTAGTAAATATTTTAAGTTATTTACATCATTTATAGTTTTTCCTTCAACTGTACTTTGAATAGCACTTGATACCATAGACAATAAGTTTTTTATTATATCTTGAATTTCTACTGCTTGTTTTCTAGATAAATTGTTATTTACATAAAGTTGTAAAGATACATTTAGAGAATGTCTTTTTAGTTTTTCTATTAATACGTCAGTTCCGACTGTTACATTATTATCAGGATTGGGATCCGGATCTTGATTCCTAAGCAAACTATTATTTACATCATTGCTAGACAATCGCGAGAGTTCAGGGTTATTTATAATGTCCGTTTTTTCAAGTTTTTGAAATTTATGACGTTTTTCTAAGTGGACACGCAATGTTGAATAATTTGAAAATATTTGGTTACATCCATTTTGTTTACAGCTAATTGAAATGATTTTGCCAGAAAATAAATGATCATACTTGTAATGACGTATCAGGACCGATGGGTTTGGGAAACTTTTGAAACATTTACAACAAATGAACATTATAGCATCAATATATTTAATTTCAATGAAAAGGTTATATTAAATCTTAAATTCAATGTGTAAAAAATAAAAAATTTAAATAATCAGCCGTATTACTTCACATTCGACTTGAAAGTTGTATGCATAAGTATGTAAAAATTAATGTTCCATATAATAAATGACTGAGATTAAATTGGACGATTTGATATCATACTTGGTATTAATGTTAAAAAAATATCGCTGAATAAAATTCCACGGTATCTCACACGCTTTTGGATATTCTAATTCAAATATTTGAAATATTTTGAAGCATAAATCTAAACTAGCTATAAATGACGAAACCTTATATAATTTACCATCAAAATACACATAAAAGTGTTTTAACAAAGAGTTGACTGAACCTTCAACTATAATTAAGGGTTGTATCGTCAATCCACTATAAAAATATTTTGTTGTTAAATCCGCAATTTTTCGTTCATAATCGTTGATAGACTCTAGTTGAATAATAAATGATTCTTAACCATCTGCGATTGTTGATTTTCGTTTGTTGCAGCTATCTCTGTCCTTAAATCTAGCTGTCGGAAGCAAAATGGAATTGAGCAGCGTTGTTGAAATATAATCTTCGGTGTCTATAGATAAACAAATATAAAATGTAAATTAAATTAATAAATAAAAAAGGTCAATTTTTTAACCTTACCGTAATTTGTAATATTTTTTAAAATGTTGAGTAACTCCTTACAAGCTAAGTTGTTGATATGCGTTTCATACTAAGGTTT
Source organism: Nephrotoma appendiculata (assembly GCA_947310385.1). Lineage (NCBI taxonomy): Eukaryota > Metazoa > Arthropoda > Insecta > Diptera > Tipulidae > Nephrotoma > Nephrotoma appendiculata. The sequence continues at coordinate 323,384,795 of OX371224.1, read as the reverse complement.
TATCTTAGATTTAAACACATTCCATTTTGAAAACAGCATATGTTTTTTGCTCGGGTACAATAGTTCAAAGTCTATTTCAATCTGTAAAATTATAAACCAAATTTAGTATTAAAAAAACTAAGATGAACGTTTAAATGTTTACCAAGTCTGGAGCTTGACTATGAATAAATTTAGGCCACGCTTTTAAAAAATCAGCAATTGTCATTTCCCGAAAATCTTTTTGTCGAATTTGGAAGGTTTTATACCAATTATCTTTCACTTCGTCCCAGTTCATATCACGTTGTAAATTTGTTTTTATGGCCATAGAAATAGATTCGTCGAATTCAACCGTTTCCTCTGGTGCATTCTGAGGCTCTAAAGCACTATTTTGTTCAGTATTGCTTACAGATAATTTTTCGTTCGGTTTTACTCTTTTATTCTGGCTGTTGCTATATTTACACAACAATTTTCCCTTAGGGGTTTTTTTTCCATTACGGGGTATGAAGTAATAATCCTATAAGAACCATGAAAATGAAAGTAAATAAAATTATATATAAAACCATCACAGAAAACTTATACAAAACTTATATATTTACTTTTACTTGCATCTCGGACGGGAAAATTGAGATTATTTGGTCAACAAGATGTTTGAAATCAGATGGCTTTAGATGGATTTCATTTATATTAATATCTTCGACAATTAGTCGGACCAATTCATTTCTTTGAATGTCGGTAAATGAATTTTTTGATTCATAATATTTATCAAATTTTTCCCAATCGGTGTATCATTCAGAATTTCTGAAACACTCTATAAAAGAAGCTACATAATTCAAAATAATATCAATTATGAAATAAATGTATTGAATTACTCTCATTGTCGTAGAAGGCAATGAAGGTGATGGGATAGATTTAGCATGATTAAGATCCCGCATCAAATGGTTTATTTTGCTATTAGTTGACAACGTTTAATCGTCTATTCCATACTTGGAAATATAAAAAAGAAATTACGGAGAAAATATTTTAGAATTTAAGATTTACTAGCCGTTGGTCTCATCACAATACAAATACAAAATTTAATATTAATTTGTGAAATCATTTTGGTAATCGTAATTTTACTTAACATGGTGCCAACAGCTAGCGCACCTGAAAGCGCCCATTTTATACAGAATATTAGAAAATTGAATTAAAATACCTTAGTTTTACGCCAGACAAACAATTTCCCTCTAAATATGGCCCTTGGTCCTATATGTGGTATCGCTTTTTCTATGTCTTCTTTTGACAAATATTTAAGGGATCGATATGTGATTTTATTTGCTGCAATAAACAAATTTAGTGTTACTACAAAACCATAACAATTTTTAATATTTAACCTAAAAGTGTGAAATAGAATTTACGTCACATCTCCAGAACTGTTAAGAAGTAAACGTTCATTGGTAAGAATGTTACAAAAAATAATAACCACACCAAAGACACACATGCGGATACACCCATACTCTCTCAATCGGCAGGTCTTATTCAGAAGGATGTTCAGCTATATCTGCTAAATATCATACATAAACCGATATACGAGCCCTCTCACTCACACACAAAGATCCCTTGCTTAAGGAAGGAAGAAAAAATTAATTCCAAATTCATACCTTTTAAAATCGGCAAAACTTCTAATAATTTAAACTGCTTTAATAATTCGTATAACTTATCATCATCGCTTTCGGTATTAGAAGAAGCGTGTGAAGAAGTATTATCATCAAACGTAGTTGAGTTGCCTCGAGGTTCTTTTATACCGGATGCATTGATAATAGATTCCAATGTTTCATTATTCACGTTTTCCACTGTATTCACTATTGAGATGCACTGTCCATCGATGTACAGTTTTCCGTCAACTATATTAAGGTTTGTAACTGTGTTTTCCATATCACACTATAGTAATTTTTTTATATGCTCACAAAAAATTTCAGACACTCCACTTTAAGAAATTCTCTAAATCAAATTTTCTTTCACAAATAACACTTTATTTATTTATTTTAAATTTGATTTTGTTAAATATTTAATGATAATGAACTGAAGAGAAGCTTTAATTATATTATATGTAATATAAATTGAAAACAATCCAATACAACTTGTCGGTGTGTCTACATTTGCTTTACCTAAATGATCCTGGTTAAACACGATGAAATAGCTAGAATATTGAAAACGTAAACGTAACGGTACATTTGAAGTTGATTCTATTTCAATTTTGGTATATTAGCGTGTTCAACATAAACTCAAAGTGGTTTCCACATTATTTTGAAAATGCAATTTTACTTTAAAATTTTTTCAATTAAGAGTTAAAATCGAACGAGATTAAAATAAAAATTTAGTTGTATCGTTCGGTAAATTTAATATTTTTAACATAGTTTTAATATTGTTAACTGTTTATTTTAATAGATTTCTTAAAATATACACAAAACATTAAAATGCGTACGTTCAACATACATTTTAAGTTTCATATTTTTTCTCAGTGATGAAATTGAACCATCATCACATGCAACAGCAGCATTAACCTTTATTACCATTTATTTTATCTATTCTACCCACAAAAGTGCACTACGAACGGGCACTTTTTGCTGCTGGACTAATTGCAATAATATTTAGAATTAAAATATCCAAATATTCTTTTGACCGCCTGCCAGTAAGAGGAGCAATGTTTAGTATTAAATCTGCTTACATCGTTAACAGCAAATGTGATGTCTGGCCTGGTTGCCTGTGCTAGAAATAATAAGCTGCCCACAGCCTCCTGATACGGCACTTTACCAACCAACGAATTATCTGCAGTAACATCTTCGACAGATAATTTTATCGAAGTGTTGGTTGGCGTTCCAATCGGTTTACACTCTGAACCTCTTCAATATCTCCTTGCTTTTTGCCCCGCACAGGTCTTTCATACGGAATGTATAGTTTAAGAAAGTTTTTAGATTCTCCAATACCTTTTTATATTTGTAAAAATTCAGAAAATCATCCACATAGATTGCTATTAGCAAATTCAGATTTTCATCGTAGTAAATACATGGGTCGGCGCAACTTCTTTTGAGGCCAAATTTCTTTAAAACAGCATCTAATTTAATATTCCATTGTCGCCCGGTCTGTTTCAAACCATACACTGAGCGATTCAACTTGCATACACGATTGGTCCCGTCTTCGAATGATTCCGGTTGAATCCTATACATCTCTTCATTGAGATCTTCCTTGCAGGAATGCTGTAATCACGTTCATTTGGTAAATTTTAAGATTTTTCCTCACAGCCAGAGCCATGAGTAATCTAATGGATGTATACCTTACGACTGGCGAGTACGTCTCTGTATAATCGATACCCATTTTTTGAGCGCAACCCATAGCCACTAGACGTGCCTTATAACGTATTATAGCACCTTTATCGTCTCTTTTGGCTTTGAAAACCCATTTGCCTTAATCGGTTTCTTTTTTAGTGGTAAATCCATGAGAGTCGAAGTGTTGTTGACCTTGTGTGATTCTATTTCCTCCGTTATTGCGTCTCTCCACTCAGGACCGTCAATGGCCCATGCCACACGTAAAAAAAAAAGCCGCATTTTTCTTCGTTTCTTTGCCCGTTTACCTATGATACAAGTTTTAATTGCGACTTAAACAAATTTTCTGTTCAACCACACAACTCAAACATAAATGAAATAAAAAATATTTCAAGGACATTTTTGACTCATTTTAGTTAAAATTTTATTTAAGAGAGAGCAGAACAAAACATTGGTAGAAAAAAAATGCCAAAATACAAAAAACTCTCGTGTGTCATCAGCCAATGGTTTTTTTTCACTGAAATAGGATCGAGAACAGCAAGAGCGAACGCAAAATTATTTAATTACAATGAATGAAACTGACCTTTACTATGAGTAGTGATTCCTGGTTTTTGGATTTCCACGGCATCAACTTCGATGATGCTAACAACTTCATCCTCGGTCGTCTCAGCATCACGGTTTCTACTATTGTCGTTGTTTGATTCATCTTCGATTGCGTTTATCTCCGCTCCACGAGCAAAATCCATTGAACCCTCTTCTTCCGTTGGCTTGTTTACGTGAATGGACCTTCTAGTATTAACCAAAATGTTCTTAAAAAATTTAAATTTAACGTCTCGACTTATGTGCAATTTTCGAGTTGCCCTGTCGATGCATCGGAAACCCTTTGTGTCGTTGTCATATTCCACGAAAATCATTTTGGACGACCTTGAATCCCACTTCAATCTTTTCTCTTTCGCTACATACAACATTACCTCGGACCCTAAGATTTTTAGGCCAGTCAAATCTACCTTTTTTTACTGAACGCCTCCTGTACTTGGCCATGAACTGAACTGATAGTTATATTTAGAATATGGACCGCCATGTTGGATGCATCTACCCAGTACGTTTTTTACAGGTCGGCATCAAATAGAAGACAACTCGTCTTTTCCACGATATTTCTGTTCATACGCATCGCCACACCGTTTTGTTGAGGAGTGTATATGCTGTAGTCCTTTGATGCTGTATTCCGTTAGTCCGAGAGAATTTTTCGAATTGGTTGGAGCAGTATTCCGTCCCATTATCAGTCCTAAAAACTTTGATTTTTCTCCCGGTCTGATTCTCAATGAATACTTTGAAATCTATAAATGTGCTTAAAACTTCAGATTTTGTTTTCCAAAAAAAATACACTTTTTTCTGGAAAAGTAATCGATGAAGGTTAAAATATACTTAGCTTTTCTTGTAGACATGTTCTTCATCGGTCACATTAAATCCGAGTGCACTATATCTAAGATGTTTGATGATCGTGTTTCATTTGCCTTGAACGGTAAACGCGCTTATTTTCCTTTCGTACACGTATCACATTTTTTTATTTTGCTATCGTCATCTTTAAAGTTGATACCAATGACAGCTCCATGTGTATGCACTCTCATTATTTTTTGCTATCATCCACATTTCTTCACTCGCGTTGAGTTTGCATACTCCATTATCAGCTATACACTTCGCAATAATATCATTTTCGTTGTTTCTGATGATACAACTGTTTTTATTAAAAAACACACTGTTTCCTTTCTCAACTATTTTGTGCACCGACAACAAATTAGCGGCTAAGTCAAACAAACTAGCGACTTGCATTTCCAACTTTATTCACATTCATTTTTGAATTGTTTGCGCTGATTATGCCCTTTGTGGTGTCATACGACTCGACAGTCCGCTGTCGATATACCATTCACATGTTTGTGTATTTTTGCCTAAAAATGCAACAAATGCATTTTTTGCTATACCAATATTCTCTTTCTCCTTCTTTGGTTTTTCAGATTCTTTTGCTATATGTTGTGTCGAACCGCAGTTGTAGCATTTACATTTCTTGTACCTTTTATGTTTCTTGTTCGGCTTATTTTTCGAAAAAAAAACTTCACCGTTCGCACCATCATATCTCATGTCTAATAATTTTGTTATTAGAACATCCGGGTTACAAGTATTGTCAGATGCTTGAACACTCATGATGAACGGCTGGAAATGTTCACTAAGACCAGCTAATAAAATAGCTGTTTTCCATTCATTGCTAATCGAGAAACCAATTCCTTCAAGCTTGTTCGAACACCCTATTATCTGGTCGACGTAAACCTGCTTCTTTGCAAGCTGCTACTCTTCGGTGTATCGGGGCCATAACTGAAGCCAAAACTGGTTGAGCAATCGCAATAATTTCATTTTGCTGTCTTTTATTTGTTGCAGTCCTTGTGGTTTATTTGCATATGCACAATCTGTTAAATATCCCCACAAAAAGAAATCTGGTAGTGTTAAGTCGGGTGATTAACATCTCCAAATTGTGAAACGATACGGTTACCAAAAACCGTTCGTAGCCCATTCATTGTATCCTTTGCAGTAAGGGGCGTACCCAGTAAACCTCAAGTCATAAAATTTTTTATCAAAGCACATATCGGTTAAATATAAGTCACTTCGTGACTCAGACACACATATTGGCCACATAGCGATAATTCTTCTGATCACTTAGCCATAAAGGACCATATATCGGGTTGTCAAATGACTTAAAGTCATATGGAACCATATATTGAATGCTACTATGTCTAATAAAAAAAAACGTATTTTTTTGACTAAAACGCAACGCCATATTCTATAATCGTGAACGTAATTTTGCGTATGAACTACCAGAATAATATACATAATTACATAAATGATAATAAATAAAAATATTAGCTATATGGACAAAATAAATAAAAATTCCTTGATTAATAAAAAAATTAATAATAAGACAAATTATCGAAGACGTTTGCGGAAACTAACATCATAAAAATGTTCAACATTTTGTAAGCAAGCGGAATCTACTTGTAAAATTGATTTGATTGAGCAGAGCTTGAAAAACGAATATAAGTCTATTGCTAAACCTTCTACAATAGATTTGAGTCCTTTAAATGATCAAGTATTTCAAAAAATCGAATGTCCAGAAGTTGAATGTGTGAATAGTTATACCAATACTGAAACACGTTCATAAAAAGAATCTGCAAATGGAGAGGCTATTTGCAGCGATGGTGTTAAATATTTTAGTCCAGATGATGCTCTTTCTGCCAACGATCACCTAGTTAGTGATAGTAATAAGAGAGAAAATGAAGTTTCGGAGCCAGAAATCGATTTACCATTCAATGAATTTATTAAATCATGGACAACCCACTATAACATCAGCCAAGCTGCCTTAAAACCTTTAATTAGGAATATTAATAAATGTTTTGGAGCCAACCAACAAAACGATCCCAGATCAATCATGATGACACCACGGCAAACTTCCACAACCTTTATAAAAATAGAAGGTGGTGAATATTGGCATCAATTTTGTTTAAGGACATACTTCGAAAATCTTAAGGAAACAACTTCTATATCTTTAACATGAACATAGTACCTAACGTTGTCGAACGAAGCAACGAACTAACTATCTTTTATGACTTATTGTTTACACTATACTGCACGAATTGCATCGAAAATAATTTTTATTGTTGATCGGAAAATTACGGTAAAATTATTAGTCATTTAATGATCAGTTAAGTACTTTAAAACAGTTTTATCTTTTAGTCCAGTCATATTTTAGTAATAAAAATGCTTTATAATGAACACATAAAATCAATCTATTTTCTTTTAGTATTAATAGTAACAAATTATGTATTGTACATACATAATGTATACAATACATATACGAATATTGAAGTATTAGTATGTATTTCATACACTCAGAAAAATAAAATTTTGTTTTAGAATGTTTTCATTACGAAATCGAAGTGTTTTCAATGTCATTTTTTACCCAAGATCATTTCAATGTCCTTTCTACCTCGAAGCAAATTTCAATTCGACACGATCTGATCTGAAATAATTTAGCCATAATAAATGTTTTATTAGCGGCTTCGTAAATTCTGATTTAAAATACATAACTGCAGTATTAATCATTTTAAAAGTTATTAAAGAATTTTTTAAATTTTGTTTTTCCATTAAAAAATGCCTAAAACGACATCAAAAACCGTTTGAATAACAGTATCATGAACTTCGAATTAAAAAATAATCATGCCAAAATAACATTACAAATCCACTGAATCAACATTTAGGAATTTTGTTTTATGATGAGAATATGGTGAAATGGCATTTTGAAAGTCGTCGAATGAGAAGTATTACGAATTTCGTTTTAACATTTTACACCTCTTTATTAGAATATATCCTATTAATTTCGAATTAATTCTCTATAACAAAATTCAAATATGTTTATTTTAATTCATTATGTTTATTTTAATTCAAAAATTCAAATTTAATTTTTTTAAATTTTACACATTATTTTACATTATATTTTGGTTATTCTCAAAATTTTTCGCCCATTATTTAAGATATGTATATTAATAGGAGGCTCATAAAAACTGGATATTTCTCGAATTTGAAAACTGGCGCATGGCTCATTTATGAGATATGATAAGGTTTGTTCATTATACTCTAAATTTGTGTACATTTTACAAACCACAAAACAAATATTTGTTTTCAGAAATATGTCAAAAATTTCAAATACTACTAAATCAATCAGTATATTCATATAAAAAATAACCTTTTTTGTAATTTGAACCTCTAAAGATAACTGATTTACTAAATCTATACTCAACTAAATTCGAATCTAATATGTGTTTATAGTATTGTAAATTTGGACTGTAATAATTATTAAAAGTACTATCAATTAATTCATAATGGAAAAAACTATTTGTGTGAACTCGAAATGAAAAACTAAGTGACGCTTTGGTTGCCAAAGTTAAGGGAATGTTAACTCGAGACTTAATATTATAAGCGTATTTTTTATGTATCTGATGTTCCGACTCTAGTCGGAATGCCCATAAATATCTAAGTGGACCACATTTTCTTATAATGTTAGGATAATGGACAAGATTATGATATTTTGGTTTCAATGGCTCTTGAAATAAAGTGATATAGTTATAGTTATGTTTCTGAATTATGTTCTCTAAATATTTTAATGTACCATCGCTAAATGAACGTAATAACATAATATCGATCATTTCGATCGATGTCAATAAAAATTTATATACTAAATCCTCACGCGGTACTAATTCATCAAGGATTATGGGCAGTAGAAGATATAAGGTTTTCATTTCTGCAGCTGTGTATTTGAAATTATCATTTTGCAAATAAATCTCTTCGATTGGACCACAAATGTTACTAATTTGTAAATCGCCGTACTGAAACATTTGCTTTCTGTAATTGAACACTTCCAGAGAGAAATATTTTTTCTGTTGTATAAAATAGTACAAGACTTTTGCAAAATTGTATTTACATACACCCAAAAATAGATCATGCATGATGTCACAGCAAACATTGTCAGTAACATGATAGTTACTTAGAATGTTAAATACACAGTTTTCCTTTACGCCAGTGCTTTTCATGTTATTCGTTTTTAAATCATTGTTATAATTTTCTTTGGTTCTTAAGAATCTCACAACTTCCCTTGTATCATTTTTAGTTTGCGTTCTATTGCGCTTACAAATTCTACAGAAGTGTGTCGCGCTAAATGATCCAGCAAATCCTAAAACATTATTAAGCCCAAGATTGTCCCCTAGTATTTGCCCTAATACAAAATATACTGTTTGAGTTCTGTCCTCCGTTTTAATTTCTATCCCATTGGTTTCTATTGATTTTAAATCCGTAATTAACTTATTAAGCGACATTGTATTTCCGAACTCTTTTATGTCATGTGATTTAAAAAATCCAGCTACAAATATATTTGATAATTTTGACAATTGAAATTCCGGAATTAGAGGGAAAAAGTAATAAATTCCACAAATTGCATGAGTTCCAGCATGTGCACTTATTGGACAATTAATTTCAAAATCATCAAAAAACAGAAAGTAAGGAATTACTATTTTATCGTGATAAGATGATTTAATTTTCGTCCAATTACTTCCATTTACAAAATTTTTAATTTTGGTGCAGGACTCGAGAAGTGCTATGTTCGCAATGGTTTCTTTCAGGATGTTATTGCATTCGAAATATTTTTTTATTTGAAAATGTATATCTAAAATGTATCCTTCCACTTTATTAGAGGATAAAACTGGGTCACTATTTAAAATAATTTCAGCGAGTTCATTATTTATGAGACATAATTTTGGAGGTGCATAAATATTAATGTCTTTAATGTATTTAAAGAATAAGTACTCGTTTTTTATATTTGAAAATGGATTTTCTAATAAGGTTTTAATAGAAAGAAGTTGTTGCTTTTGATGTTCATCTTCAGTATTCTGTAATAGAAGTTTAAGATGATCGGATATTGGAATAGTTAAAAATTCAGTTACTAGATCTTGTATTTCAAATACTAATTTTCTAGTTATGTTTGGCCGTTCGTGCAAATGAAGTGATAGAGATAATAATGAATTTTGGACATAATTTAAATCAACCAAGTAAAGTTGTGGTTTAGATGGAGTATCGTTTCTAACAATTTCATGATTTAAATTACATTCACCACTACTAGACTGACTCAATACTTCAGATACAACATTTGTTGAACTTATATTTGTCTGAATATCGTAATATGCACTGGGCTTTTGATGAATTTTTAAATGTCTCGAGAATTTATAAATATTTTGAAATTTTTGGCTGCAGTTATGATGTTTACATTGAAATTCGAAAATTGGTGGAACTTTATGATCATGTTGTAAATGTTTAATTAAATTTTGGCTATTCAGGAATATTTCTAGGCATAAATGACAATGGTACATTACTATTCTATTGCTCGTAACGTGTTTACTATATTTGTAATTTTTGTATTGTTTGATGAAAAACCATAGAAATACTCCTGTAAAAATAGCCAAACGTTTTTACTAATGGGCGAAAAATTTAAGTTTAGTACATACGATAATTTAATGATACAGCTAATACACCGTTTAAAAGTTCCACATTTATATTGTACGCCATCTAGATAAATGTAAAAATGGTCCAATTCAGTTTGTGAGGCACCGATAACTATTATCCTTGGTTGTAGATTATTTCCGGCAACCTTATTTCGCTCCTCTATAGATTTAACTTGATTTTTTAAATCGTTTTTGTTTTTTATATGTAAATAAAAGTCTTCCTGGCCGTCTAAAATTGTAGGTTTTATGTTCATTTTTTGTCTTGATGGTTGCAATATAGCGTGCATCAAAATAACGGCTAAATAATCTCTAGTATCTAAGTAAAAAATATAATAAATTAAACACAAGTTAGATAATAAATTATAAATAACATACTTTCGCTTAAATTAACATTTGTCTTGAGAATAGTAAGTAAGCCTTTGTTCATCCTATCCTTAATCTCTACGTCATACAATTTAATACTTTTGTTCACAAAATCAGAAAAATTATTCAATAAACCATCGTTTTTTTCGGGAAACATTACATGAAAATCTATATCGAACTGAAAGAAATAAAATATTGCACGTGAAATGAATTAGACTGAAATTATTGTTTACCCACCAATTGATCTCCACCTTCATCTTTGTATCTGAGCCATTCTGAAAAAAATCGAGTGATGGTTGAATCCTTAGCTGTTTTAAAATTAGCTATTCTTTTTAATGAAGTTGCTTTCCAATAATCGAGAACTGTCTCCCAAGGCCTTAAGTTAGTTTCTAACCACAATTTCTGTTCATCAAAATTACCTAAATGTTTAGAATGTTATTCAAAATGTTAAAAAGGTATTGTATTAATTACAAATTTTGTATATATACATACTAATATCTTCAAGGTCTTCAGTGTCCCTTTCCTGCACTTGAGTGTCTTGATGTTTATCCATTTCAAGTTGTCTAAAGCTTTTGGTTTGAAATGCCAGCTTGTTATATCTGTCAAAAAACTTGCCGGTTGGGTTTTTACCCTTGCCTGTTCTAGGCTTGTAGTACATTGTCTAATTCAATTATTAAATTATTATACAATTCTGCAGATTTTGACAAAGTTGAGTTAAGTACTCACCGATAACTCTGTTGGAAAAACCTTTACTATTGATTTGGCAATATTGTCATAATCATGACTATTAAGTCTACGTTTTCGAAGAAGATAATGATCAGTAAGCGCGTGAACCAAATCTTTTCTTCTCTCTGTGCTTAGAAATTGTCGTTTTTTGAAAAATTCCAATACAATTCTACCTTTAATACTTTTATTTAGAATTGTTTGAATATCGTCTGTAATCTCACGATCTAAAATTCTGAAAATAGTATTTTAATAAAATATTAAAGCGACGAAATATTCAAGTAAATTATTACAGTAAAAATTGATTTAGTTCAAATTTTACAATCTACCATCTTTCAAACTTTCTTTCTTACTTACGAGAAGTTTAGAAAACATTTGAGTTTACCGCAAATTAACATAAACATCAGGCCCTTTCAGGTCGGCCAACCGTTGGTATCATGATAAGTGAAATCAGCGCCAATTTGATATTGGCTGTGATTTTACTCAACATGGTAACCTGAAAGCACCCATTGAAATTTTCTCGACTTCCGAATTAAGTTGATACTTACTCAGACGATACTGTACTAGTCGTCACGGATGGTGATGGGCCGATATTTTCGCGAATCCAGGTTTCAGTTGTAGAATCCATTGACCGAGTTTCTGCGGATGGCGTTGTCATCGGATTTCCCTAAAATATTTTTAAACTAATGAAATATCACGAAAAACAAGTAACGTAAATATATGCTAAACAAACATATTGTAGAAAGCCCATTACACTTTGCAATAATCATTTCATGAAGAAAAACTATTCAAATTTATACTAAAGAAAATAGAAAACACATTAAAATTAAATTTGCAGATACTTACAGTTTCATTTCTCCAATTAATTAGTTTCGTTCTGAATAAAATTTTAGAACCGAACATATCGTGATCCATAAAGAGGTCATTAATATCCCCATACTCCATACACCTTAATACTTCCAAATTTACTTGTTTTGATGCTAGATAATTAAGAATATCTTCAGGAAGTTCCCATGACTCCAACAGTTCTCGCAAGCCATCATCAATATTTTTTATTTCACTAATATTATTTAACACGGTCAGTTTTCCATTTTCATCAAAACAAAACACTTTATTAATATCCTGCGTTTGTTGTATAATTACATCTTCAATATTCGAAGCAGAATCTGAATTTAATTGTGGTTGTGGTTCAATGGTTTGTTCGATATTCACAGTAGCACCATTGTTACACTCGTTGAATGACACAACTGAATTTAAATTTAAATGTTCTTCCCGTTCCATTATAATAATAATTATTATAAAATATTCTAGTATGAATTTCCACTTTTTACACTACCACTGTAATTTTAATTTAATTTCCAAAAATTTGCTTATAATATAAATGCACCGAATTACACAACGCATGGGTCCTCTTCTAATTCAAAACTTCTATGAAACATGAAACAACGCGTTTTATAACGGGAACATAAAAAAATGAGATGTGGTTGTTTTAGAATTTTTTAATGTTGTTTCAACATTGCAATACAGAAAAAGGAATATAAAAATGTTAAATTGTAATATACTTTTGTTGAACAGGCGTTTGTAACATGTCATTTTAGCATTCACTGAAACAACTTATTTAAGAGGGTTTTTAATCTTAAATTCGAAGCGTATAAATGTTTATTTGAATTGTATTTTGTAAGTTTATTTTAAAGTTATACAAAATTATAAAATGACAATTAAAAATGATCGTACTGACAGTTATTCACTCCAAAATAAAATGTTTTCTGTTTAAAACAATCAAACCCACAAACTTTTAAGCAAAATTCGGGTTTTCTTGAATTGTCATTTGATTTTTTGCTGAGTGTATATATTTTTCTCTATGATTTAAAATATTTTGGTATAACGTTCGCTAATTTCGAAATATTTTATGATCTTTTTATTTTTATTTATTTATTTTGCACTAGCCCCAAAATATGGTGCCATTTGGCCCAGTTTCAATATTTACAATTTTTACAATTTGCGTTAAAATTTTACAAATTTTTAAATTTTACAAATTTTCAAATTTTACATTTTTATTTATTTATTTATTTTTTTTATTTTAATCTTTTATTCATCTTTCACGCATCGATCCCCTTTTATACTTCTATCTGATTCATTCTTATAAAATCCTACACATTCATATATACTTGTATCCCCATTCGTAATAATTCAGTCAGATTTCTTGCGCTCAAGAGGCCATCGAACTATTCTGATTGAATGAAGAACATTTCAGAATCAAATGTTCGATGTCCTCCACAACCAAACAGCTTTCGCATAATTCACACTCAATCAAATTGCGTTTCTTCAAACACTCTTTCCAATTACCATGATTCAATCTCACACGTTCCATTGTTCGTAACATTCTAGTATCTCCTTTGATCTCCTTAAAAAAAGGTCGAATCAAAGGAGAACTAACCAGCTCAAAGTACTTCTTGCCTTTCACCTGACATTTTTCATTAAATTCGCTCTCCCATTTTCTCCACAGATTCACCTGAAACATACGAAGTACATCTCTTGCATCCATGAAATCATATTCATTTATACCTTCAACCAAGCAACCCCGTTTCGCAAGCATATCGGCTCTTTCATTACCTTCAATTTGTAGGTGTGAAGGTATCCATTGAAGAATGACCTCACTCCCACAAGATTGAAGGTATTCAAACAACATTTCCACATACACATTTCCATGAGTTCTTCCACCCTTACTTATCAATTCTAACCCACTCCGGAAGTCGGAGAATAACACTACTCTCCTCCTCCCTTGTGCCGTTGCCAACTTGATCCCTTCCATGCAAAATAATTTGTTCGCTTTTTTAAAAACTCACTCTTAACCGATAGCTCATTCATCATTGCTTTTGTTGTATCACCAAATATATATATATAAATATTTTATAAATATAAATATTTTATGATCATATTATATAAATATTTTATGATCAGTTATTAAATTGACTTCAATATTTTAGTATTATAATTTTATTAATACCTATAATCCACTTTGGATAATCATGAGCCGATATAGACCAAATGACAAAAACGCAGCGCAATATTGAAAATTTATATAGATCGATGGAATCGAGTTTGAATCCCAGCGAGGTACCCAAATAAAATATTTAAGGTAAGTATGAAAAAGTTTACATAGAAATAAATGAATGAATATTAAAAGATTGTAATAACTCACTCGAACACACAATTAAAAAAATTGAAATGTTGTGTTATACAGTTCAGAACCAGATTTAATCAAAAATGCTTAAACATTTTTGTTAATATTTTTAAATCATATATATTATACCAAAGTCATATAAAACAATATTATTATGATATGTCATATAATGATCATTAATTAAGTCACAATGAAGCAAAAGCAGTAGTCATATTATCAGCCAAATGGTAGTCATATAATTATCTTATACTGTGCTCTAATTCTCTAAAAATCAAGATAAACTGTAAAGTGTAAAATGGTAAAGTTTATCATAGAAAATTTTTACATATTAATTTATCTTACTACCATAAAATCGTATTCTGTAATTTCTATTTTGACCCAAGATAAATTTTTTGTCAGCAAATTCAGCAAGACAAAATGACAAATGAAACGTCATTATAATTATGTCTAAAATTTTCTCATATGTGAACATACTTTAAAAAATAATAAATTAAATAAATTAAAATAAATTAAGAGGACAAAATTATAATTTATTTATTTATTTTTATTTTTTTTATTTTATTTATTTATTTATTTATTATAAATGTAATTAAGCTAGGAAGCTTTTATTTACAAAATAACCCAAAACATTAAAATACATACAAAATTAAGAATATAATACAAATATTTACAATACATACATTGAAAATAATATAAAAATAATAATTTAAATTTAAAAATTAAATAATGATAATATTGTAATAATAAACATAAGGTATTTTTATTTTTTTTTTTTTTTTTTTTTTTTTTTTTTTTTTTTTTTGGTAGGAAAATACAACAAAAATTAGATTACGGAAAACAATAAATGCAATGCAAAAACTTCAAAAGTGGATTTCAAATCCTAAAAACTTTTTATAATTATTTATAAATTTTTGCTGCGTATCACTTAAGCGAACCGACAAGGGTAATTTATTAAACATACTCATTCCGAGAACAGAAAATGAAGAATGAAATATACGATGGTTATTATGCGGTAATATAATATGCTGTGTGCGATCAGAATTAGAAAACTTTATTTTATTATACAAATAAGAAGGTTTCTTAATAAGCAAAAGTTTATGAATATAGACGCAGGTTCGAAAATCGAAATAATTTTTAATATCACAACCAAGTAGTAGATGGCTAACCATAGAAATATGGTCAAATTTTCGAAGTGAGAAAACATATCTAACGCATGCATTGAACAGAGATTTTATTCTATCCATACAGTAGCCATACATACCGAACAATACAACATCACAGTACAATAAATGTGGTAAAACATAAGCCATAAATAATTTATGTCGCAGTCTAGAATTTGCAAAATCTGTCAATTTCCAAAAAGAGCGCAAAATACTATACACTTGACTACACATTTTATCAATATGTTCGTCCCAAGTCAAAGTTGAATTCATAATGAGTCCTAAGTTCCTAACTGTATCCGAGTAAGTTATTAACTCATTACCCAGAATCAAATTTTGGAAATCAATTTAACAAAATTATATATGCAAATATACATTTGTGTATATAATATTACAAGGTAAATCGTAAATTACAATATGTTACGTGTATTGTTAGTGAATGAAATTGAGGAAAGAGTACGAATAAAACGTCTCAGGATTACTCGTCTGCGTTTACGGGACAATGAAAACCCATTTAATTTATCAGCTCACCAATTTGAGGAGTACTACCGACTACCAAAACATTTAGTACATTCTCTGATAGAGCAAATCCAACCATATTTGCGAATGGCTCGAAGAAGCACCGCCATTCCTCATCATTTGCAGGTATTATCATTCTTGAGTGTGGTAGCAAATGGTAAGTTATTTCTAAACTGTTGCGTACGTATTATGTATTTATTTTATATGCATTTGTAGGTGGATACCAGAAAAATGTGGGGCACGATTTCCTGTTATCATTATCGCAACCGTGCATTTCAAGACACATTGATGTTGTGTCAAGAGCCATCGACACAGTTTTATGTGTGAAATTCATAAAGTTTCCACAAACGGTTGCTGAAATAAATAGTGTGAAATCTGTGTAAATATAACATATTAATTTATTTCTATTACTATACATGTGAAATTTTAAAAACCACAATTTTACAGATTTTATAGTAAATTTGGTTTTCCCGGGGTAATCGGTGCGATTGATTGCACGCATATTGCAATACAGAAACCGGATGAAAGTGTCGAACATGCATATTACAGCGGACGAAAAAAGGCACACACCAAAAATGTTCAAATTGTAAATATGACTAATACTCGTAGGATAATATTTATTAATTGTTTTTAAATATACTTGTGTTTTATAGATTTGTGACTATAACTTAAATATTTTGAATATAAATGCTAGATATGGCGACACCGCACATGATTCGTATGTGTTTTCAAATAGCCAAATCAAAACCCATTTAATGGAGCTGTATGACAACGGAACTATTAATACGTGGTTAATAGGTACGTGTGTTAGCAACAAACAAATGTCATAATAAATCATAGAGCAATTAAATGTTAATTTTATTATTCTAGGAGATAGTGGATATGAACAGAGGCCGTGGTTGATAACTCCAATAAGGCACACATCTAATATATTCGAAGACGCTTATAATGTAGCTCATAGAGCAACTCGAAATTGCGTGGAAAGGTGCATTGGTGTGTTGAAAGGACGTTTTCGCATTTTAGGGAAAGATCGTTTAATGAGATACAGTCCTCAGAAATGTGGCACAATCATAAATGCATGTGCAGTGCTACATAATATGATGGTAAATGCAAACGTGCCATTTAATTTTGATTTGAACGCTGCTGATGACATAAATGAAGAAGAAGATAGAAACACAGCCCTTTCTAATAATATGTTAGAAAGAGGAATCTTAATTCGAAATAATTTAATTCATGAATATTTCCACTAAAAGAATATTTGATTTTTAATAAATAAACAGTTAATTAATTAAAAACAAAAAAATATATATTTTATTTATGTAAACAAAATAATATAATATCTATTTTCACTTAACAAGTCCATTTGGTTCATTTATCACAATATAATAAAATATAAAATCATTTTATTTATAGAAATCAACTACATATAAAAAATAATTAAACTTAACAAATTCATTTGTACGTGTTTCAATAGAAATTTTAAATATACATATTTAAAAATATTTATCCGAACTATCGTTATTTATAAAAGAATATAAATATTGAGAGATATTTTCTAAAGCTGAGATTTTCCTATTTACTGCAGTTATCTTTTCCCTTTCCATTTGTTTGTGAAAATCAAATTTTTCCTTTTCCATTTGTTTGAAAAATTCGAACTTTTCTTTTTCAAACGTTAATTTATCTCGTTCGATTTTAATAATGGTTTCCATTTTGCTCTCAGATTCGCTCAGTCTGAGTGAGGGACGCGAAGATCGCGGTCGCTTGTTAGTCCTATTAGCACGCGCTGTTGTGGCACTCGTTCTTGTAATTTGTGGTTCATGGAATAGTGCCGATTCAGTTTCACATTCTGGTGAAGCTGGTACATCATATATATCTTTGTATGCTATTGTCTGAAACAGTTAATAAATATATAATTAATTTATTTAGTGGTTGGGCAAATGTGCCTCGGACATTTTCATTTAATGATAAGGAAATAATATAAATATTATGGAAATTACCGGAATATTTAATCCCCTTTCCTGCGATTCACCGTCGCCATCAACTACAGCGGGAGTCATTATCGAGACGACACGCTTCTCAAGCTCATCCAGCGATGGATGCACTGCAAATCCGTTAATACCCGATGCTTCCAGCTTACGCTTCTCGGCAGCTGCTTTTGTTTTCACATTTCGTCTAAAAATGAGAAAAAGAAACATTAAAATGCAATCCCATAAACGAAAATTTTGTGGTACTTTAAATCGCGCCAATATTGTTTCCACTGTTCGGCCGACTTTCGAGCACCTCCCGTTGCGTTGAGCATCTCGGTTAGTTGATCCCACTTTCGTTGTTGTGTTTGAGCCCCACAATCGCTTTCAAACCTATCAATTTAATATTCAAAAATTAACCTAAAAATATTTTTAATATCACAGACTTATTTCAAGCGATGCAGACTTTTCATGAGCGAAATTTATATTCTCCTCCATGAAGGTTAATAAAATTTGCTTCTGATCCTTTGAGCCCCGTTGTCCTCTAGATTTGCAATTTCTAAAATAACAAAATATGTCAGTTACCGTATATAAAAATTCTAATATAAAAATCTATTTTTATGATGCATATTAATTGTATACAACAATTGTACTTACTTTTTATTTGAATCCATTCTAATATAGGTATTTTATTTTTAAATTCTACTTTTAAAAAATTAAATAATTAAATATTATTATTATTTTTTAATAATTGTGTTTCTTAAGAACACATTATCTGTCGTAAAAATTTTGTGTAAATATTTGACATTTGTTTTACATGGTCGGTAAAAATTTATCACGATATAAATTTATAGAATCCGAAATATTTGTTTTTTTGTGTTAACTTATCGTTTACACGTTTACCCATTATCTTACTGCTTAGAGAATTAGAGCCCTGGTCATATAAGTTAGTTTTATGGTTGCAAATCATTTAATAAAGCCTTACTAGGTTTATCTTGACTCTTATATGATCATTTTAAGCCGCATAATATGAGCCTTTTTGATCATACAAACACCATAATTTGGTAAATTATGATGTTTGTATGATTTTGTTTAATGTCTGGTCATACAATAAAATCGTAGAGAATGGTATGTGATCGAATTAAGTACTAATTATATGATTTCTGGTTACTTGGGTAGTTTCTTCCTATTGAAAACACACTTCTTGAGTATTATTAAGTTTAGGGAACAAAAAATTGTCTAACATAGCCCTGTAACGCTCACCATTTACATTCAATGCATTGCCATCTTCGTCGTGGACGAAGTACGGGCCATAGATCTTATCTGCTGATATTCCGCACCAAACTGTGACTTTAAATCAGTGCCCAGATTCTAAAATTTTTTTTATTAACATAACCACTTAAATGGAAATGCGCTTCATCGGTCATTATATTTTTTTTTTTTTTTTTCATAAAATTAGGATCACCGTTAATAATTTCGTCAATTTTGCACAAAATCTTAAGCTGATTTCATAGTCTTGCGGCAAAACTGCATGTACCATTTGTATCCTGTAGGAAAGTTCTGGATATTTGAAGCTGTGTGGCACGTTTACGAGTCGATGTTCCAGGTATTTACGCTCACCCGAACTCGTTCAATATTATCTTGGCTTTGTTCTTCAAGCGGTTTTCCACTCCGAGATAAGTCACTAACAGATCCCGATGATGGAAATCGAGCGACTAGAGTGCGTACTTGATTCGCGATGGTGCATTTCTGGTGTTAAAAAAATTGAAAATTTTCTTTGAGTTTGAATTATTGAATTTTCACTAGCAAAATAAAACTCTACAATTTCTTTTTACGCTCGTTCCTCAATCGTATACATGGCTACTAAATCTCCCAAACGTTGTTTCTAATACCGAAAAAATAGAAAAAAATACTAAATAAAAAAATTATATCAAAAATACAATATTCAGTGACATATGGCCCAACTTGTATAATAGAGAGTATACATAATAGCTTAATCTTTTATGTGAAGTAAGCCTTACTTTCGTTTCCTTCCGTTTGCTCAGGCTTAATTGTATATGGCGTCATGTCATGCTTCTGCTTCTTAAAATTTTTTTGCAGGTATCATTGTACCATTGTTTTCTGATCTATGTGTTTATCTAGTTCTGCGGGATGGTGATTGAAAAGTTCTTCTGAAAATAATTTTTCGTCAAATAGATTATTACTGAATCAAAAATGAAAAGTTTAAATGAAATTCATTTTGAGGTAAAAATACAAAACCACATGATTAATTATTTTGTCAATTTCGTTTTATTTTACAAATTTTTTAACAAATATTTTTTTTTCTAATTTCAGGTAAGTGCCACATACTTTTAATATAAAAGCTACTTTTACCACCGTGTAAGTTAAATCTGAAATTTTTAAATTTATTAAGCCATACATACCTATGTCAAACAAAATATCCATTACACCTACACTCCTACACATTAGCAAACAGCTATTTTCGGTCTGTTGGTTGTGCAAAGTTGAATTGGTTTAAAGAATAAATAATAACCTGAATTTTTTTTACGTATTCTCGAGTAGAAAATTTGAGAGCAACACCATGTTAAAATTTTCCAGTAAAATAACTTTAAAACAATCTAAAAAAAATATTTATGAATAGCTACCTGTCTAACAGCGTTAGTACCGTATATTAGTATACAGACTCTACTCGCACTCAACATTGAAATGAAAAATTGGAAACCTACATTTATCATACTTTTTTTTGTGTACCGTGTACGTTTCCCCCTCGAATGAAAAACACCGAGTTTAAAACCATATTCTGCTGGCCAAAAAAATAAACCGAAAAACTTTATTTTCTATTAATCATTTTTATTTCATTTTCCTAACGCAATGCAAAAAAAAATTGTTTACGCTTTATTTTTAGTTTCTTATTAAAATTCACTTTAAATTACTTTAACGAACCACTGGGGTGCAACTTTTTTTTATTAGGTTTATTGTAAAATCTTTAAAAAATTATGAATAGATACAATCTGTATAGAGCATTACGGTAGACTTACTCCGTATTTAAAACACATGTGGTGCAATCACGTCGATCTCAACACATACATGTACAAATATTTTAAATACTTCACTAAAACTCTATTATCGCCATGTCATGAGCCGTAATTTTTCATAACTAGTATATACCGGTACACACCATGTGATTCGAATGAACATTTCGGAAAATGTTCAACAAAAAATAAAAATAAATATTTCTGCCAGCACAAAAAAAAAAAAAAGTTTGAAATAAAAAACCTGGTAACGTTCTTCAACTATGTTAAACCAAACAAAAAAAAAACTCTGGGAACTAAAAACTATTTTAATATTTTTGCTGTCAAGTTAAAGTATTTTCTATCAGATTTCGGAAAAACGAAAATAATACAAAAAATTATTAAAAAAAAAATACGAATGAATTATTTTCTTCGATAAACTTTTTTTTATAAACGTATTTTGAGCTTTGAACATAAAAATATAAAAAAAAAAATGAAAATGTCGAAAAGTAGAAATGCCACAGGAAGAACAGCAAGACAAATAAATCTCAGAAAGAATTTAAAACTGGTTAGAAATTTTGTTTGTGCTTCCCGTTAAATGTTAATATTTTTATTTAGTACTGATTCGAATGGATCCGCCTTTTTAGCACCCTAGGTTTTGACAAAAATAATGTTTGAATTCGTTTGGTCAGGATTGGTCAATAGTTTTTATCGTTTGGTCACTAACGATTAGCGGTAAATAAATAATGAAAAGTTCAAAAAAAAAATTCCTGGTAGCACCTCATTGAAAGAAAATCATACCGTTTTTATCAAATTTCGTAAGGTAATCGTTAGGATTGGCGTTTGGTCACAAACGGGTCATTTTTTATAGCAAAAAAACCAAATCAAAAATTGTATTAATTCAATAAAATCAGGGGCGGCATGTTGTAATATCGGATGGCGGTATGTTGTAACATTTTCGAATCGCGAGAATGACAAAGTTTTATCATTCAAAACTAAAGTAATAATAAATGTAGCTGACAGTTCATACTCGAAAAAGTACTGCATGAAAAAAACGATACTAGACGAAAATGATACAACATGCTGACTATGGTGATGATACAACATGCCACCTCCAGGTTCGTCACTTATTTGGGAATTTTATTTTACAAAATTAATAACAAATCCAATTGTAATAATCCAGTTTGATAAAAATATATCTTTTTTAAAGAATTATATCTAAAGTGGAAGGCATAAGATAAAATAATTCAATTTTTAGGTTTTTCATAACTCGATGAGGATTGGTCACTTGGAGTTTCCTTATACTCTTCCATCTTTTTTCATGCTTTCAGTTAAATTATTAGTGTGGCTGAGGACACCGAACTTCGCTCTACCATTTCTATACGCAGTGCAGAAAGATATATACAACATTCACAAGTATCCCACAAACCTCACATTCATTGTTTTCAATCAAATAACGTTTAAACAAACACACTTTCCAATCCTTTATCAAATGGATTTTTCGCCGAGTCTCACACAATTCACGATACTTATTTCTTTTTATTCTATTCCAGCTCGCATACCCACTTTTCCATTTATTCCGTACAATCACCAGCATCTTGCAAAATACGTCTCAGGTATCCATCTGTTCATACACGTCCACATAGAAATATCAAACACGTTCAATGTTTAAATGCACATTCACATTGCTTTCTTTGCGCGGCGTTAAAATAGCGCTCCGGGGATCTGATAATAAAATTATTTTCCTTCATAACACAGATGCTGTCATCAACTCGGAAACATTTTAATATTCACTCTAGGCAGAAATATTTCCACTCCCACACTATAATCACGTACGCTATCATCTGTATGAACGATCTCACACTCTCTGTATTGCTGGCGTTTCACTTTCTCAAATATCCTTTTGATCCTATTTTTGATCGCCCAAATATCACCCTTGCACATGAGCACTATCCTAACTTTTGTTAATTGCTTAAAACTTTATCTCTTTATTCCGCCATTCTTTCACTTTTATTTCTCTCTTATCGACAGTTCTCAAACTTCATTCAATTCATTTTCTCCGAGAATCTCATTCTTTCCATAGCACATTTACGATGATTTATTATTTCACGTTTTGGCCCATATACCAATCAATCTAATTATATGACGTAATCTGAACCCAAATTTTCTTTCTCCACATTCCAAGTGCCTTGAAAATCACCTCACTTGAAACTAATGAAATATCCAGTTCGTTGGCTGCACCACCCACATTCGCTAATATGTTTGGCCTACCATCATTCAAGATTAGCAAGTCGGAATCAATAACGCAGTCTACCAACAAATTTCTTACCACACAACCCCGCATTCTCACATGCGCATTCAAGTCTCCACAATTCCGCCTCGGCTGTTACGTTGTCCGTTTCGATTGGTGTTTTCAATTTGTGTTTTCGTGCACTCCGCGGAACCTTATTATTTGTTGGCTCGATATTGGTGGTTTGGATGGTAAAAGTTGTAATCGACAGCTACAATTGGGGTTTTTAAACATATTCAACAAAACGAATAATTTGTGCATCGCTTATTGTTATGCTCATATTTCTGACGTGAAGTGCCTTAATCGGATTTGGTATGTACGTTCAAACACAATTGAAAGAAAGAATAACTGCTGCTGAATGCTTCGATTCATTTTTAACCCATTTATTAATTTTGCTTGCTTTGATTCCACCTTTCTCCTTGAAATCATCTTTAATTTCCTCCTCATCCAAATGTAAACAATCGTGGTAGAAACGT
The DNA here is from genome assembly GCA_947310385.1 of Nephrotoma appendiculata. Classification (NCBI taxonomy): domain Eukaryota; kingdom Metazoa; phylum Arthropoda; class Insecta; order Diptera; family Tipulidae; genus Nephrotoma; species Nephrotoma appendiculata. The sequence goes on along the minus strand of OX371224.1, from coordinate 323,360,733 downwards.
ATTCCTTTGTAACTGTTCAAGGTAGGTTGTTCAAGGTAAACATTTACCTTTTAACAAAGATCCCGCTGCAGTTCAATTTTTTGTTATCACTTATAGAAGTTCGCATGACCTAGACCGTTGCGTTTTGACGATATCGTTTGTGAGCATATCGCATATATTATTGTAATTCCAAACTAAGATTTTTTAAACTGCATCCTTCTTCCTTGTGCTTGATAATAAGGTATTTCAAAGCTTCCTATTTGCCCCCACCAGAATCTACTTTTTAGGTATATTTCACATAATGCGTTTGTGTATGTTTCACATTAACAAACTCGATATTCTACGTGTCGGTGGTTTCAACTCCTCATCTACCGTGGTCGCTTTTCAGTGTTCATGTGTTCCATCAGGCATTACTCTTGAAATGAAACCTAAAAAAATCGCGCACCTGAGTTTGCTTCAGGCAAAACCTTGATACGTGATCTTCATAGTAAAGCATTGGCTTCTGTTCAAATGCGCCAACGACGACTCATACAAATGGTTGAATGAGCTTGTTTTCTAATACCACAGATATCTGTTGTCAATTGTTTGTACTCGATCCTTCTAAAGCTCTGCTAGTATAGATTTGGGCTTCCGGTCATTCGGAGGACCAATCAGTTGTATAACAAATGTTGGATTATTAAACCCAGCTGTATCGACTAATAGATGGAGGATCGTCCGATACAAGCGATAAGCTAAATGTCAGGCAATTTTGTTACATAGAATGACCAGAGTTCCTTTGAGATCATCACATCACAGGTTCCCGTTATTCTTTGCATTACGTGCTGGACATGATTCTCTTTAAAACTATCTCTGGCCCGTAGGTTATTCACTTCTATTCGCTTTCCTTTATCTTCTGCTGGTTTCTATTATTTTGTCCATGCCTAATATATAACAGATTAAGTTGCAAAATTGTAAACCAGCTTCAGGATGAATCAGGAACCATACCTTCTTGATAGTCTTTTTCTGTATTAAATATTTTAAATTTTTCAGGTTTCAACAATTAAAAGCACTCTTTTCTGCAATTAGAAAATTTATTTTTGGAATTCCCTATTATTTTTTGGGTTTGTTTAATCGGAATCGAGTTAGAGATCTTCATGACTAATGTCGATGGGTCTTCCGATCTAAATTGTGCAGTTTCAGAATCATTCAGTGACCGCTTTTTTAAACTATAGCCTCTAGCGCGTTGAAACCGAGAAGCTTTTTTAAATGTAACTGACACCGCTTTTCACCGAAATCTTTAAGGTGGGAATATGGTTTTTTGAGGGACGTAACTCATTCTCTATTTTATGTTTTTCTAGCTTGTAACCTAATGGCTTCCATGTTTAAATTGAAACAAATCAAACTATTTCTTAGCAAAGCTGCATCTGTTGTGCTTATGTTGCTGTCTGCAGCATCTCAGACTGAACACGAATCTCTTATTAAGGCACCATTCGAAGGTGTGTTTTCTGTATTAAATTCAATCGTTGTCAGAATCCTCTATAAAGGGTCCGACGTTAAGATTAGAGCTTATGCGCTTTTATCGTTTGCTTAATCTTTTGAAGAAGTTTATTAACCTTTGTTCGTGGAGCAGGCGAAAAAAGTACCTTTAGTGGTAGGTTGCAATGCCAATGTTCGTGACATGTTATGGGGTAGCTCGAATATTAACAAATATAGGTTTATTTCTGGTTTACTATGTAAGCACATCTTTACTTGAAAACTTTAACAAAGGCCGCGATGCAAATTTCTTTCGGTAACAAGGGAATTACTCCATGTCCTTTGTCAATTATCGGTATAGTCATCAATTAAAAGGTGACCAATGATATTCTCGCCTGTGACCACAAGCGGATCTCTTTTAACATAAACCTAACCGTAATAAGATGCTTGCCAACTAAAATTTTTTCTACTCCATTTGCTTCCCGCTGGTATCTTTGGGCACGTTCCTTCGAATGGATCATTGGCTAATATCATCAAGGGCGGGTGCAATCACCTAAGGTTTTGAAAAATCCTGTCCTCTATTACCCAAACTAAAGACTTTGAAAAAGACTTTTTTGTATTGTGATCTTAAAAACTAAGAAAAACGGCGAAGAAACTCAAAAATAAAGCCAAAAGAGTTAACCTTTAAGTTGATTGGGCTTTAGCATTAGTTTTCAGGATTAACTTCTGCGAAGAGATTAACAGTTTTTCATGAAATTTCAGGCTCAATAGGTGGTAGAAAAGGAATCTTTCAGAATTGATATGCTTCGGCTTCCAGATGCAGACTTCCCTCTTCCAAAAAGAAATTGTGCTTTCTGAATTACAGCAAAGATTTCCTCTCATTCAGGATCAATTACTTCTACTTTTTCAACCATGCATTGTTTCTGGAACTGTTTTACAATTTTGGAACACGTATTCCTATGTCGAATTATACAGATGCCAGTACATTTTGTCATATTAGTCTTAAGATTAATTAAACCAAATAGATTTTACGAACAAAACAAATATCCTTTATAAAGGCTTAGTAACTCGTTACTCTATCACAAAAGAGAATTAAAGAGAATTTGAGGTAACCAAAATCTGCGAAAGGAATTTTTGGAATTTTAAAATATTAGATGAAAGTCAGTCATTTCTTAACGAATTATAATGAAATTTGGCTTGTATATAGGAATAGAAATGCTTGTGAAATTATCCTAGAATTTCATCCCCAAAAAATAAAAAATAAATTATCGTGTGCAAAAAACATTTAAACTACAATGATAACCCAGCCTAGAATATAATATAGTTAAATTTCGTTGAATCTCCGTTGAACGGAGATGTCAATCGAAATACGATATTCAGTAAGAAAGCTACGGGAAGCCGAAAAAATTCAAAATAAATGACGATCTGGGCGTCCTAAAAAACATAACGCACGGGATGTTCGAAGCATAATTAAAAAAGTGGCATCCAATCCCGAGGATTAGTGCTCTAAAAATAGCGGTTGAGATTCGGAATAGCACTGATAAGGATCTCAATCACAAAACAGTTCCTCGAATTTTACGAAACGAAGGGTTTTAATGGAAGAGTGTCAAAGAAAAAACCATTTATATGCGTGGTAAATAAGCTGAAAAGGCTTGTATTTACAAAATATACGTTAATGAAGGCAATGAATTTTGAAGCAAAGTGGTTTTACTGACGAAAGTAGATTCAATATATTTGGGTCCGATGGAGGGGGAAAATTTTATGAAAATATGGCTCCAAAACATTTGTTTCCCGCCGTTAATCACGGCGGTGGCAATGTAATGGTTTGGGGATCTATGGCTGCAGCTGGTGTCGGAAAATTAATATTTATAGAAAGTGATATGGATCACCGAATATATTTGAACATATTGCGTAGCAATTTAAAACAGTCCGTCGAATTCTTAGGACTAGGCAACCAGTGGATCTTATATCAAATACAATGATCCAGAACATACGGCGATGTCAGTAAGACAATGGCTTCTATATAATGTACCGAAACAACTTCATCCGCCGCTCCAGTCACCTGATCTTAAGGCAGTAGAGCTGGAACAATTGGTCCGAAAATATAGTATTACTAATAGAGATTCATTAAAAAATGACCTTTCGAGGGCATGGGCGGAAATTTCGTCATCGGTTACTGAGAACCTGGTTTTATCAATGCCCAGGCGACTAAGCGCTGTTGTTGAGTATATAATGGTGACCCAACTAAATTTTAAATTTAGTTCTTAAGTGTGTCTGAACATGATCTTGATGCAGACTTTTGTGATGTACATTTCATGATTTCTTTGAATTTTTTAAGTTTTTTGATACTTATTTTATTTTATTTCTTTGATTATAAATATGTATACCATTTAATTAATAATACAATATTTAGTTCGTTTCATTTATCTTGATTTTGCAAATTTTAGTGGTGTATGTAGACACTTTGTTGACTGACTGTATAATTAAAATTTTTGTTAAAAATATATTTTAGAAGAACTAAATTTATTTAGCACTATGTAATAACTCAAAACTTTCTACTTTACATCAACTGAATTTGTCACAAATGTTTAATCAATTTACGTTTTTGAACAGTTAGATGGTTTTTGGCATAGCGGTATCGATTTTCTACAATAACGAAGAGGTCTTGCTATAAAACAAGCTGTTCTATAAAGGCTATTAACGCAGTGTTTTTATTAGACACCGAGTCGTATTGATACACTCTAGTTTTGTGGGGGCACATAAGAGATCTGTTCAGAAAAATTGGAGGCCAGTAACGGCGAGTATTCTATTTTATACGGGGTCACATTAATTAGCTCTATAGTTTTAATTTCAAACCGATTTGCATGTTGTGAACTGGAGAGGCTGCGGTGGTTTGGGTCATTGCGATGTACAGTGAGTCATCTCGTCTCTCACGATAGAGCTGCCTTGCTTAATGTGAGTCACTTTGAAATTTGTATGTTATTACAAATTTATTTTTACCTGTAGCTATAGCTAAAAGTAAGCATTATTTAGCTATTTTCCATCTGCCTTAGAAATAACAGTAGAATAGAATATTTTATATAGGTTTACATTGAACAATCACATTGAACGTGACGATATATTGACGCTTATCGACAATTTCGATTTGATTTCATAAATGAAGCGGTCAACAATAAAATTGAATCAATAGAGTCTGGTTGACAACAATCAACTTACAACTGACAATATTAACAATACGCTCATCAATGAACATCTTGCATCGAATACTAGAATTATGTAATTAAGAGGCTTTGCAAAGAATTTAATACTCGTATATCAGCATGTACTTCTGCAGAAACCGCAGTTCGAGTAAAACCACTGACGAAACGCTAAACGTGCGACTTGAGAACTTCCAGTGATTCTTGCCATGGTACAACTAATTCCCTATTAGTGCACAAACTAGCTATAATTACAGATCACTATTGTTCTGCCACAATCATTTAGATTTCAATGTCTCCAAATCTAATGATTCTAAAGACATAACAAATGATTTTGCTAACTTTTTCAGTCCGAACGGCTGCAAATCAGACATGTGTCATTACAGACCGATTGTAAAATTGTCTTGTATTCACTGTACTTTTATTGTAAACCTTTGTTTTCTGACACGTCAGCATGTTTCCACTACAGAATTCGTGTAACAAACATTAAATATCATGGAGGAAGGGAATGAGGTTGTTTTCATCTTCACCGATTTTAGTAAGGCTTTTGACAGGATTTCTCATGAAGTTATTTAAATTTCTGGTTTTTATCAATTATAATGGTGTATTGTGATTGTTTCGTATATTGGTCTATTTCAGCACTCTCGAATTAATTACACAACCGTAGGAAATTCTTCCATTTGCGTCAATCTGTATGACAACGACTATGATAATCGACACCTACTTATACACAATCAACTTCCCAACCACCCCATACATTTTTTTCTTTCCTTTAACGCTGGATCGCGGATAAATTTGAATTTTTGACTTATAGATGGCTAATGTGTAAGAATCACAACAGTCAGTTTCGAACAGATGAGATTAATGATTTGAAAAAATCAGTCTTCTCATCAGGTCGCGACCATGTTGTTTATTACAATGAAGTATTGTCTATATATATAGAGCAATACCATGTAGTTGTACAACTAGCGAATTAGTTCGTAGCGTACGAAATTTTTGATTCTTTCACATTTCCATCTATATTCTATTTTTAACAATTAACATCAGTCGTCGCGACCTGATGAGAAGCCTGATTTTTTCAAATCATTAAAGTCATCTGTTCGAAACTGATTGTTGTGATTCTTACACATTAGCCATCTATAAGTCAAAAATTCAAAGTTATTTTAATTAAACATAAAGGAATCTTGGTCTTCCACCTAAAATTCTCGGACATTTTCAATGTTTGAGTTCGAACAAGACAACGGCTTAATCTTATTAGAGAATTTTTCTTTTTTAACTTTTTTATTGTAAACTATGAGATCTGTTTTGGGGCTCAAAGCTCACCATTCTCTTCCGTGGTTATACGTTTTACGTCCTAAAGTAGGGCTCCCGGCCTACTCGAGGACATACGGCTATAGGACCGATTTAAGACCATGTGCACATTGCAAGCTCCATGCAAGCCTATATCGGCATGGCCCATGGGTTTTGCACACCGATAGGGGGCCATAGATATGTTACATTTCACCACAGATCGTAATCTGTTGATGAAATTTCCCTTTGCATCCTGCCCCTGCATCGTTTGCATCACACGCGGTACCTCCCGATTAAAACTCCAAAGCTGAGAAGAAGTTAGAGAAGTCGACACATTAATTGCATTCATTAATTAAAAGAATTTCCTTTCAGATCAAATCAAATTTTTATGGCAATAAGTGGTTTTCAAAATATTTCGGGTCAAAAATGTTCGAAAAACTTCACCCAATTTGGTTACAAATCTCGGTGTATATCACTCGGCTGTATAATTTATTCCAACGAGTATATAAAATTTCTAAATGTATCCATCAAATAAAATGAGAAAGTGGTCCAGACATGTGAAATAAGAAAAACTTGAAGACTCTTGACATGAGCTAATTAAAATACAAATATCTCTCATTACTTATCATTCGTTTACGGTTTCCGATAAAAATTATTAAAATTGAAATACATCGAAATCATCATATGCCATCTGTGTGATTATTGATTTTTCTTAATTGGGCAAAAAATAAGTTACTGACATAAATCAACACCAACATCAAATAATAAAATATTCTCGTCTCATCTATACGTAATTGATCCAAATTATTAATAATCTTAAATATTGACTAAAATCAACATACGAGTATGTAATAAAAATAATTGCCATCGGAAATCATAATTATGCAAATACGTAACATGTTGAACATTTTCATTTATCATATACATACTCGTCAAATATTTATATTCTGTTTAATGTTGCTGTGGTATGGTATATCGATTTTGATGTCGAGAACTCTATATAAGACGTAAATTAATAAAATATTACAGAATTTACAACAATTCTGATCTCATGATAAATTTCAACAGCATTTCATTACCTAAGAAAATTAATTAGCATAATCTCATTTTACTTCGTACCTATTTCTAAATTTAGATTTAGTCTTCATAATTTCCTATTAAGAAGAAAGGACATCATTGATTTTTTTTTTTGTGTAAACTGGGTTCATTCTAACTGAAGACCAAAAGCGAGAATCTAATTTAGATAAACAAATTATGGAAATTATATAAATTTTAGCAAGAACCCTGAATTGATTTAGAAAGAGCGACATAATGTACGAAGAATTTCATAAAGCCCTTGAATATTTTAAAAAATTTCTTGGATGTAGAATTTAATGATTCCGAGAACAGTTTTCACATTTGAATGGCAAGAATATTCTTAGAATTTTTAGGTGACTTAACGAAATAAAAAAATTTATTTGAAATTGTTATACCTTTAACTTTGGTTCTGAAAGTAAAACAAACAAATTTGTACTTGACCTAACCCGACTGTTTTTTACAATGAATGTACAAAAATTGCGAATACACAACACTGAGTTCTAAGGTGAAAAACACACCTGTTTTTAATTATTATATGCATGGTGTTCTGGGACCGAAGCACTTTCAACTCTTTCTCAGTTCGCTTTTCACGTCCTTACCTTACTATAGGTCCAACTTTACCACTAACTGCACATTGCATAGCTCTATGCCTACCTATACTGGCATCGAAGATGGGTCAGCCCCGACTCAATAAAATTATTTTGCATAATCAAAAAATTGTATCCCTGCTTAAATTTCTGAAACCCAACAGGGTCAGCTCTTGTTGGTTGAAAATTTAATCTTTAAATTTATTTAAATCTTTTAGTTCTAGTCGTTTTTTTTATAAACGCATAACTTTTCAATATCATTGCAAAAATTGAAATGCTCATATCGAAGGAGCTACTTCCGGTACACAGATTTCCACCAAATTTTGCAAGTGTCTCTCTTTAATAAAAGAATTGCAACTATGAAGTTTTATTTCGAATTCGCGAATCCGCCTGGACTGTAGAGATGTAAAATAAAAATTGTTTATGAAAACTCATCATTTCCGGCAAAATTTAAAAAATGATCTATCGAAGCAGTCACTTCCGATGAACCTATTCTGATCAAATATCACAGAGACCTTTCAATTTGTGGTAAAAGTCATTTTCCATTAGTTTAAAATCTTTTGAAAAAAAAACGGGAAAGCTCCTATGGAGGCTCTCGGTTAAAGTGGGTCGATTTCTGCAGAAATCATTTGGCTGTCCCGCAATTTTTGAGACAAGTTTTTGTATGAAGTTTAATCACATCAGGATTGACTAATCATCCGTCTGAACTGTAGAAAGCTACACGTATTTGGTCGGCCCGGCAAGCCACTCGAACATATGCACCCACACACGCACAGAGATTTTTTAGGCAATACTTTTTGTGATCCAAAAATGAACTGGTTAATAACATCGCAACACTAACAGATTCTAAATTTTATATTGCCCCGCTCAAAAAGGTAATATAAACGAAACAAAGATTCAAACCTTCAAAATCGATGGCTTCAGAGCCATATAGTTAAAAACATTTTGATGAAGTTGGTAAAAAAAGTACACATACCGCAGCTAAAAGTCAAAAAGGGCTGACTGTTGTGCTAAGAGGAATTGAAAGCTGCGTAGATGTTAGCGACATACAAGCTGTACTTGCTGCGGAAGGTTTTCATGTCAAATCTATTGGTAATATAGTAAACCGTGAGAAGGCACCCCCACCAATGTTCCGTTTGGAACTAGAGCCAGAGGAAGAAAAGTCAAACGGAGTTCACAAGATTTACAACTTAAAATATTTATAACATTGTAAAATAGTAATTAAAGAACCTAAGAAGATGTCTGCACCAGTCCAATGCATAAAGTGCCAAGAATAGGAACACACGAAAGCATACTGCACCTTAAAAGAAGTTTGTGTTATTTGTGGTGAACTCCACGACTCCAAACAGTGTGACAAGTCTCGCAATGGCCCATCTGTGTTACGTTGTAATAACTGCGGCGAAAATCATACTGCAAACTATATGGGTTGCGCAGTGTATCTGGACTTAAAACGAAAAATACACTCTAAAATAAGAGCTAAGGACGAATGCTTAATATGCAATTTAATCAGGGAGCCATGTTACCAAAAAATACAATAGCCACCAAACCAACAAATGCAAACATACAAAATGATAAATTGAAGACGTTTGCCAGCAGTTTTGCACAGCCAGGTGTTTCTTACGCAAGTATCCTAAAAGGCAACAAACCGAAACCAAAAGTTCATTCTAATGAGGAGGAACTAAACATTTATACCATGGTTAATAAATTAACCGAGACCATCAAAAGTTTCATAATGATGATGGCAAGACAAATAAGCATGATGAAACAAAATATGAATATACTTATGCAAATTATAGTCAAAAATCAAAAATGACGGTTCTCAAAATAGCTATTTGGAATGCGAACGGGCTACAAACCTTTCTTATCGAACAAAATATAGACATCATGTTAATATCTGAAACACACTTCACAAAACAAAATTTTTTTAATATTACCGGCTATTCCGTTTATGACAACAAACATCCTGATGGAAAAGCACACGATGGCACTGCTGTCTTAATAAAAAGAAGATTAGAGCACTACGAGCTCCAGAAATATGCTAAATATCACATTCAAGCTACAACTATCAGTGTGGAAGAATGGTTTGGTAAATTTTAAATATCGCCTATCTACTGTCCACCGAAACATGCAATTAAAAAACAGCAATTTAGCGATTACTTCAATCAGTTGGGAATCAAATTTCTAGCAGCGGTGATTACAACGCTAAACATGTGCAATGGGGTTCGAGGTTGACGTCATGCAAAGGCAACCAACTCTACGAAGCAATAAATAAGAAAAACTTAGATTATTTATCATTATTCATCCCACATATTGGCCATCCCACATATTGGCCTACAGATAGAAAGAAATTTCCTGATTTAATAGATTATGACAGACTGTGTAATACGAGGAATAGCACGCAACAATGTTCAAGTCGTTGACTGTTATGATGTATCGTCAGATCACTCACCAATAATAGTCGCACTAAGTACCCAAACATTAAAAACAGAACCACCCAACGTTCAACAAACAAACTAACGAAATGGGGACTCTATAGAAACTTAATAAATGTAAATTGTCATCTTAATGTTCCACTTCCCACACCAGAAGACATTGATGCCGCGATGGAAACCTTAAGACAAATAATGGAAATTGCTGCCAAACAAGCTACTCCGCGGCCAATTCGGCGCCTATGGCAGCTTCACCGATCTCCTTTGCATAAATGGAAATTAAATAGAGCTATTAAAGCTCTGAGAGAAGCAATACGGGAAGAACAAAACTTAGGAATTAAGAGTTACCTAAGTGAGCACACAGCAACAGAAAAAACAGATTACTCACTGTGGAAGGCAGCAAGAAATTTAAAAAGACCAGAGCTATCGAACCCGCCGATAAGGAAACCAGATGGCCACTGGAAAAGAAGTGACTTAGAAAAGGCCATCGCTTTCTCTCACCATCTACAAAAAGTATTCACCCCAAACGAACAAAATAACGATTGCGTACACCACAGTTTACGAGAGGCGAGTCGAACCCAAAACCAGTAAAATTTAAATGGAAATGCGTCGAAACGGTTATCAAAAACAGTATAAATCCTAAGAAAGCGCCAGGTCATATATAACTGGAAAAATGATTAAAGAAGTACCAGATAGATGCATAAAATATATAACATATATTTTTAACACGATTATGAGATGTGGATACTTTCCCCAAAAATGGAAAATACTTCAAATTATCATGATTCCTAAGCCAGATAAAAACGAAACCCAAGTCTCGTCGTATAGGCCAGTAGTTCTTAACCTTTTTTACTCGCGACCCACCAAATAATTCATATTTTTTTTGTTATCCCCAAACGTTCGCGTGGTTTTCAATTGAAAGCGATAATATATTTAGTACAAATCCCGGCATGCATTGCAATGCCACACAATGAAAGAAAGTATTTATTTATAATTCTGTTTATTAAAGTCCTTTTGGGTACAAAATATTTTTTGTTTTTCCGTCAGGTATGTGCACATAAATCAGACGATTTTCCGACCCGTGAGCATGCCACATACAGCTGTCCATATGAGAAGAATAGATATACCAAATTTAGTTCACACATTTGTAGTGATTGTGGTTTATTGATGGTTGCAAATCCGAGTCGTACTGGAAACTGCAAACGTTTTAATTCTAATGGCATATCTGTCTGAATCATTGCGATTCGTGGCAACAGTATTTCTTCTGGCTTAAATATTCCACTTAGAATTGTAGCTTTGACGATATTGTCCATCATCTTTTTAACTAAAAACCTGGTACGGTAGATGCCGTGGAGCAGTCGTGGTAGATAGATAAGAGAAGAATGATAGACACGTCAATTTTCAGGCTGCTAACTTAGTGCGATATTAAGGAAAATTTTGTGAATCAATTGTATGGATTCGTAAATTGCCGCCGTAAATACCGCTGATAATTTCCTCTCAAATATTTTAGTGTTCCGCATGAAGCACTTCCAATGCTTTTTTGTGTGCCGATGGCAGTTTCAGTACTGAATGTGCTATTCGACCACCATTCAAAAAAGTAAATTCTAAATTTTGCGATTGAGAGTGCAATATCTTTTCGCTCAGAAAACTGCTTGTGACTCCGGGCGCATCTAGAAAATTCAATCGGTCACTTTGGCTTGTAATAACATGCATAATTCTAAAATACGCTAAGCGTTGTTCTGAAACCAAGTACTGTAGATCAGTTTGAACAAACATACCCAATTCTCTGACATGAAAATATATTTCTTATTGCAAGATCACCATCGAAAATATCGTTTGCAGATCCACTCGGCCCAGTCTGAAATTGAAGTCTCAATTGAATCAGTGCTTTGATAGTGATTGCGTCATTTTACAAGTTTGACACGATTAGGTGGGTTTCAAGCTTCACGATAAATGGCACTTGACCGTTAAGAGTTCTATATTTTTGGAGGTTTATTACAGTGTGGGTGTGTACGCACGACCTAATACGTCGGTTGAATATAAATTGGGATGTCAATAAACTGCTTTACCGTGTTTGTGACGTTAGAACATTTTCGCTAATGCATTCCATGTGTTTACTACACTTGGCACTTTAGAGTAAAAAAAGCTCTCTAACTACAGCTTTCTAGTCATCAGCTGGCATTTGTTCAAAGGCAGATATTTGGAAGGAGAAGTGTTTAGACTATAACATACTTAGATTTCCATTTGATTGCCCATTTCTATGGTTCCCAACCCTTTTCGGGTTTTCGAAATTTTTGGATTTTTGATGCTTTACGATCGAATAAAGGAATTTCTTTCGATAATTTCTAGTTTAAAATAGATTTGAACAAATTTGTAATTTTCGTTCGACAATGGTTTAGTTTCGGGTACTGAATGTAATTCTGGTGTTTTCACATTTCCTACTGCGCAGCATATTCCTTGTGTTTTTCTTTTGAATTTGAAGGCACTTCGTGTATTGATTGCATAAATTATCCATTGTCTGGCTTTCCGTTGCTTGTATGTTGCTGACAGCGAGTTATACTGTAGTTATACAACAGACACGCCTTTTTATCCGTCGTATATAAACTGGCAGTGAAGTTCGTGATGCACTTTTATTTCGTACTTGAGGTGTATAACGACCAATTGCTTGTCGTTTGGCTAAAATAATTGATTTTACAGCGAAATCAATGCTTTGGGCGACTTGGCATTATAAATCGAAAAACACATTTCAGACGATTCAGGTATACCTGGATTCAGGGGGCGTACTCCTTCATAAAAATTACAAAAAACCTGCTCATTTTAATATAAACTCCCTGTGAAAAGTTTAGATCAGGTTAGATAAATGGTGTGGACACTTTATATCAGGCGCGTACGCAGGATGAAGCCATGGGGGGAGGCGGGGGGGGGAGGGGTTGCAGAAAACATATTTTATATAATTTTTTTTTTTTTACGTAATACAATTAGCTAATATATCCCTTTTTCAACCAAGGAAAAGAGAATATTGGCTCAAGTTAAGTCCAAACCACACAAATGTGTGAGTAAAAAATCATAGTATATAATGGCGTTTTTGATAAAAAATTTCGCTTCATTTGAAGTATAACCAACACAATTGTGTGTATAGTTAGTGTTTTTTTTCGGACGAAAAAAAGTTAAAAATTCAGAATTCACAAATGTGTAAGTTGGGTGAAAACACATACCAAAATAAATTTTTAACATGGTACTTTTGCCCTACTCGCACAATTGTGTTAGTAAAACACAAAAAGGGATATATTATATTTTATTTTATCTCACTATAAAAACATAAACTATACAAGAAAAAACATAACTATTAAAGAAAAATTAATATCTAAAAAATTATATACCAAAAATTAATTAAAAATTCATTAAGAAAAGTTAATAAAAAATTATAATATGATGTATGTACAAGAAAAATTAATACAAATAATAAAAATTATATATTTTTTCTTATAAAATAGAATAAAAAGGGCAGATTCAGCAAAAGACAATTTTCTGAAACAATTAAAGAGCGATAGAAGTTAAGACTGAAGTTCAAAAAAATTTTCTTTTCATAATTACCTACTATACAAGCGAATTTCTAATTTACGTGAACTTTATGCTAGTTCATCTAGAACTGCATCAAAAAAAACAGAAACGGCGACATTACGATGAATCTTAAGTAACGCTAATCCATTTAGCCTATCTTCATTCGTTATGTTGCGTAAATACGTTTTGAGTCGTCTCAATGTTGAAAAAGATCGTTCACTGATTGATGTTGTAACCGGTAGTGTTACAAATATTTGAAGTAATTTTCGAACAGTTGGGAAAAATGATTCGTCGCATGATAAAAATGCAATATGAGCATTTTTTGGTGTATTCGAAGAATTTATAGCATGGCGCCACCATACCTTCAGTTCACCAATGCCCTCAACTATGCTGCAGTTCGTAATACTTTTATATGTATTTTTCCAAAAGGATTTTTGCAGATTTTTCGTGCTCCAATGAAAAAAGTTCCAATGAAGAAAATACCTTTTCTGGATTCTTTGTAGAATCCAGAAAAGGTATAAAGATGGCAATACGATAATACTCTTCAGGATTTTCAACTGTCATGTTGCAGCGATGAATTTTTCTCCCGGCTAGACGAGGAATTCGTATTTCTACATTAAACTGGTCACATATTTTCTTGACGTAACTGAAAATTGCATTAAATTGCATTTCTGTTTCGCGTCGTATTTCATCTAGCTCATCTTCAACATCTTTTGCCAGTTCGATTGCAGCGGCCAGATCCAGATTTATTGTTTGTAGTGAACGACCTTATACCAAAAACCTTGGCAAGCACATGAAGAGATACTTGAAATTCAGTACTCCTAATAACAGATAGAAGCTGAATCGCAGAAGAAGAAGTTGTTTTATCATCGCAATCAGAAATAATTTCCATCGCAAAGATTGCAGCTTTTGAAGCTCCAGAAATACTAGGACAGACTCGTGGCGTTGAATCATCGTGTGGGACATATTTGTTTGAGTCGCGTTGCTGTTGATTCAGGTGCCGTTTCGTCTATACAATTTTTTAGCACGGCTTGGCGCTTTGGGGTGTTGAAAAAATTGTATACACTTCCGAGTGATCCTATACATCCTATAAATGAAATGATCCTATAAATGAAATTTCACAATCATCAGAAATAGAGAGGTTTAAACTATGAGATGCACAGTGTACATATAAAGCTAGCTGATTTTCATCGCTTACATATTTTTGTGCCCCATGAAATCGTCCAATCATTGCTAAAGCTCCATCATAACCTTGTCCAATCATGAATTTTGAATCTATTTCCAGATTACGCATAGTTTGCAATAAAACATTTGCTAGACCCTTGTTGATACATTTATTAATTTACTTTTTTCTATTGTTGAATCATGGGCGGTTAAACCCCTAGTAACCCCCCCCCTGCGTACGCCCATGCTTTATATAAACCCATTTCTAAACTTACTCCTGTGGAAAAACTTATAACACACAAATGATTAACTGATTTGTAACAATCAATTGATTTGTATGCCGAAAATGACATGTATATCCACATTATCAGTATAATTAGGTATCAAAATTAACCATCTTGACTTGCGAAAAAAAGTCATGTCAGCATGGATGCCATTTTCAGGGTACTAATTACATAGCTCAGGTAGGTACCAAAATTGACACCACCCCCTCCACCACACTTTGCGAGAAACAAGTCAGTAATATAAGCAGTACTCCGGAAACCACGAAAATGAGACCCATGTCAGCATTATAGGCGTAGGCCGTAGAAGGATAGTAGGAGGTACTAAAAATGACTAGTAGGAGATTAGAAAAAAATGATTAGTAGGGAGGTACTAAAAATGACACCTTGCACAAACAAAATTTCTCCATCTCGGATCTTAAAACGGTTGCCATATTCCTAATTAGCATTCTCGAAAACCACGAAAAAGACATGATTGGCGAAAACCTAAATCACGCGCCGAATTTTTGTGAAAAAACTTTTTCTTGTCAAAAATCGTCATTTCCGAGCTGCCACTTCCGGTGGACCGTTTTCTTCCAAAAAATATAGAATCACTCCTCCAATATATTCTGAATAAGCCTACTTCCGATAATTTAAAAACATTTTGATGATACTTCGTAGCATTACAAATGCCCCGAAACAGCAACATCCATAGAGACCTATAGGCCCTATAGGAATCAAAACTGTAAAAGAGACAATTAAATCGTGCAATCTAAAGTACCAACTGAAACTGGAATCACACCCTAACGAATTAGCTAGAGAACTACTAAGGCAACCGAAATACAGATGGCTTCGCAGAGCAAATCCTCTAGATTTAATTAACTGAGAAATATAATCTAATAATTACGTGCATGATATGAGCTAACCCACTAAAATTAAGTAAATAATAATAATTTAATAATAATAATGCATAATGATATTAAGTATTAACATAGGTTAAGGCTTAATTTAAAATAAAATATAGTTTTTAAGAAATACACTTCTTGTTAGTTTCGTATAAAGAAAGATTGAAGAATAAAGCCTTTTGCAATAATTACAAAAAAAAATACAACTCTGTTTAACTATTTTTTATTTTTTTAAGAAATTGGAGGAGAAATGTCCATCGTTGACTCATTTCAAAGCCTTGTTCAAAATACTATACATATTAGATTTCCCTTATTGAGCTACGATGCAATTTGCACAGTTCTTTTCAGCATAGTAAAATATAAGAATTTTCTTCAAAATGCATCTTAGAATCGAGTTTAACCAGATTTCCATTTAAAATTTATGTTTCAATTCAAAATCCATTGAAGAAACAAAATTATATAGTGATTCGTTATGAAATGGCGAAGCTTAGTCTAACATGATAGTGTCGGATAGCGTAATATCTATTTCCCGCTGGCCAATTTCCACTGTTTTATACAGCAATCAGTTCTACGCCTGAAGAAATAAAATTGATATACTATTCGGATGTACCGTTAAATATTTTAAATATTCGTCTTAAACATTAAACCAGAGCGAAACCTAATAATAAAGACAGGATAAACAGAGCCGCGAGAACTTTATCCTTAATCTTTAGTACCGACCAATAAATTTACCACCCAAAATCGCATAAACCAATCGACGCATAAGCTCACAAGTTTTAACATTGGATATGCTGGCGAAAGTTTTTATAATATCGCAAACTATAAAATTCATTGAAAGTCGCATTTCAAAATGTCGTATATATGTAGCTATATATCCGAGGTAGTAAAATATAGTTTTAAGCTATATTTTCCAATAAAATTAAGATTACTAAATTTATGAAAATAAAAAAACCACAGAAATCGTAAGACGAAGAAAATAAAATAAAAAATTATTTATTAAACTTTTAAATTAAGTTGAAATAAGGTTCTGAAGATATAGTTTTCATATTTTTTATGTAACTAAACTTAATTTTCCATTTTTTATGTTATTATACAATTCTCTTAAAATTTAATTTACTTTAAATGTAATTTCTTGTTATTTGCCATTTTTGCTAAAAAAGTTTTGTTATCATTCTTTGTGCTATATACATAATTGTATTTCAAATATTTACAAAACTAAAACTTTGCTTGAAATTCCATGTACCAAAAACTAATCAAATTTAATTTAGTGATATATAGTAGAGCTGGATGGCAGGTGGTTTTAATTTAATTACCAAATTTGTGTACAGAGCAAATAAATTTATCTGATTTGTTTTTGAACTTGCTTTTGAACTTTGCTTTTGAAATATTACAATTTTTTGGAAAAATAGCAGCGTTTGGTTTATATTCCAAGAATAAATTCACAAAAAACAATATGAAGTTTAAAAAAATAAATTCTCAACGGCTCTTCATGATTAATGAAATCATAGCGCCCAATGCACAAATTTCGTTAATATTTCCTTTTTCCCTAACAAAAGGCCTCGAGAGTCATGCTACTGAAGTTAGCCAAAAATTTCAGCCGAAAAAAAACCTGCATTATCGACATATTTTGTATCAGGTGGTAATAAAAAATTCTGTTGTATGAGCCGAAAAATACATGTAATTGAAGTTGATAGTAAATTTTCGCCGAATTATTTTTTAAAAAATCATTATAACATAAATCAGACGTTTAGTAGTAATATGAACTAGGTGACGTTAGAACAATTCTAAACTGTTGGATAAAAAATATATAACTTATCGTGTTAGGGGGCAATGAATTTGAGTTGTAGCACTAACGGTGAACACCTGTGCCAAAAATCAGGCCATATTTTATGTAGCATCATAGTGAAATAAATGAAAAGGTGGTCGCATGTTTAGTGGAAATTTGGTCCGATTGAAGTTACACCAGTTCGTAAATTGCTGGATCCCGTATTTATAATCTGTCGTGTTAGGGGGCAATGTATTTGAGTTGGGACACTAACAGTGAACACCTGTGCCAAAAATCATGCCGTATTTTATGTAGCATCATAGTGAAATAAATTAAAAGGTGGTCGAATGTTTAGTGGAAATTTGGTCCGGATGGGATCCAGCTATTTACGAAGTGGTGTAACTTCATCCGGACCAAATTTCCACTAAACATGCGACCACCTTTTAATTTATTTCACTATGATGCTACATAAAATATGGCCTGATTTTTGGCACAGGTGTTCACTGTTAGTACCACAACTCAAATACATTGCGTCCTTACACGAAAAATTATAAATACGGGATCCAGCAGTTTACGAAGTGGTGTAACTTCATCCGGACCAAATTTCCACTAAACATGCGACCACCTTTTAATTTATTTCACTATGATGCTACATAATATATGGCCTGATTTTTGGCACAGGTGTTCACCGTTAGTGACACAACTCAAACTCATTGCCCCCTAACACGACAAATTATAAATACGGGATCCAGCAATTTACGAAGTGGTGTAACTTCATCCGGACCAAATTTCCACTAAACATGCGACCACCTTTTAATTTATTTCACTATGATGCTACATAAAATATGGCCTGGTTTTTGGCACAGGTGTTCACTGTTAGTACCACAACTCAAATACATTGCCCCCTTACACGACAAATTATAAATACGGGATCCAGCAATTTACGAAGTGGTGTAACTTCATCCGGATCAAATTTCCACTAAACATGCGACCAGCTTTTAATTTATTTCACTATGATGCTACATAAAATATGGCATAATTTTTGGCACAGGTGTTCACTGTTTGTGCCACAACTCAAATACATTGCCCCCTAACACGACAAATTATAAATACGGGATCCAGCAATTTACGAAGTGGTGTAACTTCATCCGGACCAAATTTCTACTAAACATGCGACCAGCTTTTAATTTATTTCACTATGATGCTACATAATATATGGCCTGATTTTTGGCACAGGTGTTCACTGTTAGCGCCACAACTCAAATACATTGCCCCCTAACACGACAAATTATAAATACGGGATCCAGCAATTTACGAAGTGGTGTAACTTCATCCGGACCAAATTTCCACTAAACATGCGACCACCTTTTAATTTATTTCACTATGATGCTACATAAAATATGGCCTGTTTTTTGGCACAGGTGTTTATCGTTAGTGCCACAACTCAAACACATTGCCCCCTAACACGATTAGTTATATATATTTTGTCCAACAGTTTAGAATTGTTCTAACCTCACCTAGTTCATATTACCACTACACATCTGATTTATGTTATATTGATTTTTTAAAAAAATATTCGGCGAAAATTTACTATCAACTTCAATTACATGTATTTTTCGGCTCATACAACAGAATTTTTTATTACCACCTGATGCAAAATATGTCGATAATGCAGGTTTTTTTCGGCAGAAATTTTCGGCTAACTTCAGTAGCATGTTAATTACCATCGTGCTGTTAATTTGTGTAAAGAGCGCTACGACGATCCAATTAGGTTGGATCGGATGCAAAATTGGATGATATGTTGGAAATTACATCCAACTGACCAACCAACTAATCTAATCGGTCGGATTTGGTCACTCACGTAAAAAATTGCATAGAAAAATCAAAATACGAAAGAATAAAAATGGTCCCGAAAACTACAACAAAAATCATAGAAATTGGATAGTATGAAGACAATATCCAATTTGGTTAAACCGACAGTTGGCCCGGTCCGACAACTGGTATCGTCTGTAGCGCTTTTCAGGAAATTTGCCAAAATTAATAATTTTAAAATTTATTCTAAATATTGTTTTAAAATTAGTGAACTAGCTCTGACTCCTGTAGCCGCACTAACCTTTAACAGGCCAATTAATTCATACAAGATATCGACGCCAACCAACAACATTCCAAGCAGTTTATTTACATCATCTCATCAAGGCAATATCTATGTCAACGTCATAAAACAACCGCAAATAAACATTAATATTCATGGCTTTAAAAATGATTTACCAGATTTCTGAACTACGTCAAGGGCTACAACAACTAGCGAAATTCACTAAACAGCCACAAAACAACCGCAACGATGGATAAGAGGTACTCGATCTGTAAGAAGCAGTAAAAGTAAAAATTGCTTCACACCAGTTAAATAAAACTTATCGAAGACATGCGTAGTTAAAAAATGGGCTACAGTGCTCATACCAAAATTTTTGCGCAGCTTAGAGTATTCACTCGAAGACAGTTCATTCTAGAACTAAGATAAGAGATAAAACCAGCAACAACCAACCAGTTACTAGAAATCGACGTAGTGCCAAAGATGATTGAAAGTAAATCATTACAACCAAGCTGTATACTGTTAAAGTTAGCAGACTCGCACCACCCAAAAATATCGATAATGCAGTTTCGGCTGTAATAACAAAAAATATCAGCCGAAAAATGTCCGATAATGTAGTTTCGGCTGTAATAACTAACAATTATCAACCGCATAATGTCAATAATTCAGATAAAAAACAACTTGAATTATTCGCCTGTAAAGTCGGTAAGGCACATTCGTATAAATAACCAGCCGAAAAATGTCGATAAAGCAGATACATAATTTTGGTGATAAACAGTAATATCTATTTAAATCAAAAATGTTTATTTCGCATCATTAACGTATATTATTCAAAATTATACTTGAAATATAACAAGCAAAATTTCAAAAATTTCAGGTCAATTTTCTTGTGAAGAGTCCGTTAAAGTTTGTATGAATAGATCGATCGCACACACAAAACTTGAAAATTTCGAAAAATTGACCGCTTAAAGTGTCATAGCTGGAAATAGATTTAAATGAAAGGTCTTATTAGGATTTCTATTTAGGATTTCTATGTTGGGAGTCCGAGAAAACTCAAATGAATATATCGCACTCACAAAATTTGAAAATTTCTAAAAATTGACCGTGTCAGGGCTGGAAAAATTTCAGGTTGATTTGTATGTTGGGAGTGCAGGAAAATTCAAATGAATATATACCACACACAAAATTTGAAAATTTCCAAAAATTGACCGTTTAAAGTGTCATGGCTGGAAATAGATTCAAATGAAAAATCTTAATGATGCTCACACCGGGAAAAAATTTCAGGTCGATTTCTCGTCGGAAATTTCAGGTCGGTATTTTGTTTGTGCGATATATTCAATCCAATTTTCCCTGATTGAGATCCCATAGAAACTAACATGAAATTTTTTCCAGGTGTGAGCATGATTTAGACCTTTCATTTGAATCTATTTCCAGCCATGACACTTTAAGCGGTCAATTTTTAGAAATTTTTAAATTTTGTGTATGAATTTTTCGAAATTTTCAAATTTTGTGTGTGCGATATATTCAACCGAGTTTTCCAGTACTCTCCTCGCGGAAATTGACTTGACGTTTTTAAATGATAATTATTAGCCATTTATTATTAGCCATTTAAAATGTTCTCCAAACGTGTAACTATAGATGCATTCCACGTCTTCCCTCTACAAACATCTAATACAACACTTACAGAAACTTAGTTTTATATATTACATTTAATTGTTTCGAATGAGAATTTCTTCAAAATAAAAATTTCTAATATAAATAATTACATTCCGGCGTAAAATTCGTATCTGCATTATCGACAATTTTCGGTTGGGATGTTACCGATAAAATCGGCTGTCATTTTCATTTGATTATTTTGAATCTGCATTATCGACATTTTTCGGCTGGAATCTGCTAACTTTAATAGGACATCGTTGTTTCGTTGATGTGTTCTTTGAATCTTTCTGTGAGACTTCTTGATTACTTTTGGAAATTTCTTACCCATTTTCAAATAATTATGCTTCCTTCTTACAAACTTTCATCATTATTCTTTTTACAATATTTTATTTAAGACTTAATACGTCGTTCACTTTCGATTTTAGCGTACATATTGTATCAACAATGAATTTTTGGAAAAGTTGGCGTTATACTTCAGGCTGTGATTTAAATGTTTAGCTCTAATCATAATACGATACGCAATGAAATTTATTCAGGAAAACATGTTCGTCGTTAAAATAATTTCTGTCTTGTCTTTGCCATACAAATATTGTGTATTGAAGAGTATCATATAACTTGTAGACTTTCATTTCGTTTATCGAAATGCTTCCCGACCAAGACAATACCAACTAATTTAATTATTCGGGATTATATCGACTAATAGCACAACACGATAGTCTCCGTTTCCTCGTTGCACATAAAGAAAATTTATAAAAACTGGAGTCTTTGCCAAAGCGAGGAAGAAGTGATCTCACGTTATGGTAAATTTGTCCTTATTGAAATTTAAACGTAACCATAAAACCTACATCGATAACAATTTGTGTTGCTCCACAAGATGTCACTTGAGTCACATGAGTTGTACTGTCGAATGTTTTCTAAAAATCGTCTGAGTTCCGGAGACGTACGCTAGATGTTCAAGGTGGATTATCAGATTTTCACATTCCATCCTATTAGCCCAATTGGCCCAGCTCTGAATTTTTCTATTGATCGACTATATTGTATGCAACTGTTTCCCTGTCGTGTCTCACTTTGTTCACTTGTTTCAGCAACTAGACGATATACTTTGATTAGTTTAATTTCAGTTCTGGAAGAATACGTTATTTTTGAAGGATCGATTAAATTGATTATTAACGCTATCCGTCTCGTACTATAGTTTGGAGTTAACAATATCCTTTTCTGTTAACTGAGACGATACTATTTCCAATTGCTAAATAGTACATCCCTGCAGAGAAATACGAGCTCAAAAGAAGAGTGAGAATTCTCTACTAAACCACTGTATGTAAACGATTTAGTACAGCAGTTCATCAATCGTGAAATTGCCGCCACAACTGACCACTGCCCAAACTTAAAAAGCCAAAGGATGTCATCGCGAGCCAATATAAAAATTTAGAAGCTATATAGAGAAAAAATTGACGAGTATTGCACTATAATTAAGCCATGTTAGGTCACGAGAGCCTTGCTAAATTAAATGCCCTATTGCACTCGAACAAATTTGGCCAACATCTAATAGAAAAACGTAATGACATTGCGTTCCAGTACCATAATTTAAAAATTACAGAGAAACATTTTTCGAGTATTTATTGAGCTATAATTAGGTCACATGTGGCCACGAGGCCCTGTTAGTCAGACCTAAATGGAAAAACATAATGGCATGTAAACTTTGAAGTTGCACATATAATACGAATATTCGTAAATTAATTTAATCGATTTTTTTCATGCCAGCCGCTTTTTTAGATTATTCTGTGTGGTTTGCCTTTAATTTTAATTTAAAATTTTCTTTTTTAATTTCGGTTATTATTAAACATTGCATAATGAACATGGGCTAAGAATATTAAGTAGATATAACTGACCAGACAGTTTTAATTTTTATGAAAGCAAATTTTTTTTTGGGATGACTTTGAGAGGCTCATGCTAGTGATAGTAATTCTAGTTTGGTGGAGTTCGGGATACAAAATTTCGTGATACACAAGTTTTCGTCTAATACTTTGCATGTTATAGTCGTCATCAAATCATTTCAGTGTTTCCATCGCATATGTTTGGGTTGAAATTGGGGCCTGTTTCACTGCATAGATGATTATGAGGCTCAATTTCTGCACTACTTATATCATATCGTATTACATATAGTCGTAACTAAGCAGCGAATAACGATACTTACACCCTATAACGTTGTTATTCATTGGAACCCAATGAATATTCATCTGCGTAACAAAAAATTCATATTGCTTAGATAACCGATCCCATGGATTTCATTGGCGAAATATACGCTGAGCAATCTTATTTTTAAAAAAATTGTCATGTAAATGTTTTACAATTTTAACTCAGGATTGTGTATAGTGGCAACGCACACGGGAATTCGAGAGATCGCACTCGAACTTAAGTTTAAAATATAACTAAACAGAAACGAAGTAAAAATATACCCTTATTTCAAAGTATTGAATCAAATCAAAAAAATTGAACCAATTTTGTACTAATTAGCAAAATTGTTGATAGTGTTGCATTTATATTCTTCCTAAAATAGTGAGTTCCTTGAAATTTGTGAATTTTAATTCGTTCTTTGAAAGGTCTCTAAGATCGGTAATGACAAATAATAGGAAAAAATTTATTTTATTAATTTGTGGTACGTATGATGTTGTTTCCGGAGGCCAGTTAATGGATGTTTGCAAATTTATATGCCCGAAAATCGAAAAAGTTGCTTATGGCAATACTATACAAGTTTATCTATACTATTTCTCTCTTTCTCTCTCTATCTCTTTATCTCTATCTCTCTCTCTTTCTCTCTATCTCTCTGTCTGTCTCTCTC
The DNA here is from genome assembly GCA_947310385.1 of Nephrotoma appendiculata. Classification (NCBI taxonomy): domain Eukaryota; kingdom Metazoa; phylum Arthropoda; class Insecta; order Diptera; family Tipulidae; genus Nephrotoma; species Nephrotoma appendiculata. The sequence goes on along the minus strand of OX371224.1, from coordinate 323,336,483 downwards.
TGTCTTTCTCTCTCTATCTCTCTCTCTCTCTCTGGCACTATATCCCATCAAGGGATTTGGCCGCCTCAAATGAGATTTCATAATCATATTTTCATTTCGGATAATGAGTGATTAATTCATTGATCCTAAACCAGCGGTGAACTTTTTTCCTTGTCACCACCGAGAATCGAACCCGGGACTTCCGGTCGCTGAAGCAAGCATGCCACTTTGCCACCGGGGCGGCATGTATACTATTGCGACATTTAAAAACAATAAAAAATTCTGATAAAACGTGTAAATAAACAAAAAACAACTAAATTCTGCTATCCAAAAAATATACTGACAGCGAAAATGAAAAATTATTTTAAATCTTCCTTCTTCAACAGACAAAAGCCGATATTTCGACCATAAAATATATCACGTAAAATTTCTAAAAAAAATAATCTGGGTTTGGGTAAATAATTAATATCATTTATTTGTCCCAGCCCCGAAAATTTTGCTTTCGTCATAGTATCATGAAAAAGGAATATTTTTACTCTCAGCCAAGAAAGATGTTTGTGTCATGATATAGTTTTAGCTGTCATGACAGTTTTGAGAAATTATATGCGCTGCTAGAATCCATCATAAGGGAGTTCTTGCTAGGCAAGCGCAGACGTGTTTTTTTTTATTTGCTTAAAGTAATCCATACCCGGCTATGCTGAGACAATTCTCCCATGTTCGCTTGATTTTGTCTTCGTTTGTTGATTTGTATGCTTATTTGAGATCCGTTGTTTCCATTATATATAGAAAATCATTAAGGACCTGCTGGTACCATTAAATTTGCAAGAAGCTTTCATCGCTAATAACTGTCTCGAGTTTGAACTATATAGTACGAAACCAAAAACGCCAAAAGGAATTTTGATTTTCTATAAGGTATGACATAATTTTTTACGGAATTATAGCTTCCTAAATAATATTTTGATGTGCAAGACATTAAACTATTATAAAAATAAAATGAGTTGCTAGTCAGCCCAGATTCCCAAAATTGTAGTTTTGCGGATTGGGTTAACATTGTTTTTAAAGTTTCGACGTTCGGCGACATCCAGGAGGTTCTGTGTAAAATCTTGGTCGCCCATTCAATATCAATGAAAGAGTATTTTGTATATGTGGTGAGAAACTGCAAGAACTTTTAATGTGCGGGAAATCAAAAACGATTTTCAGCCACCCAATTTTTTAGATTGGATGATATCACGTTCATGTATAATTCACCTAAACAAAACAAACCGATTAATAGCTCTCTGAAATTACTTCTTTCGTTTGATTTTGTACGTGCACCATATACCTGGTGTGTACCTACCATACGTCCCTAATCCACAGCTACCAGAAAATGAAATCGTAAAATTAATCTTTTATTTTATAATTACATATTTTTTTGTGTATTATATAAATTAAAATTATTCTGAAATTAAAAAAGAATATTTTTTTCTGCTACTCTAAACTTACGTACGTGATCTCAAGGAGCATAAAAATAGGATTTTAATTAGAATTTAATTTCAACACTTTTTTATGTTACACGACATAAAAAAAATATTTCATATTTTTGTATGAAATTGCTACGAAACGTACCAATTGTATAATAATGTTAAGTCATTTATCTCTCGTGTATGACTTTTTTGTGTATATGAGAGGCGCACATTATGTCTGGGTTACAAGCAAAAATTTTGTGATGATTTTTATATGTAGAATAAATAATTTATGCTTGTTGCAGTGTCATTGCCTGTTTTTGTATATCTAGAATCACATAATTTGCTAAATCTGGCTTATAACCACATATTTTGATTTTAGGTGAACATGTGTGGGTTTACAATTATCGTAAAACTGGCGTAATACAAATTTTACACAAGTCGAGGCATATATACATTTTTTTTTATATCTGGGAGTTAATGATATAGTAACAAGTGTCGTTATCGCCAAATGATCGAAAACACCATCCCACTAAAATTTACATGGAAAACTTTAAAGCGATTATTCGATACAAATAAACAGGGTGAATTTTTAAAACCATTTTATTCAATTAATTTAGTAAAGTTCAAGTTTTTGTTTTGTTTTGTTTAATTTAAATTTTTATCCATAGTCAAAAAAAAAATTGAATTAAAAACTTTTCCCCACAATCCACAATCCAAATTCGAAATGTTTGTTGTTAAATAATTTGTACTCGATGCTGTGTGTAGATTGAGAAAGCAATATCAGGAAAACCAAAAGTAAAATCAATATTCATTTCAATTTTACGGTTTGAACCAAATATAAAAAACTTCTTCCGATTAAATAAAGTTTTGGAGCACAGAAGAGTAAAAAAAAACCTAAAAGTAAAAAGCTGTACCAAAAAAGGCAAATATAAAAAACTTAACTTGCCTCTAGGAATAAAATTGATAATTGTGAACTAAACCTGTCAAATATGCATTTAGGGGATTTGTTTATAAATAAAGAAATTTTGTGAAATTAAATAAAAAACAAATTGAAAACTGAAAAACACTATCTATCAGTTCTGGTCATTTGGTACTCGTAGTTCGCGATCCAAAATTTATGGTGGTAACAGCTGGTTTAAGTATAAGACGAAATCAATAAGGAGTTTAACTAACAAAGGACCCCGCACAAATCTTATGGAAATTGGGTCCCGGTTAAATTCGCTGAATTTTTGATATGTGATAGAGTTCATCATACAGGTCAATTGTCTCAATGGCCACAAAACTCAAAAATGGATAGTTTGGCCGGTACAGAGCTTTAAAGCTCCGAGTATCCTACACGGATTTATGTATATGCGCAGTGTGTATAGACTTTTGAAATAGCCTATTTCATTTTTTTTATTATCTAGGTTTATATTTTTGAGGTTGCTGAATTCAGATCGATTGTTAGATATTTTTTTTTTGTTTTAGGTAGTCATTGTTATTGATTTGATATCATGTTTCAACTTATCGAAGTAAAACAAATGAAAGATAAAACATAAAAAAACAAGTTTTTGGCTTTATTATAGCACATTGACAGCTATTTGACAGCTGCCAACTGTCAATTTTGAAAATCTAACAACAGATCTGAATTCAGCAACCTCAAAAATATAAACTTAGATAATAAAAAAAATGAAATAGGCTATTTCAAAAGTCTATACACACTGCGCATATACATAAATCCGTGTAGGATACTCGGAGCTTTAAAGCTCTATACCGGCCAAACTATCCATTTTTGAGCTTTGTGACCATTGAGACAATTGACCAGTATGATGAACTCTATCACATAACAAAAATTCAGCGAATTTGACCGGGACCCAATTTCCATAAGATTTGTGCGGGGTCCTTTACTAGTATTATGTACATTTTCAATATGTCCCCTTTTATTTCTGAGTCGTTCTCCGTCTGTTGATTAATTGCGATCCAAATTTATAATTTAATTTTATTAAGCCCTTATCCAGTGATTGAAATTAAATAAATGCACATGTCATGTTCATAAAAAATATCCTAGTCGCATTCCAATCGACTAAAAAATGACTGAAGCCGACTGAATTTGATAATTTTTCAAAATCATATTTAAAACATATAAATTACAATTCAAATTTAGTGACGTACACGTTGATCGTTTCTAATCGTTTACAACTTGGTTAGTTGTATTCAAATTAATCATTTTGTAACGGAAGCTTGGACAAAGGGTTGAATTTTCCTTCCGTTAGCAGAATTTCCCTATGGCTCTCACAATAGTGACCTGCAGCACATTTGCCAGCGAGATAAAGTCGGTTGGGCATAGTCCTTGTCACTAACCATTGAGATCTTGTTGTGCTGCATTGATGTCCATACTGACGAATTCACAACCAGCTTCCTTAGTGCGTGGTCACGGTGTTGATGACCACCTCGAGGCCTCCCTCCCCATTGGCAATATCATGCTTCAAAATTTGGTATGCCCCTTTTTACAAACAGAAAAAAATGTGCTAATCCATGCTATTCATAAATTTAGCCCATTATGATGATCCTTTGCTTTTTCAAAATCACTGTTTGGAGCCGCCAATGTAGAATAACTCGGGATGAACCTTCTGTACCAACCGGTCATCCCTAAGAACCGACGAATTTGTTGAGTAGTGTGGAGCGCGGGGTATTCGGCAACTGCCTGGACCTTAGAGGGGTCCACTCTAAGGCATCCATCACCAACCACATAACCTAAGTACTTTGTTTCCTTGAGTAAGATCTTATGCTCTTCTCTATATTTATAGTGAGACTTGCTTGTCGCAATAATCTCGCTACTTCAGACAGCAGATGAATATGATCTTCAAAGGTCGCAGATACGATAAGAAGGTCATCAAGGTAAACAAAGACCCGATCATGTAGTTAGTGAGGGATAACCTTATGCATAACTCGACACATCGTTTAGGCTGCATTACACAATCCAAACGGTATGAGAACAAACTGGCAGAGTGGATGGTGAACGCTGTCTTGCCCTTCGCCTCTCGATCTAAGGGTATTTGCCAAAACGCATCTTTCAGGTCGACTGAACTTATATAGCGCGTCTGATCCAGTCGGCTTAACAACCAGTCGATCAAGGGCAAAGAATAAGCATCAGTCACCGTCACCGTGTTTAGCTTTCTAGCGTCCAGGCAGAGCCGAACTGTTCTGTTGGACTTACTGACGATGGCTCACTGGGGATGACCAGGAACTCCTCGATTATTAGTAGCATTCGATCCAGTTCTTTGTAGAGCTATTGCTGTTTAGCGTGCGATGTGACGGACATCTATTTTATGTGAAACAAGATGTGATCGTCCCAAACCCAACTTCTCACAGGAAGAAAATTGATTGATAACTCTGGTTAGAGTGGTTTGCTGATGTTCGTTCAGTTCATATGTGTGCGTTTCTACTGGTGCCGTCGGACTGGGATCATGTATTTCACTGAACATCTTAGGGGCTGGCTCAGTCCCGGTGAAATGTGAATACGCAAGGTCTTGGTTTTTCAACCGTATGATACCCGCGCGATGATGTTGCCAATCACACGTTGCCTCTGGCCGCTTGCGGTCCGCAAATTTGATGCAAGATAGTTTTACTTTAATATTATTCATTTCAAAGAACTCTTCTGAGCCATATCCCAAAACCGACACATTTGCACCACTGTCCAAAAGCCCCCTGTATGGTACTCCGTTAATAAGAATTTTGGCGTAAGGCCTAGCGTAACTGGTATCGATAACAGCCTCATTAACTATCTTTTGCACCTGCTTCCTAAACCTAAAATATTCTAATTTCTAACGCTCGATCTAGCCTTGACTTTTTATAAATTGGTTTTTGAGTGGTTTGGTGCATGATACTTATTACTAGTCCTTTCGCCCGTTGGCCTCCTTCTTCAGGATATAGCGATATAGCACGGGATCGGTATTCGTCGCCACGTCTTCTTGGAAGCGATCCCTTCCTTGAAGCGATGAGGGAAACCCTTTTGATACATATGATGTGTTGAAGTGTTTCCGGCCTGAAATTTCAATAGCAGAATCAGAGTAGTGGGACTGCTCAACACTATTGAACCCAAAGGCCCCACTGCACTCATGTTCACTAATCACATCCAGCTCATTAACGTTACGCTACCTCGTTTGATGGAATATTTCCGGAGTCCAGCCTAGTCTGCTCCATATATCTTCTGTCTTCACACACTGTCTCACCATTTCCGCGACACTTGAGAAATGTTGCCCTGCGAAGTTTGCCTGCAATCAACCGCGCATATTTCGTGAAATTAAATTTATCAGTTCGTTACTAACTATTATTAGACTACTTAGGTGTCTGAAACCGTATCGATTTCCATAATAATTAACAAACCTTAAAGAGTGTGCGGGTGGGCCCGGCGTTAACCGGGAATCTTACTTAGGTTTGGTCGCACATTCCAATCAATCAATCAAATTGAAGGTCAATCAGTTACAAATTGATCACTTTCATCGTACAAACCGAGTTTGAAACAAAGCGTTTCAAAAACTGCTTAACAGTTTGACGCAAAGTGACTTTATCCTCAACAGGAATTCTGGAATACAGTGTTCATGACGATGTCTTCTAGAGATTGGAAACGACATTCTAGAAAATTAAAGAATTCACTTAGCAATTGAATTTCCCGAGAGGAATTAGTATTGCATTCCACGTTAACGTCTCTATGCCCAACTTGTTTATTGGATAAAAATTTTCAGTTATTGTGTCGTTCAAAGCATTTATTGCATCTGCCGGTAAACGCACTGAATCTATTATAAAACGACGCTTTTGAAATTAGACCTAAACTAGTCCTAAACCAACAAAAACAAACGAAAGTGTGTTTGTATTGGTGAAAAATAAAAAAACTACATTTAGGCGTAGTTAAAACAAATAATCTTTTCGTCCAAAGAAAATAATATTTTCTTCAAAAATTAAATATCGCCTGATTTTCACCTAGTACTGTATGATTTTCTTAAAGGTTAAAGATAAGAACTTCCGAACCTCTAAACCATTTAAAAAGTTAATGGGATTCACGTGGTCATATAAATACTTTAATATCCTGAATTAATCTGATCATCGAAGCACTGCCAAGCAATGCAGTTCGTTGCGGAGTTCGTGCATTTTAGGAGTGTGATTTTGAACGTGGTGGAAAAATTTGAAATTGTTTTTAGCGATATACAGTAAACCTTCGATTTACCAGACATTCCATTTTGCTTCAATTTTTTATGTTTAGTGAAACATATAGGGGACTGGTTTTGGCTTAATGTCACACGCTGCGGTTATTACTGTTATGTTAAATGTTGCGTTTAATTGTTGTGTTAACATGTCACGTAAAATGTTATAAAGAAATACCTCGAATAACCTTACTAATTGGGGAGCCCGTTAATCCGATTGTCTGTTAAATTCGAATATTTTTAAATTTAATTGATTCGTACGAATTTAATCATGGACGGAACTTGTGTATTTCTTAGCCGAATATTTTGGGATTGGGTATGTTGGATGGAAATGGGTTTCTAAAATGTTATTGTAAGTAGTTTTGGAAAAAGCCACCTCAAACTCGGCCATTCTTTAATCGATTATAATGTAGTTGGATTAGTTTTATGGAAATGGGATTTTTAAATGATGTGGGGAAGGAATTCTAGAATATGGCCACCAGGCGTCTTTCTTGAAGTAACTGGCTCGTGAAGTAAACATATTTCTTATAAGGCTTGATGACTTAACATCTAACACTAGTATGTGACCCACTCATGTAATTAGTGGTTGAGCGACAGGTTCACTACCTACTCTCACAAAAATCACTTTATGAATATTACACAATGGGCTCAGATAAACTTATAGTATTCTTATCAACAACGACTTCGAAAACTGTTCACGGGAACATGAAATATGATGTCTTCTAAGACCTTGAGATTTCCAGCACTCTTCGAATCAAGCAAAAATTTATAATTTTGAGATACTATGCAATACAAGAGCATAAATGGTCTGGGAGTTAATTCCATAAAACAACAAATAATTACACTCTCCACTACAGCAATAATCAGAAAAAAGGAAAATTATGATTCGGTTTCTCATCCTCTCGCCAGAGGCAGTTTATCATTTTATAATCACATATTTATCCAACGTCACGAATTCCATCATTATCGGTTAAGTAATAGCCGTGTCTCGTTCTAGTTGGCCATATTAAAAAACTTCTTCTAGAAATCATTAATAAATCTCATTTCCATTAAACAAATCCAATCCCATCGTAATCGGTTAAAAACTGCCTGAGCTCCATCCAAGGTGGCGATATTTCAAAACTTCTTCCATAAATCATTTAAGAATCCCATTTTCATCCAATAAACCTAATTAGAGTATACTCAGTTAAAGAATGGCCGGGTTCTAGGTGGCCTTTTCCAAACCTACTTCAGTATAGAATCCCATTTCCATCTAGCATATCCAATCCCATCATAATGAGTTAAGAATTGGTCGAGTTCCGCCCCAGTGGCCCTATTCTGGCTTTCCCTGGGAATAGGGAATTGGGAAAAATATTTTCATATCATTTTTGTTAAAATTATACTTTTCCGGCCTACTGAAAGTATAAGTTTAGTGCAAAAATTTTCAAAACAAAGTGATTTGGGAAACTTATGTTCCACAAAATTTTTGTAGGGAAAAATATTTCCCCATTTAACTTTGTTTCGGAAATATTAACATCATACATGTTCCCTCAGTAGGCCAGAAAAATACAATTTAAACAAAAATGCTATGAAAATATTTTTCCCAATTCCCTATTCCCAGGGAAAGCCAGCTTAGAGCCACAGGTGGACATATTCCTGAACTTCTTCCAAAAATCATTTAAGAATCGAATTTCCATCCAACACGTTCCAGATGGCCATATTCCAAAATTTCTTCCAAAAATCGTTTAAGAATCCCATTTCTATCCAACATACCCAATCCCAACATAATCGGCTAAGAAATGTCTGAGTTCCCTTCATGATTAAATTCGATCGAATCGATTAAATTTAAAAACATTCGGATTTATCGAACAATCGTATTTAACGGACTCCCCAATTAGTCTATTAAATCGAGATTTTTCTGCATAACATTTTACGTGACATGTTAACACGCAACAGTTTAACGCAATAATTTAACGCAACATTTAACATAGCAGTATTTAACGCAAAGTGTATCATGAACCAAAAACTAGGCCCCTATATGTTTTACCACACATAAAAAAAAAATTCTAATATTTTAAAAATTCGCCTAAATGCCATTTTTATTTCACTTGTACCAATAAATTCTCATTTTTTGTTTGTTTGATAGTTTAGGATCAATTTAGTTTTAACTTCAAAAGCGTGTACAGGCGTGTGAAGTTTGTGCGAAACTATTCATAATATTAGTTCTACTCTAGTTAGGTCTAACTTCAAACGCATATAAAACGCTGCTCACTCCTTATATTGCCCATTGACGCATGGTAGTTCAAATGGTGATTATTTTATTTCCGGTAGATAATTGTTCTCAGTAAGTGGACTTCTTTGGGCTGCTCGTTGTTGAATAATTTCAATTACTTTCACCGACATCTCATCCATATTCTGACTCATTCTCTCATAAAGTTGGTCGAGAAAATAAGAAGTATCTTGTCGTTCCTCTAAGCTTTCAACCAGAATTCCTTCATTCAGTACATCCATTTGTATTCTGTTGCTCTGCAATTGTTGTAATTTTTGGATTAAATGAAGAGGTTCTGACACTTCCTCCAGATTCATGATGTTGTTTGTATTATCAGAGTTTTTTACAGGCAGTGATAGTCGAAGGGCACAGTACACATATATTAAGGTAACATACTTCGCAGATACTAAATAAATAGAACAACAACACATTCAAATATGGCGGAGACTGTTAGTTTATTTTACCCTGAAGTATTCAAATTATATGATACATAGTAAAATATTTGGAATTAATTAGGACTTAGGGTTCTCAGAAAATTAATAAATTAAAAGAAACATTTTGTTTATAAAATTGTTTACTTGTTTTACGGATTCGACTTCTGTTGTTATTTGTATACTAGTATTTAATTATTTAAACCTAAAATACATTCTAGAGCGAACAAATGATTCCTTGACTTTAAAATCAGCAGCAAATTAACCACTAAATTCAATAAATTTTTTATATATCATTCACAATAAATAATATCATCACTCGTTAAAAATGGATTATAGTTCCTTCATTTGATGCATAAGTTTGTCGTTTGATTTTTGGAAACCACCTTCAGCTAATTAGTTTATTATTAGTGTGTTCATCACATAATAATCTATCACTAACTCTGGGTTACTAATTTTATGGCAAATGTACTCAGCTAAATGGTCTAATGCTATGCTGTAATGCTTGTAATTCGTCTTTGGCAGTTTCTTCATGAATATTTATATCGGAAGTTAACATTATATAAACATTACTACTTAACACGTTCGATGCGTATCATCGGTGGTACGCATTTGATTGTGCTATTAGACGGTACGTAACACCAAATATTTAGATCTTTAACACTATTACTTCCGAAAAAGAGGACCTGAGAGTCACTCGATTTCAGGTGAAATGGCAGCCAAAGTGTTAAGTAAGAAAAAATAATTTCCATAACATAAACATAATAATTTAAATATAACTTAAATTCAATAAAATTAACATAACAATTCAATATTATTTTATTCATAACTTCATTATTTATTGGGTTTTGTGTAATTTGCTGCCACAATATACCTTAACTCTTGTAGTTTTGTCAGTGGCATAATCTCTGCCCTTTTTCTTGGACAAAATTTTTATAGCATTCGTTGCATCGTTTTCAGGACTCTCTTGCAGATCCCTCATATGATTGAAGAACATGTTTATGTGACGGTATTTGATTTTCATTTGCCATTTCTTCATTGGCCAAAAGGTTATCAATAATAACTTCCCTAAATTGTAACATATTCTTATTTTTAGTGCCCCATCTTTTATGAATGTACCAAGCATTCACGAGGGAAGTTCCGCATATTAATTTTATTACTACTTTTCGGTACCATTTAATGTTTTTTCGTAAACAACTGTAATAACCCGATATTTGATCTGATAAATCAACACTTTTTTTTGCAATATTATAATCAAACACAGCATCGGGCTTTATTATGCCATTTGTTCCTTGCACAAATTTGCACCGATGATACTTTGAGGTAATTAACATGCAAACTGGTCTTTTGTCAGTCCATTTTAGAAATATTACACCGCTACGATTTTTGAAACTAATAATTCCACCACGTTTTTGTTTTTGTTTTACCTGCGGTGGTAGAATTTTTTTTATATATTTTTACAGTACCGCAAATAAACGTATTTTTCTCTAAAAGTTATTCACTCAAAGGGACACTTGTATAATAACTATCAGTAAATAGTATGCGGCCCTCAAATAATAAGCCATTTAGTAATCACATTACTACGTCATGAGAATGTGATTTTTCAATGATCGTTTATTTTTCCCGGCATTTCGATATTATAAGTGTACCCTTCAGGCAAACACAATTTATATAATTTTACGCCATACTTATGTCGCTTACCTGGGATGTATTGACGAAAACCTAGACGTCCTCTCCATGAAATCATACTTTCATCGATAACGATATTTTTGCCAGGATTGATAGTATTTTGAAACGTCTCTACAATTGCTCCTACAATATTTCTAATTTTGTTCAACCGATCCTGAGTTCTAGCGGTGGTATTGTCAGAAAAATGTAAATATTTAAGGATAGATAAAAACGGTCACGTTTCATGGTTTTTTTTATACGAGCGTTCATATATATGTCCTTTTTAGACCAATATAATCTTATTTCTGGGACTTGAATTACACACATTATAAGCAAAATTCCAATAAATGAGGTCATTTCTTCCCTTGTTACAGATTTCCAGTCCAGTTGATGTGATCGGCTATTACATGAAGAGTAATTTATGCATTGTGCAGCATATTTATTAGTTTCTTCAACTTATCATATCTAATATATGGTCTGTGAAGAATAATTTAAATAAAGCATAAGGGTTATTACAGTCGGAGCCTTCAATTAAAAATGTGTCTTCTCCAGAATATTCATTTATTATTGGACTTCCTTCCCTTATTTCCTGCCATTCCCTATCTTCTTCTAAATCAAAGTTGGACTATTCATTGTCTTCATCTGAAGAAGAAGATAATATTTTCGATCTTGATTTATTTGTCGTCCTGCTTATATGCAGAACTTCGTCAAACGAATCACTTGCTTCCATTTCCATCTTACCTATAATTATGAGCAAGAAATTAAAATAAGAAAAAACCATCTAACCAACTTACACTTACAAAATGATACGAATTCGAAAAAATTTCAGCACTATTCTTTTTTCACGGTAAAAATTCAAAAAAATTCAGAAAGGATAAGACGAATTCACAGAGAATTTAACCTTAGTAAATCACACAAAACTTTGGTATAAATGTATAAATCAGAAAAAACTAAGGAACAAATTTTGGTTGTTGTTGAGTTTTTTACTTTTGTCACATGTTTTATTACTTTTTAAAATTCATTACCACTGCCTTATTTTTCTTATTACGCCAACCATCCTCACATTATTTATTCTAAAACAAAACCAAATTTTTGTAAAAACTAATAATTAATCAAAAATAAAAATAATTATGAAAAGAAAAGCAAGAAAAGAAATGTACTACTACATATGCAACAATTAACACCATCTTTTCGAACCATAGTAATAAGAAAAATGCGGCACTGGTAATGAAACATAAAAAGTAATAAAAAATGTGTACAAAAAGAAAAACCTAACAACAACCAAAATTTGTTTCTTATATCTTTTTCTGTGGCAGCAAAATCTTGATCCCGGATCAATAATATGAGGTCATTTTTGATCCAACATGGCTTCTTTGTTTACATTTTTTGTCGTTTTATTTTTTGATCCCAGATCAATTAAAAAATCCAAAAAATTTGTTGAATTTTTTTGACGTTTACTCACAGAATATCACAATATGTGTCATATGATCATCATATGATCTCGATCCGTAGATTAATTTTTATTGCTTATTTTTTTTTTTTTTTTGCCCTCCTTCTTTTATTTATATTTTGCTTTTATTGCTTATTTTTTGCCCTCCTTCTTTTATTTATATTTTGCTTTTTTCTACTATATAACAAAATTTTTTACTAACACAAATCAGTAGATACTCCTGATGATGACCTAACAAGTCGAAATCGATCGAGTGATTTTTTAAACTTTTTGAAAATTATTCAAAATAACTGCGAAACAAAAAACAAGTGATTAATAAAAATGTCTTTATTAAGTATTAGTGTGTTTCGCCAAGTGCCTACGGCCAATAGCGTAAAAAGCATTTGATGCATAAGTTTGTCGTTTGATTTTTGGAAACCACTTTCAGCTAATTAGTTTATTATTAGTGTGTTCATCACATAATAATCTATCACTAACTCTGGGTTACTAATTTTATGGCAAATGTACTCAGCTAAATGGTCTAATGCTATGCTGTAATGCTTATAATTCGTCTTTGGCAGTTTCTTCATGAATATTTATATCGGAAGTTAACATTATATAAACATTACTACTTAACACGTTCGATGCGTATCATCGGTGGTACGCATTTGATTGTGCTATTAGACGGTACGTAACACCAAATATTTAGATCTTTAACACTATTACTTCCGAAAAAGAGGACCCGAGAGTCACTCGATTTCAGGTGAAATGGCAGCCAAAGTGTTAAGTAAGAAAAAATAATTTCCATAACATAAACATAATAATTTAAATATAACTTAAATTCAATAAAATTAACATAACAATTCAATATTATTTTATTCATAACTTCATTATTTATTGGTTTTTGTGTAATTTGCTAAAGCATTTCAAGCAAAGTGCTGGCTGACTTTTGCAATGCCCACAATATATCTTAACTCTTGTAGTTTTGTTAGTGGCATAATCTCTGCCCTTTTTCTTGGACTAAATTTTTATAGCATTCGTTGCATCGTTTTCAGGACTCTCTTGCAGATCCCTCATATGATTGAAGAACATGTTTATGTGACGGTATTTGATTTTCATTTGCCATTTCTTCATTGGCCAAAAGGTTATCAATAATAACTTCCCTAAATTGTAACATATTCTTATTCTTAGTGCCCCATCTTTTATGAATGTACCAAGCATTCACGAGGGAAGTTCCGCATATTAATTTTATTACTACTTTTCGGTACCATTTAATGTTTTTTCGTAAACAACTGTAATAACCCGATATTTGATCTGATAAATCAACACTTTTTTTTGCAATATTATAATCAAACACAGCATCGGGCTTTATTATGCCATTTGTTCCTTGCACAAATTTGCACCGGTGATCCTTTGGTATAGTTAACATTCAAACTGGTCTTTTGTCAGTCCATTTTAGAAATATAACACCACTACGATTTTCGAAACTCATAATTCCACCACGTTTTTGTTTTTGTTTTACCTGCGGTGGTAGAATTTTTTATATATTTTTACAGTACCGCAAATAAATGTATTTTTCTCTAAAAGTTATTCACTCAAAGGGACACTTGTATAATAACTATCAGTAAATAGTATGCGGCCCTCAAATAATAAGCCATTTAGTAATCACATTACTACGTCATGAGGATGTGATTTTTAAATGATCGTTTATTTTTCCCGGCATTTCGATATTATAAGTGTACCCTTCAGGCAAACACAATTTATATAATTTTACGCCATACTTATGTCGCTTACCTGGGATGTATTGACGAAAACCTAGACGTCCTCTCCATGAAATCATACTTCCATCGATAACGATATTTTTGCCAGGATTGATAGCATTTTGAAACGTCTCTACAATTGCTCCTATACAATATTTATAATTTTGTTTAACCGAACCTGAGTTCTAGCGGTGGTATTGTCAGAAAAATGTAAATATTCAAGGATAGATAAAAAACGGTCACGTTTCATGGTTTTTTTTTATACGAGCGTTCATATATATGTCCTTTTTAGACCAATATAATCTTATTTCTGGGACTTGAATTACACACATTATAAGCAAAATTCCAATAAATGAGGTCATTTCTTCCCTTGTTACAGATTTCCAGTCCAGTTGATGTGATCGGCTATTACATGAAGAGTAATTTATGCATTGTGCAGCATATTTATTAGTTTCTTCAACTTATCATATCTAATATATGGTCTGTGAAGAATAATTTAAATAAAGCATAAGGGTTATTACAGTCGGAGCCTTCAATTAAAAATGTGTCTTCTCCAGAATATTCATTTATTATTGGACTTCCTTCTCTTATTTCCTGCCATTCCCTATCTTCTTCTAAATCAAAGTTGGACTATTCATTGTCTTCATCTGAAGAAGAAGATAATATTTTCGATCTTGATTTATTTGTCGTCCTGCTTATATGCAGAACTTCGTCAAACAAATCATTTGCTTTCATTTCCATCTTACCTATAATTATGAGCAAGAAATTAAAATAAGAAAAACCATCTAACCAACTTACACTTACAAAAAGATACGAATTCGAAAAAATTTCAGCACTATTCTATTTTCAAGGTAAAAATTCAAAAAAAATCAGAAAGGATGAGACGAATTCACAGAGAATTTAACCTTAGTAAATCACACAAAACTTTGGTATAAATGTATAAATCAGAAAAAACTAAGGAACAAATTTTGGTTGTTGTGGAGTTTTTTATTTTTGTACACATGTTTTATTACTTTTTATGTTTCATTACCACTGCCGCATTTTTCTTATTACGCCAACCATCCTCACTTTATTTATTCTAAAACAAAACCAAATTTTTGTAAAAACTAATAATTAATCAAAAGTAAAAATAATTATGAAAAGAAAAGCAAGAAAAGAAATGTACTACTACATATGCAACAATTAACATCATCTTTTCGAACCATAGTAATAAGAAAAATGCGGCACTGGTAATGAAACATAAAAAGTAATAAAAAATGTGTACAAAAAGAAAAACCTAACAACAACCAAAATTTGTTTCTTATATCTTTTTCTGTGGCAGCAAAATATTGATCCCGGATCAATAATATGAGGTCATTTTTGATCCAACATGGCTTCTTTGTTTACATTTTTTGTCGTTTTATTTTTTGATCCCAGATCAATTAAAAAATCCAAAAAATTTGTTGGATTTTTTTGACGTTTACTCACACATATTGTGATATTGTGTGAGTAAACGTCAAAAAAATTCAACAAAGTTTTTGGATTTTTTAATTGATCCGGGATCAAAAAATAAAAGACAAAAATGTAAACAAAGAAGCCATGTTGGATGAAAAATGCCGTCATAAAATTGATCTGGGATCAATATTTTGCTGCCACAGAAAATGATATTAATTTTTTTCTGATTTATAACTTTTATGCTTGGTTCATACGTATGCGATCAAAAAAGTATTCGCGAATCAAGCCAATCTTTGAGCGTAATTATTTCGCATTATTACTCATAATTTGTTTTTTTTTTTTTTTTATTATGTTGGATGCTTTCGATCAAAATTTTCCCAAACTTAAAAGTATTTCATCTCGGGCGGTTAAAGTATATGTTTTCAATGATTTAATTTTCCTTTGATTCGCGTATCATTTTTTGATCGCATACGTGAACCAAACTTTCACTTTTGGTAAACTTTCCGATCGTAAGAAATTCTACTACATAATCTACTAACCATTTTATAATGTGTTTAATTATTTTAATTAATGAATTCAATATTTTTTAACAAAAAATTTTACTCTCTCGATCGAACAATCAAAATCTAGTTTGGTTTTATCTTTGCGATATGACACCGCAATATGCACTTTTTATATAACCATCTGCTACACATGAATTAGAAAATTGTATATAGACAAAATTTGTGGTACGATCGTATTCAGGAATACCAATTTTCGTATCGAATTAATTTTTCGTATCGTACTAGATTCGTATCGTATTCAGGGATAGGGCGACTGGATTAGCTCCCGTCCGATAGAGCGAAAAGCTTTAAGCGCAGCCGCCAATGGGCGAGGAACATTAATAACAGCGCCGGCGTGAACGTGTTAAATTGTCGACTATGTCAATGTCTGGAGGATCATCTACCATTGTATTACCATCGTTTGACAAACTGCCTTCATTTCTGTCTAGGTTATATGATCTAAGTCGGTATATAAATTCCAGTCGATCTGAATGATCATACAAATCAGCGTTTGCGCGAATAAAACGAAAAAAAAATTCCAAAACAACTTGGTTAACACGGTACGTCAATAAATACGGCATTTCATATTTTCGATTTTAAATTATTATGGAGCAATTTTAAGGAAGTATTGGTCATTAGAATAAAACGGTTGGAATTTAGATAATCCATTATATTGAAATGACATCATATTTGATTTGCCTTTCACGCACATTTTCAGCATATTTTTGACATTTTTTCGGTAATTTCAAACTTGCCGACTGTCCTTGTGAGCAGTCTGGATGTTGAGGCAATCAAACCAATCATTAAACTTTAAATAATTAAAAAATTAATATTAAACTTATTGATTTTATATTATTAAGTGATTACCAATTTGAAAACCGCACATTTCAAGCAACTCTCTGACTTCAGTTCACCCAAACTACCAGCACGCAAAATTGTTTTAGAGACAGAATGAAAGAAAAATTTGGTTGCTAATTTTGCTTTATGGCGTTCTGCGCCTTTGACTGTCAAATTTGTGGTCGATATCTTATATGCCCCACTAAAATCCGATTTGTCGTTGGTTTTGGTAATTAACTCCGCGATAATACTTTTATTGATGACTTTCGAAACCATCATGATCAAAGAAATTGTTTCTCACCAGTTTGATAAAATGTGGTACATCAGCGAACACGAAGATTTTTTTTGTTGGATTCAGTGGATATGGATTTTAAAAATAAGATGTTGTTCCAGTTATATTCAAATCTCTAAGTAGTCCTTGGTTCAACACTCCTAAATCACAAACAGTCTAGATCCACTACTGGTAATTTTCTTATCATGATGTCGGTATCATAATATTTTTTGTAAAGGAAGTTGTCAGTTTTTCTTCGAGCTATTTGATTGTTTTCCGTTCCTTTGCTACTCTTTTCATAATTTACTGATGAGACGACTGATGCCTTCACCACCTGCTGACTTATTTGGTGTTAAGTTTATTCGTAAACTCAGGCGATTTTGTTGTTTGATGTATAACGTGTCTCTGTGGGTCTAGGCATACGCCACAAATTATTATTGATGTTGTTCCTCAATAATATAAGTACAACGATTAGCAGATCACTTTCCACGGGCAATGCGGCTCAAAGTACCAATGTTGACACTCCGAAATTTATTACGAGTTGTTATATTTACTTCAATTCTGTGGTTTGACAACTGTTTACAAGAATTGTATTGTGCAGATGCAGATGGCAAAAATAACGAAATTATAATTTTAGATTACAATTCACATTCAAATTACATTGAACTGATATACCCACCACCAACAGTTTCTAAATATGTCAAAGACAACATTTATATGTGCATACATCAAGTCAGACAATGTTGCAACATTTAGTCATAAATTATATCGTTCATTTTCTATTTAACAACATCGTATACCACCCATATAAAGTATAACGTGTAGATGTGTATGTGTGAATGCCAGAAACGAAAGTATAAAATTTCCATCACGTTTTCCCATTTAATTTTTCATTTTTGTGAGTAACTCTGGTTCCATGAATCAACAACAATATATTATCTCCTTGTATATACCCCCCACCGTATATAGTTTTATATATTCAACACCAAAATCTGCTCAAATAACAAAATGTATCTATGCATTAAACATTTATATAAAAAAAAAAATTTTTTTTTGATTGTCATCCAATTTATTTAATAGATTTTGTCAATTTAAATTTCTAAAAGAAATAAATAAATTTATAATATTTCGGTAAAAGGGCCGATGGCGGTGTTGCGTACATGACGGTGCTATGGCATGGCGGTGTTATGTACATGGCATGATACACCCAAAAAAAATCGATATGTCCCGGTACATGACAAAATCCATAGCTGAGTCATTTTTATGTAGCACCATTTAAATTTTAAATGATTTAATTATTGCTATTCACTATATTTTTGATAAATAGACGAACATAGTAAAAATATATAGTTTAACTACTCTACTCTACAAGAACGTATAAATTAATTGACAATTAACTATTTGTGAGAGATATCATTCATCTCTAAACTACGATATCATTCGTTTATTTGAGACAGACATGAGGCGGGAATATAAAAGGGTATTAGCCTTAATACGTGTAATTAAGACACCATGAATATAGTGTTTGTATCACTATTTTACAAACTAACTATGTAATTAATTACAATTTAATTAAAAATATTTTCATTCTCCGATATTCAAATGAATACACCAAAGAGCAAAATATGCTCGACTATAAAAGTCTCGTTAATCATTTTGGCTCTAGATTTTTTTTGCTTGTGTTGTATGAATAGTGGATGACTGGAAATTAAACTATACAATATCCATTACACCAGACAAAAAGCTGTTCCACGTGAATACAACTTTGTCTTTATAAAATGTGACACCTAAATATATAGTAGAATGCAAGTAGAATGTGTTATGTGATCCATTTATCATGTACGTGATTTTTGGTTTGCATTCCTATAAAATCGAGTATATTGCGCAATTTGGATATTTACGTAGAATAAAGAGCCATTTTATTTGACAATTGCCTGAAATCTGTTATTTGTTGTTGTGTTTCGATAGTAAGTTTACTATATTGAGCTTCTACAAAAAAAATATTAACGAAATTATAACATTACCAATGGTTAAAGTATAAAAGAATGCACCAAAGGTAAAGAACATAAAAGGAATTTTATTCACCTCACATTGAGTGATCTGAACAAATGGCCAACTGAAAAATGGTTGGTGCAATTTGTTTAGAATCGACAAAAATAATATGTCAAAAATGACAAAATTGGGAGTAGTGCGATCACAAAAACAGATTTAAAAGAACATATCATGGTGGTGCATTTTTTTCAATTATCGCTCGCTCGCTTATTGTAAATTACTATATAAATAATTTACAAGTAATATAAAATTAGGCGCGTTCCATTGATATTCATTACCCCCTTCACCACGTCTACAACTTAGCGTTATATTGCGCCCAACTCCCTTGCTCTACAAATACAAATTTTCACAGGAATATCAAGCATTTGCTCTTTATACTGGAAAAAAACGAAAGTGGTTCAAGCTCCACCACAAATGTTTGATAAAATATAAGGTCTTTCTCATAAGTGGTTTGTTTAGGAATCCCATTTCGATCCAATATACCAAATTTCATCATAATCGGTTAACAATTGGTTAAGGTGGCCATATTCCAGAAATTCTTCCCAAAATCATTTAAAAAACTATTTTTCATCCAGCATACCCAATCCCATTATAATCGGTAAAGAATTGATCGAGTTCCGTCCGTAACTTCTTCCCAAAATCATTTAAGAATCTCCTTTCCATCCAACATACCCAATCCCATCATAATCTGTTAAGAATTGTACGAGTTCCGTCCCAGGTGGCCATATTCCAGAACTTTTTAATTATTTATGAATCCCATTTCCATCCAAATACCCAATCCCACCACAATCGGTTAAGAATTGATCGGGTTTCGTCCCATGTGGCCATATTCCAGAATTTCTTTCCAAAATAATAAACTATTTATTTGAGAATTCCATTTCCATCCAGCATATCCAATCCCATCATAATTAGTTAAGAATGGGTCGAGTTCCGTCGCAGGTGGCCATATTCCAGAAATTCTTCCCAAAATCGTTTAAAAATCTATTTTTGATCCAGCATACCCAATCCCATTATAATCGGTAAGGAATTGGTCGAGCTCCATCCGAAACTGTTTTCCAAAATTATTTAAGAATCTCCTTTCCATCTAACATACCCAATCCCATCTTAATTGATTAATAATTGATCGAGTTCCGTCCCAGGTTCTCCATATTTAGGAACTTCTTCCAAAAATAATTTAAGAATCCCACTTCCATTCATCCAACATACCTAATCCCATCACAATCGGTTAAGAATTGTTCAAGTTCCGTTCCAAGTAGCCATATTCCAGAACTTTTTCCAAAAATCATTTAAGAATCCCATTTCCATCCAAATACCCAATCCCACCATAATCGGTTAAGAATTGATCGAGTTTCGTCCCAGGTGGCCATATTCAAGAATTTCTTCTAAAATTCATTTAAAAATCTCACTTCCATCCAAAAAACCTCCAATCCCATCATAATCGGTTAAGAATTGATCAAGTTCCGTTCTAGATGAATACATTACAGAATTTTGCCCAAAAATCATTTAAGAATCTCATTTCCATCCAACTTACCCAATCCCAACATAATTGGCTAAGAAATGCATGAGTTCCGTATCAGATTAAATTCGATTAAATTTAAAAACATTCGGATTTAACGGTCAATAGGATTAACGGAGTCCCCAATTACTCCGTTAAATCGAGGTTTTCCTGTATAACATGTTACGTTAAAATGTCACGTAATCAACGCAACAAATTAATGTAACATTTAACGTAACATAGTATTTAACGCAGCGTGTGGCATGAACCCAAAACTAGTCCCCTAAATGTTTTACCAAACATAAATCGTCAGGAAGAACTTACTTTAACAATCCCTAAGGAAAACCAGCATCGGATGTGGCTATCTCCTCATTGTCCATTGGCAACAAACATAATTGGGTGATTGCACGTCAATAATTCTAGCCACCATCGACTTACTGGGTGGTGTTATTCCATTTTTAAACACCATATCTCTAATTTTGGGATTTTTGCAATTTCTCGCAAGCTGACAACCGGTTCATTCGTATTTCCGCTAGTATTGTTTCATATGGTGTAATATTCGGTTGGCCAGTAACAAAATTGCCTGGTATTAATGTTGATAAATCCGTTGGATCAGTACTTATTGGTTTCAATGGTCTCGAATTCAAATATGCTGCAATTTTCACCAACAACGTAGCCAACTCCTCAAATATATACAACTGCACTCCTTCTACGCTTCTCAAATGACTCTTAGCCGATTTGGCGGCTGTATTCCATAGACTATCTTGGTGCGATGCATTTGGTGCATTATAGTGCCACTGAATAGAAAGGGCCTGTAGATAACCCATTACCGTAAATTTACGAATCGAGTTGACGCTTCTATAAATAAATTGTCATCCAATCCATCAACTAACTCCAAATGGATAGCTTTGTAAACCATACAAACAAACAGTGCAATGTAACCTTTCACTGCTACGTTACGACTTTGCTTAAACTGTGTTGAACCAGTGTAATCACCGCCACAGTGGAAAAATGCTGGTGCAGGGTTCATTCGATACTTTGGCAAATCTCCAATTGGCTGTTGAGTGACTTCCTGTCGATACCGGCAACAAGTCACAAAATACGACTCTGCAGAATTCAATACTTGTTTCAGAAATACTGGGTACAAAGTTGCACTCCCCCATGATACAAATCTACGTGAGCTTTCACTGCTATTTTCGGGCAAATACGCTTTTATGATCAAAAATTATTGGACTGCGCTGGTTCAATGGCAATTCCACCTTGTTTAACCTTCCTCTCATTCTTAATAGTTTCTCTTCGTACATCCTTACATTCTGCCGGAAATGATTGTTTTTGTGAAACACTCAACCAATAATTCAATGCATGATCAATTTCACTGACTGATACTCTTGGAACTAATACCCTGATACTTGCTATCTCAACAATAATGACGTAGCCGTTTCTGGGAGTCCATGACTGCCCAATTGACTATTCGCACTCTTCCCACCACGCGATATTAGAACTGCTGGATTATGAGCAAATTTAATATATCGAAACTGCTCCAATGTACCTCTCTAGATTCTACTAACCACGGTTAGCCACAAATGGTCTCAAATCAATAATCGATTTTTTCAACCAACGGCAACACTATTTCTGAATCTGTCGAAATAGTAGTTGCTGCTGACCCTAATATAGGTATTTCCCTAAATTTATTAAGTTACAACTGAGCTCAACTGCACATTGCCCCAATCTAGGTATGCTACCAACTTTATAGGGGCCACCTTACTCCTGCCACACAACAACCCTGCAATCCACTGTCCTTCAATACATACCCGTACATAAAGAAACCTTGTATTAATCCCTCCATTCCTGCTGTATGGACAACAACAATGGTTCATCCCAACCACTACACCGACGCCACAATTTCTGAATAAATAATTTTGCTCTGATAGAAATCGGTGATACCCATCATCAGTGTTGTGCGTCTACGCGTATTTAAAAATAATCTAGATGTTGATGTCGAAAATAGTGTAGACAATTGATTTTTGCCTAGACATTGTCGATAATTGGTCGAGTTTGTACACAAATTGGCTTTGTCGAAAAAGTTGGTAGTTAATATTCAATTTTTACAAACAAATATTGAAATATTTTATAAAAAATTTATTCTCAACTCCATCAGTTTTAGGCTGTTGAAAATTTTAAGACCTGCTTAAAATGTTAACGTTTTCTTATTTGTTCAATCCTCCAATATGTCTGTGGCAATTTAACATA
This sequence comes from Nephrotoma appendiculata, assembly GCA_947310385.1. Lineage (NCBI taxonomy): Eukaryota > Metazoa > Arthropoda > Insecta > Diptera > Tipulidae > Nephrotoma > Nephrotoma appendiculata. Next base: position 323,313,462 of record OX371224.1, on the reverse strand, counting down.
ACCACTTAAGTCGAAATAAGTGGTTATGTTGTATATTCTAATCGATAGTATTTCCCGTTTTTTCTGTCCCGTCAATTTTTCATCAAAATTCGACTATTTTTGACCGAAATATAAGCAAAAAACAAAACCACTTATGTTTGTTATAGGTGTTCGGTATTTATTGAAAACCACTTCATTGATAATTTTTGATATTATAGCATGAAATAAGTGATATTTAAAACAATTGTTTTTTCTTTGTAAAATCAGAAATAAATTTAGAATAAACACTTATCTTGAAATAATTGATTTTGAAATTAAATTTGCTGTTGGTAAATAAGTAAATATGTAAATTGACATTGGCGTTTTTTTCTAAGTGCTAATTAAAAATTTTGGGAGTTTTTGGTGTACCCAGAGCAGGTAATAAGTGTTTGAAGGTGTCAATAAACATAGTTTAAAAAACCTGATACCATGGATCTAAAAATATGTAGTTTAGTTATGTCCCATAATATTTGGCACCTCTAAAAAGTAGCTGAAAATAGATAAATGATTTTGTTGAATTGCCACAGATGTGTTTTGGTTGTACATACGCGCATCCTGTTAGAAATTTTACTAGAACCACTGTGTACTAAAATTTGTTTACGTCCATTGATTGTGCATCTTAAACAAGCTAAAGGTCACCGTTAACGTGATTAAATGATCGAGCGATATCCATTTGTACCAATCGTAACAATTTCTTCAGTACATTTGTAATGGATTGGGGGTCGCCTGCCCGCTCTTTAAAATCCTGAAATCAAAATTGTATCTTTCAAAAGCACGAGTTTCAAAACCCCGCATTTCAAAATAAAGCTTTTCAAAATCCCAATTTTTAAAATAGAGAGCGATATTTAAATTGTTTGACTTTTCAAGGTAGTACAATGTATAAAATGCATAAAATAAATTTCGACCCCAAATCAAGATGAATTGGAATTTTAACATAACCGTTTCACTCAGTTATAGGGAATGAAAGCTGTTAGCAAAATTCCAAAATAAATTCCATTTTATACCCATGGAATTTATTTTGGAAATTTTATAATTTATAATTAAAGAATTTACGATAAAATTTCATCGTTAACGATATATTGTAATTTGGTAAAATTGTTTCAGTGCTTATTTATTTATGTCTGTACCATTAACAATTTTGTAAGTTTGTATTTGAGTATAAGTATTCTTGTATTGCAACGGTTCGGTATTCCAAAGGAACCCAACACTGTTTTGAATCACGACAAGCGGTATAATCTGGTAAAATCGGAATCATATTTGTTTTTTAATTTGTGAGACCAATTTCAATAAATAATTAAAAAAATTTGAAACTGAAAAATTTGTAAAATGGAATTTCTGTTAAAATAAATAAATTTTGAGATTTACAATATTGGAATTATGAATTTTTATTTTTATCTAACAGAAAAATGAAAACTCAAAATTCCTATATTTTAAATCCCAGAATTCATTATTTTAAAAGAAATTTAAATTTACAAAATTACATTATTTCATCAGGTAATTTGTAAAATGCAATTTTTTTGTAAAGTGTGGTTTTGGAATTTATGTCAGTTGGGATTTCTCTTAGCAATACCGAACTATTCTTTACCAAGTAGAAATGGAATAGCAACAATAGAATTCCAATCCAATCCTGCATAACAAATTTGACAATTATTGGTTGAAAAATGACGAAGTCCCATTGACCATGGTAGAATTCTTTAAGATTTCAGAAAAAGCGATTACAGTTCCGCGAGATTTTTCAAAAGCTGGTTTGGTATTTCGAGATTATGACATTCAAGGTTTCAGACTGATTCCATTTGTACTTTTCCATTGGCCAGGATCATTAATAGTTTTCATAATTGATCCGGGCAAATCATTAATGAAAACATTGTGGAAGTATACATAGTCAAAGGACATCCGTTCAATTTCCGAAATTGTATTTCTATAGTATATAAACTTGGCAAAGGCCATCCGTGGGTGATTTTCAATCTCAATGGAATATTAGTTTTCTTCTAAACAACTGCGATTTACATTTGCTGAGAGATTCATCATCGCTATTTTTTCCACTGGAGTTACGAGTATATCGCCAGAAATGCCCAGCGACCCTTCGGTCAAAGTATCGCGTTTATAATGATTATTATTGGTGAGTAAGAATAAAGTTTTCCACCTTGAAATTAATTTTCGACATTTTCGACATATTGTCTACATTCTCTACATAGTCGACGCCATTTATTTTATTATCTACATATACATTGTCTACCCATGTAGGATATTAATTAACTACGCAGCACAGACATGGCACAATACTGCCCATCCTTGAGGATCGAATATTTTTACTGCTTCACTGGTAATAATTCGGTTTTTGATGACTTCGGGTTGGTCACGATTATATACCCGAAACTGAAATTCATCTTCAACAAAGTCTCAAAATACGCTCAGTATACTGGCGCTGTATTATATTTCTTCCAAATTCGCTGTCATTTCACCTTCCATAATATTAAAATGATTTGATCTCAAGCAGCTCAATAACCTCGGTTTTCAAGCTAATTGCTTGGAATTCCGAATTAACTGACGTCAACATGTCGTCCATGTAAAAACCGTTTTGTACCACCTGGGATGCAAGAGGAATTTTCCTGGCACTATCCAGAGCCCAATGAATCAATGCTTTGACCGTCAAATATGAAGATGATGCGCTAAACCATGGTCAACTAATAACCACGAATTGACTCTGTTAGATCATCCCAATGACTCTGTAGTATATCTAGATAATAATTCTTCTGTTTCGAAATATGCTGAACATCACTTAACGACTTTTCATTTGTGGACTTGGCCGAACCATCAAAAATAACCCTAAATTTACGGTCAACTGATACGGCATGGTGTGGTATATAATTATTCAGCTCATCGGATTTAGGGCCGTGGCTCCTCCCATCTGACCTAACTCTTCGTACTCCGTCATGAATTCAACGTACTTCTTTTCATACACTGGGTCTCATTTGAATTTGTTTTGTTGGCAAAAGAATCGGCGTAGCGCCATGGCTCTCAACTCCCCAAATTCCACATCTTCCTTTAAGGGAAACTTAACACTATACCGACCGGCAGTTTTCACAACTGTGCTTTTGAAATTGTCCTCGCCGCACTGATCTCCCAATCTCCTGATCAACGCTAATAGTTCGCCTTTTTCTACTAAACCCACTAAATACGACTTATCTTTAAATTCAGGTAACACCCCTTCGCCCGAAATTATCCATCCAAACGATGTATTTTGTGCTAATAACCCAACTGAGTATCGTGTTATACCTTCTTTTATATGTCTCGCCAATATACCTAGGCCAAAAATTCCCTCTATACAACCTTGCTTAAACTATAGTGTATCAACGAAATCTCTACTCGCACTGTCCTGATATTTCTCCGGGACAAATGATCTCTGAGGGTGATCGGGAATCAAACAGATAGTACTACAAAATTGCTCTTACTACAAATTTATCTAACTGGTTGTGCCACAATTCCAATTATACTGCCCCTTTAGTTCTTACTAATTTTCCATCAATACCCTTGATGTCGGTTGTGGCTGCCGATTTATTCAATTTAAATTCCTTCACAATGGAATTAACAATAACGTTTGTCTGTGACCCAGAATCACAAATCATTCTTATTATTCTCGAAAACTGGTCACCAATCTTCAGTCGAAAAGAAGCGGTTGCTAATATTGCCCGTGGTATAGATCCACTATGCTATTTATCAATTGAATCTGTTGTTACGAGACCTCCGAGGCCTACAAGACCATCTATCTTATTGCTGTGTGAAGCTTTATAGTACAGTCTAAAATGGTGTTTTATAGGAGCGTCTGCGGGCAATTAGTACATCAATCCTGTACACATCTTGATGCTGTCTCGAACAGCCCTTGTACAAATTCTTTTCAAAAATCACAGCCCATCGATCTTTCAAATTCATTCTCTTGAACAGGTCGCATCCACTAATTTAGTAGTATTTAGACGTACAACCTTGCACAATACAATGGCCTGGCTCAATCCATCGTCGTGGTCCTTGTACTACTTGAGAGGCCTGGTTATTATATCTATCGTTATTTTTATAGAATGTTGGCCTGTTATATGTATCAATTCGATCGAATTTATTATACGGTTTATAACGATTGCGCCGACGATTATCCCCTCTCACTCTGGCCTAACAACTACTAAGTTGGTAAACTACCTGCAACATCGTGATTAAGATGCTGTTCCAAGAATCCAATGTGTACTTAAGCAACCGTTGTTTTGCATAATGAATCCAAATTGTATCCCATAGCTGACTAGGAGTCGTAATAGTAGACGTATCCCACTATTTATAGATCTAATACTGCCCGCAATGAATCATGACTTTCTCGATCTGCTTCTTCACCGTATACTTTCTCCCTAATATCCCATGAATAACATGGTAATTATCATCGTATGCAGTAACCAAAATGTCCCATGCTGCCTTATAACTATCACTAGTGGGTTGCCATGGACCCAGCGTCACAGCAGCTTTTCCCACACAGGCTTGCTACAAATAATATTTCGTAACTGAGTCATAGTCCTTACTATTACCCAGCTAAAACCAAATCCCCAAATGCTGGACAGTTGTCCGGGTTTCCATTCAACTCCCCTGCCGGCAATCGATCCTAGGGCTCTGCAAAAACCGACAACTATACAACTCGGTTCCCCAGTACATCTTATTTATCCTGAATCCTACCCAAAGCTGACATAAATCTATTCTCAATTTCAACGTAACGCCATTCGTGACCGAAATGCCGCCTTGCCTTAATCTATCCTTTCGTACCCGTAAATCAGAACCTGACAATAGCTCAAAAGTTTCACTATGTGAAATTTTCATAAAAAATCTTCCAATGATTCAGTATGTTTTTCCCGAACGATATACAATCTGATTCAATGACCTGAGCCTATATTCTCTGCAATTATTTCATAATCCTCCGATTGCAGGTTTGATTCGTCCTCGAAGTTCATATTATTTCACTAAAAAATTACAACTCGCAAAAAATTAGTGCAATTATTTCTGTTTCAAATAAATTTTAACTCCATTCATTCTCTATCAATTATCTCATCGTTAAAGGAACACAAATTCAATTTCTAAATTCAATTTTCAAATTTCTTAATCACAAACAATTTTATTTATTTCATACAAAATTCCAATTTATTTATCTGCAATTTATCTTATGCTAATACATCAATATACCGACAAATAGGCTGAAGCGGCTAAAAAGTGCATTACCGTTTACAGATTTACCGTATAAAATATATTTGTAAAATTTCACAAATTTGCCGATTTTTTCGGTAAAAATATATTTATAATTAATAATGCGCATTTCATTGTAAAAAATGGAGAGCATGTTTTAATCGAACGAGGGATTTATTTAAGGTATAGAATTCCCTCAGTGCTTCATTTGAAGTAGTTATACTGAAGATTTATCTAATGAATTTTATTTAATGAAATGAAATGAACTTATACAGGGTGAATGGAGCGTGGACCCAACATTTTTTTTGGCATATTGGGAGGGGGGGATCATTTATAAGCTTTCATTCCATAAGCTGCCAAATCCTCAAAAAATTGTACATTTATGAAAAACGTCACCATCTTGAAATTAGCTTTGCTTTAAAAAATTCTCTTTCCACTGGTATACTGACATGTCACAGAAATCACTCATTTTGTGGTCAAAATAGGAGAGACTATTTTATTAGAGTTATTTTGTGCCAGGTTTAAGAAAATGTTGTTTAAGTCATTGATAGATAGGGTGATAATGCTACCCTTTTCGAGACCTGGAACAATTAACAATATAACAAGAACAAAGTGAAACACACGGGCACTTTCGGTAGCAGATACTGAACAACGCACAAGGCAATTAACACTCAGTTTACTTATTTTTTAAAATCTATTACTGACGTCTGGAGTTTTGTAAACAGATGTTGAGGATAATAGCTTTTTGAAAAGGATTTTGTGGTCCAATGAGTCTGACTTCAATCGTGAGGGAATTGTGAATTTACACAATGAGCTTCGTTAGGGCAGAAAAGGTCAAAATCCACATCAGAAAAATCAGGATAATTTATACAAAGTAAGTTTAGCGTTAATGTTTGGGCTGTGTGTTATTGGTCGAAACCTTATCGGCCCATATTATGGAATGCATATCCGGAAATATTTATATCGAATTTGTTCAGAAGGAGCTATCTGATCTGATTTTAGCAGTTTTTGAAAATGAAGGCTGTCCGGCGTATAACCAATGAACGGTAGGAGAATACTTAGATGATTTATTCCCATATATTGGAATGGGTTTCCTTATTTATTGGCCCGCGCTTTCCCGAGAACTCACACCCCTGGATTTTTATGTCTGGATACCTGCTTAGGAATTTGTGTACGTAGCAGAGGTACCCATAAAATGCAACTTCGCACAATAACTGTGGAGATTAAAAAACAGATGCCGTGCATGTAACAGATGCCGTGTATATACGGAATGGAGGAGGGCGTTTTTAATAATTAATAACTTAAAGGTATTTTCTTAACCCTGGCACAAATAACCCTGACAAAATAATATCTCGTATTTTGACCACGAAATGAGTAATTTCTATGAAATGTCCGTATACCATTGGAATGGGCCTAATTTAGATGGTGACATTTTTCGTACTTCTATAAATTGTTGAGGATTTGGAAGCCCATAAATCATTTTTATTAAACCAATTGTATTAAATAATGTTGTATTTAGAATAAAATCACATTGCAGAAAGCAATCAAAGGTATTACGTGTCTTTACGACTACAAACAAAAATTATGAAAATTTAAAGGCGAGATTTTGCCACTTAGAACATCAATTCAATGGGATGAAAGATTCCAAATGATTCCTCTAATATGCCAAAAAACTGTCGGTCCATGCACAACACACCCTGTATATATACAATTATTTTGTGATATAATGAATCTATATTTATTATTTTATTTTATAAAGTACTTTAATTTATTTGAAGCACTGGTTTAATACCTAAGGCATAGTATTGTTTCAAATTATTATTTAAATTCAATTTACCGGTAAATTTTCGATAAATGACCGACCTTATACAAAATTTACCGTTTACCGGTCGGTAAATTTTCACTTCGAAGGCTGAACCATCATCTCTTCTTAAACGATCATTCAGACCCAAACAACCCTATGTTATTGACTTTTCCGAAGGTTCATCTCAATTATTCTTACATGAAGGCTCACAACCCCCAAGACTTCACAATCTTGGTACCTTCCTCTGACATTCTAATATCTCACACAAAATTTTCCTATATCCTTCTTTATTTTTCTGAGTGTATTTTTCTCAGAGATCCACCCCACCACCAATAAACGGCGTAGAATTATATGTACCCAAATCAAGCTTCGGCTCTTTCCATCACCAAAAAACGACGTACAACAATATGTACCCAAATCACAGTGCATTCACTTGGCATGTACTTTATCCACCATAAAGCAATGATTTTCTAAAAAACTCTGTAAAACTTTTCTCGACACTACTCCGCTCTATATTTTTATTTTATTAGACTGAACTTTTTTTTTATTTTCTTATTAAATTTCTTTTATAAGACTGAATTTTTCTCTAAAGGTCCCAATTCCCGGATTTCGGCACTATGTTTGTTCTCAACCGAAATTAAAAGTCTTTTTCTTCTTCAAAGTAGTTTGTCCTTTGTTTTCAATTATCGCTCACTCGATTATTGTAAACATTATTAACTAAATAATTTGCAACAAGTCATATAAAATTAGACGCGTTCCATTGATATTCATTACAGTGGCCGTGACAACTGTATTCTACCATCTTGGCATGTTGCACACCAATGTGGAGGTTTGAATAGATTCTTTGAATTGAACGAATTAAAACCGATTTTAAATGTTATACTACACGACTCCTGGGTCGGAAAGAGTTAAATTAACGCCTATAAATTTACGTTCAAAAAATGTACTCCTCCAAACATTAGTTAAGATGCCTGGATTATTTTCTCAAAAATAAATATTGTGAAAGTTACTTGTGGGTGTTTGTTTAAATGAAGTACATACTTTGTATAGGGTAAATCATTGCTTTAAGTATTTGTTACAAAGAACCAAATATTTATAAAATTAATAAAAATCATTCAGCAAGCTTACAAACAATTAACACAAGTGTAAATAAATACACTTTTAAAAATTTTGCAAAATGTCCCTTTTTTGATCACACAAGTTAAAAAAAAAAAGGATAATTGCAATTAAACTGACAAAACTTTTAAATTTTGCAAAAAAATATTTACCTATAATTAAGCTCCAAAAAAAGTAAATTTCGCTACACAAGATAAAAAAACGCCTGAAATTACAGCTACACAAAGAAATAAAGCTTCGGCACAAAAATATAATTAACAAACTTTTTGAAATATGATAAATTAACAAAAAAAGAAAAAACTAAAAAACTTTTGGGATTTATTTACTAAAATACACAAAAAGCACAACAACTGCATTCTGTACAAAAAGCGTCCAAACCAGATAACTTGTTTTTTTATAATTTTGTTCATAAAAAAGCAAATCATTCCGAAACCTTTTTTTCCGCGTGCTGCTATGAAAGAAATGGGAAAAGCCACAAAAAACTTTTCGTTTCCTCACATTTCACTACGTTGTTAATTGGCAATTATACCCGGAAGAAAATGTATATACAACGACAGTCTAACATTCGTAATTTCTAGGACGAGTGACATTGGAATCAAATATTGAAACATTATTTTTCAATCAGTACGTAACGAAATAACAATAATTATGTAATAATTGCAACGTAGTATTCCACATTTTCCAAGAAAATAAGAAAATTGATTTTTTTTTGTCTTCGATAACAGTGCTTGTGAATTTGTATTTCAACATTTTTTTTTAATATGACGATGTACAATTGTTAATGAAACATTTTCAAAAATTGTTGAAAAATACCGTAATTGAGAAGTCATAACGGTTTGTTAGGAAATTGAAAATATTTACTGGAAACAAATCCAAATAATTTGATTCAAATTTCATTTATATTTTGTGGGATTTTTAATTAAGACTTAGATTATCCGGAGTGTATTTTATATTTGTTTGTCATTTACACATGGACCGAGGTGGAATGAAATGAAGAATGTCACAGAATGTCAACACCCCAGGCAGGCTTATTACTTTTCATCTATGATGAGACTTGTTTATAACTGGATTTTTTCTTCACAGGGTCGATAGGAAACTTTCACTGATGATAGAAATTTTATAAAAAATTTTGATTTATGCCGCAACCAGAGCGAGTGTTCTTGAAATCGGTATTTTCATTTACGGAATATAATTTAAAGCAAATTCTTAATATTATTCGAATTTTTCGTCGTCTATTTTGATCGTTTTTTTTTTTTTTGCAAATTTGTTTGCAGTTTTCTATTATTTATTTCCCTACTAAAGGCGGCCGCATGTGTGCAGATAATTATCCGGATAATTAGTTATCAACAATGAAAAGGTAGTAACAAATTGAGGTAGCTCAAAAATTCGTCTATTTTGCTAATTGTTTTATGATTTGACCTTGGCCATTGTCATTCAAATATTTGTTTGTTTTTTTTGTGAGAAAATTTTTGAGTTTTTATCGGTTATTAGTAAAAAAATGTCGTTGTCAAGAAATAATATTATTGGTATTTTGACGCGGGATATGAATATTGTAAGTGCTTTGCTGACAGCTGTTATTATAAAAAATCGGTGATGAGTGGCGATAGCTCTTTATTAAGTTCTGTCGCTATTGCACTTCGGTTTTTTTTTAAATTAACTAAGGCTTCTTGTAATAAATTTTCCAAACCATTGTCGCTATTACTGACTCTTGTTCGTTTCCTTTTGTTTGTACGCTATGATTGTATGGTCAGCTTGAAGGTCTAAATGTCGGTTTTGTTACAAAATTGTCGGGTTGCTGTGTGTCTGTAATGAGTGACACGCTACCCATGCTTGATGGTTCCTTAATTTGTTCACTGGTTGCAATGGATCCAATATCGTCATGTATGTCGAAATGATATACATCACTAAATGGTATGTGTATTTCAACATTTTCGAATGTGTCGAAATTACATGTTGTTTCGGGAGATGTGGTCCGAATGTTAAAGCTGCTTTCCGTTGGCCTACAAATGAAATATTAAATTAGTAAGTATATAAAATACTTTAATTATGGGGTCGAATTATTAAAAACTTATTCCGTATTTCAAGTGTAAGATTTCTTAAAATAACCCGTGATAGGTGTTCCAAATCAATAAATTTAAAACAAACACTCGTACTGGTTTTTGAAACATCATTTCTATAAGAGGAAAATAAGAATACCTGTCGATTCGATTAAACTATATATCAATCCAATCAATATTAGGAAATATTTACAAATATTTTACTGGATTGTTATAAGCTAACCCAAGTTATAATATGTGTATACTTACTCTACGATCACTTAGTCTCTGAAAAAATGCAGTTCGCGCACCAGCCACGAATTTTTTGTAATCTTTGCACCAGCACTACCGCTTTTAGCAGGTTTTATTTGCTGTGCATATCTTGCACGAACTAATTTCCAAATTCTCATGCATTCAGTTGCGGTAATATTTAAATGCTCAGTTATCTCGTTCCACACTACTCGCTTCAGAGGGTTGTTTTTATAGTTGTAGTGGTCGATTTTATACAAAAATTCCCTACCTTCTCTTCGCACCTCTTCAATTATTTTCGTTCCAATATGTCTATTCATTCTCTACAAAATTATTTAATTTGTACGTAAGCAATGTAATTAATATAATATAATATAGCAATATACGATCGTATACATACATTAATATTAGTCACACAGAAAAATAAAAGGTTACCACAACACCGAATCGGTGTTACATAGCATCCAACCGTTTGGATAAGCATAAATTGTATCCAATAGGGTTTTAGAAATAAAGTGCTAAAAACCATTTCTGGATAAATTCATTTACGATAAATCAGATAAATGTTTGAACATTTCTGGTGTTATTAACAATTTACACCGAGTTTAGGTTTAAGCAAAGTTATTTTTGGATGCGTCATTTTAAACCTTATTAATATAAATTTTAAATTTTTCGGTGTGATTGAAATACCGATTTTACGTTTTTTATAACTTTTTTTTAATGATTGTTCGTACTTTTTCCTGTGTAATCACAAAGCGCCGAATACAAGTTTCGAATGAAATTTTCTGGATTACATAGATTACAACAAACAAAGAAAATTTGTACTTGTTTGGTGTAGCAAATAACACCGCTTTGATGGTTAGAAATATCCAATATTATATTGAAGAATACCTATTTCCGTGTGAACGCATAATTCTTTTCGTATGTTTCAAAAAATCTGATAGGAAAGTATAATTTACACCACACCAGTTCATGGTTTTCATATTAATAATAAAAATAAATATTATAAAATTTATAATATTCATAATAACTAAAAATATTAAAACAAAGAATATAAATAACTAATAATGTTTTTAAGTATAAAATATTTATTGCACCTATTATTTCATATAACACATTTTAAATTTTTTTATTAATATTTATATTTATAGTTACGATCGGATGGTTTTACTCTTACGGATCCAATCATATCTTCAACTAAACTATACATATTAAATTCAATCAATTGATCACAAATTAACAAAAATAATTTTAATATTTTATTAAACTAATTCAAATTTTGGTATTATAAATGGATTATTGTTGTTTTCAATGTAGCAAAAATGGGTCCTTACATTTCAGCTGATTTATTTCAATTACATCACTTTCATTTGTAATTTCAACCTCATAGGCATTTAAATTAAAATTAAATTGTTTCGTTTTTAATTTTCGATAAACAAATATACTATATTATTATTCTCTAGTATCTGATCAATTAAACCAAAATTTGGATTATTTAGAAGATTTTTTGGGGTAAAACAAATAATAAAGTTTTTTTTATATAAATATCCGTATTTAACTTCTTTGAGAATATTAACATTATCCATTTTGTTACAATTGATTTTGGTTAAATGTTCTATTTGTATGTTTAATAAATTTAATTTCCAAATTCAAGTCTCACATCTAAGGTTGATGTTTCATAATCAATATAATTTATTTCTTGGTGTTTATTGGCTAATAATAAACAAATATTTCTACAATTTCGAGTAGACTGAGCAAATTTTTTAAATTTTTCATGTTTGCCTTCGAAGCGCATTGTCCACAAAGTTGTTAAAGTACCCATCATACGAATTACTCGGACATAATGTGTCAACAAATGTTGTTTTGGAATTAAAGTATTTCCTTGAAAATTTTCTAAAAATTGAGAATGGTGTTCTTCAATTAGACAACCCAATTTATCGACTAAATCGTCTGTTAATACAGGTGAAAAAGCTATATTCGTGATTTGAATAAGCAGCAATATTACATTATACTTTAAATAAAAATCACTATCTGCATTATCAATCAACTCAACTTACTGATCAATAAAGGAAAACATCGAAGCAAACACCAAAATTGTGAAGCTCTTTGTCTCAAGTTTTTAGTTTTATTATCTAAGTTTATCAATGATGGAATGTTTGATCTATTCAGGTAACCAAAATTGAAATTCTTAATATTATTGTTTAAATCTTCTATGGAAATTAGTTTTCGCTCTTTAATAATGTAAAGTAAAAACAGTTTAATTTCATATTGACCAATTCCTTCCAATATATCATGCATGATATCAACGCTAAGGGATTCAAAGTTGTTAAAAACTTTAGTTCATTCAGGAAACATAAAGATTGTATACCGAATTCATTGTTCAGAACGTAACGGTTGTAATCTTCCCGTGTTCGGATTAAATCTATATTTTCTTTAAAAATTTGTTCAGTATCTTTGGATTGCATTTTACAGAAGCGACAGTAGTGTTTTGATTTAAATGATTCACTTAAACCGTATAGAGAGTTTGCCGAGAGGTTGTCATGGCTAAGTGAGAAAATAGATCCTTTTCTATTATGTATCGTATCATTATACATTGTGACAATACCATCTGTCTCGAGAATTTTGAGATCAGCCACTATTGGCTCTAAAAATTGTTTATAACCCAGCTGCTTTACATCGGCGTAATGACATAGCGCAACTAAATGGATATTTTGCAATTGAGTGTTAATGTGGTCTCCTAAATTTAAAACGGTAAAATAAAATGCTAACATTTTATGAATTCCGGTGTTAGATCCCAATGGGTTTACTACCTCAAACTCATCAAAATATAATTGCAAATGAAAAGTTGAAAGTCCTGATGAAAATAATAAATTATTTTTAAAATAATTACATTTTGTATAATGAAAAATATGTAAGTTATTTGATGGTTTTAAAATTCTTTTCAAAAAATGTTTATTTTGGGATAGGTAAGATAATGTCTCAATTATAGATATATATACAAAATTATTTGTCACTGCATGCCGACAATCATAAATATTATTTTGTTTGTCCCATACTCGGTCGCTTCTTACACAAACGGCAATTTCTCTGGGAGCAGGTATTTGACAAAAAATTTGTTTCCGACGTTTGTACGTGGAATTGTCATTTTTAAACGGATCTTGCATCATTTGGAACTCAGGTTGTAGCAGTTTGTTAAGATCTTTACTGGTACTCAGTTTTAAAATTTTATTTCTAATATTCACTTGTAATGACTGAGTAAATGTAGAAACCAGTTGTAAAATACAATTTTGCTGGTTGTAATTTAGACCTAATATCATAAAATCGGTAATAAACTCATCTCGTATTTCTTGTAAATTATTGTCCATTGATTGAGTAAAGATTTGGGGCTCAACATAATTTTGATTAGAACTAATTTCTACATCGTTGTTTCTTATATTGCATGCGACATCACACGTGAGGTTTAAATTGGAAACTAGTATGGAACTATCACATTTAGGAACATGTTTATATAAGCAATGTTTGGTTAAGCCACAATAAGTTTCATATACGGCATCACAATTATTATAACCACAAAATAATAATGGACCGCATTGCGAGTTTGTTATATTATGAATCAACCTAAGATGTCTTGCATATATCTTAAAATCTTTGTAAGTTCTTGAACAGTTTTTAATCCGGCAACTATACATATTGTAATTGTCTAAGAAAAAATTTAACTTAAAATAAAATTATCAAAAAAATTCAACATAAAATTATAATAATAAAAATATAGATTCAATAAACTATTTTTACACCCCAACGTATTTTGTAGCTCTTTCAATCTTGGGGTTAATTGATTTTTTTTAACTTAAAAAACGCTTCTTGTATAAATTGAAAAAAACTTTTTTGATCTTCCGGATACTGGAAATTGAAAACGTACAAGGCTTTGAATAAAGTTACGAAAGCCTCAATACTTGTGGTTGCGTCAATAGGTATTTCCTGGTCATCCAATTTTATTATGTAGGAAAATATCTCCGACTTTGTCGGAGGCTGATTTTGTCATTTGGTGTAGTTCCAGTCTGATAAAAATTTCAAATTAATTAATAACAATAATCTACCAAATATAAACAATAGTTGTAGAGTTCAAGAGACAACTTACTTTTTCGAACACGTAGAACGAATACGGACTTATATTAATTTCCGGTATTCGACGATGCTTAGTTCGATAAGTCCGACAAAGGGTCTTTAATACTAATAGAGCATTAATGTTGTCATCAAACTCTGAAAATATAATTTCAAACGAATTAGTAAACTTAACATAGTTTCATAAAAATTTTAAACTTATATTACTTTCATATTCATAGAGTACATTCCTCACACAGTTTAATTTGGCGATGACGACCGATTTCCAAAATTTTGTTTTTATGTTCGGCCAATTTTCGTTTAGGAACAAGCATTCTCCATACACCTGTGGCCCTATTCTGGCTTTCCCTGGGAATAGGGAATTGGGAAAAATATTTTCATAGCATTTTTGTCTAAATTGTGTTTTTCTGGCCTACTGAGGGAACATGTTTGGTGCTTATATTTTTGAAACAAAGTTAAATGGGAAAATATAATTCCCTATAAAAATTTTGTGGAACAAAAGTTTCCCAATTCACTTGGTTTTGAAAATGTTTACACTAAACTTATTCTTTCAGTAGGCCAGAAAAATATAGTTTAGACAAAAATGCTATGAAAATATTTTTCCCAATTCTCTATTCTCAGGGAAAGCCAGAATAGGGCCACTGGTCAAAATCTTGATCAATCTGGAAAGAAAATATTAAATTTATTATGATTTAATGCTAAATAGAAGCTAAATGACGCGGGAATCTTAGTCTATTTATTTGAAATATGAAGCCATTAAGAAACAATGTAAACTATTTCAATATTACTCATCTTACGTATATGATAAATAAATTACATACCAATCCTGCAGTATCTAAGAACCTTGTGAATTCCTCAAATGTAAAAACAGTTGGGCGACACGCGATAGTTTTCCTCATTCGAATAAAAATTTCATCTGTTTTTTTTTTGGGCACGCCTGTTTCAGCCATGCTATGTCGTCTCTATGGTCAGCTATCACTTCATCTTCTGTGACTATTTGTTGGGATTCAGCTGCTATTTTATAAGATTTGCGTGATGAATTCCCAAGTGATCTATTTATAGTCCGAAGACGATATCCAAAAAAAACCGCCTCTGTCGTTTGGGTCATAAAATATTTGCTGTAATGTAAAATTGTTTTGTAATTTCATAATTTTGTTATAAATAAAAATTCACTTACATGTGTATCTGGATCGTGGTTCTCGCACAGTTTCGGAAATAATAATGCCGTAGCTTGGGCTCATAACAATTTATTTTCGGAGCTCGGATACGTACAGTGTACTTCGATTAAATGGCTTACAATAATGTTGACCAATTTTATTCTGAGTTTTTCCCCAAAGCCCCGGATACGTTATATCTTTCAAAAATAATTTTAGCTTTGGGATGGCTAGTTAAGTACATTTGCAGTTCCTGTATTCATTATTTTAATAATATAATTTATTAGATAAATAGTTAATACCCCTTAATCAATGTTATTGTCATTAATAAATTAAATTGGCACTTTTCTATAGACTCTGGGACTGATACAAGCAAAATTTAAAAATTCTGCAAAGTTTGAAGTTTAGCTAAACGCTCTACGGGTAATAAACACAGAAATAGTCCTTCGCAAGATTTATTCTTCTCTTTAAAATGAACGATCAAATTTAACAAGTAATATTGTGTTATGTTCGGTTAATGAAGAAGATCGAGAAAACTGTCAACCACACCATACATCAAACTACATATTTATATATCGTAATGGCAGAAGAAATGGTAAAATGAAAACTTATTTGAAAATAAAAAACAATTTATTAAAATTAAATAAGCAAAGTGTATGCTCAGGTGACTAACAATTTATTTTTCTTCCACATGTACGAGATATAAATAAATAAAAAAAATCTTAACAAAAAATAATTTCAAAAGCATTTGTATGAAAGTGCTTTTGCGTTTTTTGTTATTTGGGCCAGCATATATATAAACCGTATTTTTTTATTCGCCTTCTACTTAGCCGTATACATATACGCAATGGCATAATATATGATATCCCTTTTACACGTTTTCTTTTTACTCTTTACTAACCACATTTGCCAACACAAATTATATAACCTCAAATAAATTTAATTCCCGCATTAATTTTAATTTTATAAATACTTATTAATTTTTATCATTAATTGGTTTATGTGAACAGACTAATGTTTTCCACGAACGACTCCAAATTGCACACGAATCAAAAAATAATTCAATCCAAAGTTTTATATTTAATTAAGTACTAACACAACACTATTTATTTGTTTAAATTACAAACTAACATAAATATTAATTACACAAATTACATAACTAACACCAATTTTACCTGCTTGAACGATGTCAATTAATTTAATTGAATTCACTATTATATATATTTTTTAATGCATTATATACTAAAGAAAACACTTTATTTCCGTCCATGTTTAAATAATATGAATCACCTCGAATGAATGATATCAGAAACTAAACTGAATTTTTCGAAACAAAAATTGAAAAATCATGATATTTCTCTCGTAAAAATGGACAGGAATATTCATGATCAAGGAAAAACTCCGGACGGTGTATTTTGATTATTTCAAACGGAGCTTTTAATAAAATCTAACTGAAAAACTCCGAATGGTGTAGTTGAATTCATCCGAAAGAACTTTTTTGAAATAAAAACGAATTGAAAATCCGGTGAGCCGATATCTCAAATACATTCGTTTTACTCTCACTGTTTTAAACGTAGATGTGTAGTTCATTTCACTTCGAAGAAAAAAAAACTCCGAACGGTTTAAACTAATTCCGAACGAATAATCTAATGTTATCGAAGTTTACCACAAAAACATATTATTTTATAATGTTTTAACAATAAACATATTATTTAAAAAAAAACAAAATCTGGTGCAAATTCTTTAAGTAGGTCTCAAACAGTTGTTATAGGTGTAAAATTATAAATTAAAATAGACTAAAACAATATATTTCATCATGAGACAAATCGCTACTCCTGTATATGCAGATATGGCGTGGACTAGGAGGATGCACAGCTGTATCCGCAAACGTAGAAATTTATCCGGAACTTGTTTTGCTACTATCAAGCGCGATTGAAAATATCAACAAAGACTTAAGACATCGTTATAAATTTACTTTTATTATAATTAATATTGATTGCTGACTACTATCTTCTTCGATGTTTCCTCGTTGATCGCCAAAATGTAAGAGAGTGAAAATTAAATAAAAATTGATTAATTTGTCAAAACACGAAATATAAAGCAAAATTACTAAAGTGCAGCGAATTCAAAATTTTGCGCAATTGTTGATTTAGTACTAAATTACATAAATCGCATTCATTCTCAATTATTAATCTAGTACAAATTGATTGTCATTTTTGTTTTGATTGACATTGCGACAAGAAATGTCAGAAAGTTTACGTAATGTTTGAATGGATATAAAACAAAGATAAGTATTAAAATTAATTGATAAATAATAATAATTACAAGATTACATAATTCTAATTCTATTTTTAGGTTAAGAAATGATGTTAAGCAGCCAGAGTTCCAGGTAGAATGGTAAGTATTTGTTGTTAATCCAATATGATTTCTTTATTTTAGGTGTATGATGAAACTGGAATGTCAGCTGATCCGGATTTATTGGTTTCGATGGCCTTCGACCGTTGTATATGTTCCGCAATAATCAATAAATATAAATGTTAAATTTGTGTAACTCAGCTGGTGTTTTATTTGGTTCAACAACTCCAGTGAACCCAGCTGAAAAATTTGGATAATGTGAATGTAACAGATTTTTGTTAAAAAATAACGAAATAATCAGGAAAATGATTTCAAAGATTCTATTATAAATCTAAACGAGATTTATAATTTTGAACGTCGATATGTACATGTATAACCTCATTTTATATGTAATCTCATGCAATGTCAAACTATCTTGTACATACCCCGGCGTCGCGTTCATCGCTAATTTGCATCAGACTAGAATATACCATATACATATTTTCAGAAGATATGCAAAAACTCTAAACGGTGTAATTTGTTACACCCAAAATAATTTTATGTAATTAAACTAAGAGAATTCGTTATAAAACCGATGGCTAAAGTAGATACGTCCATGTGACGAGATAAAAACTCCAACAGGTGTTCTCTAATAAATCCAAAATATGTTTTTCCAAAAACTAATGATGCTCATTTAATACAAAAAAAGTGAAATGAGTTATCTAAAGTAATACAACTATCTTTTACACCAAATTTAGAAAATAAAATTAATTTGTTTCAAATAGTCTCTGTCTGGATATTTAAAATTATTTATCCTTTGAAACGGAGTTAATTTTCAAAAAATTTATTCGATTGAATAAAAAAAAATACTTTTTCGAGTACAAAACATAAATTCCAGAAGTAATACATAAATTCCAGAAGTAATATATAAATTGAGACTTACCAGATATTTCTTCTAAATTATAATTTAAACACTAACTAATGTTATTTACAAGTTAATACGACTATATTTAAAAATAATAAGACCATTTAAATTTGTATGTCAAAGCTTGAAAAATTTTCAAGAAAAACGAAATGTCACAAATTAGCAAAAAACTTTATTGAGACTTGTACCCCTGTGCTCTCGCGGAAAAATTTATTACTACGAAAAAAAGTTTAGTCTTGCTTTTTTATGAATTATCTATGAAAAGTGATCTTAGAAAGTTTAATATTATTTGTTTATTGCATTAAAATATAAAAACTATAAATTTATTTACAATTAATATTAAAATTATCAATTTAAAAATGGAAAAAGTGTCTCGGGTGCATCTGAAGCAAGCTTCATTTTTTTCCACTGGTAGCGTTTTCTATACTTTCCCTAGTCTCAACTCAATACCCAACATGCAAATCAAGTGCTCATTATTTTATTTTTTTAAGTTTTATGCTTGCAGATTTTATTGTTCAAAGATAAAATAAATTCAACTCGGGAGGGGAAATTTTTTATAATTTTCAATGCATAATATCTGCATACATGCGGCCGCCTTAAAGCCTAGTACTCAGTTCGATTTCACGTGAAATTTCCATGCGATTTTGCCAAAGTGAAATTACAAATGAAAAATTCCACTTCTGTTGTCATTTTGTAGTACTCAGTTCATCAGTGAAAATTCCAAGTGAGTTCAATACATCAAAGATGTATGCGCACCATCTCTTCAAACTATTTTCATGTGAAAGTATTGTCTCGGCACATTATTTCCACGTGAACTTTTGACATTTGTTTGTGTTTGGCAATAATTAAATTTTTTAATACCACAAATCCATAAATTTTAATTAAAGTCAATTTAATTAAATTTATTTGCGTAAAATAAACAAATCCTTTTATGTTTGTCTACAAATTTATACGTTAAAATTAAAAATTCTCCAAATAAAATTTCATTTCTATTTCACGCGAAAATAAATAAATTTTTGGAGACCGCGGTAAAATTTCACTTCATTTTGAACTGAGTACTAAGCTTAAGGGAAAAATTCCAACTGGGCAAATAGTTGCGAAACTATTTCCTTAGTAGGGAAATAAACAATAGAAAACTTGCATACAAATTTGAAAAAACGATTAAAGTAGCGTGCAAAAAAATCGAATAATATGAAGAATTTTAAAGCAAATTATATTCCACATGTGAAAATTTCCACCGATTTTAAGAAAACAAGGGGACACGTAAGGAGCACGTAATGGTCAAACAAAAGGACACGTGATATAACCTAAAACGAAAAGCTAGTTATGTAGATCATGTAATGTTGTAGGTTCATGGTAATAATTTAAAAATTTTAAGTATGGCCTTATCAGACGATTTTCTCTATTCAGGAAATTAAATTATAATTTTCTAGAAGGATTAAATAATGCACTGATTAAAATAATAGTTTAGAATATTTTTAATCTCTCAACAGTATTTAAACCAGTTTCTCTCTTTGCTTCATTATTGTATGATACGCCTCCTTCATTGCAAATTTTACTGAACGCAACTTTTCTTAAAACTCACAGAAAATATTTTGGCCCAACATTGCGCTTAATGAAAAAACACCATTTGGCCAACACACATCGCAAAGATTTTTAAGACAAATGAAAATAAGTTATAGAGATTGATTAGATTTCTGTTCCTCCCAGGAGCGCGCCTAGAATAAATTTCATGCCAGAATTGTCATATTATTAAATTATTACCAATTTGATTAACTTATAATTAGGGTCCATGTTCAGTTTATAAACTACAAAAAGCCAGCGGTCGCTAGAAAATTAGTTTGAGAATGTTTTTGAGCTATCATTGTTAACAATGTATTGTTTGTGAACATGCTCGTGGATTGAAATTGATAAATGCAATTTTAGCTAATTTTTTAAATGTTTCAGTACTGGAAAATGGCCAAATTACATATTTTGGATTTTGAATATGGCCTAACAAATTAAGAGTTGGATACTATTATCAAACCAAATAAACTTTTGTTTTATAACCTATTTACGTGCAATATATTGATGGCTCCTGGGAGGATGGATTATTTAACGATTGTAGAACTACTGTCAAAGCTCTGGAGTATGACACAACATTTAAAAAAATGACGTTTCCTAGTGAAAAAGCGATCAAATTTGGTATGCCTGACGGAAACGGAATTCTAAAATGAAATTTCGAAGAAGTTGTGGAGTATAATCGACTAGTTCCAAACCATTTACAGTCATTTAGATTTATGTTTGTGAAATTCAGTTGGTTTGATGGCTAATGAACATAGAATTATTGTAGTTTTATATTAATTATTTTGGTACCCCCTAGCAAGCCGGTAAAAAATTTCTCATCTGTAAAAAGAGCATTCAAGCGCATTTTTCAAGCTATTTCGCCTTCAAACTTCTCCCGTCTGATCTATACCGTGTTAATAGATCTTGCGCAAATTGATGATAGTTAAATGTCATTTACTTGTTTCATAACTAATAGTTAATAAATAATTAAACACCACTACTTAGGGCACAAGTTAAGTGAGGAATTCAATAAAATAAACTTCACATTAAATCCACAAAAACTACAGGAAATAGCTACATGAGATTTTAAAACTTTTAAAGTTTCAATTAGAAAGATTAAAGAAAATTAAAAAATTCAATAAATTGTGAACAAACAAAAAATAATTAAATGATGGCGCAATTTCATAAACGTTTGTTGGCTCGAACGATTCTGAAACAAACTATAGTGAATTGTGACCCAAGATTTTCGAGTTCACGAAACAATATCAATGAGTCATAATTTCGTAAAAGATCATTATGGTACTCCGTTGAAG
This sequence comes from Nephrotoma appendiculata, assembly GCA_947310385.1. Lineage (NCBI taxonomy): Eukaryota > Metazoa > Arthropoda > Insecta > Diptera > Tipulidae > Nephrotoma > Nephrotoma appendiculata. Next base: position 323,291,638 of record OX371224.1, on the reverse strand, counting down.
CCCAATTCTTCTCTTTCAAATTACAGAGAGATGCGGATGAAAATTTCGAGTGCCATTGAAAATACGGTATATTAATAAAAATAGTTTAGAGGAAGTTTTCCTATAAAAACTATGTTTTTATGTTAAAACTAGGACTTGGATAGAGTTCTCAATGCCAATTTCAAACGATTTCAAACTCAATTAATTCTATGCAAATATCGAATTTTCTTTGAATAAAACACGGGAATGAGTGTAAAATTAAAATTTTGATTTGAATTAAACTGAGTGCCGCACTCAGTTTAATTCACATCAAAATTTCAATTTTACACTCATTCCCATGTTTTATTCAAAGAAAATTCGATATTTGCATAGAATTAATTGAGTTTGAAATCGTTTGAAATTAGCATTGAGAACTCTAGCCAAGTCCTAGTTTTAACATAGTTACAACCGGTAGTTAATAATTTACGCCGCGTAAATTATTAACTACCGGTTAGAAATCCGATTTAACTATACGCCCGCGTGATGATTTTTCTAATGAATCTTATTCAGGCCAAGGGCTGTTGGATAAAGGATACTTGCATGTCGAGAGGATTGTTCTCATTCCATATTGCGCCTTCTTTGTGATATTTCCATGGGGTCACCCAAATTTGTGTTAGTCCAAGTAAATTATAAGCATATGTATGAATTGCATTTTATAACCAAGTTGTAGAATTTTGTTGCGTTAGAAGCCAAATTTTTAGTGTCATGTTGAAAAGGAAACAGGATTTTGTTTTTTGTTGTTATTAATTATCTACACATTGGTACATAACCTTTATTATACTCTTTTAAATATAAACGATTATTATCTGATGAGTATACTTACAATACTAATTTAGTCATTTATTGAATTCGGTTCTGAATTCCATTTGGTTTAACCATATTCCGTGATTTGGCAATATCAAACCAGGATAGAATTTTGCAGGTTTTTCTCATGCGATTCTCATGAGAATTTGTATACCTCTTAATTAAACTTTCAAGCCACCATTCCACAAATCAATCGGTTAAATCGCCAAGTACAAGTAACCCTCCAAGAACAAGGTATTCGAAAAACACGGATACCCATTTCCTCAAATTATACGGTTTCAAACAACACGATTCTCTTTTATTTTCTTTTTGTATATCATAACAAAAAATAAAAAATAAAATAAGGTTTTTTATTTTGTTTTTCTAGTCGCGAACAATACGGTTTTAAAGAACACGGAACGAATTAATCGTGTTATTGGAGGGTTTCTTGTAATTTGTTTCTAATACGCTATATGTATCTGTTGATGATATTTGATGTCGAACGCACGAGTAGACGATCAATGTAAAACTGCAAAAAAAAAATATAATTATAAAATTTATAGTTTTTAATTTCTATTTTTCATAATCTTAAATAGAAGGATGTAGAAAAGAATAGTATAAGTAGAAGAAACAGTTCGTCAGCTGACTTGGTCCGAATAATCTTTTTGGGTGACGGTCTCTTTATCGGAAACAATTTATCGTGTTTCAATATAACGTGAACATTTAACCGTAGAACAGTTTTTCGTGGACACAATTTACCGTGGACACGATTTATCGTGGGACAATTTATCGTAGAACAGTTTTTCATGGACAATTTATCGTAGAAAGGTTTTATGCGTGGTATCAAAAAATTTGTGGGATTCTTTAATGATTTTTGGAAGAAGTTCTGGAATATTGCCATGTGGGACAAAACTCGGTAGTTGCTTAACCGATTATGATGGGATTGAGTATGTTGGATGGACATGGGATTATTGAATGATTTTTGGAAAAAGTTCTGAAATATGGCCATGTGGGACGGAACTCGGTAGTTTCTTAACCGATTATGATGAGATTGAGTATGTTAGATGGAAATGGGATTATTGAATGATTTTTGGAAGAAGTTCTGGAATATGGCCATGTGGGATGGAACTCGGTAGTTTCTTAACCGATTATGATGGGATTGGGTATGTTGAATGGAAATGGGATTATTGAATGATTTTTGGAAGAAGTTCTGGAATATGGCCATGTGGGACGGAACTCGGTAGTTTCTTAGCCGATTATGATGGGATTGGGTATGTTAGATGGAAATGGGATTATTGAATGATTTTTGGAAGAAGTTCTGGAATATGGCCATGTGGGACTAATAATTATATAATTAGATTTCACTGACGTGTGCAATTTTTATTCCAAAACGCTTTGGCTCCAGTTATCCATCCAGTTATTTTTTGTTTGTGGTTTTAAAAATTTTAAATGTTGTAATATTTTTTCACTGAACCTCGACGAACTGAAGAAATACCTGTATTAATATTATCGAAATGTTTGCAGTTAAAATAATTATATATAATAATTATATATAATTATATGGCACAGTGATTAAAGCTTTGATGTTTGGATCGGGAGGTACCGGGTTCGAATCCCGATAGAGGCAGGATGCAAAGGGAATTTCCCTCAACAGATTACGATCTGTGATGAAATGGAACACATCTATAACCCCTGAGTTGGGACAGCCTCGGCCCCACAACAGATTGCGGGGATAATAAAAATAAAATAATAATAATAATTATAAATGAACAATAGTACTTTCACGCCGTCTTGTAGTATTTTGCTCAAGACGATAATTAACATGATGTTGTTTGTAGAAAGCATGGCTAGTTTGATCAAGTTTACCTAAACTTCAGGTTTACATATTGACAAACGAAATATCAAAATTACGTCCATTAAACCCGAATATGCAAATACGGTGTTTAATAGGCGTGACGATAATCACTAATTGTGATGCTATTATACGATGTTATTTTCAATGAACATTTTTTCATGTGTCGTTTAAATATCTAATTTGTAATAAAGCACTTGTTTAAAGAGTGGGTGGATGATTTCCTTGCGATTGAAGTTGAGTAGAGAAAGTAGTAGTAGGTTCCATTTCATTTGTTTCAGTTTAAAATAATCATATTCATTTTTCACTTATTCTTCAGTATATAGCAATATTTTATTCAATAAACTAATAAACTTTGTATTCGTTATTAAGTTTTCGTACTTTATTGAAAATGAGAATGTGTTGAATGTTTGACGTCAATCGCATAGCATTGTGCAAATCCATTATTTTTTGTAAAATTATAATTTTTCTATAAAGTATGTGCACACAGATCTAGATTTTTACCTCTTTACGGTGCTGGCTGAGTAACTCTAAACTAATACGGAAGTCGAGAGAAAGCGATGCAGGAGGAATTTTGCTTATGGCCTTTGACACTACATATCAGGGCGAGTTATGGGCGCCACAAATCCAATACCACATAAGCGTATGTTCTCCAGGCTAGGGATGACGGAAGTGGGCGTTTGACTTATAGCAAGGAGCTTGCTATGTATATGTATATCACTAGTCCGTAATGCACACAAGTGTCAACCCAATAAGTGGATTGAGCGGCAAGCCAACTATCTGCTCTCAGAAAAAAACCTTTTAAGACTTGAGATCTCGAGAACCTTTCGAAGCAAGCTAAAATTCGCACTCTGGACGTAGTTATACTACAAGAGCTTAGATTGTCTGGGAGTTTGATAAGTAACTCCACCGATGGTTACACATTTTACTAGAAAATGTATTAGAAAAAATTAAAAATAGAATTTAACGTTTTCGTCCAAAAGCGCGTACAGTAATTTATCATGAACTATGGTCCAATCAAAATGCGGCTAAGCATGGGCCAACATTCGTTCTAGGTGGCCACTTTTCCAGAACTTGTTATAGAAACCATTTAAGAATCTCATTTCCACGGAACAGTCGAAATCCGTTCCAGGTGGCCATATTCCAGAACTTCTTCCACAAATCCTTCAATAACATCATTTCCATCCAACATACCCAATCCCATCATAGTCGGTTAAGAAACTACCGAGTTCCGTCCCACATGGCCATATTCCAGAACTTCTTCCAAAAATCATTCAATAATCCCATTTCCATCCAACATACCCAATCCCATCATAGTCGGTTAAGAAACTACCGAGTTCCGTCCCACATGGCCATATTCCAGAACTTCTTCCAAAAATCATTCAATAATCCCATTTCCATCCAACATACCCAATCCCATCATAATCGGTTAAGAAACTACCGAGTTCCGTCCCACATAGCCATATTCTAGAACTTCTGCCAAAAATCATTAAAGACTCCCACTAAATTTTGAAATACCAAGCATAAAACTTTTCTACGATAAATTATCCACAATAATCTTTTCTACGATAAATTGTCCCACGATAAACTTTTCTACAATAAATTGTCCACGATAAATTGATCTACGATAAATTGTCCACGATAAACTGTTATACGAAAAATTGTCCACGATAAACTGTTATACGATAAATTGCTCACGATAAATTGTTCACGATAAACTGACAGTAAATCCTTAAGCTTTTACGTGTTTGCTGGTTGAAGCTTTACGCTACGTAGATTGGTAATGAGTAATGTAAAAACAGCATACAAAGTTTGAGAGAATATTTTCTGAAACTCCATGCTTTCCCGACAAATAATTTTAATTTTGAACCCATAAAAACGTAGCTATTAACAATGGATCGAAAGACATTGAAATCACGATCACGTATTTCACGTGCTACCGACGAATAGTGGCCCTATTCAAACTTTCCCTGGTAATAGACTGGGAAAAAATATTTCCAAAGCATTTTTGTCCAAATTGTGTTTTTATGGTCTACTGAAGGATACGTTTAGCGCAACAATTTTCAAAACGAAGTTAATTGGGAATGTTTTATTCCAAAAAATTTTCAAAGGTAAAAATATTTTCCCAATTAACTTTGTTTCGAAAATATTTACACCAAATGAGAAACTAACGAAAAGCTTGTTTGACCAACTGTCGGTCCAACCAAATTGGATGTTGTCTTCTCACTATCCAACGCACCAACCAATTTTACGAATTTTGTTTTTGTTATCGTTTCTTTTTCTTATTTTGGTTTCTATCTGATTTGTTTTTATTTTCTATGCACTTTTTTCTTAAATGACGGATTGGTTGGTCGGTTCGATGAAAATTCTATCCTCTCTCTTCTATGAAGTTGAACTCATTTTGTCGACGATACACAACACAACATTTTGCTAAATACGTCATTATAGCATAAAATACGATTTTATTAGCCATCATAAATTTGTGATAATTGCGCGCAGTATTCAGATTATTCTAGAGAGGAAACCCTTGATGCTAAAAAAATTCAAATATGTACTATTTCTTCATTTATACCAAACTTTGTTCAAATGCATCTAATTAAATTAACATTAAATTTAAAAAAAAAAAATTCTTTTAATTTGTATAATTTTTTAAATGAGCTTTTAATATATATTTACATAAAGATTTTTTAATTAGCTTTCAAGATTTCATAACGACAAAAAAAATGTTTTTTGTAAATCTCAAGTATAGTTGAGAAAATTTATGTTGGTATTATGCATGCGAAATGTTTGTATTTAAAATTTGCATAAGATTCCAACATCTATGTATCTACACATAATATGCGCCACAAAATTTATGTTACATGCAGAATCACGATTTATATTTTATTTTTTATAAAGAAAACTTGAGAAACAACTTTCATGTAAAATTAGGAATGCTTATATTTCACATGTAATGTATATAAGCTCTTTAGATAAAATCTCTAGGTTATTCTTTATCTTTTAAAAGATTGATATAAAAATGATGTCAAGATAAATATGTACGTACAACTTTGTGTGTCAACTAACTTTGACAATTTTTTTTTTTGAATTACTTTTTTATACAGAAACGATTTTTTAATTGTTTCTTATTTCGTTATGTTTTCTAATGTTTATGTTAAAGGGTGGTCTAAGAAAGTACCGTTTCATTCCATGTGGGGAAACACATGGTTGTTGGTAATGTGGTGCCCTTGATAAATTCAATTCTCAGCCCAAAAAAAATAAAAAAATCATGAAAAGTGAGCTTCATCCCGAATATTTTTTTTCAAGCCCGTATATAAATAAAAGTAGAAAACCTTAATATGCTTCATCCAGAAAATGTTGTTGCAGCCTGAAAAATATTTTTAAAAAACTTTGGTAATCTTTTAGAAAAATGCTTAATTGTATGTATAAGATTTCAATTTATATACTCAGAATTTATACACTTAGCAGATTTTCTGCTGGGAAATAGAGACACAATGCAGGAAACACATTGGCAGAATTATGAAAGCATAAAAATTTGAATACACACGTTTATATGATGTGAAAAACATGTATTCTGCTTTGCGATCAGAATTCTGACTTATGTCTCGATTTCTAATTGTTCTGCCTCGCAGTTAGGCTATGTAGAAAAAAACAAATCTATAACAATCGCAACTATGTTCATGCGATTTTTATTTTTTTTCTTATTTTAACGTATTGAGTTATCAATCAAAATGGAGGAAAATATTATAGAGCAATAACACAAAAATGCAATAAAAGAAAATTTCTGCTTGTCAAAAAAGACGCTCATGTAGTTCACTTGAAATTTTGACGGCAGCGCTGCCGACAGAAAATCTGCTCATGTGTTTCCAGCATAAGTCAGAATTCTGATCGCAAAGAAGAATACATGTATTTCACACCATATAAACTTGTGTATTCTAATTTTTTTTATTTTCAGAATTCTGCCCATGTGTTGATTCCATTAGAGTTTGAACTTGATCTAGTATCAGGTTTAATTGGGATGTCACCCATAATAAATAAACACATATATCATAAACATATTTTAAAATGAAAACATATTTTTTTTTTACTAATTTTGATTGATTTTCAGAAAATTTCTATTAAAATTTAATCTAACAATTAATATGTGGTAATAACAAAAACATTTCCGCCAAAAAAGTCGATAATACAGACTCGTAATTTTGGTGTTAAACAGTAATTACTTTTTAAATCAAAAATGTTTATTTCAAAATTACATTTTTTATTGCATTAAAATTATAATTAAAAAACTATTTTAATAAGGAGAAAACTTAATGGTATATATCAAGAAAAACTTCAAAAACTTCAGGTCAATTTTCATTTGAATCCGAAAATTTCTATAAATAAAAAGCACACACAAAATTTGAAAGTTTCAAAAAATTGGCCGTTTTAAGTGTCATGGCTGGAAATAGATTGAAATGAAAAGTCTTATTGATGCTCACATCTGGAAAAAAATTCAGATCAATTTCTATCAAATTTTCCCGGTCTTCCCACATGAAAATTGGCTTTAATATTTTTCCAGGTGTGAGCATCATTAAGACCTTTAATTTGAATCTAATTCCAGCCATTACACATTAGACGGTCAATTTTTGAAGATTTTCAATCTTCCTATATATGATATATTCAATCGAGTTTTCCTTTCCTGGACTCCCAACATGAAAATTACCCTGACGTTTTTTAAATGATTACAATAATAATTTACTCCATTTAAAATATTATCCGAACATGTCACTTTAGATACATTTTACATCTTACAATTCGCACACATCTAATACAGCACTTACAAAAATTTGTTTTGTTATCAGAACAGAATCATAATTTATAATAAAAGAAATTATTTTCCGACTTAAAAATTGTATCTGCATTGTCAACATTAATCGGCTGTCGTTTATTCTTTCCAATATTTAATCTGCGTTACCGACATTAGTCGGCTGGGTATTTCTGTGGACTTCTTAATTATTTTATATGTTTTATTAAACCGAATTTTTCCGGACTGCCAAAAAAAATCGAACTGAAATCTTTTCCAGGTATGAGCATCAATAAAACCTTACATTTGAATCTATTTCCAGCCATGACACTTAAACGGTCAATTTTTGGAAATTTTCAAATTTTGTATGTGCGATATCAAAAAAAACTTACTAGGTCCAATATTAAGCATTTTCGTCTTTTCGCATTTTTTGCTATGAAATCACGATCGACAAAAATTTTCCCATGTAAGTTTTTTTAAAATACCAAAATGTGATTTCAAATTAATGTAATCCCCTTGCAAATTTGACGCTGATTCCGAATCTGTAATCAGTTTTACGCTACGTTCATTATTAAGCATTTTGGAGTATAATATATATATCGACGTAATTCAAATTAGTTTTCCCGGACTTTCACCAAAGAACTCGACCTGAAATTTTTTCCAGCTATGAGACATAGGACCTTTCATTTGAATCTATTTCCAGCTATGACACTTTAAACGGTTAATTTTTATAGATTTTCAAATTTTCTGTGTGCGATATATTTAATCGATTTTTCCCGGACTTCCAACATAGAAATTGGCCTTTTAAATAATAATCATTAGATGACGTGCCATTTAAAAAATTCTCCAAATGTAACTTTAAATGCATTTCACGTTTTAACTCCAAACATGTAATACAGCACTTAGAGAATTTGGGTTTTTTATATATTAATTTTAATTGTTTCGAATGAAAAATTCTTATTTTAAATATTTTAGTTGGCTTTTAGGAAGAATAAAATAAAAATTTGCAAAATAAATAATTACATTCCGGCATAAAATTTGTATCTGCATTATCGACATTTTCCGGCTGGGATGTTACCAACAAAAATCAGCTGTCATTTTTGTTTGATTAGTTTGAATCTGCATTATCAACACTTTTCGGCTGAAATCGGCTAACTTTAATAGGGTGGTTTTCCCAAAATAGGAAAATGTGGTCGAAATAATTTAACAGCCTCCTCCAAAGGCTCGGCTGATTAATACTTTCTTCACCGATCTTAATGCAAGAAACACGCATGCATAGAATTCTGAAAACAGAAAAATTAGAAAAGACACAATCGCAACTATGTTCATTTGATTTTTTCGAATGACGTATTACCATTGAGTTATCAATCAAAGCTGAGGAAAGTATTATAGAGCAATAAAACAAAATTCTGCTTGCCAAAAAAGACACTCATATGTAGTTCACTTGGAATTCGGATGGCAGCGCTGCCGGAAAAAATCTGCTCATGTGTTTCTAGCATAAATCATGGCAGTAATACTTGAATCCACCAGGATAATATTTTTCCAAATTACCATGGACATGAATTTTTTTTAAGTTTATTCTATTCATTTTATGTGCTTCCATAAAAACGTTTTTTTTACTAACTTTTTGACCAATTTAACACGGATGCACTGATGCAAAATTTTTTGTATGTGGTGAGTACCAACTGTCAGATCAAGTTCCGAAACAGTTTTTGTGGTCGTTGATTTCCCTTTAATCGCAATTGTTATAGGATTTGTGCTGTTTGGTGCGGTGAAAGCTTCTGATTATTATTATTGTTCCGTTTTTTCCATAATTCTCGTTTTCAATGATAAATTTTTTGATAACCATCTGCCTATTTCTTAATAGCGATTTGCCGATTGGAAAGCTTGCAAACCGTAGGCTCAAATTTTTACTCTTTCTTCGGTTGTCAGTATTTTTCCATTATGCATTTTTATCAAAATCTAATAAAATATCAACTAATAATTTCACTAATTAGAAAACTCGTTAAAACTACACCAATAGTAAAGTAATTAAATCAAAAGCCTAAGATATCTTTACCGTAACTCACGATCCTTTTAGAATTTTCCACCGCCCATCTCACAGAAAAATTTGTAGTTGATTTAAATTGCGGGAGTAATAACCGTCAATTCTATACATGAATTCAAAATCTACATGAACCGCATTTAATAGGGCAAATTCGTAACTATATTATGAATTATACGAAATTTCTGAAATTTTGAAACTTTCCAGCACCGTTCTTGGAGATGTTCCACGTTAAATAAGTAGTGGTTTCACCTAGTGAAACTCGTAGTAAAATCTGAATACGAGATTAGCGACCATTTTATCGGCCGCGCAGTATATTCAATCACAGGTTAGAACTGAGACTATTTTATTTGTAGTCCAAATTCATTATCAAATTACGTAACAGTTAGCATATTCTTTAATGAGTATGAAGCTTATACCAATTGACAAAAATACACATGTATTGGAAATCACACTCTTAAAATATTTCTTATATGAATTTTGAATGAAAATCTAAATTCCATAAAATTTAAATTTAAAATAATATATAATAAATTAATTATTCTAATACTATGGTGCGAATGTATAGAGATGTTTTTTGTGGAAAACTCTCACATTGCTCAGAAATGTTTTTTCAGTAAAACTATAATCGGCTCCTTTTAATTTTCAGTGTTTCCAATTCTGGCAAATGACAAGATATCACTGAGACTACACCAAAAATCAATCATATACAAGTCGTTTTTTAGGGACTGACTTATCAAATGGCTCAGAAAAATATCACAATGGATTTGCAAAATATTTATTTTGAGTAAAACAGTCATAAGATTTTTTTATTTTTGAGTGGATTCGAGATTGCACAACAATGAAACCATATGTGAATAACTCCTACAGGTTTAACCTATCAAACGAGGCATATTTCGTTTCTATGTAGATTGGATCGGGACGTTTTTTCGAGTAAGCTTTTCATTGGATCCCTATGATTTTTGAGTGAATCTCATTTATTTTCACAATAACAAGACATCGTGGGGATTGCACCACAATAAAACCATATAGGAATAACTCCTCCGGGTTTAACCTATCAAACGAAACATATTTCGTTCCGATGTAGATTGGCTCGCTTGATAGGTTATACCCTTAGGAGTTGTTCATATATGGTTTCATTGTGGTGCAATCTCCACGATGTCTTGTTATTGTGAGAATAAATGAGATTCACTCAAAAATCATAAGAAGCCAATAAGAGTTTTGATCGTTTTCGTAAGTCTAATCTATATGCGGTATTGTTGTTTGGTAGAATTTTGGTGCTATTTTTGGGTTGATTTTTAACAAGTTCCGCTAACAATCGTTATTGAAAGTGTTACTCAAAACCGAATCGTAGTACATATATGTTTTTAAAGACTTCATGTCGTTTAGTTTTATACTACGGATGAAATATGTTATTTATTTTATTTGTCTGTATTTTATTATATATTTCAATTTCTATTAAATCTAAACTCTGATTTTGTGTATTTAAGAAACTATAGATTATTCAAATATAAGATTGAACAATATTGCCGTATACATTCATAAATCTAATAAGAAAAAAACATGGCGTCCTGTTTGTCTCTTTGTAACATTGACTGTTTGTCTAGCTCTACTTTATACTTAACAGAGTAAAGACTAACACATACTTAGCTTCCAAGAAATTGTTATTGGATTCATATACGTATTGTTGTTACTTTTTGTTAACTACTTCATACTCATATTCTTTAGCTCTTATCAGAAATATCGAATAAAGCACACCCTCGCGATCATATCACTGCCAGAATTGTTGGAATTTTAGCCGATTATTAGATCTATTTGGAAATGTCATTGAGACTTTGTCGAACAGTTGATATATTCCATAGGTTCCCAAAAATATACTTTACTTTGATTGCAGAAATTGTTTTTTTTATTGGAGTGAAGTTTTTGCTAAAATAACAAAATGTACATTGTAGAAAAAACACTCAAAAATTGAACTTTCTTAATAATATTTGAAAATGTCTACTAATCACAAATACTTCAACACTATTAAATAGGTGGAGGTGGGGTTACCAAGACGTTGGAAATTTGGTTTCGAACTAATGAAACAATGAATTCCTTATATTAAAAAATTCAGTATAGTCTCATCAGACCACAGTGATCAAACTCCAAAAATATTGAAAATTCTTTGAACTTATATACAAAGTATATAATTACAATACCTTAGCTATTTATTATGATTCGTTGCGCAATTGTTAACCCTTTCGTATACTCGAATTTTATCATAATAATTCGCTTAATATACAGAATTCAATTCTTTATTAGTTCGAAGCCAAACTTCCATCATCTTGATAAGCTCAGCTCGATATAAAAAACTATATCTGGATATCACCCAGAACAACACAAAATTTCCTACTACTAAATCGGAAAGTTTTGAGTGAAAGTTACGAAATTATATTCTTGGTGCGATCAAAGGGATTCTGAATTAGCATTTGATGTAATAAACCAATTTTACTTAGCCAAATTCTCGGAAATCTCTGAGTTTTGTTATTCGAGCGAGAATATCATTGAGTGAAAATCAAAAATTCTCAAACAAATAAAATAATTTAACTCGGCCCCTACGGACTGCATAGAGGTAATTGAAGTGGTTTTGAGTTAGCATTTGATGTAAAAAACCATTTGTTAAGGCTCGTGCTCGGAAATCTCTGAGATTTTTGGTTTTTTTTCGAGGGAGAATATGATTGAATGTAATAAGAGGTTCCTAAAATTGATTTCTTACATTACATAATAATTAAGAACCACTTCAACCACCTACGAGGAATCCGTGGGGCCGAATTAAATAATTTTAAATTTGAGAGAGAATATTATGTTATATTCAAACTTATTTTCACATTTGCAATTATTTATGATGACCCCTATAGATTGCATAGAGGTGATAAAAGTGTTTTTGAATAAGTACTTTATTTAAGAACCCAATCTTACTTAGCCACGTACTTGGAAATCTCTGCGATTTTCGAGAGAGAATATCATTTATTGAAAAACGATTTTTAAAAAACATTTTAACACTTTTGTTTAGGCCTCTACGGTTCACACAGAGAAAGCGATTCTGAATTACCATTTAATGTAGTATGTTTGGAATTCTCTGACACTTTTGTTATTCTGAACTAAATACCATTGAATGAATATAAAATTTTTTAAACATTTGAAATTATTTAACCCAGCCCCAACTAGATCGTACAGAGTTCTCTAAAACTAGTTACAGTCGTTGGTACGCTTCGATTTCCTCTGTGGAACCGAGTTAAATAATTTCAATTTTTTTAAAATTATTGTAATACACAATGTTGCTTAGCCACGTGCTCCGAAATTTATTAGAGTTGCTCAAATCGAAATTAATAATCTAAGAGGTGATTGAAGTGGTTCTGAATTGATATTTGCTATAAGAAACCGGTCTTATGTAACCACAAGCTCAGAAATCTCTGAAATTTAATTTATTCGACGAAAATTCTTAAACATTTGAAATTATTTAATTTTGCCCCTACAAATCGCATAGGGGTGTCTAAGATTGATTTCTTACATCAAATACTAATTCAGAAACACTTCACCTCTGTACAGTCCGTAGGGGCCGAGATAAAAATGATTATATGTTTAAGAATTTCGTATTACACTCAATGGTATTCTCTCTAGAATACCCAAAGGCTTAGAGATTTTCGAGTTAGATTGATTTCTTAGGTTTCTTACATGATGCACTATTTCAGAACCACTTCGCTTATCTTTAGGCAATCCGTAGGGGCTGAGCTTACTAATTTCAATTATTTTAGAATTTTAAATTTTCACAGTGATACAGTGTATATTTTGTAACACTCTGATTTTTTTACCTTCCTAGAAATGTCAGCTAAAGTAATTCTAGATTTCTTTTCACAACTTTTCGTATCCAGTTTTATGATTTTATTTTAAAAATAAAATAAATCGTAATTAATCACGAATTTTACAGCGTAAATTTTTAATAATTTAAAAATCTAGTAAGATTGAACAGCGGGTTTCAGTTATGAGTGAAAATTTTCAAAAACACGTAATTTCACGGCGTAATTTTACTTTAAGTATACATCGAGAAAATCAGGTAAGGAGTATAAATTTTGGAAATTTTTAAATAGAGTAGGCGGAAGCTAAATTTTTCCGGAAAATTTTTTGATTTCCCAGAAAAATGTTCACTCTTTTTATTTTTTCAAAATTTATTTTTTATTTTATTAATAATAATTGCTTCGTCAACTTTGCAGAAACAGATCAAAGAGTTTCTATCGCTCTCATCGCTTTTTATGACAGTGCCACAAAAGTTAAAAAAATCAACTTTTGTAAATATAATTTTTTTTGTAATGTAATTTTAATTCGTTGTATACCATAAGGGATTTTATCGGAAAAATTACACAATTTTCCCGGGAAAAATACTTGTTCTGTGGAAAACTGTTAAAATGCAATCCTATTATCAAAATTTTTATAAAAATTACACATTTGTACGTATTTTGAAGAGATACGCGATTATTTTTAGTAAAAATTTTCCTGGAAAATGGGGTAATTTTCCGGAAAAATTTAGCTTCTATCTCCTGAAAACTGTTGATAAACAATCCCACATTTAAAAATTTATACTCCTTATCTAATTTTGTCGAGGTATATTCGATGTATACTTTTTTTTATGCCATTGCCAGCCAATTTGAGGACGCACGGCTCCAATTTTCGTAGAACCATCTGCACATTGCATAGCTCCACGCCATGAGTTCTGCGCTTCGATAGAAGGTCCATAGTTGTATTCCTTTTCATCACCGATCGTAATCTAATGATGACCCTTCTGCATCCTGTCCCTATCGGCGGATTTGAATGCGGTTATAGATTTAGCGTATGGATCGGGCATACGCTAAATCTATAACCAAGTGCGCCGTTTGGTCAGTCAGTTTATTTTATTTTATTTTGTTGTATACGCAGCATACATGTCACAAAACCCAAAATAACTAGTATAATTCAATCTTTTAAATTTTCATCATTTAAATTAGATCAATTAGGACTGCAACATGATGGTGCATATACACAAACTAATCGGCAAATAACAAGAAAAACTAGTATTTATATTTAAAACTATTTAATTTACATATATAGTATAACTATTTGCACCAATACGGAAATAACACTGAATTTATATTTCTAAAGAAATTGGTACAGGAAATTTACTAATTAAAATCAAAGAATTTTAATTTTTAAAAAGCTTTCGTACCTCATAAATCTTACCATTTATATATTTTATCCTTACGTAAGTACTTTTTAAAATCTCATTTTTTAGTTCGTTTGATCTTTTTACTTTACATCTTATATAATTTCCAAATTAAATGGAATCAAATACAAAATACCTAATAGGTATGTACCTCTCTGTATGTGTGCCCTCTTTATATTAGAAAATTTCTAATTCTGGTAATAAAATATTATTTTTGTGTATCCTATAAATTTCTATTATTGGGTAGATGAAAGTATAGAAAAGCATTACTCATGGTAAGATTAAAAATTATTTGGAATTTTAGATTTTATACTTCTTATTTCAGTATGCAGTATATTTCTACACAAAATCAATATTCTTTGAAATCATATAAAAAAATATTTAATTCTTTTGTAAACTGATCAATGCTAATTATATATTCATTTTTGGTCATATTATATAAGCTTACCAATTTTTTTGCAGGAAATTCTATCAAGAGGGCTTATCGCCAATGTTGCTCATTCACACTTTGTCGAAACATGATGTGTATTTGGGGTTCGCATCTATATTTGGCAATATTTACAAACATTTTTAATGGATTACGAAATCTAATAAAAAAAAACTTGTACAGAAAATGTTAATAATGACATACCTTTGTTCTTTGAACATCCCAAGACAAGTTTTAGTGGTGATCTATATTGTAAAATCCTCCTCTGACTGGCTTGGGTCTGTTTAATATAATGACTAAACGGATGCTCGAAAAAATTAAAGATCGAAATAAAATAACACTATTTTAATTAATTTTTTCACTAAAAAATAACCAAGGTGCAAAATTACAAAAATCGCCGCTTTAAAGGTTCCTGAGCTCATAAAGGTAAACCGGTTGTATCTCGAGCATGAGTTGCGGTACTTAATTTTTGTATAGCTCAATTGTCTTTAATTCGGAAAATTAAAACTTTAAAAACCTCTATACCGCAAGGTAGTGGGGTCCGTACCTGCCATATTGAATCACGCAATAGTTTCTTGCTGGCACGTTATTCGTTTATTTTAGAATATGCGTCAAATTGATTAAAGAATTACAAATCAACAAATTTGTAAATAAATTATAAAAAAATTTTAGTACAATTTTCATTGGAATAGGATACAATTTAGTGCTGGTGCACCATCGAGGATCATCTTAAACGAGAAGTAATTTTAACTGTACACGCATGAGTATTCCAGATTAGAAGACGCTCTCGTTATTTCAAATCATAGATTTAGTTACGATGAAAATTTAGAAATGAAGTTGAAACTTAAATTAAAAGATTTTCGATTATGGCATCGCATTTCTAACTGAAATTCCTGATAGTGTTAAGATTTCTGTAGGAGATACGATTCAAGAGAACTTCCTTTAATCACGATGATCAAGTTTAATGTGGTAATGACGTAGAATATTCTTGTTTAAAAAGATGGATGGCAAAACATCCGAGTTATTGTCTAAAAAGTTTTCGACGTTACACAGACACAAAACATGTTTTCTTTAAATTTATTTTTATTTCGCTACATACTCTCCTTATGTCTATACACTTCTACCAGCGATGCTTCCATCTCTTTAGATGGCCTCCAGATTCGACAAAAATGATTGTCTTCCGAGCACAATTCTTAGCTTAGGAAACTAAAAAAAGTCGCTTGAGGCCAGATCTTAAATAAGTAGAGTGATCAATTATGTGGTGATGTGTAGTATTCTCCTGTAATGGTTTTCTCGTTTGAAGAGAATCGATTAAGATAGCTCCATGACTGTTTCAAAAAAACAGTCTCCACACTCAGAAAAAAGCTTACTACCAAATACTTAGTTAAATTAATTTGGTTGTTTTAACACAAAATTCTGAGCTATATAAACCAAATCTCTTGTTTAATTTAGAAACTTGGTATTTCCTTACTTGGTTACTACGAAAAATGGGTGAAATTTGATTTACCAGGATGTTGGTACGTAGTTATGATTAATTTAACCAAAAAAGATTTTGTTAGGTGAACAATATTATTGTTATATCTAACAAAGTATTTTGGTTTGTCTTAATTACTAGGACTTGTTAAAAGTTACAATATTTACGAAGGGGTTGAAAATTGCGTAGCGAATCATTAAAATTCGCTAAGGCATTGAGATTATACTTAAATGTAAGTTCAAAGGTCTTGCATTATACATTAAAAAAGATACCGAGTATTGCATCTTGAACATGGATAACGGCTTGTACCCATTTAATTTTATTCAAATTCAGCTTCCTCGTCTTCATAATACAAAAATCTGTGGTATCTATCGACCGCCAGGTTCTGATTGACTGTTTTTTCAATTGGTTGGATAATCTCCTATCTGGAAACCGTTGTACTGACAACATATTAGGGATATTAATATTGCCGTTAATAAAACAGATGGTAATGTGATTGATTATAATAATCTGTTGATGATCCATGGTTTGATCACTACAAACACGTATGCAACTCGTTCTGCAAGTGACAATATTTTAGATCATTCCGTATCTAGCTTCATAAATATAACTAAAATCGTCAATTCTACGATATACTCCACTCTTAGCGATCACAATTTCATTTTATCATATTTTTTCTTTACTTCTAAGTATATTAAGAACATCCATTAAAATAACCATATGTTTTTGGTTAAATTAACCACAATTCGGTTATTTAAAATTATAATTTTATTCAACTAAGATCTTGTTCGTTTTTTTAACTATAAAAGGTTTGGTTAATCGAAAATCACCAAGATTTTTACAAAATAAACTAAGATTTTTGTTTCTTTTGACCCAAGTTTTTCTCTGAGTGCATTTCTTTCCCGGCTGAAGGAACCGTCTTTGTATTTCTTGGATCCGATTTCCTCTTGGCAATACACTGTTTTACTGTATTTTTGATTCGGGAGTGTACTGGTACATCCAACTCTTATCAACAGTGATTAGTTGGCTCCAAATTTTTTTGTATTGCAGCTAAACTTAGCCATCGCAGCGGCATTGCTATCGATAGCTTTTTCTGTTTCTCTGATTTTAATTCTACAGTTGTCTATTTGATGAACTTGACCGATGTTTTCAAGCTGGTCACTTTTAAATTTACCATTCCAAAATTTCAGTAGTAGATGATGGTGCAGAGTCCTCATACACACCGTCCAACTCGTCTTAGATTTGCGTATGCATATTGCTTTTGAAAAATAAATATTTAATGACAGCTCGTTACTCCATTTTTTCTTTTTCGCAAAAACATTCAATACGACTCAATCAAACAATTGTTAAACCACAACTGTACCTTTCGACGTATGCACAAACACACTCTTACACATTTATTGACGAGAGCTGCCATCTTCATGTGGAGGTTGTAAGAATTTTAGACAACCTTCGTACATGTGAATTGGACATCTTGCTGAAGAGTAACTTTATTTATTTATTTATTTTTATTTTCATTTAAGGGTGTGCTTATCATTAGCTTAGCTAGTTTGTTTTCTGTAAATCATTTTTTAGATTATGTCTTACTTATTTGTAATTTACATTTAGGCTAAAATCGTCGATATTGTTGGTGGATCGAGTTGGTCATATTTTTTTTGTTACCTTTTCTAGAGTTTCTTCATCGTGGATGCCGAGATTGTCCACTATTTTATTTGCTTCAGCTCCCATCCAGATCACCGTGTCGCTTTTTTAGTTTTCTCATCCTTAATCATCAAGTCCTGATGCTGTGGTGTAATATTTCAAGTATTTGTATATACAGTGCTGGGAAAAAAAAATTTGGCAAACATATTTTATTGCAAATTGGGGTCTTTTTTTGCTAAAATTACAAAACTTTTGAAAGCAATTAACTTATTGTTTCATTTTAAATACATGTATATACATAATTTTTTGAAAAAAAAATACCTACAATTTAGGGGAAAAACCCCGAAAAATGCCAAATTATTCAAAATACGTTGATTGGAGTTAAAGTAATGGAATAAATTAAACACCTACTTTTTAATTTTTTTTGTGTTTTTTATTGATTTATAGAAGTTCTATCTTTAATATTAATATTTTGGTGGACCGCCATTTGCTTTTATTACAGCGATACACCTCAGATTCATTGAATTTGATAAATTAAAATTTGATAAAGTCGTAGGAGGTATGGATTCCCAAATCGTAATGAACAAACTTTTTAAACCTTGAATCGATTCTGGGCGCTTTCCTGTTACTTCTAGCTTCATTATAGAACAAATATTTTCAATGGGATTTTAGTCTTGACTATGCGGGGGCCAGCTCAACACATCAATACTTCTTTCTTCGAAGGTCTTTTTCACCTTTAAATGAAGAGATAAGAAAAAAAAAACAAATTTTTAACAAATTATTTATGTTTATCTGAGGGCCAATCTTTTTATCTACAATTCAAATTTAATAACTCACAACTTTGGCAGTGTTGCACGGAGCGTTCCTGTTGAAAAATAAATTTGCAAGTCTCGCCAAAAAGCTTTAACACAGAATGCTAAAATTCGTTGTGGGCCTGCAGGTAAATAGCTGAGAAGAAAGCATCCCCAGACCATAACTCCTTAATTTTTCCATGAAAGTCTTAAAAGACATTCGTTGCCAAGCCTCTCGCCCGGTTGTCTTCTTATTCATCGGAGAAAATACATGATACAGTGGATAGAATTAGTTATGTGGTAATCAGCTTAATTAATCTTAATACTAAAATTATCGGAATGTATAGGCCTCCAAATAGCAATTTAGATGTTTTCTTTGCCGTTCTTGATTCACTGCTTGGACAGTTTCCAAATTCGATACTCATGGGTGACCTTAATATTAATTATCCGGCATCTAATGATATAGCAAACTTGTGATTGCAATCAACTGTATTATCCAATGGATATTTAATTTTGAATGCACCACTAGAAATTTACGCAACTAGATTTTCAAACACAATCGCTACTGTAATTGACTATGCTATTACGGACTTAGTCTCTTTTAAATATAAACTTACAATTTTAGATATTTCTTATTCTGATCATCAAATGCTCGTATTGGACTTGTATAATGAATTTTTTACTAGTTCTAGCATAGCACGGAATAAAATTATATTCAATGTTATAAACTATGATCATCCTGATTTCTTACATGTTCTAAATGAAAATATAGATAGCTTTGACAGTTTAATTGAGAAAGTTCGAAAAGTAAGCTCAAATAACACTGCTACTATCCAAAAACCTTACTACAAGCCATGGGTTAATGTTACCCTTTTCAATTTAATGAGAAACCGTGATAGATTTAGCAAGTTACGTCGCAAATATCCCGATAATAATTTTTTCAACGAAGAGTTTAACAGGCTACGTAACCAAACTGCGAACCTAAACAAAAAATTGAAATTTAATTATATTTCCGGAGAATTACGCAAAAATGAAAAAAACCCAAAACATATTTGGAAAATCATCAACAAGCTTGTTTTTAATAAAGATGGTCCATCAACTCAAAACGTTTCCGCCATTGAGGTAGACAATGTTATTCTCAAGGATCCTACATTAATAGCCAACTCGTTCAACAACTATTTTACGAATGTGTCATTCAATATTGACCCCTCAAATTCAATTACTAATTACGATCTAGTGCCTCATTTTATAAGTTATTCTAAATATGCCTTTAATATTCAAGAGTTGTCGTTTCATGAAACCAATAATGAGGAGTTATCTTTAATTATTGATAGTCTTAAAAAAACTGCTTCAGCCGGCTATGATAGTATTTCTACTAGGTTTATCAAAAGGTTTAAAGGTGAATTAACTCCAATTTTGCTGAATCTTATTAATGAACATCTCACTGCAGGAAATTTTCCTAATTCCCTAAAAACTGCTAAAATAATACCTATACATAAGCAAGGTGATAAATTAAAAATGGATAACTATCGACCTATCTCGATCTTAAATGGTTTCTCTAAGATATTCGAGTCAGTCCTTCTGAAAAGGCTATTGAAATATTTTAAAGAACATTTGATTATTAACATTAATCAGTTTGGATTTATTGAGCACTCTAGCATACAAGCTGCTGTAACTAATGTGTTTAATAGTATATACGGTGCAATGGATAAGAAAATGTTTGTGTCATTACTTTTCATTGACGTTAGTAAGGCTTTCGATTGTGTCAATCACACAATCCTGTTAGAAAAATTCAAGCTATTGAACCCTAATCCCACCGCTATAACTATAATTGAAAGCTATCTTGCAAACAGGAACACATTCACTTCGCTAAGAGGTGTTCATAGTCATAATAACATTTCGATCGCGGGGGTACCGCAAGGCTCCATACTTGGCCCGTTGCTTTTTAATTTTTACATCGATGATATATATAATATACCATTGCATGGAGCCCTTCAAATATACGCTGATGACGTCATAATTGTTTATAAATCATTATCTCGGTCAAAGCTACTACAGCATATGTCATCAGATTTGACAATGATTAATAACTTTCTGAGGGCGCATCAGCTCAACATCAACCAGTCGAAAACTAATTATATTATTTTTCATTCTAAACTGAAATCAGATGATGATGTCTTCCCTTTTCCTGGGTATTTCTGGTTTAATGATACTAAAATTAAAGAATTAACTGAAGCAAAATATCTTGGGGTTAGAATCGATTCTGATCTTTCATGGCGAAATCATATTACATATATTAAAAAGAAAATTTGACTTATGGTATTTGCAATTAAACGAATCCGACCACTCATTGATTTATAATGTGCGTTCATGCTGTATTTTGCTCATATTCATTCACACTTATGTTATATGAATATTATTTGGTCAACTGCGGCAAATTGTGTAATAGAACCTTTAAGGATTCTACAAAATAAATCATTTAAACTCATTCTGCAGCTACCTTGGCTTACTCCTTCGAAAAGTTTCTATTCACCCAAAGTTATTCCTCTCCCACTTATATGTACTTATGAAAGTATACTTTTTATCAAAAAAGTTAAGTCGAACCTACTTAAATGTAATTTAGATCTAGTGCAAGTCGGCCAAATCCATACTCATTATACCCGAAGACAGTCACATTTCTTCATTCAAACCCATAAAACCAACAGGTCGTTTAAAAATATTTTTATTAATGAACTTCATCAATTTAACAGCTTACCCACTGATATTAAACACACCAGTGAGATAGAATTATTCAAATTTAAATTAAAATCCTTCTTGTTTTCAAAGTGGATAGAAAATGATTTTTAAAATAATAATATATTTATTTCAAACATTAATAACTATGAATAAGAATAAAAAATGTTTTTTTTAATTGATTAAAAAAAACATTAACATATGTATTTGTATTTTTCATATATTATATTGTATTTGTAAATCCTACATATTTTTATACTCACCTACTACAGTCATTCATTTGACTATCAGGTGTGCTTTGTTAAAAAAAAAAAAAAAAAAAAAAAAAATATCATCATTCCACATCTTTGGAGTCCAAGAAACATGATCCTGGGCCCATAGCAGAAGTTGTTTTTCACTACATAGTAATGTGAACTCAGGCTTCTGGACTGGTTTAAGTGCACTCAAACCAGCTTTAACAAGTCTTCTTCTCACTAAGCTGGCTGAAATTTCTTTTCCCGTTGTTCGCTTAATATCCCGTTTTATGTCTGATGAAGATTTAAAACGGTTCCGACGACATTGTAATATTATGAAACGATCTTCCACTGGCGTTGTCTTTCTGTGCCTTCCAAAGCCTTTCTTTCTTTTTATACTGCCCATCCCTCGCATTTTTGTAATATTCCACGCGACAGTACTTTTAGGAATGTTTAATCTTTCTGCTATTTCAAGGGTGGTTAAATTTTCTCGCGCCCAAATCAACGTATTGTTATTATACTGCTCACTAACTTTTCCCATTTTTTTTAACTAAAATTGCACTTTATTCTTTATTTGACTAGGACCACTTACAGAATAACTTAATCTTATAAAATATGCAAAATTTATACTCAAAAAAAAAACTACAGGTATTAAATCATCTGTACCCTATTCTCGTCCAAGAACGGTAGGCGTAAAATAAAATAATTGCTTGACCAATTTTTTTGCACATCAATTGCGGGGTTGTACCGGTGTAATAAAAGCAAAAGGCGGTCCAACAAAATATTAATATTAAAGATAGAACTTCTATAAATCAATAAAAAACACCAAAAAAAATTAGTTGGTATTTAATTCCATTACTTTAACTCCATACAACGTATTTTGAATATTTTGGCATTTTTCAGGGTTTTGCCCCTAAATTGCAAGTAATTGTTTTTTTTTTTCAAAAAATTACGTCATGCATGTATTTAAAATGAAACAATAAGCAAATATCGTTCACAAGTTTTGTAATTTTAGCAAAAAAAGACTCCAATTTGCAATCAATTATGTTTGCCCAATTTTTTTCCCCAGCACTGTATATTATTGTAGCCCGATCCATTGGATCCAATGGAACCGATCACACCAATTAAAACAAAATCAAATTAAATGCTTCGATTCATAATCTCGATTCGTTTTGATATTTTGATAAGATTCAAACGGTGTGGGGTGGGGGAGGGGGGGGGGAGGATGAATTTTCCTACTTTTGTGGCAGATATTTTGTGAGTAAATATGGCCTCTTTGTTTTCTATGACTAGAAAAGTCGTAAACATTGAATAAATGCCATTAAAAATAATATTTTGTCCGAAAAGCCGAAACAAATCTTAAATAAATTAATATCACGGACGATTTTAAAAATACTTCTTTATTATTTCACAACATATTCGGGTGTGAACGATTGTTCGCGACACTATTTTTTATAAGACTCATGCACTTCTAAAAACCTGATTGACTTTTTTTAGTTTCTTATTTCTTTATTCGTGTAATTCTTGATATTTATTGATAATCGATATTCTCAAATGTATATGGTGCCATATAGTTAGTTTCCTTCTCTATTCAGCATAATGAGCTATCCCTCGTTATTAAACGGCGTGATGTATAAATATTTTTGCTACTTTTCCAAGCCGATTTTCTTACGTTTATGATAAGTTTTTCAACTTCCATGTCCTTCACCATTATTTAATAATGACACTTACTGGTTTATTTTTTATCTAGGTATATTTTGAAACTTTCCCAGTCTGTATATTTCTTAGTTAGTACTGTATTATTTTCTTTCTGAATGATGTATTCAACTTATCGTTAGGACTATTTGGGTAATGATCATAACGCAAGTCCTGGCTCCTCTCGACTTTCATGAAATTGCTAGAAATATTCTTGATTATAAAGAAATCGATTACATTAGATATTTTTTCTCGGTCAGTGGGCCAGTGCATTAGTTTTCCTGTTGTTAAATTGATTCAAAGTTGCTTTCTGTAACAGCATACAGTATTTTATTCTCCTTTTGTTAAGGTTCATATTGATTATTTTCTTAACTGAGTAAAGTATGTTTTTGGGTAAGGTATAGATCTATGTTTTCGAAAGCGGGGGCTGCTTGTAGTTCTTGTTACGGTGTCTTAGCAGACCATTAATTATCATTACATAACAAGATTTTAGCGCACTGGACATTTCTAATTTAGCTCAGATTTGGGTTTAGCTCCCGAAGCTCTATCTTCCAACTTTTACAATCTTTCGTCGTATGTACCTAATTGCGCCTACCATCGCCTCTAATTTCCTTATAGAAGGATACATTGCTTTTGAAGTTTGTTGTTTGTATAAGGGATAGCTTGCATGCTACTAATTTTAATGTTTCTCATTTTTTAAATTTTTTCTGCAATCATTTTTTCTGTATACACTTCAGGAGGTCATCTTTTGACCGTAACACATCTTTGTTATTTGCCACAATATCACTGCAAGTGCCAATAGTTCTGTCATCTTTGGCATTACGGAACTAGCTAAGATTTTCTTAATGGTTCTATTTTCAGATTGCAGCAGCCTAATAAAATAGTTATTCCATGAATTTTCTGTCTATCTTCTTCGCAGTTTAATTATATAATAGGCATTGTTTAGCGGTCTTCTGAGTGTTTAGCCATTTTTATTATTTATAGTTGGTATAGATTTCGTGCCCTGACTCTAGTAGATCTTTCTTGTTTATTCTCATACTATAGTGAAATGAAAATATCCTCTACACACTAAGCTGCGATAGGTGTCTCCACTTTTTATGTTTATTTTATTTTTGTCGTCATTCATTATTTTTGTAGTAAATGATCCTTCGCAGCGTCGCATCTTCTTGATTACATCATAGAAATAATGATAGTTTGTAATATCTTTGATAATATGTGGTGATGGTGCAGTTATTTTTGTAACACTCTGTTGTGGTTTGGATTTAATTACGTGTTTGTAGTTTTTGTTGCTTCTCTGGAGAAGGACTGCCTCATAAATAAGCGTTAGTTAAATTGTTCAATTTGTCCTTGTAAATTGAATAATAACACTTTGTTGGTTATTTGCGTTGACAGCTTTTTGCCTTTCTTTGTAGAACTGTTGTTCGTTTTCAGCTTTATTTCAACTCTCTTGAACGATCCTTTTCTTAACGCTGAAGTTTCTGCCAAGAATCTGTCGTGCGAACCTCCATGGCGGTGGACTATTCAGGTGCTTACTGGAGTACCACCTGTGAGTCGTTTCCGAACTTTCCGTATCCAAAAAGGTGCGGAAAAATAAATGTCACAACTGCGATAAATAGGAATGAAAAAAATCATATAAGACACCCCAGAATAAATATTAGTTTAAGCTGATTCTTATGAGACTGAAAAAAGCTCCCTCTCTATTTAAAGCTCCGGTAAAATATGGTGGAATCTTACCGCCCACCTACATTGAAAACTGTATCGATACAAGTTGCAACGTAAATTGAGTTGACTGTAATATTCAAATTTGCTTTGAAATAAAATCGAACTATGTTTTTTTGTTTCAAAGCAAAATGTATATAGGTTTAGATTTTATTTGCATCTACTGTAAAAAAGATTAAAAATTGAATGAAAGAAATCTACGTATTTTATGTACGATATTTTAAAGTCTCTAATAAAAAGTTCTGATGTCTCGTCAAACGGCACTGCTGACCATACTATAAATACATCCAAACATGTTTTACACGATCTTTTTTACACGATTTTAAAATAACAAAAAAAAAATGTTAGGCCTTTCAGGCCTATTTTTCTATGTACTAAATGTTTTTTTTGCACAGTTTTTTACGACGGTTTTGTACACGGTTGGAAAGTATCACCGTGTAAAAAATGGTTTGGGTGGATTCGAAAAAAAACTTTGCCCTTACATATAAAATGTCAGCACAATGTCTTAGCGAATTATTTTAAATTAAAATAATTAATCGTCGCGTCTGACGAGTTATAAGTTCCCCTTATACGGGATACAATTACGTTGAACACATCTAAGAAGAATAAGTTGTATTAAAGACTTATAAAACATGAATGTAGTACAATTGTTACGGTTACTACGCTTACTAGGTCCACTAACTATTACCATCCTTATTAGTGAAATCATCGTCAATTTGTTTTGAAAATTTCATATTCGAATTCAAAATATTCATAACGTTGGCTGTGATTTAAGTCAACTTGTTATCAACTGTAGGTTGATCTAACCAGCATTGTTTCAAGATTAGCTACACAGGGGTGAGTGTGTTAATCCCTCTATTTACTCTAGTCCAGAACATATTCTATAGTCTACCAAGCAATTTAAAACTAAATTTTTGATTCTGTCATGTTAATTAGTAATTTTACAGACAGTTCAAAATCCTCAATATTACAAAATGTGGCCTTTATAACGTATTTCTTTGCCTCACACTCCAATTTGACCAAAATACGTAAAAAAACCTTAGTATTTTGTACGTGTTCACCGTGAACGCCGATGAAAGAACCAAAAATACAAAATAATTAAATTACATGCCGCAACAGTAATAAAAACTTAATGTTAAGTAAGTTGATTTTAATTGTACGAGTAGACAATACTACACCACATCTCTCATGGGTAATATACGAGTAATATGTGAGATGTCACACATTTTTCATCGCCACAATAATTTTAGCACAGACATTTTCTCGTTTTCCCGCATCTCTCATCAACATCATATCGCCTGTTCCCATATCTGTTTTATGTTGTAGCCATAATTACTACAAATTTACACAAGCAAAATAAAAATTAGACATAATTAGAAAATATATAATACGGTTTTTTTTATTTAATTAGTTTTATTTATGACATAAAATTAAAATAACACAACAGCAACAACACCAAATCTAATTACAGTAGAATTTAATGAAAATTTATATTTAATAAATAAAATATGCAATTTGGTAACAAAAAAAAAAAAAGTTTTATTATAGCGGAACATATAATTATGGCACATTCGTTATGGATGCACACGGGGGACGAGATTCCAGTTTTTATTAGAAAGTTGGCTTTTGTACAATTAAAACGACAACACAACTAAAAAAAAAAATTATCTAGAAATCGCTAAATTTGTTATGAGTTCATCATGATTTATTAGCCCGCTTTGTGGCGGTATCCATGGGTGGTGCCGCATTGCACGAGAGTATATGAATTATGAATTTTCGAACTATAAAATAATAATTATGAGGCAAATAAAATAATTTAAAAAATCTGTTCCAAAAATGTTTATCACCCTGAGGCCTTTTAGTCATTTAAAAACAAACCGACAAAACAAAAAGGACGTTGCTGACCATGTATATTGTTTTATGATGGTGGTTCGTTGTTGTTGATCTGAAATTTATGAGGATGCAGATAAATTTTCTAATTGAAATTTCTTATCTTTTGTTTTCGTCCTTTGTGTACACAATACAATGGGGCCGCGAATAAAAACACAAAACATTTCTTCCTATATAAATTCGAGTCCATTATCTGATTATTAAAGTGAGTTTGCAATTGACTTAATGTTTTAATATTTCCTTTACAATTGATGTTAAGAACAATTTGAACGGAAATTTTTCTTTTATGCCGAACACGATAAACGCGTACATCTTTCTTTTCTATAGGTGATACGCTTTATTGATGTTTACCATGATAGTGTTTTTTTCGTATATTCTCGCTATTATTATCTAATTAACTAATTAAACTAATATTTTTAATGTAATAATGAAACAAATATTATCTAGATTTTAAGTGACAAGCAAAAAATGAGGCGCCAAAATAACTGTGATATTACCTACATTGTGTTGTAATTTAATACATAACACATTAGTTAAATTAGTTTTGACAGCATAAGAAATGGTGAATATACGCCAGATGATATTGCTTAATTTTGAATGTTTGCCATTTCAAATTGTATACTGTAAAAATAATAGAGTTAACACATTTAGACCGTATCCAAATCGCAACAAAAATGTACCGGTGTGAGAATCCACGCCGGTAGTTCCATTGTGGTCCGCGTTTGCACAAATAAAGAGAAGCAAATCCTCGGAAGCACACGAGTTCCCTCCAGTTTAAAATTTATTTATATCGTGTAAAACGTACAGATACCATTTTTTATAAGGACTGGTATGAAATGGGCAGTTTAGTCCAACACGAACAGATAATAGAATTTTGTCCAAAACTTACTTTAAAAATCCTGATCAATAATACTTTCCACATTTCATCGTAATTCGTTAAGAAATGGCGGAAAGTCGGCGGAATATTGTTAAATTTCAAGATTTCATATACCGAGTTCCTTTACCCCGGAGATCAATCAATGTGTCATTTTAAGGATCACTTTTAATATTTTTTTCCGCTGAGATGTTTTATTTAGTGAAAAAGTGATACATAATGAATAAAAAATGTCTGCTGTTAAATACTTAACAAAATAAATGTCCGCTTATACAGTATATGGTTTCGGTTACTTAAACTCTTACAACAGTTGCTTAGGTTTTTGTGTAAGATACTACGGATTCCAAAGATCGTATCATTTATTCAGGACATCAAAATACTCTTTGGTGCTGAGAGCCACATTTTGGTTTCCTGATTCAATTTTTTAATTAGAATATATATAAGCCAGCTTCGCGATTCTTCTTTAGGTTCTAAAAATTTTATGTTTTGAAGAACTTCATCCGCCGTGCCACGTAATTTCCTTATATTGATACTGTTCACTTGATATATGGCTGGTGACCCATCATTGTACTAATGAACGCGTTCGCAATATACATTTTACGATCGGATCTAGCAACTTGGGAAATGCTTCATAATAATTGACAAATTTGATCAATTGGGTCGTTGACTGGTTAAGAAGGTTTCCAAGTATTGAAATTTTTGTAGAGCGGCACAATAAGTATTTTGTGTACTAATATGTTGTAAATATCGTAGAAAATGGGTCACTCCGTGTAATCTCCAGCGATTGGCGGGATGTCGGATTCATATTTTCAGATTTCCCGTAATCGGAAAGAGGATATTTAGAGGGTTGTTCTGTTCTAACATGGAAAAAGGAATCGTAGGATAAATAAAAGATAAGTATAACTAAAAGTAATTCTAAATATTTGGATAACTGAGTTTTTCGGATCATATTCTTTCCCATCACTGCTGGCCGAGCAGACGTTGAGTCTTTAAAAAGTAGCATAGAAATTAAGCTCCTTCCGAAATAAAGAAATCAAATTAAAAAATGTTTAATCAAGAAAAAAAATTTACAAGCAAGAATTTAATTGGAAACTTAATTTGCATAATGTATTTTGATGGAGTGCCAGAGTCATGAATAAATTTTAAACTTTTTGTTCTTTTAAATAATTTATGGCAAACATGAACGATTCCAATAAAATTTGTCTAAGAATTAATAATTCATTCACTCTTACTACTGCTGTAATATTAAGTCATCGTTCCCATTTTGTATAAAAAGTTAAAATAAAATAAACGTCATATTATCAAACACTTTTAATTGTAAATTATTTTAAGTTGCTGCGGGTGGAAGGGGGTTATAACAATTATTCAATGTAGATTTTATGCTAAATAATTTATTTTAATTAATTTCGTTGCCACTCTTTTATCATTTCAGCTTTCAGTTTCAAATGCAACACAAGTAACGTTACGTAATGTTGGATTTAATTTATCTGGAAATTTTACATGCGAAGTAACAGCTGATGCTCCATCATTTTATACAGCCGAAGCAACAAATGTTCTGAAAGTTGTCGGTAAGTGATTAGAATTTTTTTACAAAAATTATGTGGCCGCGCCCACATTTTAATAAATCGCCACATCAATATTATGAACATTAGAAATTAGCAATCAATGTTCTATATTTAGTCTACTCGTGTACATAAATAACTCGATGTACAAATGTTTTATGTTGTGTTGAAATAAAACGAACCAAATGTGGGTGGTGTTGGTGAATACCACATAATTTATTTTTTTATTGGTATTTCTTATTTTTTTGCAGTTTAACATAATAAATGTTTAGAAATTTGCATTTTTAAATTAAATGTGGATGTTTATTTTCGGCTATATACACAGCATTTATTATGCTGGTATGTGGGGTAGAAAAATCTTTAGAGTGCAAGAGGAGAAGATTAGGTAATACAATGTACCATTTTCTATTGTTTAGAAAAACTTAGAGCAGTTTATGCCCTTTTCATACATAAATTGCTTGTATATAAAAATAATTTATATTTATGATTATGTATGTAAGTTAGGCAGTCCGTATATGATAAGAATTATATTGCAAAAAAATGTGATCGACTTCGTCTCGATGACCGTATATCTAAAACTAAACAAACCATATTATAAATTAGCTATAATGTAATTAACCTTAAGATTTATCTAGTTATGTACATCACTATATTTTGTATGTTAACACATCGTTTGGTGGCATCAGCTAATGTAAATCGTGTACCTAAAATGATAAAGAGATACCACAAAGTATCTAGATGCATTTACACGTAATATTATGTATACTATTAATTGTATATGTATCCTGTTCTGTAGCACAATCACTTGATTTATATAATTTAATAGTTGTGATGTGCTGGTTTGACAGATTATGTAGAACTGTCAAATGAATCAAAGATTGCTAAACGTTTTTTGTACTTCGGATATTGTTGATAGATGTCACTGCAGGGTTAGTGTTAACTATTGTCAAGTAGATGTCACTAGACATTAATAATTAATAGAAATAAGCTTTTGATTGTATTTTGTAGAAATAAAAGAACAGAACAAATTGGATGGTGACGGCAACCACATCAAAATTATAACAATAAAAATTGTAAAGTACGTAGTCGGGTTTATTGAGTTTGGATAAGTGAAATTGAAGT
Source organism: Nephrotoma appendiculata (assembly GCA_947310385.1). Taxonomy (NCBI): domain Eukaryota; kingdom Metazoa; phylum Arthropoda; class Insecta; order Diptera; family Tipulidae; genus Nephrotoma; species Nephrotoma appendiculata. Next base: position 323,260,764 of record OX371224.1, on the reverse strand, counting down.
ACAGTAAAAGTAACCTGTACATAGTGGTCCTTCGAGCCGGATATCGAAGCCGGCAAAACAAAATCAACAATCTCACTTTATGTAATAAAAACGCCAAGCTCAATTGTAGTCCGCCATTTTCGTCGACCATCAAAACGTGTTTCTCAAAATTGTGTGGTGCAGTGTTGTGAAAAAGTGGTAGCATGGAAAAATTTATCAAACGGAAAGGCATAATTAAGGGACAACTAACCCGTCTGGCCAATTACATCGAATCAAACGGCAAAAACCTAACATATGACGATTTACGAACACGTTGTGACAACGTGCAAAAGTTGTATACAGAATTCGTCGCTACGGAAGACGCCATATTTGGTATAGATGCAAATGCCGTATCCGAAATGGACATAATTGACGACCAATATTATACGATTATACCAAAGCTACAAGCATTGATGCGTGCAAAATCTGGAGTTCACCAAGCAGCTAGTCCTGACCAACAACTCGATAGCAGCGGAATTACCAATCCAACGTCCGATTTTAAGTTGCCATCCTTAACAATGCCTACATTCGACGGAGATGTGAAGGACTGGCAGTCGTTTTACGATATATTCTCGTCGACCGTGCATGAAAATGTGTCTCTATCGCCTGCACAAAAATTCAAATATTTAAAAGGCCTATTGAAAGGTAACGCATATAAGCTGGTTAGTCATCTACGAGTGGACGATGCCAACTACATCGAGGCAGTGCAACGGCTTACCAAAAAATATGATAAGAAGAAACCCATCGTTGAAGCCCACATAAAGTCATTTATCGACCAACCAAAGATCAGTAAATCAACCGCATCGCAACTTGTTGCATTCCATGATAACATAGACGAGGTCGTACGAGGCCTAAAATCATTAGGCAAGGAAGCTGAGGCTCGCGATCCATGGATCATTTTTATGGCTGTGGATCGCCTTGATGATGAAACAAGGAAGGCATGGAGATATCATACCGCTGATGTTGACTTCCCAACATTACAAGGATTTTTAGATTTCCTACTAAATCGCGTCGACGCTCTAACCGAAATCAAGTCAACAACTCGCAAATCAGACAACAAAACGCACCAATCGCCAAAGGTCTTGAATGTTGAGACCACACCATTGCCTTGCATTTTATGTACCGTGGACCGCCATCGCCTATTTGAATGCGGTCGCTTTAAAGCAATGTCCGTATCTGATCGAAGAAACTTTCTCAACGAAAAACAACGATGTTTCAACTGTTTGGGAGGAAATCATTCCGTGTATCATTGTCGATCCAGGAGAGCATGTCAACTGTGTAAACGTAGGCATCATACTCTCGTTCATCTCCATCATGATGAAACGAAAATAGACCATCAACCATCTACCACCAATAAGGTATCTTCACATGATGCTGAACCATCGACTAGCAAGGGCAATACTGCCTCTACCGGGGAAAGTTACACATCAGCTGTGGTCAATCATGTTGGTAAGGCGAACGCCATTTTACCTACCGTGCTGGTCGAAATGCAGGATAATTATAATAATTGGCATGTTATTCGAGGTTTATTGGATTCAGGCTCCACCAGATCATTTATAAAGGAATCAGTTGTGAACAAGCTTAATTTAACCAAGACAAATGCAAGAGTCATTGTTACTGGCCTTGGCGGAGCAAATGCAGGTATTTCTAAGGGCAGCACAAACCTCACCATCAGATCAAGGGTAAACCATCAATTCACCTGTTATATCGAAGCCTTAATTGTGACTAAACTCACATCAAATTTACCCACAAATGCTGCGGATATTGCCGTACCAATCAACGACGACATTAAGTTGGCCGATCCTACATTCAATAAACCAGGACCAGTAGACCTGTTAATCGGCAGTGATCATTTTTTCGAACTGATGGAAGATGGCAAAATTCTAATCGATCAACCGAATCTAGTAGCACAGAATACTAGTTTAGGATGGGTAATTGCTGGAGGAAACTCATCTGAATGTAATGAATCTAATTACGCTCAAAGGGTGTACCTCACTGAGCAGCAGGAGATAAATATTGATAAGACACTTAGGCAATTCTGGGAGACGGAAAGCATACCATCAGCCAGCAAATACACACCAGAAGAAGCTGAGTGCATTCAACGTTACACAACTACAGTTAAATTGAATGATAGTGGGAGAATAACAGTTGCGCTACCATTCAAAAGAACTCCTCCTTTACTCGGACAATCATTCAACGTAGCACTGCGTCAATTCTATGCTTTAGAGAAGCGATTGCTGTCAAATAAAAAACTGCAATCGGAATACATCCAATTCATGCGGGAATACCAACAATTGGGTCACATGGCTCCCATACCACATAACGAAGTCGACAAACCTGCTAATCAGACGTTTTATTTACCTCACCATGGTGTATTCAAAGGTTCAGATGCCTCAAAGCTGCGGGTTGTCTTTAATGGGTCCCAGAAAACGAGTACAGGGCGATCCCTAAACGACGAACTACTTGTTGGTCCAACAGTTCAACAAGGTCTGTTCGAAATCTTGTTGAGGTATAGAAAGCATAAATTCGTGTTCACTACGGACATTGTAAAAATGTACCGCCAAGTAATGGTTCGGAAGAAAGACACCGACTATCAGCGAATTCTTTGGAGGGAATCTCCAGATCATCAACTAAAACACTACCGACTGCTCACCGTAACATACGGAACTTCATCCGCACCTTTTTTGGCAACTTATTCGCTAACCTATACCGCCAATAAGTTCCAGCACAAATATCCAATCGCGGCGGCAGTCCTAAACTCAGATGTGTATGTGGATGATGTAATCACGGGTGCAACCACACTCAACGAAGCACTAACATTGCGAGATGAATTGATCGAACTCCTGCGCACTACGGGATTTACACTCAAAAAATGGTCAGCCAATGATCCCCAACTATTGGAGGAGATTGACGACACAGATCTACAACAACCGTATAGAGAATTCAAAACCAGCGGATCGGTAATATCGTTACTAGGGCTGTACTATCAACCATCCCGAGACGTATTTAAATTTAAGGTGTCAATCCCAGAACGCACGGTAGCAACCAAGCGCAGTTTACTCTCCGAGTCGTCTAGGATTTTTGATCCGCTGGGGTGGCTGTCTCCCATCATGATACCTATTAAGATCATGTTCCAGCAATTGTGGCTTGAGAAGCTCGACTGGGATGATGAGTTGCCTGATTCATGCAGCATGAACTGGATGAAGATGAGAAAGGATTTGGGTGCAATTGAAGAGTTGGAAATCCCAAGATGGTTACATTCAACCGATAAGCTAGAAATCCATGGATTCTCCGATGCGTCCAAGGACGCCTATGCTGCAGTCCTGTATTCCAGAGTAGTCACACCATCACAGAAGGTCTATATTAATATCATCACAGCGAAGACTAAGGTGGCGCCCATCAAGACAGTGTCCATCCCGAAATTAGAATTGTGCGCTGCTGCCTTATTGATTAAGTTGATGGAAACGGTCATAACAGCACTAAAATTCAAGACCACACCAAAACAATTTTATTATACCGACGCATCAATAGTCTTGCATTGGCTGTCGAAACCGCCAAAGGTATGGCCCACGTATATTGCGAATCGAACTGGATCGATTCTCTCATTTTCCAACCGCAACCAATGGCACAATGTTCGATCGCCAGAGAACCCCGCTGATCGAGCTACCCGTGGTGTAGCCCCAAGTGAACTCAAAGATGATGTCTTATGGTGGAAGGGTCCGTCATGGCTATCTACAGAACCGTTAGCCATTCCAGAAATTAATTTAGAAGCCTCCAGTAATCCGGAGTCAGAGCCAAGAATATTGCTGATACCAGATGTCAATGAATTCGAACAGCCGTGGAACGAGATGATTTCAAGGGTGTCCAAATACCCCTTAATACTGAGAATCGTAGCACGTATTCAAAGGCTCCTGCGAAATGCACGTCAATCAACCATGCCAAAGGTACTTGGAAACATTACGGTAGACGAATTAAACAATGCAGAACACATGTTACTCAAATTAGTGCAGTCCCAAGAATTTCGAGCTGACATCGGATCCTTACGTTCAGGTACCTATTCAAACAAAAATAAATTATCAAAGTTGTATCCATTCTTAGACAGCAATCAAATACTGAGGGTTAGTGGAAGATTAACCAATTCACCATTAAACTATGACACGCAACATCCAATTATACTTCCTTCAACCCATACACTAGTGAAAAGAATGCTGGAACACTTCCATCACAAATTATATCATGCTGGCCTATCTCAGATGATTGGATACGTGAAGCAGAGATTTCATATCACACGAGGGAGGCAGTCAGAACACGTTATAACGAGACTGTATAACTGGGCAGCTGAACAAGGCACTAAATGGCATCTGATTCCTCCAGCAGCTCCTAACTTCGGCGGTTTGTGGGAAGCCGCTGTGAAATCCACAAAATTTCACCTCAAGCGGGTCATAGGTGACACCATACGTTCATACGAAGAACTATTAACCGTGTTGAAAGAGATTGAAGCGATACTCAACTCGAGACCTTTGTGTCGCAACGATGATAGTGAGGATCCTTTAACTCCAGCTCACTTTATAATAGGTCACCCGTTGACGTTAATTCCGGAACCATCGCTAATCAACACCAAACTAAACACACTATCAAGGTGGCAGATGCTTAAACAACTAACACAGCATTTCTGGCACCGTTGGCATGCTGAATATTTAACCACATTAAACCGGCTTCACAGATTTAACCAACCAAATGACCAAGTCAAGATTAACGACGTAATCATCCTGAAGGAAGATAATGTTCCACCGGCACGGTGGCCACTGGCTCGAGTAGTCAAACTTCATCCAGGACGAGATAATTTAGTTCGAGTCGTATCTGTTAAAACATCCACAAGCACCTTCAAGCGACCAATAACGAAGATCTGCGTAATCCCATCAATTGACTCATACGAGTCAAAGGCGGCGGAATGATCGACTTCGTCTCGATGACCGTATATCTAAAACTAAACAAACCATATTATAAATTAGCTATAATGTAATTAACCTTAAGATTTATCTAGTTATGTACATCACTATATTTTGTATGTTAACACATCGTTTGGTGGCATCAGCTAATGTAAATCGTGTACCTAAAATGATAAAGAGATACCACAAAGTATCTAGATGCATTTACACGTAATATTATGTATACTATTAATTGTATATGTATCCTGTTCTGTAGCACAATCACTTGATTTATATAATTTAATAGTTGTGATGTGCTGGTTTGACAGATTATGTAGAACTGTCAAATGAATCAAAGATTGCTAAACGTTTTTTGTACTTCGGATATTGTTGATAGATGTCACTGCAGGGTTAGTGTTAACTATTGTCAAGTAGATGTCACTAGACATTAATAATTAATAGAAATAAGCTTTTGATTGTATTTTGTAGAAATAAAAGAACAGAACAAATTGGATGGTGACGGCAACCACATCAAAATTATAACAATAAAAATTGTAAAGTACGTAGTCGGGTTTATTGAGTTTGGATAAGTGAAATTGAAGTACAGTAAAAGTAACCTGTACAAATGTATTCAAATTATAATAATTTGCATAATATATCCACATACAGAAATATCCTGTATATGTTATAAAATTGCGTGGTTTATATGAAAAGTCAAGGTTAGGGTTTTACATAATAGATTTCACTTTATATTGGGATTCTCTAGGGTTCGCTTGACAGGGGTATTATTTTTAAATTTTCATCGTATTTTCGATTTAATAATGTTACATATTTATCACATCTGAATTTAACCCTTAAATAATTTTTTTATAACTCTGTGACGAGGACCAAATTCACTATTTTATACACTTATTGGATCAAATTTGCTCCACATAGCATGTTCGCCACTGATCAAAAAATTATCCATGCTATTGCTTCCACTAAAGCGTGCAACATCCGTGATATCCACCCCACAGAAGTCTGTTAATTCATTCAACAGTAGGCAAGCTTGCATATGTTTTTGCATGACGCTAGTCGCTAGATGAAGACAGGTCGAACGCAACTTGAGTACAGCTTTTCCTTCGTATTCAGCTTTTTAGGTTTGACGGTAATCATCAGGTCTATTCTCGTGATTATCTACTATAATGTCTTCTTTTTAAGGGATATCGCAGCTCTCTAGATTTTTGATATTCTAATGCTGGTCTGATCTTCATAGTTATTACACATCGTTCATTAATCTCTCAGCTTTTATTAAACCTTGTAAGTGTTGCGCCGTATGATCAACCACTACCACTAACTTTTCACAACATCAAATCTCGAAACGTATAGCACTAAATTCTCACTGTCTTAAACAATGTAGTTAATTTTTGATAAATTTTATAATTTTTATTTATAAATATAATAATATATAATTTTAGGTTTTAACTTATAGTATATTCTAATAAGTTTATCTTTATTGGTTCAAATAAGATTTCGTACTACTTTTTGTTAAATAAAACAGCGTAATCTTCTCTTATTTTTTCCTATGTTCTTGTGAATTCTTGCTATATATAAATACAAATTTATATTCTAATTGTACATACAATAAAATGGAAAGTAATAATTAAATCAAATATAATGCAGTGTTACTTAAACTATATTAAATTGAGGTTGGATTACAACATTCCTCCCCCGATAAGACGAAAATCATAAAGTGATTTGTCGAATAAAATTTATCAAGAGTATCAAATTATTAAATATAAATTTAATTAGCAATACAACAGTAATAATAATGTTATATAATCATAAATTTTTTTTAACATAATTCCATACAATTTTATTCCAGCCACATTTTGTTGGAAGTTTGTCATTCAATTTTATTCAAGATGTTGAGTTCACTTCAAAACTAATGAATTTTAGACAATACACTTACTCTGAGCACCGTTTGATTCTATTATTATGAACAACCTTATTTTATCCTTTAATTTTAATAGTAGAGTTTTGCGGCGAATTTAGCTTTGTGATGACGTAAGGTCCAAACCACAAAGGGTCAAATTTATTCTTAACGGTTTCGTTTCTTAATAGAATTTTATCACCGACATTATAATCCGATTCGTTTAGATGCTTATCATATGAAATTTTCGATGTTTCTTTCTTTTTTAATAATCGATCATGAGCAATAAGCCAGGAACTTTGTAGTTTACTTTTGAGCTCAGAACAGTAATTGTCGTAGTTATAAACTGGTTGCGGAGGTTTACTGAATACTGATGGTAGTGTGGGTTTAAACCCGAAGACAATTTCAAATGGCATGAAACCTGTAGAAGTGTGCGGAGTAGTATTTTACTTAAACATGGCATATGGAATCCATTGATCCCTGTTACAAGGATCTTTTGCAGTAAAATTACGGAGATATTCCGCTAAAGTCCTATGTGAGCGTTCCAAGGCACCATTCGATTGCGGATGATATGCTGAAGTGTTCAGCTTCTTTATAGCAAGCAGTTTGCATAAATTTTGAAATATTTCGCTCATGAAGTTTGAGCCCTGATCTGTAAGAATTGTCTGCGGTATCCCGTACTTGCATAGAAAATCTTCTGAAAATGCTCTGGCGACAACAGATGTTTCTTGAGACGGAATAGGTAACGCTAAGGAAAACTTACTTAAATCGTCTTGAAGAGTTAATATATATTTGTTTCCTTGGTACGATTCAAGTAGTGGTCCAACTATGTCAAGGAATACTCTTTCGAAGGGTAGTTTTGCTGTAGTAGTTATTCTCATTGGAACTTTATTAATATTATATTTTTTTTTTTTTGTTTTTAAATATTTTTTTTACGGAGAAAAGCCGATAACTATGGCTTGAGATATATAGACAATAGACAATGCACAATGTAACACATAACACATTAAAAACGCCCAGTCGTAACTTTTTTTTTGTCACCACCAGGAATCGAACCCAGGACCCTCGAATTACATAGCAAGCGCTCTACTTACTATGCTATCGAGGGCGACGCGAATCTTACTAATTTTATTAGTTTGGCACAATGTACATTTGCTAATAAAATTTCGAACTTTGGATAGTAATTTGGGAAATGAATAGTAACATTTAATTCGTATAATAGTTCTAGACACGCCTTAGTGCCCGCCGTGGAGTACAATGGAATTCCTTAATCACCCGCTCTATATTTGCCACCGAATTCAAATGTATAATATTCTGATTAGCATCCATGGTGAGGTTACTTGGTTCCGAACTTACATTTACTTGTTTTAAAACATCAGAAGAACTGATTGCTGGTAGGTCGAGTGTCGAAGAATTATTAACTGATTCATCGCGGATAGTCGAAATGTTATCTAAATTAGTAGTTTGATTTTCCCGCACGAATTCTTTTTTCTGAGATCTGGTAACGGCTAGAATTGCGTTTTGATTATTTTTTCCAGGTTTGTATATTACATCATATTTGTATTCAGCCAGTTCGATTTGCCATCTTAACAATCGTTAAGAAGGTTTCGGGTGTTTGGCTAACCACACTAGAGGTCGATGATCTGTAATAATACGAAATTTATGTCCATATAGAGGTATGGGCGAAATCTTTTAAGCCCCCATACTATGGCCAACAATTCCTTTTCTATAATTGGATAATTTCTTTCAGCAGAATTAAGTGATCGACTCGCGTACGCGATAGGTAGATCGCCTGTTTCGGTATTCTGTGATAAAATAGCTCCAATTGCATAATCACTGGCATCCGTAGTCACGTTAAAAGGCTGAGAAAAATCCGGGTAAATTAGTATTGGTGGAGAAATTAGTTTTTTCTTTAATGTATTGAAAGTCATCACATATAGCGTCCCACTTAAAAATTGAATTTTTTCGGAGTAGGTAGGTAAGTGGTTCAGATATTTGTGAAAAATTTTCTATAAATCTCCTATAGTAACTAGCTAATCCTAAAAAGGATTTTATGTCCTTCTGATTTTTGGGAATTGGAAACTTTTTTACCGAATCAATTTTGGAAAGGTCTGTCTCGACACCAGAACTCGTAACTACATGCCTAAGATAACAAACTTCTTTTCTTAAAAAATTACATTTAGAAGGTTGGAGCTTTAAGTTGAATTTTCTTAGACAATTCAAAACCTCAACTAATTTCCAATTGTGATCATCCAGGTCATAGCCATAAATCACAATATCGTCTAAATACACGAAACAACGAATTCCATTCAAACCCGATAACATGCGATTCATAAGACGCTGGAATGTTGCTGGAGCGCCTTTAAGACCAAATGGCATTCTACAAAACTGATAATGACCAGATTGGGTGCTGAACGCTGTTTCGATTTTATCGTCTGGATGAAGTGGAACTTGGTGGTACCCGTTGGCAAGATCTAGAGTAGAAAAATAAGTAGATTTTCTCAGTTGATCAAGAATTTCTGTGATATTCGGAAAAGGGAAGACACCATCGATTATTTAGTATTCTAAAATCGATAACGATTCGCCATTTTTTCTCGTCTTTATTGGATTTTTTTGGTACTATCAGTAGAGGTGCATTCCACGGACTAATACTATGTTCAATTATACCATCATGAAGCATTTGATCAACCTGTTTATTGATCTCAATTTTTGTAGACTCTGGTAAACGGTAAGGTTTTATGTTTACATGTAAACACGCGGTAGTAATTGAAAGTTTATCATTAGGCAAAAAGAATACGTCATTAAAATCTTGGCAAATTTTTATTATTGACCTTTCTTCCTGATCGTTAAGATGTGACATATTTATTTCGATTCGTAAAAGATTTAATCGGTTTTTGATATCATTATTCCAACTTTGCATGCTAAAAATATGGTAATCCGAAATAGGGAACAACGAAATGGTAAGATCATTTAAAACAATTGGTGTTTCATTAGAATTTAGGAAACAAACAGGTATAGTATCATTTTTGAAATTGACAACATAATTGGCTATGAAAACACCATAACTTACTTCGTCGGAAAAAATGATATAATCTTTGTCAAAGTTGGTAGAATTTTTGAACTTTAATATTTTTTCGGCACGTTCGGGTAAAATTACCTTATCGCAACGAATTGTTTGAACATCTAAAGGCAAACTACAAATTGGAATTGGAACAGAAACGGAATTAGCAATTTTAATTTTCAATATTTTCTTGGAATAATCTATGTTACATTGATACCTTTCAAGAAAATCGTTTCCAAGTATACCAGAACAGGGAATAGGAAAACTATTTGGTATAATCTGGAATTCATGTGAAATTGGAATATTATTCGGTAGTAAAATATGCGATTTACACAATGCTAGAGTTTCAATACTTTCTGGAGTAATGCCTCGAATTTTACATTTTTGTTTATATAACAACACACATCTTTATGAATGATATCACGCTTTATGACACTGATATCGACACCTGTATTGATCAAAAAATATGCTTCAGGACCATTTAAAATATCCATAGAACGTTTGATTAATTTTGTTTTTACACTTGGGTCATTGAAGTTTGGAATTTGATATGATATTTCTTTCAATGGTTTTTCGAATGTGGCATCTAAAGTTTGATAAAACGAATTATCGGGTAAAGTTGATGTGTGAACGTTAGGATGGTATTAGTAAACTTTTTTTTAAATGATTTTTTTATTACATTCGGATACATCATTTCATTTCTTCCGCTCGAACCCTTTGAAATCGGTTCGAGGGGCTTGGGGTTTTCCGGAATTATTTGATTTGGTTAGTTCGCATTAATAATTTGGCGTTTTTGTTCATTAAATATACGTTTTCTACAATCCTTTATGTAGTGACCAATGTTTTTACAGTAATTGCATACTACAGGCCTGACAGCTAACCGATTTCTTTGCGAAATTGAGCGATTTAATGCGTTAGAGTAGAAAGCTTGCTGGGGTTTATTTAAATTAGTTTTATTTACGGGCAATGAATAGCAATTTCGAGAAGTATGACCTAATTTAGAACATAATTGGCAACGAATGATTCGTTTTGATTGCGTATGATAATTATTTGGTGTACTATTCATGCTGATTTCTTCTTCCATGGCTTTTGATATCGCGTCCTTTAAGTTTGTGAATCGGCAGGCTTTTATGATTAATTTTATGGGTTCTCGAAGACCATCTTGGAAAGATTTAAGAGCTGTAGTAGAATTCAAATTTTTAACTATTTGTGCGGAGCCCTTGCCTTCTCGCAAAATACAAGCGTCATATAAATCCGAGAGTAAACGTTCGACTCGGTTTGCAAAAGTTTTTACACTTTCGATACGATCTTGATGAATCTGAACTAGTTCGACTTGCAGTTGCTCAATAGGACGGCGATCGGGAAATTGTTCTTCAAGTTGTTTCTTTAAGGATTCCCATGACTTAAATTCTTCAAACGAACTAAGTTGTAAGCAGTACCACATAGAATTTAAGAAAGCATGAAATGCTTTCATTTTATTTTCTACAATGTATGACTGAAAATGTTTACTGAAATAAGAAACATGCCACTGACTACAAATTAAATATATCATGTTTTCATTACATAAAACCATTTCTTCTATTTCAAAGAGCAAAATTTTGTTTGAATTTGAATCTGTCATAAAAAAATGTGCTTTATACATTTTCCCCCTGAACATTAATTTTGCTAAGCAACGCGCATTTTTTAGATCTATTAGGTCCCGATCAATATTCTTATAAGTTTTACTAATGTCAGTAATTAATATATCACATTTATTAAAATTTAAATCTTCTTCAAAAAATGTTTGGTTCGAAAGACTGTTTGCAAACTTTAGGCCAGCTTTAATCGAAAGGGTATAGGGCCTTTGCTGAGTTTTTATAGGGTTTATGGAGTCCTTCGAATCTCATATGCTCCACAAATGTTTCAACGGACCACATTTTCGAATTGCAGTCGCTGTGCTTCGATATATGATATTGTAAGGAGTTTATATTAAATTCATTTAAAACCGGGAGCAAAACTAAGTCTATTATTTTTATTAAAACTATTAAAAATTCCCATAGTGGATCATCCTCCTGGACCAAGTCACCAATCATCAACGTAAAATAGTTAATAAATGTCATTGTCTCACGTGCAGTCATTTTTAATGTGTTCGATTTCAGTGCTGCCATCGTTATTGGGTTGAAATATTGCCAATTTCTGTTTGTCCGTAATTAAACATCTGTTTGCGAAAATTAAAATCGTCCAATGAAAATAACTTCAATGTATCAATAAAATTTCTTAATATTTTTGATACATCATATCTACAAATGCCTTCAAAAATGTCGTGCATAATGTCAAAACAAAAATTGTTAATAACATTAAATGAAGGAATTTCATTAAACACACATTTCTCTCTAATGCCTGTTGTCGTTTCGTCATTTACGGCTATATCAGAATTATAATTGAAGCTGTCTCGAATTGCACTTTTATGCTCTGTAATATCTCCTTGCATTTCAATTTTCTTTCTTTTGCAAGATTGACAGTAAAAATTAGAATTGAGGCTTTTTGAAAAACCTAAATAGGTATTAAGGCCCAAATTATCTCCTAGAACAAAGGCTAGTACAAAATGGACATGAAATGTTCTATTATTGGTAGCAATTGTCACACCTGTAGTTTCTAGTTTTATTATTTGGTCAATAAATGGTCTTAATGTACAAGCATTCCCGAAAGCTGATCTGTCTTTAGTTTTAAAAAACCCTGCCACAAACATATTGTTGAGTTTGGATAATTGGTGTTTAGGTATAGTTGGAAAGGAGTAATAAACCCCACAAACAGATTGTTCCTTAGCATGTGAACCTAATGGATTATCTACAGCAAAATCGTCTAAATATAAGAGATAAGGGATTGTTAATTTTCCATTAAACGATTTAGTTTTTGATTTCCAAACGCTACCATTTATCAAATTGCAAAATTCTCAAGAACGACTGTTTTCTAAAATTTTTGTGTTTTCTAAAGTTTGAGCTAAGACATTTTTATATTCAAAAAACTTCTTAAACTGAAAATCTAACGGCATTATTATTCCAGATGTTTTGTTTGAATCTATAGTTGGCGAATTATTTATAATTACTTCACAAACTTCGTCGTTGATTATATACTGTAATGGTGTTTTATAAAAGCCCGCCCGTTATAATTCTTTAATTAATTTATATTCGGTATTAATGTTTTTAAACGGATAAATAAATGGTTGTAAGATACTTTCCGCTTTTTCTCTATTTGCCGAATTTTCAATTAATGGTAAAATTTTGGATGTGATCAGAGCCTCCTTAATATAAGAGCCGTAACATTCCGCCATTTTTTCCATGAGCTTTCCATAGAGGGGAAGCTTTTTGTTCTTTTTCATACCAATCAGTGTATTTTTATATTTTTTTAGATGCTTTTTTGCATATAAAAACATTAATGCTTCATTTCAATTTTTAATTTGAATGGTTAGTTCAATATTCAGGAAAAGCATATTTTAAAATTGAGTCATATTATGTCGAATTAACTCAAAAATATTTAAATTAGTCTACCACAAAAATTTTTTTTTATTGTAGAAATAAGAATTTGTTTATATGTGTATGTAAGAAATTAATATAGAGTGTTCCATCAAAAATTTCAGCATTTCTTTCCCAAAACAAACGTTCGTTAAAAAATGCTTTTTGAGTAGCTATGTAATATGGGGGTTATTGTGTTCTGGATTCTATTGCAACATTGTTGATGAACAAATTTCGAAAACTATTTTTTCGTTATTTGTTAAAAATTTCATCGCAACAAATTCGCAGGCTATACTGTTTCATCCTGTAGTAAAATTAAACCGGAGCTTCATAAAATAACAACATTATAATATAGAGCTTTTCGCAATTAATAAACCAATCAAAAGATGTCGCTGAGTATAAATTAAAGCTAAATATTAAAACCTAAACGTTTGTTAACTAAAATTTAACAATTTATTATGTATACTGCCTGATTCAATAGATTATTGAAATCTCCTGGAACTGAAAATAACCGAATAAGAGCGAATTGAAATAAGAAAAGAAAAAATTTGGAAAAAATGTGACATTTTTCTATTATTGTTTTTCAGCGCGCAGCAACTACGATGATAAATATTTTACGATGAAAAGCTTTATTTATGCCAACCGTTTTATAAATAAAAATTATAATTGTTTTGAGTTTTATTAATTATGTTAAATTATTTTATTAAAGATTTTGCGCTTAACTTACAATAATAATGGTTTATTTACGTAAATAATTATTTAATTATTTTACACTTTTCTGTAATTTCAAGTAAATTTATTACAGAGACATCTGTAAACGAATTTTCAAATTACAGAAATCTCAGTTTTGCAATCGAATGAAATTGAAGATTTTTACGTTTTGTTCTGTTTTGTAATAATATTTAATTAAGAAAACCATGACAGCGTTGATTTTTTGTATACAAAAATAATTTTCGTAAATAGATTTTGATGTAAAAATTTTATTATATGAATAATATTATTGTTTCTACATGGTGATTCATAAAATTTCGTTTCAGCTCACGTTTTCTCTTTAATTTTGTTATAAATGGAGAATGTTTAGATTGCTGTTAAGGGCATCGTTTATCTCAAAAATTCTGAGGTGCATGTGACCAGAATTTACCAAATAAGTTACATTTTTATAAAACTGAATTTTAAATTGGATGTAAGAGGAATCCGCGGCACCACCCTTTATTATCTTACTTTATAAACCTACACAACTAAACGGAAAGCTCATTTTTATAGAAAATTAATAAATTTATGCTCCGCTTTAGTTTAAATTTACCACATAAATACTACATTATGATGGCTGATTTTCAAATATGTGTTCTTTGAATAGTTTATTAAAAATATAAAATTAAAATTTAGATGATTTGTTTACTTTTTTATTCATAAATTCATGTTCAAAAATTTTCCAATTACCACGGTTTCTTATAGTAATTCAATAAAAGCTTCCCCTCTACTGAAAGCTCTCTTTTTAATATTACGGCTCTTCAAAATCATAGATGGCTCTGATGTGATAGCATCTGCTAAAGGGGTTGTAAGTTCTGATTCTATTTTATTTATTATTTCAGAAGTATTCTTTCTATTAAAATTATTGTTATGGTGTAGATTTAAGGTAAAGTTTAGTCCTTTGAATATATAAGGTGGATCAGATATTTCTATTTCAGAATCGTCCGATCTTAAAATTAGATTTTGTTTATTCCCTAAGTTATCGGTATCACTGCATTTTGTATTCATGTTGTCAAGTTTGGTCCATGATTGTTTTGTATAAACATTAGTGCTACATGATGCACTACTAAAAACTTGATTGCTACAAGATGAGTTAGAATAAACTTGATTGCTACAAAGATTACCAGATAATTTATCAAACGCATTTGTTAAACTATTATGGACTCTATCCAGATGCCTTTTAAAGGAATATAAATAAGCAAACAATTGAAAGCACCCTCCTTGCCTGCAGTGAATATGTTCATTTCTTTAATAACGTGGAACAATTTTAAGTGGTTTATTAATTTTTTTGATGAACAAAAAGTAAATGAACATAAAAAGCAGATATACATTTTCATATTGAATTAATTATAGTTTTCAGATCAAATTCAGAGTTTCTTAATAAAAAGTTTTAACTACTCTTTCAAAATAATATTGGCCAAAAAATTTATAAAACTTATTACATTAGAATTTTGGGATGTTTTAAAATTATAAAAAAAATTCTCAATGAAGCAAAATACATTTTTACCTTCCATTGGATATGTAAAGTTAAAAACATGAAACAACTTAAAAGTTGTATCTAAACATTTCAAAAAGCTTGAAAATTTATATAATATTTCATCGTAATATGTATAGAAGTTATTTAAAAGAGTTAATTCTGGTGCTACTGCATTGATTATTGGTTCTAAAGTTATACCTTTATCAAAAAATTTGTTTTTTAATTGCTCCACTTTTTCTCTGTATTGACTTACACTTAAACAGTGAAGTAGTGTTGACTCCTGGCAATCAACGATACTAGGCTTCCACTTGCTTTTTTTGTTCGTTACAATTGATGATTGTAAAACCAAATGTAACAACAGAAAAATTATGCAGTCCTGAGAGTCTGAAATAAATAAATATAAAAAATTTTAAAATTTCAGAAAACTGACTGTCAATTAATCGAAATAGTTAGCAAATCGTGCTTGGGGAAATAAAAATTTAAATAATTTGTACTTGGGACTAAAAAATGATAACAAAGTGTATTACCACAAAAAGTAGTACATATTTAATTTTTTAGTTACAAGTAGCATTTATTGAATCAGATCATCTCTCGCATGGATCGACGAAAAAATACAGTGAAAGAATAAAATAAAAAAATAAAAATTCAATTTTTGTTGTTACTTTAAAGGTATGATCTGATCCGGGTTCGGAATATAGTTTCGCACAATGCGACTTGTATTATAAAATAATTTAAAGCAAAAATATTCGAAAAACTTTTTAAACTGTTAAATTGAAATATTGAAATCAAACTTACTGGTATCAATTTCTTTTTCCAAGGCTTTGAGCAAGCTGCGTGATGACTTATCCTTAATATGTAGTTTAAAATATTCAATGACGTCTATTGTAAACTTTGGCCATTTGGTGTACAGTTCCGATTGGTTTTGGGAGAAAGTGAGGTTGTAGTCAATTTCCACCTGTTAATCCTAGGTATAACTGAAGATCAAAATATACTACCAATGTATGTCCAAGGCTGTGTTTGAAAAGAGGCAATTTGTTTAATATGTTCCCACCCTCCGTTAAAATATCAAGTTTTCTAATATTTAAAACTGATATCCATTTTAGTTCAACGGGTTAGAAAAACCCCCTTGTAACTACCCTGGGTGTATGTTTTTTTTGGTACCTGAGATCTTAATCTATATACATAATCTATATACATGATACATATATAAATGACTTCAAAAATGTATGGAAGGCTACTGACGCCAGGTGTGAATCTTATGTTGTTCATGTATATAGATTATGATCGCAGCTACCATAAAAACATACACCCAGGGTAGTTACAGGGGGGTTTTTCTAACACTTTTGTTAAAAAACTGAAAACATTTCACATTAAAATGACTTCAAAAATGTATGGAAAGCTACTGACGCCAGGTGTGAATCTTATGTTGCTCCTGTATATAGATTATGATCCCAGCTACCATAAAAACATACACCCAGGGTAGTTATAGGGGGGTTTTTCTAACACTTTTGTTAAAAAACTGAAAACATTTCACAATAAAATGACTTTAGAAATATGTGGAGTGCTTTCAACGATGGCCGTTTTTTTGATGTTGCCCTGTGTTTGCATAATGATGATTATGATAATTTAATTATGTTTTGAGAGTGCTTACACTATTCATACGTAAATCTTTTTGTAAAGAAAATTAACTTTCATCGCTTCAAAATGTTTAAACATACATTTTCTCTTCTTTTTCATAAATTCCCTGATTTTTCATAAAATTTTCAGCTGAGAATTTTTAATTTGCATAAAAATATCAAAAATTTTCTGCTGGTGTAAAAAAATATCAGCAGAAAAAATTTCATTTTTGTGATAGTGATGCCTCTAGCGGTGAATAGCAAAATACATTTTTTCTGCTGGAAATTTTCTGCCATCTTATACAGCATCCATAATCAGCGTTTTTCATCAAATGGTTCATCCAAATGGTTTCGTCCCAGGTAGCCATATTCCAAAACTCCCTGCAAAAATCCCATCCTAATTGGTTAAGAAATGGCGTTCCAGCGCAGTTTGTATTACGGGATTTGGAAATACGGAATTTCAAGCCGAACCCATTTATTTTATATCTATATATGTCTAACAAAGCCGGGTTAGTTACACTATTTATAACTCAAGAACGGCTGGATTGATTTTAAGAATCTTTATTTTGTTGGATTTGTCTCCGCCCTCAATAGCATAATAAACATCGGAAAAATTCACGAAAAAAAAATTATGAAGAAAATTCATTTTCTCATACAATTTTTATGAAACGTCTTTAAGGATGTTGATACCTAAAGAACGCGATTAATTGATTTCGATGATTTTTTTTGGTCGTCTAGGCCTCGAGAAGTTTCCTCTTGTGTACATTGTAAAAGGTTATGTAGTTTGTCATTGTGCGCGCTTCGACAATCAATCCAATCGGTAATTTTAGACTGCGTGTTTGATCGTGCGTGTTCGAAATTATGTGGAATTATCAGAAGATCTAAACTCTCACCACGAAGCCGCAATGCAATTAATTGTCAGAATATTGTGAATAAACTGGCAACGATGGTTATCCACTATATCGGTGTCGATCACCCGATGCTAACGGTAGAACTATCACGATGAATGTGAGAAAAAATGAGTTCGTGGTAACAATACTTGGATTGTTCCGTATTCGACACTTCTTTCCAAAGCATTCAAGGCGCATTGCAACGTGGAGTATTGCAATTCAGTGAAGTCCATTATATACATCTGTAAATATATCACGAAAGGTAGCGATATGGCAGTTTTTGGCGATCAAACGCCGGTGAAATCACAAGTTGGTCGATAAGTGAGCTGCAATGAAGGGAGATGGCGTATATTCTCATTCCGAATTGATGAACGTCATCCCACTGTTGTACATTTGGCGGTGTCTCTGAAGAATGGTCAATGAGTTTATTTCAACGCATCGAATGTTGTCAACATGCTGAAACACGACAACATTGCGACAACATTGACCAGTTTCTTTTCGATTTTCCAAAGTTATCCGTCTCTGAGATGCTACGTTATATTACACTTGGAACGCTTCATAGAAAAAATTTCAACGTCAGAAGCCAGGCGATGCGGTTCCTGATTATCCCGATGTATGAGTTCTACTGATGCTCATGGTCGCGTTTATACAGTTCATCCGATGAACGACGAATGCTTCTACTTGCAGTTGATGCTGGTGAATGTTCATCATTTGAATCACGTCGAACTGTCAATGGTGTAGTGTGCCCAACATTTCATGCTGCATGTCAGAAGCTCAGTTTGCTTGAAAACGACACACATTGGGACATGACAATCGCTGAAGCAATTGTTTCTGCGTCGCCAAGTCAGACATGCACATTATTTTTTGCTATCGTTAGCCAGAAGATGTTCCACATCGAATTCGTATCAGTTTTAGAAATTCCGACGCCGAGGTGAATGAAGAGATGAGATACGTAACCAGACTTTGCTTTTGATCAAAGACATGTGTTTCCTCGTATGCGGCAGTTTGTTAGTCAAGGTAGGAATGCAAATGCCATATCGTGGAATAACCGACGCTTTCAATCGAGAGTTGGAACATGCACGTGAATACGATCGAGATGTATTGAACCAATCAGTTCGAACGAACGTACCACTGTTGAATCCCCTTTTGCCATTGATTTTGGCCACTATCCGTGCGCGATCCGAAATTGATGTATTAGTTGCTTCTTCTGGGATAGCGGTCACGTTTGTAGAAGATTGCTGAACGGCTCATTTAGCGTTAAAGTTGCCGTTAAACATTCAAACGGCTATAAACCCGATATGCAACATTGCGAAACTCTCAGAAAACAATACCAGTCATTCCAAGATCGACCGCTGCCGATGAAATAAACGTTTCTCTCAAATCATCGACTCAGTGGCTCTATGTGAAAAGACTTCAGCTGACGACAAATTTCTAGAAAATGAATGTTTCTCTCACGGTCAGTTGCACGTAGCATGTTCACGTGTCGGCAAACTATCCGCTTTGTTCGCTCTCGCACCTGACCACAAACCGAAAAATGTCGTATAACATAAGGTGCTTCAATGAAAGGAATCGGCCCGAGTGCAACCCACCCAGCAAATTGTTCAACAAAAAGTAGTGCAACAATGCTACGCAAATCATTTCTATTCACTGCCACGTGAATTACATTAATTTCAATATAATTAAAATACTTATCGTTTTGATTTTTGTAAATTTATTAAATTTAATTAATTTGGAGTATTTATTTTATTTTAATAAAAAACTGAATTTAATTCTGCTAATAAGTTAACCAATCGTTTATTGATTTTGAGGCGGTACAAAATTAACCGGGTCAGCTAGTACAAAATATAATTATCAAGCTCTTATTACAAATAGATCTGTACTGAAACAAAATCAATAAAAAATATTTTACTTTTAGTCGTCCCGGAAGTGCACATTATTCGGCGATAACACTTTGCATAAAATCACATTAAATCTTATAAAATGTCAAATAAAAAATTTCCTATAACACGTTACCATAATTTACACAGACACATAACAAATATTATATATTATCAAGGCACTTCAATTTTATGCTGATGACAAAGATAAATGAACTTCACTTGATAATATTATTATGTAGTAGTACCAAGAAAATACCACAACAACAACAACGACCTTTCCAAATAATAATAATAATGAAAATTTTTGCTCGTACACATTTCGTTCACATCTCGTCGAAAACACCGTTCTGACAACATTTAAAATTTATACATAAATTCAATTTAAATTTTTACAATTATTATTATTATTATTTTTCTTTTAAATACTCAATGGAATTTTCCATTTTATTTTCCATTTCAACTCCTCGCCACACCGAAATAATATTTTTTGTATAATGTGAAAGCAAAATATATAACCAACAACAACAAAAGCACAACAATAATAATTTTAAGTTTTATTTGAAATATATAAAATATTAAAGAAGTAAATTTACCAAATAAAATTTTACCCCGAGTTTTTCCCATTTTCATTCTCCATTTGGCTGAATCAAAAATGTTCAATGAAGCAAATAGTCAGTGTTGCATACACACACACACACACACACACACACACACACACACACACACACACACACACACACACACACACACACACACACACACACACACACACACACACACACACACACTCACCCAGTAATAATAGGAAAATTCGTTTTAAACGATAATTTTTTTATTATATTTTATAAAGCTCGAAGCTTTGACAAACTTGGAAATATTTTGTAGATCTCTAAAAAACAATATAACGAGAAAAGCTCGAGGATAGATATGAATGAAATATTTTTTCCATTTTTGTTATATTATTATATTATTATTATTGTTGCTATTATTACTATTATTGTTTTATTATTTTTCCGATTTTCCTGCGTATCTAAAATGTGGAAGAAAAAATGAATTATTTATCTTAAAAGATCTGAAGTAACGACAGCATTGAATATTGAAGAATGAAGAAAATATTGAAAGCTAATTTTATATTGAATCGATTATTGTTCGTGGTATATAGGGTTTATTGTTGGTGCGCTATTATTTATCTATTTTGTGAGAATTTAAAAACAAAATTGCGAGTAAACAACAGATTTTTGAGGTTTATTGGAAATTTTTCAGAATTTCTAAGGATGGAATGGGCTAACGATGTTTGTGAGTAAGCAATTTATGAAAAATTTTTGATGTAGTCTTTTGAACAGTATATCTATTCGTTGTTTATTAAGATGGATGTTGGTAATACGTGGATTAACTTTAGTAGCAATATAGCATCTTCAAAGGAAAATAGAAACAAAAATTAAAAAAAAAAGAAAATTACTGTTTTGGGTTTCATGAATTAATTAGTAGAACTGAAAATTCGTTGGATCAAAATAATCGCAGTTTTCGATTTTAAGTGAGGTAATTCCAAGGTATCAAACCTCGCGATGAGGGGGGATCACTGGAGGTCCCCCAACGCTGAAAATTTTATTCTAAAAGAAATGTTTAATTATTTCTTCATTCTTAGCTGTATTCGTATAACGAATACTAACAGTGAACGTATTGCTAAAACTAAATTGCACAGGCCTAGAATAAAAACAAGACAATCGACATTGTTCGAAGGACTGACTTAAAACGGCGTTTGAGTAGTTCTAGTTCAGATAAATTTTGGATATTGTAAAGTTTGTCTCAAAAATCCACTATCTGGAAATGTTAGCGTTAAGCTGACACAAGCAAATGAGTCAAGAGTCATTTACAAAAGGAGAGGGGAGGAATCCTTTTTCGTTCTCGTAAATCAAATCGATTTTATTGATTTGAGTAGTTTTAGTTTAGATAAATTCTGTATAGAGTAGTCCGTAGAGTTTTGTCGGAAAATTTGACTATATGTGAAAATATAAGCCATATGCTTGAATTTCACAGTAAAACAATTTTTTTCAGTACAATTAATACGAGATAAAAATATAAAACCTGTGCTTGTTAGAAACAAACAAAAAAAAATTCAGTAAAATTTATTGGGGAAAATGTTGCCATAAAAATTATGAAACTCAATAATTTTTATGGCAACATTTGTTTGTCTTTGTCACTCTTACGTAAATTCGTAAATTTAATATGTATACTCTCCTCTTTTCGGTTTCCCAGTATTTTTTACTGAAAAAATTGTTTCACTGTGGAATACACTCATTAGGTGGACAAAAGCAAATTAATCCAATGCCATTTCTAAAAGGTCTAAAAGGAGGGCAGGAGTAACCTTTTTGTTCTAGTAAATCAAATCGATTTTATTGATTTGAGTAGTTTAAGTTTACATAAATTCTGGATATTCGAGAGTAGGTCGCAAAATTCCACTAAGTGATTAGGAAAAGGATACCTATTCCTTCCTTCAAGAAATGATTCCGTTGTCAAAATCAAATCGATTTTATTGGTTTGAAAAGTTTTAGTTTAGTAAGTTCTGGATATCGTAGTGTATGTCAGAAAACTCCACTAAGTGAAAATATTAGCTTTAGGTTGACAAGAGGACTGAAGAGTATTCCTTTTTCGATCTTGTAAACCAAACCGATTTTATTGGTTTGACTAGTTTTCATTTGGATGAATTCTGAATATCGTAGAGTTTATCGGAAAAATTCACTTTGTCGAAATGTTAGCCTTCGGTTTGCACAAACACATGAGTCAAGAACCAGTTCCTAATAGGTGAGAGACATATCCTCTTTTAACCTAGAAGTCGGAATTCCTTTATGTAAAAATGTTAGTTGAAGCAGTGAAATGAGTCAAGAGCCATTTCCAATAGAAGGGGACGTGTTTAGAATTTTCTAAAGATTCTTGAATTTTTTTAACAGTGTATTTACTATATGTATTTTATTTGTTGGTTTTATTTGTTGGTTTTTTATTTTATTTAGTCTCACAACCGAGTTTCACAATTGAAAAGACGAATATTTGTGAGTGTTTTATTAATTCTGAGATGGTCTCCACTTACTTGTCGAAGAAAGTCCTCAAGTATTTGATTAATTTTATTTTCCGGCATCACTTTTAAAAAGTGTTCAGCTTTGCGATCCGAGCTCTCCCTTATTCGTTTTAAACAGATATTCTCTAAAAAAGCTGTCTCACTGTGCCCATTAGGCCTCCATTAAGGGTGTCTTATCTGAAACCTCACTCCAAGTTGGTCGACGATCCCCTTCGTTACGATTGACGCAATATTATTGAAAAATTCATGTCTTGTAATTGTTCATCCATCCAATCCTCAGCGGAAACCACTTAGATACCACATTAATGGTACATCCTAATTTCCTTCCATTCGCACGCAATGTTCACATTCAACTCTATATGACTGCCTAGGTAATACATCAGCATTCCATTCCTATGTGCGCTTTCTTTATGATGCTCGATGTCAAAGTGGTAGCTTTGCAGACATTCGATCCAGCGTGTCACCTGTCTCTCCGAATTCTTAAATTATAATAACCATCGTAACGCCCCACGGTCTGTTCGTATAGATGGAATTTTTGCCCATAGAGGTATTTATGTCAATGTTTCATGCATTCGACTATAGACAATATTTTTTTTTGCGCCACCCAATAATTACGCTCCGTTTTCGGTAGGATTTTTGAGTAAACTCGCTCTCAAGAAATCGACGGTTCTTATTTAACAACACCCCACCTATACCATAATTGCTTGCATCGGTATACGAAATAAATTTCACGTCGGTTTCCAGTTGTACTTTGACGTAATGGTCAATAACAGATGCACAATCCAAGAAAGCTTCGTAATTAATGTACAATTTTGGGTCTTGGCCATTACTTTATTGTTATAGTAAATAAAAATTATCTCCATTTTAATACGATGAGATAGACCCATTTTGTTTCTGACCCAGGACTTGATCGATTTTCGCAAATCTGAAATATATGGAATTTACATATTCACTCTATCGAGGATTGTCCAGGTCTCAGAGATTTCCAACGGACATGTTGTATATGGATAGTAAGCTTGAGATATCCTTAACAAATAAAAATTATCTCCATTTTAATACGATGAGGTAGACCCGTTTTGTTTCTGACCCAGGACTTGATCGATTTTCGGAAATCTGCAAATATATGGAATTTACATATTCACTCTATCGAGGATTGTCCAGGTCTCAGAGATTTCCAACGGACATGTTGTATATGGATAGTTAGCTTAAGATATCCTTATCAAATAAAAATTATCTCAATTTTAATACGATGAGGTAGACCCATTTTGTTTCTGACCCAGGACTTGATCGATTTTCGCAAATCTGAAATATATGAAATTTACATATTCACTCTATCGAGGATTGTCCAGGTCTCAGAGATTTCCAACGGACATGTTGTATATGGATAGTTAGCTTAAGATATCCTTATCAAATAAAAATTATCTCAATTTTAATACGATGAGGTAGACCCATTTTGTTTCTGACCCAGGACTTGATCGATTTTCGCAAATCTGAAATATATGAAATTTACATATTCACTCTATCGAGGATTGTCCAGGTCTCAAAGATTTCCAACGGACATGTTGTATATGGATAGTAAGCTTAAGATATCCTTAAAAAACAAAAATTATCTCCATTTTAATACGATGAGGTAGACCCGTTTTGTTTCTGACCCAGGACTTGATCGATTTTCGGAAATCTGAAATATATGGAATTAACATATTCACTCTTTCGAGGATTGTCCAGTTCTCAGAGATTTCCAACGGACATGTTGTATATGGATAGTAAGCTTAAGATATCCTTAATAAACAAAAATAATTTCCATTTTAATAGGATGAGGTAGACCCGTTTTGTTTCTGACCCAGAACTTGATCAATTTTCACAAATCTGAAATATATGGAATTTACATATTCACTCTATCGAGGATTGTCCAGGTCAGAGAGATTTCCAACGAACATGTTGTATATGGATAGTTAGCTTAAGATATCCTTAACAAATAAAAATTATCTCCATTTTAATACGATGAGGTAGACCTATTTTGTTTCTGACCCAGGACTTGATCAATTTTCACAAATCTGAAATATATGGAATTTACATATTCACTCTATCGAAGATTGTCCAGGTCAGAG
Source organism: Nephrotoma appendiculata (assembly GCA_947310385.1). Classification (NCBI taxonomy): domain Eukaryota; kingdom Metazoa; phylum Arthropoda; class Insecta; order Diptera; family Tipulidae; genus Nephrotoma; species Nephrotoma appendiculata. The sequence continues at coordinate 323,235,560 of OX371224.1, read as the reverse complement.
AGATTTCCAACGGACATGTTGTATATGGATAGTTAGCTTAAGATATCCTTAACAAATAAAAATTATCTTCATTTTAATACGATGAGATAGACCCATTTTGTTTCTGACCCAGGACTTGATCGATTTTCGCAAATCTGAAATATATGGAATTTACATATTCACTCTATCGAGGATTGTCCAGGTCTCAGAGATTTCCAACGGACATGTTGTATATGCATAGTTAGCTTAAGATATCCTTAACAAATAAAAATTATCTCCATTTTAATACGATGAGGTGACCCATTTTTTTCTGACCCAGGACTTGATCGATTTTCGCAAATCTGAAATATATGGAATTTACATATTCACTCTATCGAGGATTGTCCAGGTCTCAGAGATTTCCAACGGACATGTTGTATATGGATAGTAAGCTTAAGATATCCTTAACAAATAAAAATTATCTCCATTTTAATACGATGAGGTAGACCCATTTTGTTTCTGACCCAGGACTTGATCGATTTTCGCAAATCTGAAATATATGGAATTTACATATTCACTCTATCGAGGATTGTCCAGGTCTCAGAGATTTCCAACGGACATGTTGTATATAGAAAGTTAGCATAAGATATCCTCAACAAATAAAAATTATCTCCATTTTAATACGATGAGGTGACCCATTTTGTTTCTGACCCAGGACTTGATCGATTTTCGCAAATCTGAAATATATGGAATTTACATATTCACTCTATCGAGGTTTGTCCAGGTCTCAGAGATTTCCAACGGACATGTTGTATATGGATAGTTAGCTTAAGATATTCTTAACCAATAAAAATTATCTCCATTTTAATACGATGAGGTGACCCATTTTGTTTCTGACCCAGGACTTGATCGATTTTCGCAAATCTGAAATATATGGAATTTACATATTCACTCTATCGAGGTTTGTCCAGGTCTCAGAGATTTCCAACGGACATGTTGTATATGGATAGTTAGCTTAAGATATCCTTAACAAATAAAAATTATCTCCATTTTAATACGATGAGGTAGACCCATTTTGTTTCTGACCCAAGACTTGATCGATTTTCGCAAATCTGAAATATATGGAATTTACATATTCACTCTATCGAGGATTGTCCAGGTCTCAGAGATTTCCAACGAACATGTTGTATATGGATAGTAAGCTTAAGATATCCTCAATAAATAAAAATTATCTCCATTTTAATACGATGAGGTGACCCATTTTGTTTCTGACCCAGGACTTGATCGATTTTCGCAAATCTGAAATATATGGAATTTACATATTCACTCTATCGAGGATTGTCCAGGTCTCAGAGATTTCCAACGGACATGTTGTATATGGATAGTAAGCTTAAGATATCCTTAATAAATAAAAATTATCTCCATTTTAATACGTTCGGGGCTTGTCTCCATGTTTTTCTTCCTATTTTGGAATGTACAAAAAGCTTTCATAGTGGATCTCGGTACAAATACTCGAGAAAATTTTTATAACAAAATAATATTATATTTATACTTCAGGTTTAATAAAAAAAACATAATAAATGAATGGAAAAGAATATCTACAAGGTTCCTGAAGCAACTGGATTTTTCCCAATGGCGCTGCTTAAATAATTCAAACGTTAAATTTCTTACCGGTACAATGTGAGTGGTTTTCCAGCTAATTCAGACTTTGGCAAGCTTCATGATAAATGGCGCACAACACACCATCTATAGTACGAAGCGATTCGAAAATAGTAGGACCACGAACATGTAACAAAAGTAAATGAAGATAGAAGCCTTCGTCGTGTCGTGGATGAAAGGTGTACACACGGCCAAGGTCATCAGTAGAATACACATCGACCTATTTTGCAACAGGTTGGCCTTTCTTACGTCGTTGAAACTTTTTCGGCAAGTAGTTCCAAGTATAAGAACGTGTCATTTCCCAGTAAAGCAATGTTCTTGTCGAACGGATCGCCTTGACAAATTCAATTCTGCTCGTTGTGCTGCATTAGCTTCCTTGAAATAAACACGTTGTCCATTCTCAGAGTGCATCCACAAAGGTTGAACAGTGCGGGGTGACGTTCCTTTAATGCAAATGAGGAAATATGACAAATCGCTTAATTGCAACTGACATAACGGACCAATTGGAATCTTGAGACATTGTCATTTGCATCCAAAGCAACAATGCCGAACTCTGCCAGTTTGCTACCTTGGTTCACTTATTTCAACATATTTAATGGACTTAATATAGTTACATTACTCAATATTGCAGTGTGTTGTGAATGTTTTCGATAAACGTTTGAAATACGGAACAATCCAGCGATTATCGACATCTTTTCCTTTCACCGTCAAAGTGACTGTTCTGCTACGATCTTCGGGTGAACGACGCCAATATAGTAAATACTTGTCGTTTTCACTAATTGTGTATGCCAGCAACGCACCTGGTTTTTCAGTGCTTTCGATCTGGTATTTCGGCGCTGATGATTGAATCGATTTGATCTGGTCTGATTTTCTCAATTAACCACAGCAGAATGTGTGCATGTGGTAATCCATTGCGCAGATGAATGTACTGCTCGGATAGTAGTTTTGATTGATTGAAGCGGATGAAATTGCAAATTCGACGCTGATTCCGAATCTGTAATAAGTTTTATGCTAATGCTGTGTGTGCCTCACGTCGATTTTTTTGTCTAAATTTCCAACTAACTAAATTGATTTTTAGTTCATACCAATCGTTCAGAGATGGCACAAAACAAACCGCTGATGTTTAATTAAAATCTGCTATATAAACTTAAATTTAAAGTTCTATGAAACATTTCTAATCGGTAATTGATGAATCTGAGCTAAGTTTTCAGTTCAGAACTAAATATCGGTTAGATTTTGGTTTATAAAAAAATAGAGACATCTAACAATACCTGGGTGAACTAACGATAAATTTAGTTAGTCGGAAATTTAGACAAAAAAATCAGCGTGAGGCACACAGTATAAGTCCATAGTTAAGCATTTTGGTCTTTTAGCATTTTTGGCTATGAAATATGGTTAACACATAAACATAATGGTTTCCCATGTAAGTTTTTTTGAAAAGATCAAAATGTGATTTCGAATAAACGGATTCCTATTGCAAATTCGATAAACGTTCCGTCAATCTCCTGGCAATTGCACGAATACAACGAAAAATGATTAAGAAAAATCGGTTCAGCCTTTCTCAACTGATGCGTTAGAAAAAAAAAATCAATTTTCTTCGAGTTCTTCCAGAAGTTTCCAAATTTTCCAACTTTTCCAGTGGATTCAAAATTTTCTTTCATACAAACCTTGTCCTGACAATTATAAACACTTATAGTGCTTAAGGCTTACCCTGCTCTTCGGCGAGTACTACGTCCTTACTTTATGCCTCCCGGCCAACTCGAAGACGTACGGCTATATGACCGATTTAAGACCATCTGCACAGTGCGCAGCTCCTTACCAGCCTATATACTGGCATGAAGGATGGGTCGGCCCATGGGTTTTGCACACCGTCAGGGGGTTATAGATGTATTACATTTTACCACAGATTGTAATTTTTGCATCCTGCCCCTATCGGATTCAAAACTGGTACACCTCCCGATCCAAACGCCAAAGCTTTAACCACTGTGCCATTTGGTCGGTATGCAGACAAATTTGCTTCGAAAATTGTGTAGACATTAAACTGCTGCTTTCAAGATATGAATCCATAAACTGAATTTTTAGTAGTACAGCAGCATACCGATCAGCAACATCGTGAGCCAAATAGGTTTAACTTGCTAAATTGCATGACAAATTTGTAAATAAAATTAAGCTTTGCTCGTATTGCGTACATTTTTTAAATACAGGAATTCCCCCAACAAGAGAAATTTACTAATTTTACTAATATTACTATTTTTTTTATAAAACAATACAACCAACATGAATTTTCCGAATTCAAAGTAATTCCCATTGAGCAGATTATATGGAACAAGGGACTTCCAAATCAATATACGACTATATCTGATCTATCTTTTAAAGATTTCAATTGAACGTTTTTTTTTCTATTTTGTTTGCCTTTTATCTTATACAGCATGTAAATGACTTATTTTGTATAAAACATTTATGTGAGATCATATATTGATTATGATGAATATCTTAACTAAATATACGAAAGTATTTAGATTTAAATTGTACCATTTAACATTGCGATAAATGTACCCGAAATACGGTCCGCAACCAACAAAAATTAAATTGAAAATGTTTTTCATAAATATGAAAATTGGTAAATCGCTATTTAAATTCAATTCCAAAAATATAATCGAAAAGCGTAAGCGCTACGTTCAAGTATACGTCTCAAGTTGAAAAATAATAATGTCGTTCCTTTTATATTATTCCTTCGCGATATTTTTATTATTCCTTAATCCAAATATGTACATTACTATGTGTTATACAACAAAAAATGTCACGAAAATAAGTTATTTTTCCATAAGGACTGATTTCGGATTTTGATGTTGCCTTCAAATTTATACTCAAAAATAAAGGATAAAATTGAAATTTTGTTCGTTCGGAATACTGATTGGGAAAGGATTTGTTTCAAATTTAATCCCTTGAGTTGTGTATAACGTTTGATAATATACGCCAACATACACGTATCCTACATATTCAAGTTATTATTAAACAAGACACATATTTCGCACATATAGTGACGTAATTTCAAAGTGAAAATTGCTTATATGCGGTTAAAAAACTTCACTCTTGTGTGACAAATTTTTAACCTGCAGCATCAAAAATATTTGTAACCCAAAATATTTTTCATCAATTTTTAATCAATTTTTAATATTTCAACCGTACACAAAAAATATTGCAGTGTATTCGGTTTTCGGTACATTTTATTTATCCTCAAACTAACCGGAAATTTATTTTGAACATGTACACCATAGTAGATCGAGAGGTACTTTATTAGCCATAAATCTTTTTTTGCCACGGAAACTAAATTTTAATATACATACATACATAATCATATAGCGCATATATGTACATATGTGAAAAAAAACACTTTGAAACATTTAAGGTTGTTGGGAGATGATAAATTGCATTTTTAATGATTAATGAGATAATATTCTTGAAAAAAAAAATGTAAATTTCCATTATTTTCCGGTTTTATCCCCATACCCACTCGCCTAAGTTGTTGTTAGATTTTCTATTCCATTTTAATGTAAATTAGATGAAAAATACAATTTTATGTATTCTGCAACTACATATTGTATATAACAATATCACACACTATATGGGTCTTGTGCTTTTACGAGAAAACACTTAATATAAATTTAATAACAAGTTTAGTCATTTTGTAGTACGAGTAAATGATAAAACAGGTAAATGTGTAGCACATATAGGTAGTCGTTATATTATATAAAGTCATAACGTGTCAATAAATTTTGTATGTGTATGCCTTTGAAAAGTTTTAAGCTTTTAATTAAGTCGATTAATAACGCGCTCGATAGTTTCAGATAATGCATGTACAGAAATTCACTGCGTAATTAGATCAAAGAATTAGTTTTTAATTTAAGAGCACGTAAATTGCAAAGAGTGCTTTAACCAAAAATACCCGCATGCCAAGGTTTTTATTTTGTAATTCATTTTATAAAAGTTGAGTGGATTTGTGAATCGTTTTACAATTTTGAACCAAATTACACCCATAAAATGAAGAAACTGCTCAGACCATTACGGCTACTTCAAAGCTTCTCCTTTGATAAATCGAATAAAAGTTTACCATACGTTTCTTTTCCTTCGTGTACTATGGGCAACACTGTTATTCTGTAGTATTTGACGTTAGCTGCCGAACGAAGTATGCGACATTTTTGGTAGGAAATATAAAACACTGTAGTATTTATATCTTCTTGAAAATGCCGATTTTTATTCCAAATAAACATAATTTGCGGAGTTTTATTACATTATTTGATAGCAAAGAAAAGTGCAGGGAAAACTTATCGTGGTTGTTATCGTGGAAAACTTAGTGTGATTACAAACAATCGGAATGGTTCAAAACTGGGTTCCACATGAATTAAAAGTCAGAGACCTTGCACTTTGAAAACAATTTGTGAAATAATGCTTCAAAGACAACAAAGAAAAGGTTTTTTGGATATTGGCTTATTTCTTCATTTTAAAAAATTACAGCACCAAATAGAAATTTAATAACCTCTTTCACTTCCTTCAAAAAAAAACCGAAAATTCAATCAACGATTATGCGAAAACTGGACGTTGTTTCGGCCCAATTTAAACGGATTATTATTCAAAATTATTTGACCTTTCATAATTGGTACGACATTCTATGCTTTGGAACAAAACATTTTTTTTGTGCATTTGTCCTGGTAAAAAAAACCGAAAATGCAATCGACGATTACGCGAAAACAGGACGTTGTTTCGGCCCAATTTAAACGGATTATTATTCAAAATTAAATAACCTTTCATAATTGGTACAACATTTCATGCTTTGGAACAAAATTTTTTTTTTTTGCATTTGTCCTGGTAAAAAAAACCGAAAGTTCAATCGCCGATTATGCAAAAACTTGGCGTTGTTTCGGCCCAATTTAAACGGATTATTATTCAAAATTATTTGACCTTTTATAATTGGTACGACATTCCATGACTTGGAACAAAACATTTTTTTTGTGCATTTGTCCTGGTAAAAAAAAAACCGAAAATTCAATCGACGATTACGCGAAAACTGGACGTTGTTTCGGCCCAATTTAAACAGATTATTATTCAAAATTAAATAACCTTTCATAATTGGTACAACATTTTATGCTTTGGAACAAAAATTTTTTTCTGTGCGTTTGTCCTGGTAAAAAAAAACCGAAAGTTGAATCGCCGATTATGCAAAAACTGGACGTTGTTTCGGCCCAATTTAAACGGATTATTATTCAAAATTATTTGACCTTTTATAATTGGTACGACATTCCATGACTTGGAACAAAACATTTTTTTTGTGCATTTGTCCTGGTAAAAAATAACCGAAAATTCAATCGACGATTACGCGCAAACTGGACGTTGTTTCGGCCCAATTTAAACGGATTATTATTCAAAATTAAATAACCTTTCATTATTAGTACGACATTCTATGCTGGAGCAAAAAATTTTTTTTGTGCATTTGTCCTGGTAAAAAAAAAACGAAAATTCAATTGACGATTATGCGAAAACTGGACGTTGTTTCGGCCCAATTTAAACAGATTATTATTCAAAGTTAAATAACCTTTCATAATTGGTACGACATTCCATGCTTTGGAACAAAAATTTTTTTTTGTGCATTTGTCCTGGTAAAAAACCGAAAGTTGAATCGCCGATTATGCAAAAACTGGACGTTGTTTCGGCCCAATTTAAACGGATTATTATTCAAAATTAAATAACCTTTCATATTTGGTACGACATTCCATGACTTGGAACAAAACATTTTTTTTGTGCATTTGTCCTGGTAAAAAAATAACCGAAAATTCAATCGACGATTACGCGAAAACTAGACGTTGTTTCGGCCCAATTTAAACGGATTATTATTCAAAATTAAATAACCTTTCATAATTGGTACGACATTCTATGCTTTGGAGCAAAAAAATTTTTTTTGTGCATTTGTCCTGGTAAAAAAAAACCGAAAATTCAATCGACGATTACGCGAAAACTGGACGTTGTTTCGGCCCAATTTAAACAGATTATTATTCAAAATTAAATAACCTTTCATAATTGGTACAACATTTTATGCTTTGGAACAAACATTTTTTTCTGTGCGTTTGTCCTGGTAAAAAAAAACCGAAAGTTGAATCGCCGATTATGCAAAAACTGGACGTTGTTTCGGCCCAATTTAAACGGATTATTATTCAAAATTATTTGACCTTTTATAATTGGTACGACATTCCATGACTTGGAACAAAACATTTTTTTTGTGCATTTGTCCTGGTAAAAAATAACCGAAAATTCAATCGACGATTACGCGCAAACTGGACGTTGTTTCGGCCCAATTTAAACGGATTATTATTCAAAATTAAATAACCTTTCATTATTAGTACGACATTCTATGCTGGAGCAAAAAATTTTTTTTGTGCATTTGTCCTGGTAAAAAAAAAACGAAAATTCAATTGACGATTATGCGAAAACTGGACGTTGTTTCGGCCCAATTTAAACAGATTATTATTCAAAGTTAAATAACCTTTCATAATTGGTACGACATTCCATGCTTTGGAACAAAAATTTTTTTTTGTGCATTTGTCCTGGTAAAAAACCGAAAGTTGAATCGCCGATTATGCAAAAACTGGACGTTGTTTCGGCCCAATTTAAACGGATTATTATTCAAAATTAAATAACCTTTCATATTTGGTACGACATTCCATGACTTGGAACAAAACATTTTTTTTGTGCATTTGTCCTGGTAAAAAAATAACCGAAAATTCAATCGACGATTACGCGAAAACTAGACGTTGTTTCGGCCCAATTTAAACGGATTATTATTCAAAATTAAATAACCTTTCATAATTGGTACAACATTCCATGCTTTGGAGCAAAAAAATTTTTTTTGTGCATTTGTCCTGGTAAAAAAAAACCGAAAATTCAATCGACGATTACGCGAAAACTGGACGTTGTTTCGGCCCAATTTAAACAGATTATTATTCAAAATTAAATAACCTTTCATAATTGGTACAACATTCCATGCTTTGGAACAAAATTTTTTTTCTGTGCGTTTGTCCTGGTAAAAAAAAAACCGAAAGTTGAATCGCCGATTATGCAAAAACTGGACGTTGTTTCGGCCCAATTTAAACGGATTATTATTCAAAATTATTTGACCTTTTATAATTGGTACGACATTCCATGACTTGGAACAAAACATTTTTTTTGTGCATTTGTCCTGGTAAAAAAATAACCGAAAATTCAATCGACGATTACGCGCAAACTGGACGTTGTTTCGGCCCAATTTAAACGGATTATTATTCAAAATTAAATAACCTTTCATATTTGGTACGACATTCCATGACTTGGAACAAAACATTTTTTTTGTGCATTTGGCCTGGTAAAAAAAAAACCGAAAATTCAATCGACGATTACGCGAAAACTGGACGTTGTTTCGGCCCAATTTAAACGGATTATTATTCAAAATTAAATAACCTTTCATAATTGGTACGACATTCTATGCTTTGGAGCAAAAAAATTTTTTTTGTGCATTTGTCCTGGTAAAAAAAAACCGAAAATTCAATCGACGATTACGCGAAAACTGGACGTTGTTTCGGCCCAATTTAAACAGATTATTATTCAAAATTAAATAACCTTTCATAATTGGTACGACATTCCATGCTTTGGAGCAAAAAAATTTTTTTTGTGCATTTGTCCTGGTAAAAAAAAACCGAAAATTCAATCGACGATTACGCGAAAACTAGACGTTGTTTCGGCCCAATTTAAACAGATTATTATTCAAAGTTAAATAACCTTTCATAATTGGTACGACATTCCATGCTTTGGAGCAAAAAAATTTTTTTTGTGCATTTGTCCTGGTAAAAAAAAACCGAAAATTCAATCGACGATTACGCGAAAACTAGACGTTGTTTCGGCCCAATTTAAACGGATTATTATTCAAAATTAAATAACCTTTCATAATTGGTACGACATTCTATGCTTTGGAGCAAAAAAATTTTTTTTGTGCATTTGTCCTGGTAAAAAAAAACCGAAAATTCAATCGACGATTACGCGAAAACTGGACGTTGTTTCGGCCCAATTTAAACAGATTATTATTCAAAATTAAATAACCTTTCATAATTGGTACAACATTCCATGCTTTGGAACAAAATTTTTTTTCTGTGCGTTTGTCCTGGTAAAAAAAAAACCGAAAGTTGAATCGCCGATTATGCAAAAACTGGACGTTGTTTCGGCCCAATTTAAACGGATTATTATTCAAAATTATTTGACCTTTTATAATTGGTACGACATTCCATGACTTGGAACAAAACATTTTTTTTGTGCATTTGTCCTGGTAAAAAAATAACCGAAAATTCAATCGACGATTACGCGCAAACTGGACGTTGTTTCGGCCCAATTTAAACGGATTATTATTCAAAATTAAATAACCTTTCATATTTGGTACGACATTCCATGACTTGGAACAAAACATTTTTTTTGTGCATTTGTCCTGGTAAAAAAAAAACCGAAAATTCAATCGACGATTACGCGAAAACTGGACGTTGTTTCGGCCCAATTTAAACGGATTATTATTCAAAATTAAATAACCTTTCATAATTGGTACGACATTCTATGCTTTGGAGCAAAAAAATTTTTTTTGTGCATTTGTCCTGGTAAAAAAAAACCGAAAATTCAATCGACGATTACGCGAAAACTGGACGTTGTTTCGGCCCAATTTAAACAGATTATTATTCAAAATTAAATAACCTTTCATAATTGGTACGACATTCCATGCTTTGGAGCAAAAAAATTTTTTTTGTGCATTTGTCCTGGTAAAAAAAAACCGAAAATTCAATCGACGATTACGCGAAAACTAGACGTTGTTTCGGCCCAATTTAAACAGATTATTATTCAAAGTTAAATAATCTTTCATAATTGGTACGACATTCCATGCTTTGGAGCAAAAAAATTTTTTTTGTGCATTTGTCCTGGTAAAAAAAAACGGAAAATTCAATCGACGATTACGCGAAAACTGGACGTTGTTTCGGCCCAATTTAAACAGATTATTATTCAAAGTTAAATAACCTTTCATAATTGGTACAACATTTTATGCTTTGGAACAAAAATTTTTTTCTGTGCGTTTGTCCTGGTAAAAAAAAACCGAAAGTTGAATCGCCGATTATGCAAAAACTGGACGTTGTTTCGGCCCAATTTAAACGGATTATTATTCAAAATTATTTGACCTTTTATAATTGGTACGACATTCCATGACTTGGAACAAAAATTTTTTTTTGTGCATTTGTCCTGGTAAAAAAATAACCGAAAATTCAATCGACGATTACGCGCAAACTGGACGTTGTTTCGGCCCAATTTAAACGGATTATTATTCAAAATTAAATAACCTTTCATTATTAGTACGACATTCTATGCTGGAGCAAAAAATTTTTTTTGTGCATTTGTCCTGGTAAAAAAAAAACGAAAATTCAATTGACGATTATGCGAAAACTGGACGTTGTTTCGGCCCAATTTAAACAGATTATTATTCAAAGTTAAATAACCTTTCATAATTGGTACGACATTCCATGCTTTGGAACAAAAATTTTTTTTTGTGCATTTGTCCTGGTAAAAAACCGAAAGTTGAATCGCCGATTATGCAAAAACTGGACGTTGTTTCGGCCCAATTTAAACGGATTATTATTCAAAATTAAATAACCTTTCATATTTGGTACGACATTCCATGACTTGGAACAAAACATTTTTTTTGTGCATTTGTCCTGGTAAAAAAATAACCGAAAATTCAATCGACGATTACGCGCAAACTGGACGTTGTTTCGGCCCAATTTAAACGGATTATTATTCAAAACTAAATAACCTTTCATAATTGGTACGACATTCCATGACTTGGAACAAAACATTTTTTTTGTGCATTTGTCCTGGTAAAAAAATAACCGAAAATTCAATCGACGATTACGCGAAAACTGGACGTTGTTTCGGCCCAATTTAAACAGATTATTATTCAAAATTAAATAACCTTTCATAATTGGTACAACATTCCATGCTTTGGAACAAAAATTTTTTTTTGTGCGTTTGTCCTGGTAAAAAAAAAACCGAAAGTTGAATCGCCGATTATGCAAAAACTGGACGTTGTTTCGGCCCAATTTAAACGGATTATTATTCAAAATTAAATAACCTTTCATAATTGGTACGACATTCCATGATTTGGAACAAAAAAATTATTTTGTGGATTTGTCCTGGTAAAAAAAACCGAAAATTCAATCGACGATTATGCGAAAACTGGACGTTGTTTCGGCCCAATTTAAACGAATTATTATTTAAAATTAAATAACCTTTTATAATTGGTACGACATTCCATGATTTGGAACAAAAAAAATTTTTTGTGCATTTGTCCTGGTAAAAAAAAACCGAAAATTCAATCGACGATTACGCGCAAACTGGACGTTGTTTCGGCCCAATTTAAACGGATTATTATTCAAAGTTAAATAACCTTTCATAATTGGTACGACATTCCATGATTTGGAACAAAAAATTTTTTTTGTGCATTTGTCCTGGTAAAAAAAAACCGAAAATTCGATCGACGATTTAAAAAGATTTTTTAAAAAAATCGACTTTAATAAGTCATCATTAATTCCGTCGTCCTCAAACCAATGACGATTAGTGTGATCTGCTTCATCATCATCTAATGTGATTGTATCATCTATTACGATTTCATCAAAAGAGACTGGTACTGCTTCCTGATCGACATTTAAAGGCATTGTAACCTTCTGCGTAGCTGCTGATTCGACAATAAAAATGCTGATTTTTCTGCCTCCATATTCTTAAAATTTTGTAATTCTAAATAAAAAAAACTCTAAAACCTTCTAGATTTCAAACACGGTTATTTATATTTCATGCAATATTTTTTCAAACTACATTTATAGATCCTTAATATGATAATGAGAAACCCCTATTAGTATATTAGTATATTGTCAGTAACAGAATTGAGAACTTTCGCAAGTTGTCAACCAAAAAAAATATAATTCGGGGAATACCCTTTTATACCTTTATCTTAACAAGGAATAATATATTTTTCTGATTCAGAGATTGTCAAATAATAAATAAAGATTAGTAAAAATTATTATTCACATAAAATATTCTATTAAAACAATATAAACATTTTCATATATTTTTTTCATATCGAAAGTCACCATTGAGCGGTCTAACGCATTTAATTGCAAAAAAATATCACATAATAAATAATCACCGTACTTACATAGTTTGCTATTTTTTTAGTAGTATTGGAGTTACCTACATAAATATTATAATTTCTTCAGCTATTCGCAATTTTTAACAAATATTGCAAATTCACAAAAACAACACTTCACTTTATTACCAGAAAAAAATCTAGAATAATTTTCAATCAAAAGAAACAAAACAGTTTGATCTAGCATCGCTATTTATCACCAAGATTATAAACGTTGTTTCATGAACTCGCTCGTTTGAGTGCTCAAAAAGCACTAATATAGCACTCAAACTAAAAAATTATAATTTCACAAACCGAAAATTTTGTTATGCTACTGAAGATAGCAGAAAAAAACTGTATTATCGACCTCCTTTATATAAATACATTGGTAGAAAAATTCAGTAGACATTTTTTGTTGTTTTTGACCGTTTTCTGTAGAAAAACTGAATTATTGACGTATTTAAGATAGTCGTAGAAAAATTTATTCAATTTTGTTTATGTAAGCATGTTTTCGGCCGAAATTCGAGTAAATTTCAATTGTTTACTATCGTGATGCATTCACATAAGCACAAGAACTGTTTTAATAATAAATTAGAAGTAAAAAGTAGAAAAAATCTTCAGCCTTAGAGTTTAAAAGGTCCGCCAATTTGTTGATTTATATAAGTTCTGGACTCTTACATCTATCTACCGAGCGAGTATCATGACCCGCTGTTCGTGGGAATTCCCGCTATTCGAATATACACGACACGGAAAAGTAATAATTCCGTTGAAAAGAAGAAAAATTCTTTGACCTTAGGTTTAAAATGGTCCGGGATATAATTCGTAAATCTAAACTTCAACTTAAATAATTTATTTTAATTAAATTAATTCTTTAATATAATTCAATATTTATTTATTACATTTTTACATCATGTTTACAAAATAAATTAAAATATATTTCATATATTAAAAGATTTATGATAGATAGAAATATTTGCTTCTGAATATATGCAAATGACTAGTAAGTGACATTTAGTAAGGTTTAGTAAAAAGTTTAATCGCATAGGGAGATGAAGTTTTTACTAAAATAAAACTATATGATTTTATTAAAATTTAGTATAAACTTCACTACCATTATTTTTAAAAAAAATTTTATGTCTTATAGCAAATTCTTTCGAAACAAAATTTTGATCTTAAATCAAAAAAATGTCTGGCAATACAATAAATTTGATTGAAATGTCATTGAAATGCGTTGCGTCGCCAAGTTTTTTGATCTAAGATCAAAATTTTGTTTCGATAGAATTTGCTGTTAAATTACACTGTATTACTTGGATTAATATTTTAGTTTTGAACGGCCATTTTTGAAAAGTGTTTCATGCTGTCCTTCTTCTTTTTGTGCTTCCATAGTTCTGCGGCATCTATTTCGTTTTGATTTTTTTTTATAATTTGTAAAGCCGTTTTTGGAAATTCATTTAATACCGAATAAATTTTATCATTTATACTGGCTCTTGAAAATTCGAGGAACCGTCCGACTTTTACAGGTCGGCTTCCTATTTCTACTGCTTTTTTGTCCATCGCCGATTTAATACTCCCGAAGTAACTCTCAACAAGAGCATTGGTAAAATGGTCAGTGGTATAGTCACATTTTTCTATTATTGGACACCATAAAGGCAAAATTGACATGAAATTTTGTAAAATCTCTATGGCAAATTTTGGTTTGTAGAATACGATGTTAACTGACACATTAATCGCCGCTTTAACACTGTCAATGTCTGGCATAATTGATGATTTTAAATCCAAATAAAATTTTGATCGTTCAAATAAAGTAGAATTATCCTTTTAGCCACACACAAACGAAGATAAAATGTCATCTGCTAACATCTCGTTTTCTTCAATTAACATTTCAATCGCTTCATTAGAAGCGCTCTGCTTCATTGCCGGTATCTTTTAGTAGAGCTGATAGTTCCGCTAAATAAAGTTTAGATTCGTCTGGAGATTGGGAACAACAAACTTTCCATAATAAGTGAAATTTGTGTTTCACTCTTTCATAATTTGATTCGTGTACCATTGAATTTAAACAAGCCAAAGTTTTAAAATAAATTGTTTTATAGTTCTTTGGCTCTTTAAAAGGTTTCAAAATAATTCTATTAAAATTTCGTTTTAAATGGGCGTAACATAATCTTATTTTAACGAATTCATTAGGTCCCTCCTCCTCATTATGGTCCTTCTTTTGCATCCAACCATAACACATATTGATATATTCTATCAACTCTAAATTATTCCAAGCTCTTGAAATAGCATTCAATGCAGCTTTACTGTTGTCCGAAACAACATCAGAAAATATTGGCCAACTACCGCCAGAGTGTTTACGGACTTCACTTTTGAAAAATTCTAAACACATTTGTATTCCAAATGCCGTTTGTAATGTAGTCAACATTTCAACAAATGGAATATTCTGTTATATAATAATATAATATCCTGTTAGACCATCAACGTTCTGAACGTTAATTACACCGGCGTAATACATAACATTTTTGTTCAAATTTCGTGGCGCCCGAACAATCGAACCAGTCGCGTCAAAATGTGCACATAAATTTAAATTATTTTGCTTCAAGCGAAGCAAAAGCTCGATTTGATTTTTGGCCAATGAATAAACGGAAAATGGATTAGTCATTAAAAAGTGTAAGTATGGAAGCCTTACTACTTCTTTTTCTAAATCAACAAAATCATCACAATCATCGTCGTTTGATTGTAACGCCTCTCTTCGAGCTTGATTAAGCACATCAATGGACTTTGATTTGTTGATTTATGGTTTTTACAATTTGTTTTTTATTAATTGCCGTTGTTTTCCCCGAAGTTGTGATGTTAGCTGTTGACGATGTTCAATTCGTCCACCGTTAGTTTTTATATAAAATAATTTGGAACCAACTACACTATTCCTATAATGAACCAACGTATAAACTCTTTCGGACTCTTGCTGTTTGCATTCTGGTGTAAATTGTAATTGGTTTTTCTGTTATATATGTTTTACCAACTGCAATGATGAACGTGCAATGATGCACGGGTAATGCGCAACAAATTTGGCTCTAACGGCGTCCATATAAGAGTCAGTTCTTAAGGAATTTGTATCTATATTAAATATTTCCTCATTATATTCGACATTCGAAAATTCTATTGTTTTAAATTTTGCCAAGCCAGGAACACGTTTTAAATATTTGGACTTCACACATTTTTTTGTTCCACATTCTTCCAAGTCAGTGCCAGAACTATCAGTAGTACTCGTATAGTCATAGTCAACTTCTTCATTGTCATCTTCACTTGAGTGAGTTTCTGGAAGCATAAAAGCGGCCGACGTTGATGGGAAATTAGTTATATTCGTCGTGGTAGTTGAAATACTACCATCGGTATATTGAATAGCACCTACATTTATTTCGCTGGCAGTCCCAATACCAAACGAATCTGGGATCACTGCTAATTCATTATCAAATTGTAAATGAAAAGGTATTATTTGATTTGTGAGTTCTTGTTGATGGTCAAATATATGGTTATGGGAGTTATACTCGTTAACAACTTCGGATGTCACATGGACATTATTTAAATTAACTTCATCTATCAATCGGTTTTCACGTTGTATTTCCCCATTATTTATGTTTTCTAAAGCGGACTGAAAAGTTAAAATTGTCTCGTAATTTTCATCAGAAATTGCAGGCACTAACAGCTTCTGTAATATGGATTAAATTCAACGATACTTCATCTATATTTGTACAGAATACCAATTTTATCTTGAAAAAACTAATTATATGAACGAAAACAAAAATTATATTACAATAACTTAAAACTATTGTTTCCTAAATTTAGAAGCCTACAGAAGATTCAATGTGATCGAACCTAAACGTTGAAACGGATATGAAGCTGGATGGCCGAAAATTTTACAACCGACCAACTTTGCCAAACCATGTCATTTTACGTAAATGTATGTATTGCGATCGAATCAACCGAATAACATAATTCACAGTAAAATTGGTAAAAACATTAAATCGGATCATCTATAGGCCGCTTTAGACAACAAAATGAATTTGTTTGATATTTACCATCATCGTAATTAGGTTCAGCTGGTATATTTGTGAAAAAAAGATTTATTCGCTCTTCTAGAAGCGATTTAAATGTTGCATTTCTGTTGAATAACTTTTGAAAAGCTAATCGGATAATTTAGCACAATCGAGATTATTAACACCTTCAACGGTATTGACAAGTGCTTCTATCAATATTGTGAAATTTTCTGGATTATTAATCTTAAATTGCTTCTGAGCTGCCCCCGACATTTTAAAATTTCTTTATAAACAAATCACAAACCACAACCAATCACAAAATATACACAAATGTGTCTTAATAAATCACCAAAACTGTCTTTTTAATTCACAAAAATACTTTAAATCACAAAATCGTCTTTTTAATTCACAAAATTCTTTAAATCACAAAACAATAAAATCACGTTATCAAAATATAAAACTTTCTAAAAGTCCTTTCTAAACATTGAAACCGTAATGAGGACATTATGTTTCTTGAGTACTTATATATAGTAATTTTCATTCATTACCTTTTTATGAGGATCTGAAGAAAATAAATCTTAAATATTCCTATAAATTTTTGGGGGCAGATCTTATTTTGACTATTGTTTTATTTTATTTAAAAATATAAATTAGCTGATGATTAAATGCACTTTAGTACATGGTTAACGGCTTATTAAAAAAATGGGCGAAGTTGAACAAAAATTGTGGTTGAAATACCGATTATAAAACATAATTGCTTTTATACACTAATATTTTTTATTAGCTGACTATAAATGCCCAATTGTCGCCGAGATTTCGAACCGACACCCACTTTTTATCCACTTAGTACTTGGTGCTATCTACTGTTTTAATATCATGTTTTATGACATCCGGTTTTAGCTTTTTCTGTTGTAGTTTTTACCGCCTTTGCCGGCATTTTTCAAAATTGCATATTTCAAAACTACATAAGTACAAAACGGCATTTTTCAAAATCGGCGACGAATATTAAATCATATTCCGATATACGTCGATCGAAAAAACTCCTATCAAAGATATATGTTTCAAGATACGAGTATATAGCGTTAATTTGAAACGCGATATTTTAAAACGTAAATTATCAAAACGCGATATTTCAAAACGCGATAATTCAAAACGCGATACGGTACAAAACGCGATATGGATCAAACGCGATATTTCAAAACGCGATAAAATACAAAACGCGATATGGTACAAAACGCGATATCGTACAAAACGCGATATTTCAAAACTCGATATGGTACAAAACGCGATATGGTACAAAACGGGAGTTTAGGATCGGGTTATTTCAAGCGGGTGAAGGAGCAATTTAGTTTCAGTTTATAGGAATTTTTTATCTATCGATAGGGGCGAGAGTAAATAGGCCCGGTATCAATCGGGTCGCTGCGCTCCCGTCGCTTCGCAATGCACATTCTGTACCATAACGCGTTTTGAAATATCACGTTTTGAAATATTGCGTTTAATATCATATCTAAATAAAAATCAATTGCCGTGCGTTAGTCTCGCAAAAACTCGAGAACGACACAACCAATTTGAATGATTCTGTCTGTGCATTGTCCGTCTCAATACAGTAGCAGCTTAGAAAAAAAGAAAATTCAGAAAAACTCAAAGGAAAATCCGCAAACTCGAAAAAAATTGGAACCCGAAGGAAAACCGAAAAATCAAAAAAAAAATCGGAAAATCGAAAATTGCGTTTTGTAGAGGAATTTTGTATGACTTAACACCACTGATGATAATTGTATTTCGACAATGATCATTCATTTAAATAGCCACTTCGGATTATTTTCAATAGATGGCGATGGTTGCGGACTACTATAAATATAAGTTTTGTAGAATTTTCGCAATCTTACATTATATATATATATATATATATATATATATATATATATATATATATATATATATATATATATATATATATATAAAAACAAGTGCATTCAGTTCCACGTTCTTTTGGCGTTCGCTATGACGATTAACAAATCACAAAGTCAATTTGCAAAAACAACTAAATTTTCGATAGATGCCTAATTTTGAATCGACCTTTTAATCAGACATCAAAGAATCTTCATTTATGAATGTGCATAAAAATTCACGAATTAAAAAATTCACAAACATGAAGAATCAAAAATATTCTCGAAAATAAATTTTTCTATTTTTTATTCACATGAATATTCTTCTACAACAAAGTTTTTTCTTCATTCGAAAAAAAATATTCATTCTCTTGTTTTGTATTGAGAATGTCTAATAAAAATTACACAAATTAATAAAATGATAATTCGTGACGAACCAACGTTCAAAGAAAAATAAAAGAGTGAATGTGATGGAGATAATTTATTCACGAAATTGACGATTTTGATTTTTGGTGAATCTTTTCTTTTTATGAAAATATTTTGTTAAAAAAATTATTTTGTATTTTTGGTTTGTTTATTGTTTCATTAGAACAAGATAGATAAATTTTGTGCATACTCCGGTATGTATGTAGTTTTTCAATTAGTGTAGTGTTTCTATTACTGTAATATTAATTAAAATTGTATTTTAATAAAAAAGATACAGAATTTCCGTTATTTTGTATAATGATTAAAGTTTTTATTAAATAAAATTGATTTTAGTTAGAATTTTTATTAAATGTTAGATTTTTATCAGGATCGCTGAATTTATTTTATTTTATACTAAAATAACAACTCCCTCCCTGTACATTTTTATAATCAATAAAAACCTAATTAAACATTATTATAGTAACATATTTATTCATAATACATAGGGTGATCCCATTTGGGATGCTAATTCCAAAGCGGTAATTCCTTAGTTGGCTCTGAGGAACAAGCCGCCTGAAAAGGGGAATGCATTTATGATACGCTGTGAATTACTGAGTGCGGATCAACATTTTATTCAGAAGAAATAGGCACACAACTACTAAAGTATAACCCTCAAAATATTTAAAGGAACAAACATGTTTCCATTCAATTGGTACTTATGCTTCATTTTACGTCCAAGTGGTTAAATTCAAATTTTTTTGAAAATGGCAAAAATGTTTTGTTTCTAACGTTTGTTTTACAATTTAAATTCTATTATATTCGCTACAAATCTCCCATAAATTATGTCCAAACAATTACACTAAAACTTCAACTTAACGGACTAATTGGGGAGTCCGTTTAATCCGATTGTCCCTTAAATCCGAATGTTTTTAAATTTAATTTTCTATAGGTTTTGCACTTGTTCTAACTCATATGATGGGATTGAATATGGTGGATGGAAATGGGATTCTTAAATGATTTTGGGAAGAAGTTCTGAAACTAGGCCACCTGGAACGGAGCTCGACCAATTCTTAACCGATTATGATGGGATTGGATATCTCAAGGTCTTAGAAGGCATCATATTCCATGTTCCCGTGAACAGTATTTAAGGTCGTTGTTGTTAAGAATGGATTGTCACCGCCTTGGTGGCAAATTGGTTAGCGTGCTTGCTCCAGAGACCGGAGGTCCCGGGTTCAATTCCCGGTGGTGACAAGGAAAAAATTTCACGGCTGGATCAATGAATTAATCACTCATTGTCCGAAATGAAAATATGATTATGAAACCTGATTTGAGGTGACCAAATCCCTTGATGGAATATAGCGCCAGAGAGAGAGAGAGAGTTTATAAGAATATTATAAATTTATCAGAGCCCTTTGTGTAGGATTCATCACGTGATTTTTTGTGAGAGTAGGTAGTTGGCCTGCCGCTCAACCCACTAATTCCATGAGTGGATCACGTACTGGTGATAGATGTTAAGACATCCAGCCTTACCATGAACATGTTAACATCATGAGCCGCTACCTTTAAGAAAGACGGCTGCTTATCAACAATTTATCAATATAGCTGACAAAGAGAGAAATCTCGAAACTAGTACGAAATAAAAAATTATCACATAAAGAATGAGTAATGCTCAATTTTTTTAAATTTAAAATTAAATCTAATGATAAAAGTGCACAAAAATAATGGAAAATAATAATGTTATTATTGTTTTGTAAATTGAATATTGAAGGATATTGAATAACCAGAAAAAAAGAAATATCATTCAACTTGATCTGTTTAGTAAAATAAATAAAAAATATATATACATATACGTACTTTTTAAGACCTTGAGATCTGCAGAACCTTTCGAACCAAGCGGAAATTAAAACTTTAGAGGTATTTGCAATGCAAGAGCAAAAATCCTCTAACGAGTACAGCAGTTTATCATTTTATAATCCCATATTTATCCAACGTGCCGAATTTCATGATTATCGGTTAAGTAATAGCCGTATTCTAGGTGACCATACTAAGAAACTTCTTCTAGAAATCATTAATGAATCTTGCCATTAAACAAATCCAATCCCATCGTAATCGGTTAAAAACTGCTCGAGTTCCGTCCAAGATGACCATATTCAACAAACATCTTCCATAAATCTTAAAGAATTCCATTTCCCATTTTTATACCCAATCCCATCATAATCGGCAACCGTAAAATGGAAAATAAAAAATTGTCCGTTAAATAGAGAGGGTCCGTTAAATCGAGGTCTGTTAAATCCAGCGTCCGTTAAATCAGAATCCGTTAAATCGAGGGTTTACTGTATTATAGTTTTTAGATACATATACCGCATTTATGCAATATAATTAAGACATTTTGTCGTATTATTATTGCAAGGACTTTTTCCATAATTCATTTTTTGACTATAAATCATCTTAGTTCTTTAAATAAAGAGAATATCACGCGAAACACTTGGACGTAAATTAAATCCCAAGCAAAAATTTGATCGCTCCATATTAAACAACTTGAAAATTATTCCCCTATAATCGTTTGCTTCTTCTAGGAGCAAAATTTTGTCAACACTCTAAAAAATCACATGATATAGGGTATCAAGTTTTGATACTCGTCGATATTAAAATTAAGCTCTTCTAACGGATTAGTAACGGACTAGCATCCCGTTACGTATTGGCATCCCAAACTCAACCATCATGTAAAGTAAATTTCTCCAGTTATTTACATTCCAGGTTATTTCTCGCAAAACATGAAAATGGTTCCGGAAAGAATTGTATAATTCTTAAGTTCGATATTCTAAAATGTTTGTGAATTAGCCTACTCTTTTTTCATATTTTTCGTCCGTTAACTGAATAGATAATATTCATCATTTTTTAAAACATTCATTTACGAAAAACAAAATTATTGTGTTTATTTGTTCATGAGAAAATAGAAATCATAAAGTCGTGAAGCAAAAATATTCACAATATTTCGATTTTGATTTTTTCGTGAATAATATAAATTCTTGTTCATCTGTTTTGTGACAAATGAAATTCTTTTGAATGAATTTTTTGATGTCTGCTTTTAATCACTTTTCAATACATAATGCCGCCTTTATGGTTGCGTTCGTTCGTTCATTCTGACAATTTTTTCCACCAATCATATTGCTCAAAAATGACGACTCTGGATTTTTGTACAAAAGCTGATTGGTCGAGCAAATGACCGAACGAACGAACGCAACCATAAACCTACCTTTAGTGTTGAATTCAAGAGATTAATATATATATATATATATATATATATATATATATATATATATATATATATATATATATATATATATATATATATATATATATATATCCATACACTTTATATTGGAGCTTGGACTCTTCAATAAGTTATCATTTATATACTGGACGCGACGCCTTTTTTTGTCGATATCAGTAATACAATTTAATGATAAAAAGTAATTTACCTGAGAATCCTATAAGGTATATCAAATTGTTTGAGGTGGGATACAACCTTAAAGGGTGATTTAAGCAATATTGTAGGCGTGTAATGAAAGAAAAACAAATTGTTTTATAATGTTTTGGCTCAACAAAGGATTTCTTCGTCATCTTCCTTCTTTTCTGTTCTAGTTTGTATCATTTTCAAAATATGAATGGATTATCCTTTTTATTAGTTTTAAACAGGAAATTCAAAACCTTGCTTACAACAACAAGTAACAACTGTAGAAAAAACAAGTAGCTAGTTTAATAACTTATATAAATCAATAAATTGGCGGACCTTTTAAACTCTAAGGCTGAAGATTTTTTCTACTTTTTACTTCTAATTTATTATTAAAACAGTTCTTGTGCTTATGTGAATGCATCACGGTAGTAAACAATTGAAATTTACTCGAATTTCGGCCGAAAACATGCTTACATAAACAAAATTGAATAAATTTTTCTACGACTATCTTAAATACGTCAATAATTCAGTTTTTCTACAGAAAACGGTCAAAAACAACAAAAAATGTCTACTGAATTTTTCTACCAATGTATATAAAGGAGGTCGATAATACAGTTTTTTTTCTGCTGAATTTTTCTGCTATCTTCAGTAGCATCATTTTGTTGTATACTTTTATAGGTCTGTTTCATGTTTTTTATTTGCTTTTCAAACAAAAATCTTCGACTCCTCAGTCAAAGTACAACTGGGGATGGTGCGTTCGAAATGGAAATCGTCGGCAGGTTTGAATTGTCCGAATTTTTAAAAAAATCAATGATTATGTAACTTTTCCGGTTTGTCTATTCTCAGACCGAAGTACCGATAATTCCCAATAGGTTTCCACCTCTAACACTTACCTAGTCTAGTCTTTTATCGCATTATCAAAATAAATATAAAACTGATGTAAGATAACAAATTTGTTAACAAAATTATATTGCAAACGATACTTATCGTATCGCATCCAGTTCAAATCGAACAAATTAATCAATTACCCGAAAATTGTTAACATAAAACATAATCGTACAAAATATCCTGATTTTATCGGCACTCGGTACTACCCATCCAAAAAATATACAAAATAAGTCGTTATAGACTAGAGTTTTTCCCCTATATATATATTACAGTTATTTACCCGATTTTACTATATCATAATAAATTTTTCGTTGAACTCTCACTGCGAATTCCATTACCGTTATACCGTTGATTGCACCCCGGTACCCCGCACAATATACGAGTTTATAGAAAAGAAATATAAAAAAAAGTGAGTCGGATCCAATTTGAATACCATACAAACCATAAACAAAGTTATCGAAATCAATCTATCCGTTTTGATAAATTATGTGGTTCGTACTTTAAGAATAAAACCATAAATTTATTTCTTGTTTATTTGCTTTTCCTATAAAATGTAGGTTTCTTCTGTGGTTCATAAACAAAATTCTATGTACTCTACTAAATGTATAACCGATGCCGATATCCATCGAAGAAAATAGAAACTCACAAGAAATGTTTATTATTCGGAATTTCAATAAAATTAAAAAAAAAAGTATTGGAAATTGTATTTTCAATAAAATAAAATATTTTATGGGTTTTTCTTCTTTTCTATCCAATATATAAGCAGACTTTGGAGAATTTATTTTTTGGTATAACATTCTTGGTACGATGTGGTATGTACATATATAGTGATTGCAAATTATGTCGAACAATCAAGATTTGTGGTTATCTAGATTCTTTTTTTTTTTCTAAATTTGCCCCATATCCTTACTTCATTTGCACACAACCACTCTAGATCGTTTGGTCAATTGTATCCAAGTCAAATTGGTATTTGATGAGATAAATTTATTTTAATTGCTGGTAAATTACAAATCCACATAACGAAACAAAGTATATTGAATGAACATGAAATATATAATATAATATCAATAAAATTTGTTAAATTATCATAAAATAAATAATGTTGCTAAAATTTATTAAATTGTATGGCCTTAATTTTTTGGAATCATGTGTGGGCATTCCTTTTCGCGGAAATTTCTCGGATAAATCATTCCGTTCTGCTGACGGGAACGGAATTTGCAATAACGTAAAAACTCTTCAATGACTTTAGGTGGTATTACACCACCAATGCCCGGCAAGGGTGATATATTACAATTGTATTGTTTTGGGTTTTCAATTAGTTCCGGTATATCGCCCCGTTTCTTGTGCTTACGTTTTGAATCCTCTAAATTGGACACCTTCGACGATACGTCGGATAAAAGTGTTGTGGAGTCACTGGGACTGCTCGATTCAGAATCTGAACCAGCCGATGCAATAGTTGGTTCTGCTGTCATTGGCGGACTTGCTGGCAGCGGTATGGCTTCATCAAGATTACACTCCGGTTCAGGAGCTAATCCTAAGATCATATTATCGGAGATTTTTTTTTGTAATAGACGCTTGTCAACATTTTCAATACCGCTTTCTACAAAAATAGCATCAATTGAACGAGTCTCAGCATCGGGTTCCTTAGCAGCGGCATCGCTCGGATCTTCAATGGGGGTGTTTTCTGGCGCCGGTGGCTTTTCTGGGCCGACTAATTCCGCTGATGAGTCTGGGGCCGGAACCTCTTCTTCTTCCTCAACCACAATTGGTTCACCAAAAATTTGATAAGCTAAATTTGATCCGCAAACTTCATCTTTCTTGCATTCCTCCAAAAAATAATCAAATAATTCTTCCATGTCGGTAAATACAATTCCTTGCTTTTCGGCTTCCTCTAAATACTTCTGCAGTGGTCCAAACTCAATAATCCGTTTAGTTTTATCCCCAAAAGCATCTAACCCCTTTACCTTTTCAGCGTCGCTTATAAAACTCAATACGGAAGATGTATCAGAGCAAACCAATGCACCCTTTTCTTCAGCTTCTGCTAGTTTGGCTAAAATTTCTCGTATAACCGATTCAACAATTTTTAATTTTTGATATTCGTCGAGGTCTTCCTCTTTTTGTTTAGCTGCTGCTTTTGTTATCGGGGTCACAATATATCGATCCTTTTCATAATCAAAACTTTCATCAGAAGACACAGCTGGTGATTCATCTGAAATTTGTGATAGGGACTCATACTCCAAAAAATTGTAAGATTTGTTACGACAATTTTGAGATGCAAAATGGTGAAGCCATGACCATGGTGGACCAATTTCCCTGATAAGTTCCATTTTTTCTTCTTGTAAAATTTTTTTGGACTGCTCATTGTACGCCTCGAATAATTTGTCACGTTTGTCCAATATTTCCAATTCACGTTTACGAGCATGGTCAAAATTTCGTTGGGTAATTTTACCGGGCCCCTCATACTTGTAGCTGAACTCTGTATTTACCTCATCCAAAAGCACCAAAATGCTATTAAAATCATTTGTCTTTTTAAGCACGCTGTAGGGGTCATTAAAATCCCCAACAAACTTAAAACTTGAACTTAATCGCGATACTTGAGATGGATCGTCTTTGGCCGAATCTTCTGTATTAGAATCAACACTACAGGCAATACTTCCGGTAGAAGTTTGAGCTTTTATTGAAAAGTCTTCCAAATGTTTTTTCCATTCGTCAATTATTGCGTCGCGGAATGCAACTGATGATAAAATTTTTGGTTTTCCAGGCGGAAGCGTTGGCTCTTCAAATTCCCCATCAGACCTGACGATCAAAATAAATAACATATTTTCTCACTAACTAACTCGCAATATACTAGTCACAAACTTACAATAATTTTAGACCATTTTCAAAATGCTGCTCTCCCGAACAATTTAGCTCTGCAATAAACGTATAACAAATTTGTAACATCCACATTGGTATTGGGGATGATCCACCTTCCACTTCATCTGTTAGTAGCTCGCAGATCAGTTCAATCGTTTCAACAAAATTCTGTAACAAAATCCGAGAAAAAACAAAAATATCAGATTATATAAACATGAAATATACAGATAAATTTGATCTTAACAAATCCAACATACAGTGCTTAAAGTCCCAACCATAACAGCAAAAACTTTTAACCAGTGAATATAGTTCCAATTATACATTCGACAAAGCGATAATATCTTGAACAGCTCTTCCTATAAAAATAGCAGATAAAAACGAGAATACAAAAAAATCCTTTATGAAACGTGTATCCTTCATATATATAGAATGTATATACATATGTGGATATATACATACCTCAGGCAAACATAATCCTTGCCATTTCTTTTGTAATATATCACGTTGAACATAATATCCTTTCCCAACCTGCAAAAAACGAAAAACATAATGATTATTTGTATTTAGCGGTATGGATCTATGAGCAATTGAAAATTTTTGATTGTGGTATATGTTATGACATTTTTGACCAATCAATTTAGATTACATAAAACTGAGGAGATTACAAGAAAATAGAATAACTACAGTTAAAACGCTAATCTTTGGCAGTCGAAATTACAAGTCCGAGGGACAACTTTCCGAAGGACTAATTTTTCCCCGAAGGCATAATGTTCTATGGATTGTAATTTTATTGAGATGCTTCATTAACCAAATAAAGGGCACTATATAGCTATCTTAAATATTCGTACATTAAATACTTATATGATGTTCATGACAAGCAAAAATTACAGAAAACCTAATAAATTTAAAGAAGTGTATTACACTTTTAAGTTATTACACGTTAAGTTGTACTCTCTCTCTCTCTCTGGCACTATATCCCATCAAGGGATTTGGCCGCCTCATATGAGGTTTCATAATCATTTTTTCATTTCGGATAATGAGTGATTAATTCATTGATCCTAAACCAGCCGTGAAATTTGTCACCACCGGGAATCGAACCCGGGACCTCCGGTCGCTGGAGCAAGCATGCTAACCACTTTGCCACCGGGGCGGCGTTAAGTTGTACGTTGATGATTAAATTTTATTTATAACAATGATAGATGATACAATTAAAATATTATTTCAGAATATTTATAAATTTTTCCGTATAATTGTAAAAACCATAACCAACAATCATTGAGCCCTTGGTTATTGATTATTGTTTTTACAATTATACAGAAAAATTTATACATATTTTGAAATAATATTTAAATTGTATCATAAATATTTCACGAAGGGTGACGAAAAAAAACGGGAATAATTTATTGAGGCCCATACAATAAAATGATATGCACTGAAAGACAAACGTAAGGGTGGCTAAGAATATCTTGATATATCAACACATTATATGAACCATTCGGCATTTTTGCGCGATCAGTCAGGCTTAAATTTTAAAACTGCCAAACTGCCTTACACAAAATAGTGTAAATGGATATTCGATGGCCATTAACAGGCAATCGTAAAGATAGCTAAGAATATCTGGATATGCCAACGTATTACAATATATGAACCATACGAATTTATTTAAGACCAACAGCATGTTTGCGCGACCCGCAAGGTATAGATTTTTAACCATTACAAAACTGCCCTACACAAAATAGTGATATATTTAGCAATCCTTTGATTGCCTGTTAATGGTTTTCCAATATCGAATTGCACTATTTTTTGTTGAACAGTTATGAAATGTAAAACATGTTGACTGTTTTCCATTTGATTTTTCTTATACATTTTACTAGCGTGAAAATGCCAAATATATTATACTTGCTGTATAATATAAATGCCGGAAAGGTTTAAATAAAAATAACAAACAATTTTTTTAGGAAATCTAGCTGTAATATTTTGAAGAAAATGTAGGGTTTTGAAAACGAAAAATTGTTTTTCTAGGGGAGTTTTTTCTTGATACGTGAAAGAAAGCGTTTGAGAAGTTTTAATTTAATAATTAATTAGAAATTATTAGTTGAACAAATAAATTTCCGACCTTTTTAGATAGGTGTCGTTAGTATCACTGCTTGCATATGATTCAATCGGGCAATACATGTTTTTTGGAGGTTAGATGTCAAGCTTGAATAATTACTAGTGACATTTGTTCAAAGCGTAAACAACAATTATTTTCATGTAATTGAAGATGTCGAATTTTGTGCCAAAACACAACATTTGCGGGAAGTTTTACTTCATTATTTTTTGTTGCAGCCGAAACAAATCGTTTGCTTGTGGAAGTTTACGGTGAACATGCGCCATCGAAAGCAACATTCAAATAGTGGTTTCAACGATTCAAAGCTGGTGATTTTGAAGTATGAGACAAAGAACGTGAAGGCAGACCTAGAAAATTTGAAGATACAGAATTGGAAGAATTGCTTGATGTGGACCCTTGTCAGGCTGAAAAACAATTGGCAGAAGAGTTGAATATTACCCAACAATGTGTTTCGCAACGTATACAGGCAATGGGATTGGTTCAGAAGCTGGGAAATTGGGTGCCACACAAATTGAAAGAAAGGGTCATGGAACGTCGGAAAACCATGTGCAATTGTTGCTTCAACGACAACAAAGGAAGGGGTTTTTGCATCGGATCATCACTGGGGATGAAAAATGGATCCATTATGACAATCCAAAGCACAAACCAGTGTGGGTCTAGCGAGGTGAACGAGGCCCGTCGACGCCAAAAGCAAGTATCCATGGTTCGAAGGCGATGCTTTGTATTTGGTGGGATATGAAGGGTGTCGTCTATTATGAGCTGCTGAAAGAGCGTGAAACCATTACGGGACACGTTTATGGAAAAGCATAGCTCTAGCTGAAAAACGACCGGAATGCGACAAAAGGCACAATAAGATTATTTTGCAACATGAAAACGCAAGGCCACATATTGCTATATCTGTCAAAAATTACTTGGACAGGCAGAACTGGGAAATTCTACCCCACCCGCTGTATTAACTAGACATTGCTCCCTCTGATTACCACTTGTTTCGGTCGATGCAATCAGCCCTACACAGCAGCACTTTACTTCATATGAAAACGTCAAAAAATGGGTCGATGACTGGATCGCCTTAAAACCACTAGACTTCTTCCTTCGGGGAATCCGTTTATTGCCTGAACGATGGGCGAAAGTTATAGCTTCCGAAGGAGCATACTTTCAATAAAACATTCTTTCATTCTCTACAAAATCTAATCTCTTTTATTTCAGTAAAAAAGGCCGGAAATTTATTTGTAGGACCAATAAATAACAAATATCGAATGATATTTAAGTTATTTTTCTTTCAGTAATTCGTATAAGTACCAAAAACATTTAAATTATATAAAAAATATACCAACTAAAATAATATATTTGTGAATCAAAATATATACTGTAGTATGTTCAACAAGAGCGTGGGTAACTAACTATACTTAGTGGCATAACTGTACTGAAAACTATAGGAACGGTTTTCTAATAAATGAGTGCGATTAATAATAAAACGATTTGAAGCGGTGTTTTTAAGTGCACATTCGACAGGACCAAAAATGACGGTTGCAAGTGCAGTAAAATATATAACAAGATCGAAATAATTTGTATAGAATAGGATTACACATTATTCAATGTATAAAAATGTTGACGATTTGCCAAAATCCGAAGCACTACAAAAAAGGAGGATGAGGCCATCATACAGTTATTTGATGAAAATTCTTCGCTTACGCTGGATGTAGCTGTGGAAAAATTGGAGAAAAATAATATTATTATACCAAAAACAACCATACAAAATAGAACTATGGAACATGGCTACGCATATGGAAATATGTACTTTGGTCAAACCACTGGTAACTCAAAAATATATGGAAAAGCGAATATAGTGGGCAAATGAACATAAAAACAAAGAATTTACGAATATTGTCTTTACCAATGAATGAATCATCCTTTTAGGGTTTTAATGTTAAAAGCAAAAAATAAGAATCGTCCGAACTGTGAAGCACCCGCTCTAGCTCTATATTTATAGGGATGCTTCATCAAGCAAGGTTTTGGTAAATTAATCGTTTCCACACGGAACCTAAACGCACTTTTCACGATTAAAATTTAATCACGAGGTTTGTTACCATCTGTCCTTAAATGGTTTGGAGCTGGAAACTCAAATTGGATCTTGCAAAAAGGCAACGATCCAAAACATCATAGCATACTCTGTTCAAAATTTAAATTCAAAAAGGGTATCACAACATTGGATTGGTCATCTCAGTCACCTGAGATGGCCAATCCAAGTATGGATAAAAGAAGCCAGGCATTTATTAACAGTAATGATGACTTTACTATATGTATTAGATGAAAGCGCCGTATAAAATACAACAAAATTTCATAATAAAAACATAAACAAATCGTAGTTTTATTTTTACTTAGTTTTTTGCCGTACACGCTCTTGTTGCACATACTGTAAATTGAATTGATTTTTTTTATTGTGTTAAAATGTGCCTTTGAAAACCAAGGGAAGAGATTTTTGCACCACCAATTTTTTTTTTATATGCGGTTTAAATTTGATCATTATATACTTCGAAAACCCCACCTCAACCCTAAGCTCAAGTCGGCTAAGAATTACCGCATGAAGTCCCTGTAATAATATTTTTTCCGTGGTCAGGTTCCACCAAACACCCATATTTTGTTACTAGTTTTTTTAATGTTCTACTTTTGGAATGATTAAAAACGTATGCCTGACGATTGCGCAAACTTGTCGTTGACTCTTGATAATCTCTAATGTTTCATATAATGTGGTGGCATATCCAGATATTATTAGCCGTTGTAACACGGCACTGTTCACCACTGTATTCCATACGAATTATTGTTCCTGAGGTAGTTTAATTGAACACTACTACATAGTCGACTCCGCTACATTAAAAAACAATTTACCGGTTCAGTTTACAAATTTAAATGTGAAGTTTTGGTTTGCGAAAAAGAATTCAGTCAGTGATGTGCGTTGTAAACAGCCAGATAAAGATTGAATTACAAAGGCGTAAAAATGTGTATGAACCTTAGTTATTTGATAAAATACCAAATGAACAATGATTATTTATTAATGGTGATCCTTATAAAATCGAACGCTTAAAATTCCGGTTGTTCGGTAGTTTTATTTTGATATTTTATCGATGTATCATGCGGCAAATCGGTGTACGCAAATTAAAATTTAAAAACTAATGGACTATGTTAGTTTATAGGATAATATACTTAATATTGTAATTATCCGATTAAGTCAAATTGTTAATATAATTTAAGTTTAAAAAAAAATTTATCAAATTGTGAAAAAATGTGTTTTCAAGGACAATATTAAAACTGTGTTTAGTTTAAAAACTGTGTAATTTCTTTGTAAGCCACAATAAATCTATAAACTTAGTGATAGTTTTTGTAATTTTAAAACTTATATAAGCACAGTGTTTTTATTAAAATGTGTATATCGTCTACATACATAATCTGCGAGTAGTGAAACGTTTAATTTAACACTGTGAATGCCGTGGCTACCACCTAAGCTCTAAAACTAAATCAGTACATGACAAAAGCGAGCTTTATGCAATACCGTAATTTGTTAAATACGGGCACTAGACAAACTTTATGTTTGTTGCGATGTCTGTGTAGCGCAATTTAAACACACAATTTTAGTTGTATAATTTTGATTTAATTTTTATTTGTTTACGGTATAATTATATTTGTACCGTAGGATTATATTAGTTGAATATTATACACTTTACACTAGATTTATAAACTTCTCATTACATTTATAATTAGATGGTTTCATTTACACACATTACAGTATATTTTTAATTAGATATTTTTTGTAAGTTGTGTTGCGCACACCAAATCAAAATTGAATCTAACTTGAAATACAATGTTCACGCCAAAAACACCGAAAATCAAAAACAAAACCCAGCACCAATGGTACCAACCACACAAATGTTGTGCTTGTGTAACCAGAATGATCAACATTTAGGAATTACTTTAATGGATAAATTTAATGGGCTGTGAACTATGTATGTCTCGCGTAAACATTCCCGCGACCTTGAAATAATACATTTCAAAGAAAAGCTAGCTAACTTATTTAAATAAATCTAAAACTAGAATTACAAACATTTTAGCTAACAATATATGTATTCTTATAAACGATATTACAAACAAATTTAATTATTCTTATAAAACTAGAATTATTATTACCTAAAATTATGGTGTTGTTCATTTTTCAAGTTTCGACTGGCAAACGACTAATTTTAGTTATCGCTCGTTTAAATATGGATTGTGCAGTTTTTACTGTAACAACACGAACGCGCCCATCAGCACCATAATGCACTTCAGTTACCCTCCCTAACGGCCAATACATGGGAGGAAGATTCTCATCGTGTAGGATTACTAAATCTCCAACTTTTACGTTTATCGATGGCTTGTTCCACTTTTAACGATTTTGCAATTCCGAAAGATATTCAGTTTGCCATCTCTTCCAGAATTGTTGTAATATCTGTTGTAACAGTTGATATCTTGAAAGTCTGCTCGAGGATAGATCCAATAATTTGGGTTCAGGGAAAGAAGTAATGGGAGTACCAATCAAAAAATGACCAGGAGACAGTGCCACCATATCAAGAGGATTGTTTGACATAGGTGTTAGAGGTCGTGAATTTAAACAAGCCTCTATCTGAACCACTAATGTATTGAATTCGTCTATCGTTAAACATTGTGTTCCAACTGCTCGTCTTAAATGATATTTTGCACTTTTAACCGCAGCTTCCCATAACCCTCCAAAATGTGGAGAACGGGGTGGTATGGTTAACCATTCCATGTTGTGACTTGCACAGAATTTTAATAGTTCCGTTTGACAGGATTTGGACAAGAAAAATTCCCTCAACTCTTTTAGCTCGGATCGTGCGCCTACAAAATTTGTAGCATTGTCGGAGTAAACTTTTGAACACATGCCCCGGCGAGATATAAACCGACGAAAACATGCTATGAAGGCTTGAGTAGACAAGTCTTGGACAACCTCAAGATGAACCGCCTTGACGGCGAAGCAAATGAATACGCAGATGTAAATTTTAATTTGCGTTTTCGATCTAACAAAATGTTTTGTAACAAATGGACCGCAGAAATCAACGCCGACAACAGA
Source organism: Nephrotoma appendiculata (assembly GCA_947310385.1). Taxonomy (NCBI): domain Eukaryota; kingdom Metazoa; phylum Arthropoda; class Insecta; order Diptera; family Tipulidae; genus Nephrotoma; species Nephrotoma appendiculata. Next base: position 323,201,967 of record OX371224.1, on the reverse strand, counting down.
AAATGGTCTGCTAGATTGAACTCGATCCCTGGGAAGGTCACCCATAATTTGCTTAGTAAACTTCGGTCTTATATGAACACATCGAACACATTCACTACATATTTTTTTTACATAGCCCTCTACCAGAAATAATCCAATAATTTGACCTTAAATTGTAGAGCAATGCTTGAGGGCCAGCATGTAAAAGCCTGTTATGTGCATCGCGAACTAGCAAAGTCGAAAAAAAATGCTTCGACGTGAGTAAAATTGGGTATTTCTGATCTAGCATCATGTCAGCATTTTTAAGTCGGCCTCCAACCCGAAGAAGTTCATCGGAATCCAGAAACGGGGACAATGATTTTAAGAAGCTTTTATTACTCACAACTTTGTTGGTTTTAAGAGCTTTAATATCGTCCGCCAATTCTTGTGATTGTACTATTCTTATAATGACTTTAAGAGACATTGCCATTTCATTTGCGCTAAGTTCACCAATTTTTCGACATTCAGAACGTTTTATCTTACAATTGTAGTAAAACCGGAAAAGATAAGCAGTGACATTTATTAATTTCTTATACGAAGAAAATTTGTTTATTAAATCAACGTCACATGTCATAGTGGCCATGCACGCTTGAGTAATTTTTCGAAGATCAAGATTAATAAGCTCTGAGCTTAATGTTTTGTTTTCACTCTGAGGCCATTCCCCTTTATCCTTACATAGAAAGTCCGGTCCATTCCACCAGATATGCAAGTTAAGGAAATCCTTTGAATATAATCCCCGAGAAGCGTGATCCGCTGGATTTAGCGAAGTTGGAATATAATGCCAACTACTCACTGAGGTTAATTCTTGGATTTGAGAAATTCTATTGGCAACAAAAGTGGCATATCTGTGCGGTTCCGACCTTATTCGAAGCAACGTAACTTCGGAATCTGACCACAAATAAATAAAATCAAAGGTTATCTTAAGTATATCTATCAATTTATGACTCATTTGAGCTAATAACAATGCCGCACAGAGTTCAAGCCTGGGAATGGTTTGTTCCTTCAATGGAGCCACTCGGGTTTTAGAACAAACCAAACTAGTTTTATGTATTCCGTTATGACCTGTACTTCTAATATAAAATACACACCCAAAACCGGCTTCACTAGCATCACCAAACCCATGTAATTCTAATGAGGTATATGGATAGTTTATAGTACAACGAGGTATCGAAACTTGGTTGAGTTGCACTAATTGTTCTTTGAACTCACTCCATGGCTTTACGAATTTGCTTGGAAGTTGATCATCCCACTTAAGCTCAGGTACGGTCCAAAGTCTCTGCATAAACAATTTGGCAGTCAAAATTAATGGTGCACATAAGCCCAGTGGATCGAATAATTGACAAATCTCAGATAAAATTTTCCTTTTTGTATCACTCTTCTTGTTCAAATCCAATTTTGCAAACGACATTTCGAAATTGTCTGTTTCTGTATTCCATAAAATTCCCAATATTAAAGACAAATGGTTAATTGAATCTTCGTCTGCAAGTTCGGGCACATTTGATGAAAATTTTCGAAGGTCGAATCCCCCTCGTTTTAACAAACTTATCAAATCTTGTTTCAATTTTAGTGCGTCTTCAATATTATCAGTACCAGTTAGCACATCATCGACATAGCAGTCCTCTGTCAAAACTTTGGATGCTCTGGGAAATGCTGGTTCGTCATTAGCTAACTGATTTAACGTTCTAGTAGCTAAGTAGGGGGCGCTTGCAGTACCGTACGTTACAGTGCGAAGCTTATAACATTTTAGTGGTTCAAACTGAGATTTGCGCCACCAAACACGCTGAAGGTCTTGCTGGTTCTTATGGATCATAATCTGGCGGTACATTTTCGCTATGTCAGCTGAAAATGCAATTTTGTATTTCCGGAACCGAAGAACGATTGAAAATAAATCTGATTGAGCCACAGGACCGACCATCATGCAATCGTTTAATGATAGTTGAGAAGATGATTTACTTGATGCGTTAAAAACTACGCGCAATTTAGTGGTCGTACTTGTATCTTTTGTAACGCAGTGATGTGGCAGATAGTAAGTTTTACCACATTGGCTCTCAACAATGTTTGGATCGGGAATTAATTCCATATGATTAAGCTGAATAAATTCATCCATGAAATTCTTGTACTGTTCATGGATCACTGGGTTTCTTAATAACCGAATTTCGGTTTTGAAAAATTGTCTACGGGCACTGTCAGTTGAACAACCAAGTTCTATTATTTTTGAATTAAGTGGAATGGCAACCGAATATCTCCCTGAGCTTTGTCTTTCGTGGTTTTTCACGAAGTGCTCTTCAACAAAGTTTCTCTTCGGCTGAATAGTTGTTCTTGAGCACAATATTTTCCAATTCCCAAAATTTCTTCGCTTGTGATTCAAGTAATTCAACAGAACAAAGTGAAGTTTGACAGGGAATTGAGGTACTTGAAGATTGATGTGCATTTAGTTTACCGCTGATAACATAACCGTATACACTATCATAAAATGATGGAAGTTCCTCTGATAATTTAAATGATTTACCTGTGAACAACTCATGGTAAAATTCAGCCCCAATTAAGATATCGATCCGATCCGGAATGTTGAACCGGGGATCCGCAAGTTTTATATAGGATGGTACTAAACTTGTTTCAAAGTTAACAGGTAACAAAGGTAAATTGCCTGTAATTTTTGGTATTACGTAGAACTTTATATTTAACTTGTAATCAGAAATTCGAGATTCTAAAGATAAATACACTTTGTGACTGAGCGAGGTTATCTTGTTTCCCATCCCAGATACTTGTTTTGAAGTTGGGTGCATTTTTAATTTCAACAGACGACACATTTTATCTGTGATGAAGTTTAGATGTGAACCACTGTCGAGTAGTACTCTACCAAATATGTGTGATCCATTACTAGCAACTGCCTTCACCACTGCAGTTCCCAACATAATTTGATTATTCGATGAAGTTGAGTTTGCTGAATTGATACTGTGAATCAGGTTTCTGTTAGGTATTGTTGGATCATTTAAAGTTCCTAGCATAACCTGTTGATCTGGGGAAGACTGTGAAGGCTAATCAATTTTATCTTGGGGTGGATCCGTATTAGTTATGCTTTCGGATTGAGTTCTACCCACATTAGCAGAACTAATTAATTTCTCGGAATTTATTACAGGTTGAATTTGACGATCGAACACAAAATGTAATAAAGGATGATGTCTTAATGAACATTTATTACAACCATTATTGGTACAGTTACGTACATTATGTGATGCTGATAAACAGTTAGTACATATTCGTTTGTTTTTGATGAACTGGAATCTCATTTGAGGTGTTAGTTTCGAGTCACAAAAGTCTGGGCAATTTACAATCGGATGAGTACCATGGCAGTAACTACAAAACTAACTTTGGCTGCACACTGGAAGAGGTCAAAGGTTTTAATGCTTTTAGTACTCGAACACGACTTTGAAGAATTTTTATTAGAGTATCAAAATTGAGAACCGATTTATCATTGGAACCTTTAATAACTTCTGCTCTAGTAGCGTTATCTAACTTTTCTGAAAGATGATGGATTAAGATTAGACTCCAACTTTCCACTGGAACTTGAAGGGCCTTCAACGAGTTATAATTTCTAACGGCTTGATCAATAAATTCTTGCAATGATTCAGATGAATTAGATACCGTTGGTTCAATGTCATACAATTGCTTTAAATACATTCGTTGTATAGCTATTTCATTATTGTATTTATTATAAATAGTTGTCCATGCTATATTGTAATTTGCAGCTGTTACCGGTATTCCTTCAATCAAAGAATAAGCTTTACCGCCACAAACGTGTGAAATAAGATACTGAAATTTTATTGAACTATCGATATTTCTATTATGAACAAGTTCCTCAAAAATGTTGCGAAATCGAAGCCAATCGATCTCATTTCCACTGAACGAAGGTAATTTAATTTCAGGCATTCTCATTTCTATTAGCGGTGAGGCAGCCGCAACCGGTGTAATATCTATTTTCGGGCTACCTTGAAGTGATACGTTAGGATCTGGTTTTTTATTTTCGTGAATGGCATTCAAAATAATACTTTCAAATTCACCATAATCATCTTCGAACGCTTCTCTATCAGTGATTGCAGACACTTCAAGAACTTCAATTTTGGACTGAATCTCATAGTATATTTATTATAAATATTACGTACCCTATGTAGTACAGATTCACAAGCGCCCATCGACATTGTGGTTACGTCATTGTACTTGTTCTTGAATAACGTTAACTGACCTTTATATGTACTTCGTTGTTTTTTAAGCGTTTCTAAAAGCTCAATCTCAGGTTTTGTAAGTGACATTATGTTATCGAAATCAACACAAATTCATTCAATTTTTACTTTAAATTATTAATAGTGAATCTTACGCACGCGAAGTAAACAAAAATGATTGAAGAATGAACACTAACAACACTATCAAATGCTATAAGCCGCAATTGACATTTATCTTATATCTAACCTAATATGACCTATGCGGAATGTATAGATTCGACTTTGATTTTAATTGATTAACTTTTCCCTTAACCAATAATATTTTATATAAAGAACAATTAATTAAAATTAAAATTAAATTAAACTTACGTAAGCCGATACGCTCGCTGCTTCTAAGTAACTGGTTGCTATGATCTTGTTCACATTGAGTTCATTTGTCCTCCCAAGATCTGCCTTTGGTATTATTCGACGCTATATTACAAAATGTCGACTTAAATATGGTAGTCGCAATTGTATCGATGCTTTTATATCGTTTTAACTAACGCAACAAATGGAAAGATGATCGAAGATGAAGGTCGGTTGATAAGACCACGCCAAAACGATGAAATTTATTATAACCTTGACTGATAAACCGCTTACTAAAATTTCCGTTGAATAAACTGCTGCTAGCTGCACCATAAACCATAAACACACTATTTGAAAATGGCAGCTTGATATTGATATTTGTTCAATTTATCCGACGATCACAATCAGCTTATTTTGACACAGGCGATTTATTGCTACTGCTATCAGGAAATACCGTTATATAATGCAAATGGTATTCCGCTTGTTGAAGTTAATTCTTATATAACGAAGCTGGTAATATTCCTGGTGTAATTTTCAATCAACCAGTTTATCAATTTTTCGAATCATATTATATACTGATATACGCGATGAATAATTTATACAGTGTTCCCGATGAAAACAAATCGATTAATTTATGTATAGATTCATACGAGTATAACAGCGGGACACTATGTAGATTTATGTCAATTTGTTTGCTTTCACAAGCAGTATTTATGGAATGCAATCCTAAAATGTTTGATGGTTCGATGGATAACCAAATTTGGTTGGTTATTGCATTTAGATCACTGTACTGTATTATATGTGATGCGATGGCTCGAACAGCAATGTTGTAAAACTGATGGCTAAAACGTCCTTGATTTCAGACGTTTGTACTGGAACGATGTCCTGTTCCACTCCGTTAATGCCTTATTAATAATTTGCTTTAAGTCGTTTTAGCCATCCGGCTCGAAGGACCAAATAGACAAACTTTATGTTTGTTGCGATGTCTGTGTAGCGCAATTTAAACACACAATTTTAGTTGTATAAGTTTGATTTAATTTTTATTTGTTTACGGTATAATTATATTTGTACCGTAGGATTATATTAGTTGAATATTATACACTTTACACTAGATTTATAAACTTCTCATTACATTTATAATTAGATGGTTTCATTTACACACATTACAGTATATTTTTAATTAGATATTTTTTGTAAGTTGTGTTGCGCACACCAAATCAAAATTGAATCTAACTTGAAATACAATGTTCACGCCAAAAACACCGAAAATCAAAAACAAAACCCAGCACCAATGGTACCAACCACACAAATGTTGTGCTTGTGTAACCAGAATGATCAACATTTACGAATTACTTTAATGGATAAATTTAATGGGCTGTGAACTATGTATGTCTCGCGTAAACAGGCACTTAGCAACTCATTTTTCAGTTGAGTAGCAGCACGCTTTCGCTTTAATTATAATTTTCCTGATACAATCTGAAAACTTTAACCGCCTCCCGCTCATGAAAGGATGCCATATTATACTGGATCTTATATTAAGTGTTAACTTTTGAACACATTTACAAGAACTAGTGGTACTGCATTTACAAACAATTGATATGCAATGGTACAAAAGCCGACCGTTGCGTTGAATTTCAAACAACATGCACTCTTGATTAAGCATTTTTGAAAAATTTAATTGATAGAATTGGCTTCCATTAGACAAAATTGACCAGCGGGATTTTTTTTTTTATTACAAAAAAAATATGCGTTAATTTTGTCCACGAGCGTATATGTTTTATGCATATGTTAAATATGTTTCATTTTATTGCATGGAGATGATGTTGATAATTGGGGTATAGGAGCATTGACTTTTGATAGTTCTGAGTTTGGTTTTCAAATTTAACTAAATATAAAGTTCCAGTTTTTAGAGGGCTGTTAATTAATTTTAAATTCCACTTTCTGTGGACAAATATCTGATTTTCTCCATCACTCCATTTCCGGCTACTAGTCTAACATATGAAGTAAAAATGTTATGGTTAAATGCGAAATTAACTAATTAATTAATTGTTATACACATTAGAAAAAATTGATTTATTGATCCGGAATCGTTGGAATAAAATTGCAACATTCGCGAAATGATTTACCCGTCATCTGATGAACTATTTTCATGGTTTTACTAACGATTCTACAGAGATTGTATTGGCTAACGGTCTACGGTCACGGGCAGGCCCTATACTTTCTCCCGATATAATAATCCCATGGTGATTTATTTTAAAACGATTTTTTTATCTCGGTAATATATAGCAAATTAGTTAACTGTGTTGCGTGGTTTAGGCAACACGGTACACTACCATTGCCGATTTAGGGATGGTAAACGTCTTAAACATAAATCAAGAATTGCTTTTAAATACTTTCAATTAGATTAGCATGAATGCGATAGAATGGGAGCCATATAACTGCGTTATATGCCAAAATTGGCCTGACATAGGTAACATGAAGAGAACTTAACGTGTAGGGACCGTGAAATTCCACGATACGTCTTTAATAAAACCCAACATAGAATATGCACGGTCTATAAATCATTACGGACAACTTATTCAAAACACCAATTGCAAAAAATATGGAATTCACGCTTCAGACGCCCAGTGTCTGAAAAAGAATTAATGTTGGCATACATTTTTAGATCATCCTCATATAAAAGACATATACAATATGCGTAATTGAAACACTGAACCACGTCATCAATAAAGATTAAAAAAAATATTGGTCCCATGTGACTTCCTTGTGGGACACAATTAGATAATGTAGTCCAAGATACAGAAGCAACTTTTAAACCAACCCGATAATATAATTAGGAAAAACATAATTTTAAAAAGTTTCGCTGCTACACGTTATTCAAATTATAAATTATAATCAAAGCACGTACCTGGTCGAGTAAAACTCTTAAAAAGCCTTTTGTTAGTTCACCAAAACAACCATCCTTTTCAATTCGATGCTTCACCGGCGGTGCTACGTCCAAAGCTAAGCATCGAAAATAGGAGGCCGACCATCGTAATAAATCATACGGTTGGGTTCGTATTGCATCTGTGGAGCACAAAATAAAAAAGAAAACAAAATAAATAAAAAAGAAGAGTTTTTGTACTTTTTTTTTTATAAAAGCTCGTGAGTATTTGAAAAAAGCATTATTATTTTTTTATTGTTATTTTTAATCTGTGCAAAGAAAATTAAAATAATAATTTCAGTTTTTTGTGTTTTTCATCGCTCGTATGCAAATTTTTTATTTTTTATTTGTTTTTTTATTTTAATAAATTAGAATGATTTTGGTTATTGTTACTTCGTCCATATACATGTTAATAATGTATACATTTATGTAAACGAGATGTGTGGTAGACAAATATCATAAAAATCCAACAACATCATATGGGGGTATATTGTCTGATTCGAAATCATAAAAAAATATGGCATATAAAAATCTATTCAAATTAAATTTTAAAAAACAAAAATATTGAGTATGTAATATGTACGTAATATGGTATATGCTGCTGTATGTTGTATTATTATGTAATATGTGAATGAGATATATGTTCGTACGAGTAAATTTTTCAGATAAATTTTCCAGATAAAATGTTTTATGATGTTGTTTTCCTCCTTTTTTTGTGAGTATGTGTGTGTGTGTGTGATAAAAATTTACATATGTGTTGAAAGGAAAAAGGATATTGTAATGAAGTTTTGGTTATTGATAATCAAAAATAATTAATGTAATTTTTCAGATTTTTATTAGAGATTTAGATTTTTTTTTTTTTTTTTTTGTATTCAGGATTAACAATTGATTCTACTGTTGTGAATCTTGTCTGGCACTTAGATCTAGATTATCAATATAATATTGTTTAATGTTTGAAATGATTTATATTGTCGTCAGGGTTTTTTGCCAATATTGTAACGAATGGGAAAGACGTTTGAGAAACTATCCGTCTATCATCTGGATTACAATAATAAAATTTTATGGGTGCCATAAGAATAACATTAATATCAAATCCAAAATCAACCATCGAATTAAAGCTTCAACTTATGACAAATCTTAGTTTATCTTAGTCCCAATTGTAAATTATGATATCAAATTATATAGAAGTTTATCCACCACTAACATCGAGTGTTTTTATTCAGCAAATATTTGAGGCATTGCTTAAATTGTGTAACTAAGTTATAGTCGAAATAATATCAATTATGAAAAGTAGAGATAAACGGTTTCTCTAAACGGTCTATCTAAAACTAATCTTGAGGTTATTTCGAAAGGGCTGGTTATATCGATTATCATTTGACATGGTTTAATATAATCAAATATTCAGCTTTAAATGGCCTGGGATGGATTATGCTAGATAGCAGTTTTCGCCTGTTTTGGAATAAAATCCGTTCACTTAGAAGCAGTAAGCAATTTATTATCCGAAGCTTTCCTATTCGGACCTCTACAGCGACTGTGGTTTCGTACTTATAGGGTCTTCAAAACTTATTGGGATTAATTCGATCACCACATTGAAACAACTATAAGTTTTGCACTTAAAATTGACGACTTTGCAAATCATATTCAATTTTTTTTTATTTCAATCTCAACTTTTTACAAGTCAACATCAATTTTTTACAATTCAACCTCAATTTTTTATACTACATTGTAAATTTTTTGCAAAGCAAATTCGCGTGTTTTCAAACTAACTTCAATTAAATGCAGAGCAAATTCGAGTTTTAATATTTCAAATTCGTAAATTTTTTGCAAGTTTTTGCAAAACAAATTAAGTGCTCCCAATTCTTAACAAATTATGATGGGATTGGGTATGCTGGATGGAAATGGGATTGTTAAATGATTTCTGCAAACAATTTTGGAGTATGGCCACTTGGGACGGAACTCGATCGATTCTTAAGAATTGATCGAGTTCCGTCCCAGGTGGCCATATTCAAGAATTTCTTCCAAAAATCATTTAACAATCTCATTTCCATCCAGCATACCCAATCCCATCATAATCGGTTAAGAATTGGGAGCACTTAATTTGTTTTGCAAAAACTTGTAAAAACTTTATGAATTTAAAATATTAAAACTTGAATTTGCTCTGCATTTAATTGAAGTTAGTTTGTAAAAACACGAATTTGCTTTGCAAAAAATTGAGGTTGATTTAGAAAAAATTGACAATGAAGCATAAAAAATTGAGGTTGAATTGTAAAAAATTGAAGTTGACTTGTAAAAGGTTGAGATTGAAATAAAAAAAATTGAATAGGATTTGCAAAATCGTGAGTTTGAAGTGCAAAACCTATATAGCTGCAAAGGATGTTGGACGAATAAACCCAAACAGTTGCAGCCAAAGCAAACGATAGCGCAAACCAACATAAACGTGTCACAAAAGGAAGCACCACGTCCAAGTTGCTACTTTATACTCTTGCAGTATTCTTCACATTAGGAGATAAGTAACAGTAGGAGCACCAACAAGATACAATATATCGAGATTCAACTCCCATTGCGGAACCTAATTTGTTAAAATTGAATAATGAAGTCTAATCAATGGAGAATAGAGGATTACAACTTATTATAATCTCACTTGCTATTGGGCAAAGCTAAATTACCTTAGGAACCTGCTCGTCAACTAGACAAGTTTCTTCACCCAATCTTAAATGAGCAACACGATGCAGGCGTAAACGCTGTAGGCGGGATCAAAATAACCCGGGAAGGAAACTTTTCGATTTTATAGGTACAACGGGTGCTAGATCAAAGATAAGCAGCAGCAATATAATGAATTATTTCAAAATCAGATACATTAGAGTCAACTATCAACGTCAAAAAACACATCCATGAGGGAACAACCCAGAAATTTGAAACATTCAATCATATTCTAACCACCAATCTGTTTCATGAAGATTTTATAGATCTTGCTATTTACACTATGCTGGAAATAATGAATTCGGAATTTTCAACCCGCCTTAATTAGCACCATCACTGAAGTGTCTCAAGATAATCCTTGATCCGTTAATCCTAATTTTGCACCAACTTCAGGAACAGACCAAGCAAATCATCCCTTGCTTAAACTAAATCAACTTATGCCATACCGAAGTGATTATAAAGCCGCCATCTATAAAACAGCCACTGTCAAAACCATAAAAATTGAGGCAACAATCATTGCGATGCAAGAAAATTCATATTTACGCTTCGGAGGAACTTACTAGGCCATTTAATTTTATTGAAACACGTAAAGGGTGTCCCAGTAAGAAGTTCAGATTTAAAAATTTAATAGAACAAAAACTGCTTAATATATTTCGAAATTTAATTTTTTTGTTTAAAGTATAATCCTCCCGGTTATTTATGGAAAATGATTTCATATAAATGGGAGCCGCGGCGGCCTTGGCGTACTTCATTCGGTCGTTCCCATTTCTGAACACATTTTGGATTGTGTGCGGATCTATTTCGTCAATGGTTGCTTCAATATTGGCTTTCAAATGCTCAATTGTTTGTGGATTGTCCATATAACATTTATCCCCCATGGCACCCCCATTACGACTGATATTGCGGCCATCGAATTTTTGACGCAGTTTCGCTATTGTACCGCCCGATGTGTGGCATGGCGCCCTTCTTACTGGAACCAAACCATCGTCCAAACCAATATCTTCAAGAACAGAATTTATTTTGTTATGTAATTACCAGCGGAAATTTTTTATTCATTATGTATCACTATTTTAACTAAATTAAACATTTCAGCGGAATAAAATATTAAAAGTGATAATCAAAATGGCAAATTGATTAATATCCGAAGTAAAGGAACTCGGTGTATGAAATCTTGAAATTAACCAATACTCCATTTTTCCGGCATTTCCTCCACTAGTAACCAATACTTTCGGTTGTTTTTCTAATAGCTTAGGTCATACTGAGGCTATATGAAAAATTTGGTGAAAATTCATGAACTAGAAATTTCACTAGAATTTTTTAATTTTCTGCAAATTGAATATCATAGCCCTTCCAATCTCTCTTCCAACATTTAAGAGCCATGGACTATGACAATGTCCACTTAAAACTAATGCATATACATCGGACAGGTTTTCTTAATTATAACTTGGCAGGACTAGGCCTTAAATTTTCCGTAAATTCAGAGAAGATTCTGAATTATTATTCGCAAATCACCATTATTTATGTTCAGTTAAATGTAAAAGATGATATCATCAATCTGAATTATATGAAACCATACAATTGATGGTGAATACCAACCGAAGACCAAGGACAATCGTAAACAAACTTCCTTTGATGGAAATGCCTAATACTTTTGGACTAATTTCCAAAGAAAAAAAGATGAATATTCAGTCTATGTTTAGCTGTATATGACATTAGCTGAGGATATTCAATTTTACAAAACTATTCTAAAACTGCAAAATTATAGCTGCAACTGAGTGACACTTTGAAAATCGTAGAAACTTCTTGCATTGCAATCTCAAAGAAAGAATCAATTGTGATTATTTTTATAAAAAATGAAATTGTATTAATTACACGGAGGTGCCGCTTTGCATCGCTCTTCGGTTCCACACGCAGAGACGCAATATATATGTATATATAGCCATATACTCTCAGTATGACCTAAGCTATTAGAAAATCAACCGAAAATATTAGTTACTAACGGAAGAAATGCCGGAAAGATGGAAACAGTTAATGGAGTGACTTTTCATATTGTTAAATTTCAAGATTTCATATACCCAGTTCCTTTACTTCGGAGATCAATCAATTTGCCATTTTGATTATCACTTTTAATATTTTATTCCGCTGAGATGTTTAATTTAGTTAAAATAGTGATACATAATGAATAAAAAAATTTTGCTCGTAAGTACATAACAAAATAAATTCTGTTAACCAATAGTTCTGCCACTTGCGGCGAGTAGCGCAATCTCTTATTTTCCGCTCGCTGTCAAATTTGCGCTATCTTATACATCATCCAATAATGACATACCACGCTACAAGCCGCACCAACCAGTAACACGCAATGTATGCATTGGCTTCTCCACATATCCTTGTGGATTTTCCGATCCCCAAAGGCGACAATTCTGTTTGTTTATGAACCTACCGAAATGGAAATGTGCCTCGTTCGAACATATGATTTTTTGAGTAAAATGTTGTGGAAATAAATTTCCAACATTTCCCACAATTGTTGAAATGTTAAGCGACTCATTTTGTCAACTAGAAATAATATACTGAGTTTTTATTAAAGAAAGAATGTTGTTAGTGTTGTCTGAGCCAAAATAACCGATTTGTAAAATCTGATCTGGTTATTGTGACACCCTATATAACTAGTTAACTAATAGAGATAAAATTAAGCCACTTCGTTGACTACTATACTGAAAATGATACAACGAATTCCTTTCATTAGAAGCTGGATGTGGTCAGTATAGATGAAATAGTCGTCCCCCGAAAATGTCTATCAGGATAAGCTATAGGCTTAAATTAACATACCATATTTAATATGAACGATAGAGGCTCTCAAAAAATTACACCTACCAAGATTTTAGCACCCTTAGTCAACAATAGTTCCATATCAAGCAGGGAAATAAAAGCAACTTTGGCACAAATATTTTGCAGTAAAGCTGCTGGTCGAATGGTTCCACGAAATATAACATTCCCGAAGAAAAATCAAAAGGCGTTTGTGGCCGAACTGTGTTCCTTCCGGTAAAGTTCAATGTGCTTTTTAATTTAAGGCTGATTGGAAAACGATTTTTTGAATTTCGCAAGCTTTTTGTGAAAAACAACAACGAAAGAAAAAAAATTTTTTGAAAGGATGTTATACTACGCAAGTGAAAAATGGTATATTATTTGGTATGATTTGATATGAGTTGAAATAATTTGATGTTATTTGATATGATATTATTTAATATGATTTGATTAATTTAACATGATTTGATATGATATGATGTGATATGATTTCATATGATTTGATATGATTTGTTGCGATTTAATGTGATTTGATATGATTTGATGTAATCTGATATGATTTCTTATGACTTGATTTGATATCAAAAAAACAAAAATCTGAGTGTATTTTGCGAAAATCTTTGTGATTTTCGATCAACCAAAGATCTTAGTTAAAAAAACGAACAAGATCTTAGTTGAATAAAATTTTAATTTTAAATAACCAAATCGTGGTTATTTAATTGTTAACTTAATTAATTTAACCAAAAACCCATTGTTATTTTTATGGATATAAGTGGAAAAAAATTGGTAACAGTGGTTAACTATTTTGTTAAAGCAACCAAGGGAAAAAATTATTTTACTAATGACTTATTAATTCTACCAAATTTTCTTAGTAAATGTAACCAAATTGGAGGTTAATGTTTAAAACTTTTTAGGTTGAAACAACCAATTATATGTTAACATTGACGAAATTCTTTTTAAAATACACAAAGTAGGCTTAGTAAGTAAAACTTTATATTCGTAAATATAAGTTTATGTTTTGATAAAATTGATGTCGTTTTACCAAGACGTTGGAATTTGGAAGTTTAGTTTCGAACTAATGAAACATTGAATTCTTTACCTTTAAAAAGTCGGTCGTCTCATCAGACTGCAGTAACCAAACTACAAAAATATTTAAAATACTTTGAACTTACATTTAAAGTAAAATCTCAATGCTTTAGCAAATTTTAATAATTCGCTACGCAATTGTCAACCCCTTCGTAAATATTGTAATTTTTAACAAGTCTTAGTTTATGTGACAAAACTTATAGGTCGGAATAAGTAATTGAAAGAAAACCTAAATACATACTTAGTTAGTTATAACAATAATATTGTTCACCTAACTAAATCTTTTTTGGTTAAATTAAACAAAACTACGTACCAACATCCTGGTAACTAAAATTTTACACATTTTTTGTAGAAACCAAGTAACGAAATACCAAGTTTCTAAATTAAACAAGAGATTTAGTTTATCTAGCTCAGAATTTTGTGTTAAAACAACCAAATTAATTTAACTATGTATTTGGTAGTAATCTGTTTTCTGAGTGTAGGATTTGATATGATGTGACATGAATCAATAAGATTTGATTTGATTTGATATGATTTAATATAATTTGATATTGTTTGATATAATTTGATATGATTTGATACGATTTCATATGATTTGATATGATATGATATGATTTGATATGATTCGATATGATTGATATGGTTTGATATGATTTGATGTGATTTGATATGATTTGATATGATTTGATACGATTTCATATGATTTGATATGATTATGATCTGATAGTATTTGATATGAATGGATATGATATGATGTCAAATTTGATTTTTTACGATTTGATATGGTGTGATATGTTTTGAAATGATTTCATACGATTTGATACAATTTGATATGATTTGATATGATCTGATATGATTTCTTATGATTTGATATGATTTTTTGCGATTGAATGTGATTTGGTCATATTATGATTTATAGTGTGATATGTTATTATTTTATATGATTTGACATGATTTAGTATATTTTGGCATGATTTGATATGATTTGATATATTTTGATATGATGAATATGATAATGAATGAATGATATGAATTAATATTACTTGATATGATTTGATCTAATTTAATATGATTTGATATGATTATGATTTGATTTGATTTTACGTGATTTTTTATGATTTGATATGATATGATTTAATATAATTTGATATGATATGATTTGATGTGATATGATATGATTTCATATGATTTGATATGATTTGCTATGATTTGATATGATTTGATATAATGTGGTTAATTTAACATGATTTGATATGATTTGATGTGATTTGATATGATTTGGTAGCATTTGATCTAACATGATATGATTTGATACGATTTTATATGATTTGATATGATTTGGTATATTTAGGTATGATTTGATATGATTTGACATGAATTAATAAGATTTGATATGACTTGATATGATTTGATATGATTTGATATGATTTGATATGATTTGATATAATTTGATATAATTTGTTATTGTTTGATAACATTTGATATAATTTAATATGATTTGATGCGAATTCATATGATTTGATATGATATGATATGATATGATTTGATATGATTCGATATGATTGATATAATTTGGCATGATTTGATCGACGTTGATATGATTCGATATGATTACGATTTGATATTATTTTATATGATTATGATCTGATTATATTTGATATGATATGATGTCAAATTTGATTTTGTACGATTTGATATGGTGTGATACGTTTTGATATGATTTGATACGATTTGATACAATTTGATATGATTTGGTATGATCTGATATGAATTCTTCTGATTTGATATGTTTTTTTGCGATTGAATGTGATTTGATCGTATTATGATGTGTAGTATGATTTGATATGATTTTATGTGATTTAACATGATTTGGTATATCTTGACATGATATAATATGATTTGACATGAATTAATAAGAGTTGTTAATTTATCCTATTTGATATGATTTGATATAATTTGATATTATTTGATATTGTTTGATATGATTTGGTATGATTTGATATGATTTGATAGGATTTGATCTAATTTGATACGATTTTATATGATTTGAGATGATTTGGTATATTTTGGTATGATTTGATATAATTTGACATGAATTAGTAAGATTTGATGTAACTTGATATGATTTGATATGATTTGATATAATTTGATATAATTTGATATGATTTGATATAATTTGATATTGTTTGATAACATTTGATATAATTTGGTATAATTTGATACGAATTCATATGATTTGATATGATATGATATGATTTGATATGATTTGATATGATTGATATGATTTGGCATGATTTGACCGGCGTTGATATGATTCGATATGATTACGATTTGATATTATTTTATATGATTATGATTTGATTGTATTTGATATGATTTGATATGATATGATGTCAAATTTGATTTTGTACGATTTCATATGGTGTGATACATTTTGATATGATTTGATACAATTTTATATGATTTTATATGATCTGATATGATTTCTTATGATTTGATATGATTTTTTGGGATTGAATGTGATTTGATCATATCATGATTTATAGTAAGATGTGCTATGATTTGACATGATTTGATAAATTTTGACATGATTTGATGTAATTTGATACGATTTCATATGATTTGGTATGATTTGAACAGAGTTGATATGATTGAATATGACTACGATTTGATATGATTAGGGTTTGATAGTATTTGATATATTATGATGATATGATTTGATATAATTTGGTACAATTTGACATGGTTTGATACGATTTGATATGAATTGATATGATGTGATATGATTTCATTTGAATTGATATGGTTTGTTGCGATTTAATATGATTAGGTCATATTATGATTTAGTATGATTTGATATGATTTGACATGATTTTGTATATTTTGATATGAGTTGATATAATTTCATATGATTTGATACGATATTTTATATGATTTTACATGATTTTTAATGGTTTGATCTAAGTTGACATGATTTGATACGATTACGATTTAATATTATTTGATATGATTTGATACGATATAATATGATTTGATATGATTTGAAATGATTTTATGTTTGGTTAGAAATGCAAATAACGAGTCTTATACAAAGGGATTGCTGCAAGAAATTTTAATTTCAGAAATCTGTTAATACTCGTAAATTTCAAAAGATTTACATGTGGGTAGCTTTTCATGAATATGATATGGTTCCTCTATAGAGCAGACGAGTTAAATGGGTATGTGGAAGGGCAAGAAAGAATTCAACAAGTGTCAGTTAAGTAATTTGTTTAACAGATTGACATGTAATATGTAGCTTTTCTGGAATGCTCATTATATGGTCTCTCATTGCAGTAACCGAATCGAACCACTTCAAGAGTCCGCATTATAAATAACGGATCTTGCAACAGGGCGGTTGCAACAAATTTCTTAGTTATTCTATCATGGGACCATATATGGTGACCATATTGTAAACAGATTTCTAAATTAAAGTTTGTTCATTTATGTGCAACATTTTTTGGCTTGTAACCGCCATTTATAATTTCTGTTATTATCCTAATATTACACTTCAGTTGAAAGACAATAATCAATCGCACAACAAAATTATTGTGTATTTCTTAGATACAATTTTTCATTCCTAGCTACAAAGAAAATTTCACTCTATATAGGTGAAACCTCTGATAAAGTTGGTTCTCTGTGCTATTACTAATACTCTCATACTTATAGTTATTAAACATATGGCCAATGTGTTTATATGCTTGAACGCTAAAATTTCAAAAACGATAAATTTAGAAAGTTCAGCTCCCGTTTTAGATATATACCAACTTTCAAAAACCCATAACACTTTTGTATAAATTACCCAAATCAATTTCGATGAATATTGAATAAGTACCTTTTTAAATATGATGCCTTTTTTAGTTTCGATTAGCAAATTGTGTATAAAAGCACTATGTAATATGTACATGCTATAAAAAGTTTTTAACGAACAACAACTTGCTTTTAATGTTCCACTTAATAACAAATACTTAAAGAATAATTGTTGTGAAATACAATACCAACAATATATAACAAACAATATATAAAAAGTTCAAACGATTTTTACATCATAAGGCAGGGAATTTTTAGTTTTGTTTCGTTGCTGTACATTTTGTAAAAGCTCTTTTACAAAATGTAAATTTACACCAAAACTGTCGTGTTTATTTTGAAAGTTAAATAGAAACAGCGAAAATATTATCAATTGGGGTACAAAACAATTTAAACAGTTTATACGAGAGTACCAGTACATAGCTAGATACGTATACATACAAATTTGCAACAAAAACCAAAAAAAAATAATTTTTTGATAGAATGAATAATGTATATGTATATTGTTTTGAAGATACATATAGAGCCATGATGAGGATTGTCTATAACGCTTTTATTTAAAATCCTAGCTGTTGCAATTATCCGGGTTTATCCCAACTCGTATCTATGTATAGCTACACAATTGCCAAATAAATATTTCATTCATACAGAGATAAAAATTAAATTGATCACTAAAACAGTCACGTTATTATCATCCAGTAAGAATAGCAGAAAGAATATTACAGTAGCAGCAACCACAACTAAGAGGAAAAATGGTTATGAGGAAGAAAAAAAGAAAAATTACCAAATAAATCCCATTTTCATGATTGTCATTGTAAATTTGGAACAAATACGCAAATACACAACAAAAAAATACTCATCTCTCTCAAAATTAAATTATTTAAATCCTAATTTTATGTTACATGTACATTGTAGTAATCAAACCCTAATTTAAACTAATAGATTATTCTAATATCGTTTCTTCGTCTTTTACACCACTTCTTACAAAATAGGCTTTTGCTTGCTGTACAATTACATAAAATAATTTTTATATATTCTTCATGTTGTTGTTGTTGTTCTCATCATTATATACCACTCTATTCCATGTACTTATGTATACATACAAATTCTAAATATTCTGAGAATTATTTTCAAAAACTTCTAAGAATAGCAAATTAACATGGTCGTTATGTTGTTCATAAGGTTAGAACAAGCATATACATATACAAAATATATACAAAATATTCAACGTAAATAAAGGTCAATGCGGAATTCAAGTTGAAAATATCGATAAATAACATTCACTATTATCAACAATCATCATCCATATCATCATCCACAGAGTGACGTAAAAATGTAGAGCTTTTATGATTATTTCAAGCGATAAATGATTTTGTAACTATATATACGGCGATTCATTCTCCTCCTTTCCATTTCTAAATTCGACGTCCGTCTGTGAACCTGTGCACCTTATAAAAAGGAAATCATTATTTTATGATTTCCTCCTGTTCGGAGATCATAGTCAGACCGATGACCAATACCCAGTATCTCAACTTCTACCAAGGTACTATGGTTATTCTTAAAGCAGCATTGGACATTCTCGGTATGAGGATCACATTACAACTTCCTGAAACTTTTAAACTTTCTACTCGTAAAGACCAGAACCAGAACTGTCCGAAGATCATCAGGACGAAGACCAATACACAAAATCTTACACTTCCATTAAGATATTAAGGATGTTCTTAAAGCGTCTGACTATGAGCCATTCTCTGTATAAGGATCTAATTACAACCTCCTGAAACTTTGTACTCGTAAAGATTTGAACCAGAACTATCCGAAAATGATAGTGAGTCCGATAATCAGTACCAAAAATCTCAACTTCCACTAAATGTTAGGGCTGTTCTTAAAGGTATTGAATATGAGTCATTCTTGATATGAGAATCCCATATTAATCTCCTGGAATATTTTATTTGTAAAGACTAGAACCAGAACTGTCCGAAGATCATAGTGAGACCGATGACCAATACATAAAATCTCAACTTCCACCAGGATATTCATGTTGTCCTTAAAACGGCTGAATCTGGGTCATTTAAGGTATAACGATCCCATTGAAGCTTTTAAATCTCATTACATTTATTATACACGGTTACAAATGTTCCTTTAACTATAAAAAATTTGATTTTGGGCTGAACGAACTCGAGATAACTGTCAGACAATTCTTACTGTCAAGTAAAAAAATTTTGTGTTGACTTCAAAAGTTTACCACGACAAATATTTTTGATTTTTGGGCTGACATTATTAAACTTTCGTGATATACGATTTTTTGGGCTAACAGTTCTAACAGAAGCCTTATGGGCTACCGGAAATTATATTTTTCGTATTTCCACAACATTTTTTTGGGATGAAATTTGGACTAACTTCACATACATTTGTTATATGCCCAAACTATTGTCGATTTTCAATGATTTTTGCTCACTCCCAAAATGATACCCTCCTTTTTTACTCCCATTTTGTTTCAATGGAACAAAAATGTTCTACTCTACTAAACTCTAATTTTTACTTTATTATTTATATTTGATTTTTATAATTTCACTAATCAAATTACCAACGCGCCGCATATTTTTAAAAATGACAGAAAAAAATATGACGAACAGATTTATAACAACAACAAAATCGAATACTCTAGACTAGAACCAGAACTGTCCGAAGATCATAGTGAGACCGATGACCAATACATAAAATCTAAACTTCCACCAGGATATTCATGTTGTCCTTAAAAAGGGTGAACAGATTTATAACAACAATAAAATCGAATACTCCACCAAAAAACCTAGAGTATAGAAAATTACCACGGGAGTAACAAAATATTACCCTCGTGGTAATATTTTTTTTTTTTTTTCAATGAAACATTTTGACAACAGTTGGAGTACCATAGAGCAGTTATTCTTAACAGGGGGCCGCGGCCCCCTGGAGGTCCGTAAGAAGTTAAAATTTGCAAATTTTCCTTCAGAATATAATAAAAAGAAAATTAATGTATAACCGAATATCGTGTTGAACAGTGAAATAAGAAAAATAAAAGTTAAGAAATTTTAAATTCGTCTGTATTACTTTAAAAAATTTCGGTTTTTTTATAAACAAATATTATTTTCTTTGACATTCACAATGTCTGAGACCTTTCGGGCCACCAAAAAAAGAGGTCATTTACTTACAATATCTCTACCACAAAGTAGAAAATTCACTTAGCCCCCCCCTCCCCCCCCACACATTTTTAACCCCATGGGTACTTGTGTGTTCAAAGCCACACACCTCTTTACAAAAATGAGAACTTCCTCAAATTTCCTCTTGGCAGTTTGGTTTCGTACTGATAAAAGTTGGTCTACTCATCAGGTTGCAACAACCAAACCCCGGCAATTTTGATTCCTACCTACTATCTACGCCAATAATGCTGACATGGATGTCATTTTCGGGGTACTTTTTACGTACATGACTTTTGTTTTTCGCAAGTCAACATGGTGGATTTTGATACCTAGTTATACTAATTGCGCCTATAATGCGGATATGGATGTCATTTTCGGCATACAAATCAATTGATTATGTTATAGATCAGTTGTAAGTTATAAGTTTTTCTACGGGAATAAGTTTAGAAAAGGGTTTATATAAAATAAGTGGCATGCTTGAATTTGAGGGGTCCATCCCATGGATCAAGCAGTCCCTTCTTATAAGTCTCCACGCCACTTATCCAATCGAATTCTAATATAGCATAGGTATTTTGTATCAAAATTAGCAGGTTTACGAAATATTTTTAAAGCGGTTGGCCTCCTGGGCCTAAGTGCTCCAAAATAATTTTACCCCAAAAATGTATGTTTGTTACGAAAAGGTGTTTCAGCCGCTAATCCTATGGTCATGAAATTTTTACCATGTATAAATTGCATGTCTCGTGGCCCTATTCTGTCTTTCCCTGGGAATAGGGAATTGGGGAAAATATTTTCATAGCATTTTTGTCTAAATTGTATTTTTCTGGGCTACTGAGGAAACATGTTTGGTGCTAATATTTTTGAAACAAAGTGAAATGGGAAAATATTTTTCCCAATAAAAATTTTGTGGAACATAAGTAACCCAATTCACTTTGTTTTGAAAATGTTTGCACTAAACTTTTTCTTTCAGTAGGCCAGAAAAATACAATTTAGACAAAAATGCTATGATAATATTTTTCCCAATTCCCTATTCCCAGGGAAAGACAGAATAGGGCCACAGGATGGGAAAAGGGATTATATGAAATTAGTGACATGCTCGAATCTGAGGGGTCCGTCCCCTGGATCAAGGAACCCCCTAAGTACCCACACCATTTATCCAACCTGATTTAAACTTTTCATAGGGAATTTATATTAAAATGAGCAGGTTTTCGTAATATTTATGAATGGGTAGGCCCGACCTCGAATCATCCCGACTATCAATATTAAAATAAAATCATTAAGTACAATCCAATTGAATACGATGGAAGGCGATACGATACATTTGAATGCGATATTCCGACCCGATCAAACATAGCCCATTCTCATTAAATCTGGATAAAATGGAAAAAAATCTAAATCTGGTTAAACCTGGATTTTGTTATGCAAACAATTCCAGCTTTTGTTTATCAGAATTTTGTTTACCAGCTATACAAAAAATCAAAACAATATCCTATTCTATTTTGGTGTCTATGGAGAGTGGCAGCTCAGTCGCCAACCGTCATCCAAAATAACGAAAAACTTATCTTAAAAGTAATTTTTTTTATTAATTTTTAAATCAAATTAAAGTATTGATAGGCTCGAAGTCACCCAAAGCATTGCTGTTGCTGTCAAATCAATTATGTTAGCCAAACGACAAGCCATTGGTCGTTATGAACTCGCTCTCAGAACCAGACAAGCAATACACGAAGTGCCTTCAAATTCAAAATTAAAACACAAGGAATGTGCTGCGTAGTAGGAAATGTGAAATTACCGGAATTACATTCACCACCCGAACCATTATATCATAGTTCGTATCAGGTGGTATAGGCCCATCGAAACATATCTTGGTAAATATACGCAAGTGCAATTCGTGTTTTCAAATGTCATTGTTCGATGCAACAAATGCTTTTTTACTCTAAAGTGCCAAGCAGTAAACACATGGAATCCATCAGCGAAAATGTTTCATTGTCGCAAAAACAATGTAAAGCAGGGCGGGGATGTTGTACCATCACTATTTTCGACTTTCGACTTTTTTATGTCTCAATTTTCAGGAATCAATTATTATCATTCTATTTCGTGTAAACAATTATGTGTTTTTTATCGCGATTTCAACCTCTTGATATAATTGTGAGCTTTCTCACTTTTCTACATTTCGATGAACGAATCACGAACAAATTATTTGGTAATAAATAGAGTCGATTAATCTAGTAGTCTTAGATATCGTACAAAAGAAATAGAGTGATGTTTTACTCGAGCAAGCTGAGAACACATTAGAAAACGCGTAGTTTTGGAAGTGAAATAGGCTGCCATTTTACTCGTAAAAAATGAGACATAAAAAAAGTCGAAAGTCGAAAATAGTGATGGTACAACATCCCAGCCCAGTTAATTGATATCCCAATTTATATTCAACCGACGTCTTAGGCCGTGCGTACCCACACTGTAATAAACGCACGTGAACCGATACTCTTCCAAGAATTGAGAACTCTTTAACGGTCAAGCATGTGCCACTTATCGTGAAGCTTGATGAGAATTAAATCTTCTTGAAAACAATGCATACTGGGGCAAATACGATTCCCATCCAATCGTGCTAAACGTGAAAAATGAGGCAATCACTATCAAAGCACTATTTCAAATCAGAATGCTTTCGTTGAGTGGATTTGCAAATGACATTTTCGATTGTGATTAGCAATAAGTAAGATATTTTCATTTCAAAGAATTGGGTACATATGTTCAAATTAATCTACGGTACTTGGTTTCAGAACAACGCTTAGCGTATTTTGGAATTATGCATGTTATTACAAGCCAAAGTGACGGATTGAATTTCCTAGATGCGCCCGGAGTCACAAGCAGTACTTTACTCATTTCGTTTATTTTGGCAACTATACAATCACGAAAAGATATTGCACTCTCACTCTCATCATCTAGAATATACTTTTTTGAATAGTGGTCGAGTAGCACATTCAGCACTGAAACTGCCATCGACGCGGTGGTGCATATATTTTATTATCTGATGATTTTCGACAAACTTTACCAGTTATAACACGTTCAACAGTTGCTAATGAACTTAATGCATGTGTCAAATCATCAATTTTATGGCAATACGTATACGACTACAACATAATCATCAATCAAACAACGGCATCATTTGTGTACATACCTGACGGAAAAACAAAAAAAAATATTGTGTATCCAGATAATATAACAAATATAAATTATTACTAAAAAATGGGGGGCCACAAAAAGATTAAGAACTATTTGGTGGCCGCGAGTAAAAAAAAGGTTAAGAACCACTGCCATAGGGTACTATTTTTTCTTCAATGAAAATCGACATATGTAAGGTTTATTATTTCAATATTTTTTTTCTCGCTTGCGGAATATCGACTATCGAGTAGTCATTTTACAGTACAACACCAAATTGATTTGACGACATATTGTCATTCCATCAATAGCATTTTCTTTGGGTTCCACCATTGAATCACACTTGCACCAAAATTATGTTTTCCCTAACTAATCGTGGTAACGTAAAATAATTTTCAAAGTACAGGGAAAAATCTAGACCCTTGAAATTATTTTGCAAAATATGCTGGAAATATATAACAACTGCTTTCCCAAAATTATTGTTTGTTGAAAGTGGTTGAATTAATTTTCCTTGATAAAGATCGAAGTTTATGCAACACCCCGCTTCTAGAAACTGGTAAGAAACCACTATGTCAATAAAAACATAATTTTTATGCCGCAGCCACACGAATGCAAAAATACACACCAACATTGGCGTATTTGTCCAAATAACAAATCGTGTAGCCACAAAACAAATGACAAATTCAAAGGTTAAATTTTTCCAACATTGGTGCACATTCGTTCAATAGGCGGTTTTCCAAAAAAGATCAAAAGAAACTACAAACATTGGTATGCACATTGGTCAATCATCTACACGAATGGTATATTTTACAAATATTCGCCAAATATAAAATACGCCAATATTGGTGTGTATTTACATTCGTGTGGCTGCGGCATTACACAGAGCAATAAAATTGACGATTTCTTGATGCTGCGTAGGTAACACTATGTTTAACCATTTCCTTCTTCATATATCTAGTAAAATATAGCATAAAAAATATAATGGGTGTGAATCGTTAGACAAAGATGACGGTGGTGGTCGGCAAGGTGGTGGTCTTCAGACTCAATTCTGCGAATATTTCATATATGATGAACGTCAGTATACATTTTTGGATCTAAATTATTACAGTTTGAGTAGTCTTCATCTTCAGAATCTTCCTCTGTTTCATTTTCAAATGCTGGTGGAGTAATGTAAATTGAATCAATCTCGTTCAAAATTTCTCGAAGAGTCATAAGGGTTTGCCTATCAAATATTAGATTTGTATAGGGAGAAATTCCGAGTTTTATGGGACGATTTTATGCCCTTTGGGCATACCGGGGGTTATGGCATATAATATTACTTCTATGAAATTTTCACGAAAAAATATCGAAACCCTTTTACAATTACAAAAATACTATGTCGCGATCATAAAAAACGTCATAGAAAACATTTTTGATATTCAACGCATAATCAAACCATCCGTTGATAAAATATCGGAGTTGATCAACCAACAAAATTCAAATTTAAGTTATTTAAATTTATTAGATCGTCCTAAACAAAATTACGATGATTTAATTATAAAAACTATATTACCTAAGCTTGATCCAGATACTGTATCAAAAGGGGGAGGATGAAGAACCAGCAAAGGCTTTGCCACCCTTAATAATTTATAACTTTTCTTAATAAACGCGGCTTCATTATTTAGAAGGAAGAACAATACACAACACCACAACGGTGAAAAATTCTCAAGGTGCTGGATGTAAGCTTTCACATTTATAACATTCAACGACTGTGACGAAATCTTACACAGTGGAAATATATGCTGGCGTTTTTGTTTTCCAGGGCATAAAATCAATAAATATATAGAAGCCTTTAAGGTCGATATAAAATGTTATCCTCAAAAATAATAGGAGTTTTGATCGTTGTTATTGCTGAGTTGTTCATACAATCGTTTGGCCTGCGCTTATATTAGCAGGAATTGTTCAATCACACGTCTATTCCTTTAGTATTTCCAAATTATCTTGTGGATTTACTTAGAGTTTTTCTTGAATTTGATAGCGATACGAACTATATTTTGATTTGGAAGTAATTTCAAATTTGTAATTGTATTTCCCAGTTCATTATTTTAGGTAACTTTGTAATCCAATACGATTTGGTTTTTTGAAGTTGTATTTGATTCCGATATTTGATCTGTTCCGAACACGCCATTAAATTAGTTAAGTCAAATAAAATATTTAGGGGTGTGTAACGAAATCCCGGTTTACAAAATCCCAGTCTTTAAAATCCCGGTTTTCAAAATCACGGTTTTCAAAATCTTGCTTTTCAAAATCCCTGTTTTGTATAAAAAAAAAATCCCGATTTTTAGCAAATCCCGGTTTGAATTTTTAAAATTTGACATGTGGGAAAATGGGACTTTTAAATGATTTTGTGACAATTCAAAAATGAGTTTGCGGTAAAGTTCTAGAAAATGGCTAATAAGGATGAAATTTTTTCTTCTAAGCAGATTTTGTTCAAATTCGATTTCGGATTTATCGATAAAGCGGTCAATAGAGATTGAACTAGGCCATTTCTAAACCGATTTTGTTGAAATATGGCTATCGCTATAGAACTAGGCCATTTTTTAACCGATTTAATTGAAATTCACATGTGGGTCCTAAATAGGATTAAAATAGTGCAATTTTGATTAAGTTCTGGAATAATTGATTATGTTAAAAATCGACATGTGGGATCTAAATGGGATTTTAAAATGATGTTTGATAAAGTTCTGGAATATTGTCATTAGGGATGTAACTAGGCCATTTCTTAATCGCAAATGTTGAAATTCGTCACGTGCGATTGAAATGGGGTTGAAAATGTTACAGGTACAAAATCTTGCATAAAAAATGGTGCAATTTGTAACGGAATGAAATCACATTCCGTTCCCAAATTCATCCCATACAATTTTCTTTATTTACCTAATATGCCTTAGGAAATAATATTACCATATATATCTAAATTAAATGACTGGCATGTCGATTCTCCCTCATTGTGTTGTACTTTATCAACTGCAAGCCATTGAACTTATCTACATGAGATATTTTCTATGGGAAATTCGCTCGGATAAAGCATAAATATTATGTGTTATACGATTTTCTTATGCTAATAAATTGCAGATAGCAACTTCACCAAATAAATGCATAATTAGGTCAAATATTTCTCGTTTAACGTATGCTCTGCAACATTGTAATGACTGCATACGATAATGTTTACAAACGTAACGTCTTTTTCTTCTTCTACGAAATTTGATTTGTTGATGCATAATGTTTGCAAAAATATACTTCCTATATTGATAGCGGGCAGGCCTCAACCAAGTTGGAGGCTAACCCGTTTCAAATTATTTTTCTTTTTGGTGGGTGTCATGTCATTAATAGATTTTATGTAAGCCGCTCCTACGTGCGACACGCAGTGCGACATGTTCGTCGCCTCTGACTTCGCAGCCTTGGTTTTTTCTAGTAAATTTTTGGGCAAGATATCTTATTTTTATGTTAAAATATTATTAGTTCGGCCGGTCTGAACTAATAAAAAATATTTTTTTCAAAATCAAGACTTTAGAATAGAAAAAAATTTTGAAAATCGGAATTTCGTAGTACACTCATTTAAAGGTTTGTGATTAATATCTTTTATGAATAAAAATGACACTGATTCAGGAATTTTAAAAGTGTCAATTTTTTTTACTGAAGACAAGATCTAATGATCTATCACGATTATTAGCAATGGTGTCTATTTGGAATAAATTTTGACCAAGCATGCATGGTGTTTACAAATCAAGAGTCTTTATATGTTGATATATATTGCAAAGTAAAATACACTTTAGTCCGGGTCAAAATTCCAGATTACATTGGCAAAGATAAAGTCATCAATGATGTCAGGATGAGGGTCAGGGCTTAAGGCCAGTAATTTTAAAAATTTACATATATTCAGTTTACATTTGACCTAACATGATAATATCTTCCAGATGTTTATCCAAATTTTATGACAGATAGGAAGTTTCCGACAAAATCAGAAAATAACAAAAAAGTGTCGGTGATGAAGTTTTGTTGAAATAACCTATGTATGGTATATTACTTCCATGACACGTTCCCTCTATGCGAAATCTGCCCAACATCTCTGCAATCTGTGGGGCTATTTGGGAATTCGATTCGATAACAAGAGTACTAGATTCGTATTGGAATTTAAATAAGAACCGTTTGAATCACATTCAAATCAAATATGAATCTTGTACTCTCGTTATCGAATCGAATTCCCAAATAGCACCCCTGGCCAATCACTTATATTCCGGGAACTCCAATTTTCATCTTGATCATACGAAAACTAACAGTTTCCACAAAATCAATAAAAGGGCCTCTATCATCGTATTCAAATTAAATTAATTTTGTACTAAGCTGTCACCTTGGACTGACTTATCACATTCGCGGAGTCTACCACACATCACAATGTTAACAATGTAGAGTTTATGAACATACTCCCTTAATTTATGTTAGAATACCGATTCCATCTTTAAAACACAATTTGATTTTAATGGCGGATAATAAATAGCAAATTTTCAATTAGCTAAGTCGCCTTTAGAAATTCGTATATAATTAATTTTTGGGACTTTAATTCACCTTAATTTGTCTAAAACTTTGTTCAAAGTACGAATATTAAAATCCCAAAAACGTCCTCCAAATTAAAATTGACCCTATCATTGTCCTACACACAGCAAAGATTAGTTTGTCCGATCACATCCTATTGCATCGCCATTCATGCCAAAAATTACCAAAATCTGTTAAGCATTCAAAATTCTGGTTATAGACCGTTAAGAAATAGTCGAGTTACACTCAACATTGTCAAACTTCAGCACATCATTCACAATTTATTTTAGAACCCCTCTTTTAAATCGATATGTAGAAATTTTGTGTTTTGAAAGAATCGGGGAGTTTGATTTCCAGAATATAAATAAGGACATTGATTTCAGGATTCATTTCGTAGATTTTTAAAATAAATTTTACCATCTACACTTCCCGCAATAAAAAGCGGTTTTAAGAGTAATTATAGAAAGTCGCTTTCTGATGCCGGGAGTATGTCGAAACAATTGAAACTGGCAGACACGTTTTTGTAGTATAGTTTCAACATTGTTGATTAAACCGGCTTCCAATTGCGGATAATTGAGGTTGGTTCACCGAATGCAAAATGGAATTTTGGATCTGGTGTTTAAACGAAAGTGTCTTTTGTGCTATATTTCTTATGAATACATAAGACTGTGTAAATAAATTATCCAATCAGATCTCGAATTCTGAGACGACATACCGTCGTCCGGTTATATGCCACTGAGTGTGATACATTTGATAAAGAGTCAGACGGAAGTATGGGTAAATTTTGGAAAAAAAAGGTATGAAGGTTTGAAAGGGGTGAACATTTAAGTTTAACTGAAGCTATCACTGCCAGAGCTAATTATGAATTTCTTTATTCAATTAATTAAATTCAGTAGCCGTATTAAAATGTTCATGTACACTACGAATAAATTTTCCTGTTTTAGATTCCCCGAATATATATTTACAGTCGGGACGCGCGCATATGTACAGATCAGCTCTAACTCCTCGTTCTCATTTAGTTGGAGTCAACTTTTCATATTTTCAAAATTCATCCAGCACCATACTAAAGAAAATCAATTTTTACTATTTCGCTTTATTTTGTAAAGAAAGTACTTACACTAAGAATAACGCTATATTTCAACAAATAACGATAACAGTTTAATAGCACCATTAGTATTAAATACATATTTATAAAAATGACAAATTATTAAAATTTATATTTCCGCGAAACACAGAAAATCGAATATAGATTGTGCAGCAGTAAAATGTATTGATTGAAAAATAATGGAAAATATCGTCGTTACTAACGACTTGCAAACACACATAAATCGTATAAATTTTATAATGTTCGTCGATAAGACAACACAAAACTTACCTTTAGCATATCGTTTTAGAAGTCCTGGAAATATTGGTGGAACGATAATTTGTTCAGCACAGTACATATGGCATTGAACCATTTTGAGAGCTGAACTTTTTTTTGCTGTTTTGCTTATTTTATTGTAATAGGGGAAAAACTATTTTTGATTTATTTTTATTATTGATAATAAATAATTTAAACAAAAACACAAATTGCACGGACACCAATGCACATATAGTATATATATATATTTTCCAGTTGCCCGTCTTTTTAATGCAATTATCGTTTATTTGTGCCTAGATTTTTTTTTTAGATATCACACTCACAAAAAAACGAAAGCTGCATAAGCGTAACAAATATCACAAATAACAATTTTTCACTCGATATGGAAAATCTGCAAAATAGCAATAATAACAGCACAAAAAATATATTTAGATTTTCACTAACGTATCAATAGCGACTTTTTGTTGTTTTGTTTCATTTGGTACAGCTAAACGAACCGATCTCATATTTTTTTATTCTGTTTTATTGCGAGTTTCTGTTGGTAGAAATTTATGTCTTTCTAATGGAAATTTTTGACTTATTATGCGTTGCCAATACGGTTTTCCCGTAAAAAAAATATAACCAAGTTGTTTTCTTGTTTTGGTCGATGGTAACTTTGGTGGTTGAATATTTCCGATGAACTGATATAACGTGGCGGTTTTGTTGATTTGGTCGTTGCTACGGCGATATTGATTTCGAAATTTTTATTATTTTATTCTGTTATTATTCTTGGTGGTAGATATTAACGGATAGTAAAAAAAATCTATAATTAGGTTTTGCCTTGTGAAGGGGTCGTGACGCCTCTTTGTGATTTACGGAGGAATAATTTATGAAGTCATAAGGCGGAATATACGACAAAATATTTGGTATGAAATTTTCAAAATTATTGCTCGACTTCATTATTTGTAAGACCAGATCCGTTGCTCGGGAGTATTGCGGACACACGTTATGTGTCATTCAATTATTACGAAATATGTTACCATAATTTTGATGTAACCAATTTTTATTTAAACTGAATTTTCGGTCAATATCAATTGAATGGTAATGAACAATTGTTTACAAAATTAGCGGAAGATATTATGTTAAACTAAAATCTTACAAAATTTTATCTGAAACATGAAAGCCAATCATATTTTTTATCAAAAATCTCTGGAATGCAGATATTACGAAACCATGATCTTCAGTATTCATCCAATCATCAAAACTGAAAAATCAAGAAAAAGTTTTTTCATGATTTTAAAATACTCACAAATTGAGTTTGCTGCCCGCTCAGTTCTTCTGAACAATCATCTTATCTGTTAAATTAGATTTATATTTCGATCCATACATGATTCGATGGCTACACAGCTTTGACACCGTAATTGTCGCCGGTATTGTTTGATGTCAAAGATGATAAATTTGTTTGATATGATTTCACAGTCTGAGGCACTAAATCCTGTTATCATTTCTGAAAAAGATGAGAATTGGTTTATGATCCCTGAAGATCACGAAACGATCAATTTGATTTATCGTTTTTATGTCTATAGGCTGACATACCTTTGGATTAAGGAACAATGTAAACAACAAACCATGATAAAGTTGGAAATGTTTCGGCCCCAGAACAGATTGCAAAAATTGAAATCAATCAAACAAATCATGGTGGAGGGTCATTATCATTATTTCTCTTACTTAAAAATTGTGGTCAATTTATACGTTTTCATTACAGCATCAAAACCGGTTTTAGCAATAAACCAAATTCGTCTCCGGACTCGCTTTGATAAATTTAGCCGCATATTCATATGGCGAAAGGCGATCATAAATAAATTATGAAACTGACTCCAGCTCTTGTAATGCTAACGCGTATAGAGTCCAATTTGTAAAGTGTCATGCAATTCAAGGCAAGGTTCCAACTCAGTCACGAGTTTTTTTTATTATAAAGTTGGCTGGATGCCCAACTATCAAGGCAACAAGTTCCGTCATCCATCCGTGGAGGTGGGGCTTGGTTTTTTTTTTCTTTACATTTTTTTTATAAATGTTACATCTGGCTCGAAACTTTGCTTCTTACCTTGATTTTTAACGGATAAGGATGAAATTAGGGTAATGGAGAAAAGCAATTTTAATATTTTGTAGACGAAGTCGTGGGAACTTTACGAAAACGAACTAGCATATTTTTAATTGGCGGAAATTTCTAAATTGATTTTCTTTAATAATCGGCTATATTTTCCATCATACTATGTGAGAACTAAAATTTTTTTAGCCAACTTCTGAAATGTGGCCAATTAAAGCGAAAAAGCGATCCATATCATATGTACGGCTGTCAAAGTCTAAGAACCAAACTAACATTTGGATAGGGTGAGGTCTAAGGTATCCATACAAGTTTCTTTGCATATGGTTTGTGTGAGGCTTCAAGTACTGAACCCTTGAGGGATCCATCCAATTTAATAATAAAAAATACTTTTAAACATTACGTCAATAAAATCCGTATTGCCTTGATTTTAAGTATGTGTGAACAGTGCGTCTTTTAAGTTAGACACAATTTCAGTCACGGTGCAAAACCCTCGGTGAACGAGACTGATTCTCTTGTTCACAGAATTTTAATTTTATAACTAGTAAGGTTTACTACCGATTATTAAATATTATTAAGAATTACTGAAAAGGTATTTTACGGGATGGAACGTCTAAGGTTTAAGAACCGTCGATTTACAAATTTTTAAATATTAAAATCGATATCCCGTTGTTTTCTAACGATTTTTCTGTCGAATAAAATTGCAAAGAAAATTCCGAAATAAAAGTATCGTGCGACAATTTGTCCACCTTGATGCTAGAAATATAGTGCAAGTTTGCCAATTAGTTTGTCGTATAATTGTCATGATTTATAATCCCACTTCTTCAAATTAGATGCCCAGTGCATTATTTCAAAACAAAACCTGTGAATAATTTATAGCCTTTAAAATTGACGGTTCAAATACCGTTATCTTACTATACATATTTTGGCCATCATATAATAATAAAAAGTTGTCCGACCCGTAAAGGAGATTAAAGACTCTTACCGGCCATACTGAGGATGAAAGTAGTACATCTTTTATTAGAACTAATTATCTTACCTTCATGTTTAATTATTCTCTTACCTGGATGTCACTGCTTCCAAAATAGTTTGGTGCATTTCTGGTAAGTTTGTGTTGACATTAATACGCACCCATATAGTACATGCATTGGTATGCTAAGTTTCTGTAAGACATCTAGTCAATCGGGAAACGTTTTTAAAGTTTCAGTTTGAAATTGAGTTTTCATTTTCTCGTATCCGGAGGTTTAGTTATCAACGTAAACTTTGAATTTATTGGTATCAATTTTTGGTATTACAGGCCTAAGCTGTTTTTAATTTTATGAAATTATTGATTGTCCATTGGATTTAATATCCTTTTGAGGCCAGTCAATCTTTTTTTTTTGTATGAACTCACACAGCACTGACTTACTTATTCACACAAGACATAATACCATCTGCGTACGTTGCAAGCTCCATGTCGATTTTACCCTGACATGAATAATGTATCGAAACCAAGTTCCGCACACTAACAGGGGTCATAGTTGCGTGGAACATAACACAGTTTTTGAGCGAAAATACAGGTATCGAAGTACTGCAAGATGTAGAAGAAACTAAGGAGAACGTAGAATTAAATTTTATGATAATGGTGTCTTCTCTGGATAATGCTACGTATATTGAATTTTTCTACAATCCGCATAATGGTTCACCGTTCCCATTCCGGTTTGTTTGAGTCCCAAATGATATCTGTACCAAAATTGGCAACTCTAGTTCATAATACCGTTTCAGCACTCGCATTTTATCTACGTCATAATCCGGTTCATTTTAAAAATTGTGTTCGCATTTATTTTTTAGCAAAATGCATGGTTCGCCATGTATGTACTTTTACTGAGCTCAGAAAATTAATATCCTTACAGATCACCAATCCCACACGGTTTTTCTTGAAAACAAAAATAATAAATAAAATGAAGAGGTGAAAGACTCGCTTGATGAATACAACTACGAAATTGTTGCACAAAGTTGTTGATGTCGTATCACGTTTGGAAATATAAAGAATACGGAGAACAATACCCATCCTAACACGGACATCATGTAAGATTGTTGGCATTAAATAAAGAAATTCTAAGTCGAATCCATTGCGAAAAATTAAATCTAACGACAATCAATTGAATTCAAATATGCTTGTGGAATCCAAGCAAATTTCCCGGCTAACCAAGATAATAGTTACAGACATCTGCAATGAAGAAAATAAATGCATAATTAAAAAGGAGGAATACGGGAATTTTGTAAAGCTGTAGATCTCTCAGTTTGTAGTCAAAACTTTAACGAATTCAGTAAACTATGTGCTCGTAGGCGACTAAATGAGATTCAATCAACTAGAATTTTTCTAGAAATATTTCATTTTTGTAGCCAATCCGTTGGTATCCGACGCGAATATCAGATCAGAAACCACCACGTTAACTCACACAGTGGGAGCGTTGGACGCGAAGTTACATGATCGTTTCGCAGATTTTATTCTCCGCGTCATTGGTGCACTTTCTTATTCGGTGTTTATGGAGGAAGTGATGCGCGTGTTGGGAGAGTCAGAGATGTCACGCTTAAACAAAACCCTTACAAACCTGACTTTGGGCGATAAGAGAGTCAAATAAAGTTGAATGCTGAGAGTACCTTTAATGATATTTACTGAGTCAACTTTGGATGAAAAGGTTGCCTTCGCAGGTTCAAATTATCTTTATTACGTTTGAAAATGCGATGTAACGTTAGATGTTTTAGCAGCACGTGCAGACAACATGATAGAGGTGATGACACCGTAAGGGTTAAATGCCGTAAAATCATGCAATCCTTTCGGCTCATCATCGTCCAATTTAGACGCTAAATTAGAAGATCCAAAATTCGAAATTTGTTATTATCATTGTAGATTCGGTAACAAGGCTCAGAAATGTCAGGTTGGATGTAAATTCTACGGTAAAACCTGTGGAGGTCAGTTGGTCAAAAAATATGTTTAAACGTTTATCAGGACGTGACGACCGTCACTGTTAATATATGATCCCATTTCTAAAGTTGAAAATTTAATAAACAATGGTGCTGACCTTTCGGCTGTTCCACTTAAAATTTGTCATATTCCGCAGGCCATAACTACTTATAAATTAATGGCTGCGAATGGAACACCAATTAAAACATTTGGGACAAAAATTCTAAATTTAGATTTTGGGTTACGGTGTAATTTCAAATAGGAATTTATAGTGGCAGATGTCTCGCTGCCCGTTATTGGAGCTAACTTTTTTATAAGTACTGGATTGATAGATGACCTCGGCAAACGTCGTCTTTGGGATCCAACGACATATTTGTTTAATATTGGTTCTATCGCTCTCACAGCCGAATCAACACTCTCTCAATTAGACAAATCTCAGGTTAATAATCACAACCAGCAACTTGTTTCTAAATTCTCGAATATTATAACAAACTCCCTTTGTTGAGATTATCAAAGTTTGAATCGTGTTACTATTCTAGATTGTAATCCCATTCCACATCTTCAAGATATTCGCAACAACTTGATGTACTGTTTTCTTTACTCTTGATCCTGTCCAAGCTTATCATCAGACCCCTATTGAACCGTCTGATATTCCAAAAACCGGTATTGCGACTCTCTTCGGTTTATATGAATTCGCATAAATGACTTTTGGTCTCAGGAATGCAGCGCAAGCTTTCCAGATATTCATGCATTCCGTATTGTTTGGACTTAAATTGGGTTTCATCTGCCTAGATGATACTGTGATAGCGTCCAAAACATTCGAGGAACATCACGCACATCTCGAACGGGTTTTTCAAAAATTATCAGACAACGGTTTAATAATCAATCCTGAAAAATGTGTCTTCGCTTCACCTGAACTTAAATTCTTAGGGCATTATGTTAATGCAAATGGAATTTTACCTGTTCCAGAACAAGTTGAGATTTTTGGGAATTATTAATTTATACAGACTTTTCATTCCAAACGATGCGGCTTATCTACATTTACTTAATGATTTTCTTAAGGGCTATAAGAAAAATATTAAATTCAATTTATTGGTCAGCAGAGTCCATTGATGTCTTCGACAATTAATTAAAAGGAGAATTTGTGTAAAGCTACTCTTCTTGCTCTCTCTTAATCTACGACTAAAAACGCTTTGGACACAGCTATCGGTGCAGCAGTTCAACAGCATATCGGCGATATTTGGCAGGCACTCAGCTTTTTCTCGGTTCGCCTTAATGAAACGCAGCAAACATATAGTGCTTACGACAGAGAGTTGTAAGCAGAGTACTCAGGCATTAAGCATTTCAGATATCTTTTGGAAGGCTGACAATTAACGTATTTCACGGACCATAAACCACTTGTCTACGCTATTTGTCAAAATCTGGAAAAGGCATCACCGCGTCAATTCCAACATTTGGATTTCATCGAACAGTTCACAACCGATATCTAACCCATTTCAGGCATGGACAATGTCGTAGCAGATACACTTTCCCGCATTACTCTAATTTCTATTCCTGAAAGTAGAGATTAGTGCTTAGGCTTTAAAGTTTGTCCAAGTTCCGATGAGTTTTAACTCTAGCAAAACTATATATTGCGATATTTCGACAGACCTTTATTCCAATTGCTTTCGTAAAAAATTATTGAAGCCTTTCACAATCCTTCGCATCCCGGAATTAAAGCAACAACTAAATTTTTGACGGAAAACGTTATCTGGCCCTCCATCACGAAAGATTAAAAAACTATGGCACAATCCTGTTTAGCTTTACAGAAATCCAAAATTTCAAGACACACCGTTTCACCTCCCAGATCAGAAATTCACTTAGACATCATTGATCCTTTGCCTATTTCTGACAATCAGCGGTATTGCTTTACATTACTCGACAGATATACGAGATGGGTTGAGACAATTCCAGTTCCTGATATTATACTGCAGCTACTGTCGCTTCTGCGGTATACTCCACTTTGATTTCACACTCCGGGGTACAAAACGTCATACCCGACCAAGGTTTGCAGTTTGAGTCCTATTTTTATAGTGAATTATCAGCATTAATCGGCTTAAGACGGATAAGAGCAACGTCTGATAACCCAAAGTCAAACCCAAGCCATCGAGAGATGTCACAGAACGTAAAAGACGGATTTTGACTGTGTGAGAAGCATGGATATTCCATATTTAAACCACAAACTTGAGTGATTGATCTTGTGATTTGTTAATGGTCATAGCAAAAGCTAAACGTATTGGAAATTGTATTCTTTTAAAATTAAATGGCATATCTGAAGGAATTATAGGAATGCATGGGATTAAAACTTCTTCATATTTGTTCCCAAGTTTTATGGTTGCTCCTGTTAAATTTGTCATTCAATTGGTTCTTCTAGTGAATCTTCAATTGATTTAATACAACATGATTGACAGCTACTACATTATTATAAAATGTTAGGTTAATTGTTCTTATTATTTATGGAGAATATCATTTTAGCGGTGAGCGGTGACACCAACTTTCAAACCTCAATTTCTCGGAAGTCTCGACTAAATTTTAGCTGTGTTGCTTTCGCAAAATTACAACAACCATTGCATTGTGTAAAGCCGAATTTACTTCAATGTAAGCCAAAAACATTTAGGTTTAGGGGAAATAAAACCATTTTATGGTTATGGTGTTTACCACAAGGCGATTATTTTTACTAATTTTTTTTGCCATCTTGTTGTAAAAAAAGACATTTTGCATTTGTTTTTACAGAAAAATACCGAATTTCGTTCTATTTCGTAAAATAAAAAAAATAAAATAAATATTATTAAAATGAACCAAACCGAAGAATCTAAAATACATTAAAAAAATTAAAGCCAAAATTCGTTGCTTTCAGATTCAAAAGCTAAGCTAAGTGGGATTTGCGAAAGCAACATAGCTTTTCTCGAGAAATGAGAATCTCGAAAATTACAAAATAAATTTTCTCGTGATTTTGAGAGCGTAAAATTATGACGAATTCTCGAGTTTCTCGAGACGAGATTTCTCGAGCAGAAACTCTACCCCTGAAAATGACATCCATAACTGAATTATAAGCGAAATTAGTATAAGTATAACTAGGTATCGAAAAACAAAAGTCAGTAGCGTAATCAGTACCCCGATAATGACACCAATGTCGGCATTATAAGCGTAGACACTAGGTAGGTGCCAAAATAGACACCACTTCCCTCCATCACACTTTGCGAAAAACCAAAGTGAGTAATGTAATCAGTACCTCCGAAATTGGCATTGATAGTATAGGTGGGCACGAAAACGGACACGACCTCCATCTTAAATTAGAAAACCTAAAGTGGGTAACGTAACACGTACCGGGACAACCCTGAAACTGACACTCATATCGGAATTATCGACGTAGATGGTAGTTAGGTACCAAAACTCCACGATCGCCCTCTCCATTCATCATGATTTGCGAAAAACCATAGTCAGTAATTTAATCAGTATCCCGCGGAAACCCGAAAATGATACACATATCGGCATTATACTCGTAAATATTAGTACATCTACATAGGAACCCTCATCTCGCCTTGCATAAAACAAAATTTCACCATCTCGAATCTTAACACGGATGCTATATTCCTAATTAGCACTCCCGAAAACCAGGAAGGAAAAGGGCATCATTGGACAAAACCAAAATCATGGGCCGAATTTTTGTAGAAAAATAGTTTCTTGTCAAAAAACGTTTTGAACCGATATCGTTGCAATATTAATTTAGAATCGTTCGGTACCTAGTAGTTTCTCTTGTAAATGATATATTTTCAATATAATTGCAAAAATCTAAAAAGCTCTCATGGAAGCTGTCACTTCCGGTGGACCGTTTTTGGCCAAAAGTTACAAAAATACTCCTCATCACCCATAGAATATATATAGAATATATAGAACCCATAGAATATATAGAAATTTTTTACAATCCCTATGAAACGAGCCTTTTAAATGATAATTTACCGTCACCTTTCGACAGAATATATGTAAAAATCCATAACCAAGTCTTGTCTGTCCCAGAAAAATGTTATACTGTAAACTAAAAGCTCTTAACTTTATACTCGTACGTTCTCATACTGTTAAATTTTTGGTCTTTTAGACATTTTTCTGTTTACAATAAAATATCTTGCGAACTCTCAGTTAGCCTCATCTCTTAACTTTTCTGTAAAAAATTTTAAATGTCACCGTTATTACAGACTCATAAAAATGATAAAGAATTGATATTAAAAATCTGGCACAATTTTTTATATATTTCGGCACAGTAAAAACGACAACCGGTAATAATTTTTCAACGTTCCTGATGACTTTAATCATAGGTCGTAAACTGAATTTGTTTATAGTTTGATTCAAGGCCGCTTACTGTATGGCTGTATAGACAGTATTATGTAGCTCGGTTGTTATCACCATCTTTATACCCATAAATTAAGGATGCTGGATTTTTATGTCAACACCAAGTTTATTTATTTTTATTAAAAATTTTATTTTTTTATGTTCATGTACGCTTAACACTGAAATAATGAGGTTATAATTTTTTTTATCGGATGGATGGTTAGTTTATGTATTATTTATAAATAGTTGTATGTACAAGACTTAAGAAAAGACTTAAGACTAAAAAATATTCTTAGTTTGAAACGAGATTCTTACATTTTATCAATACCAATATATAGTAACAAAATGTCCCGAAAACCCCCTGAGCTTAACCCAAAAAATAAAAAAAATCGTTACACTTTTTTGGTGTTTTAGTATTTCCGCGAAAATCTGGAATACATGGACCAAAAAAAAACTAAATTTCATTTTATGGTTTAACAAGCACAATGCTTTTTAATTTCCTGGAAAATGTAGACTATGCTGGTTATTGTTCTATACATATATTCAACGAGCATAATATTTTAATGTTGTTATGTTTTATGTTGTTTGTCGGCATAAAAATTAATTCTATTGTTCACAATAAAACAAATAGTAAAAATAAGCATAATTGAAAATCATAACTAAAAATGTATTGCAATTTGATAATTAAGTTTTCATTTTGAATATTTAATTATATTTTGGATATATGTATTGTTGTTATTTTATGTAAAAACACTTAATGTTTGAATTTAATAGTGCATGTGATGTTTGTAACAAAATCGTTGTGAATTACACATCCCTGTTAATAGTCCAAGAGGCAGAGCCAAAAAAAGTCTCTGAATTTATTAAGCCTGGTTTTTTTCTCGGGTGATTATAATCATAATTTACAATAACGGTACGGTCAGTCAAGCGGATATTAGAACAGGTGTCTCAGGTGCGCGGTCAAACATGTCGTGACCACCGACATAATAAAATCAATTTCTTAAGGCTGAAACTTTATGAACTTTTGTTTTTTTATATGTAAATCAAAATTATGATATTCAGTCAACGTCCTATGGGGACATAGCTGATCAGTCAGCTGTAATGCACGTAGCGAGGTTTATAAGGGTGCAATGTTTACCACAAGCATTCGAACCAACGACTTTGAATTGTTTAAATTTATTTTACCTAAAATAACTAATTTATTTTTCGTATTCAATCAACCAAATTATGCTCGTTGGTTGGTTGCGTATCATTCACAATAAATTATGCAAAGTTCACGAAACTCATCCAGGACTCGAAGTAGAACTTGACAGAGGATCTTTCGCAATAAGAAGAACCGTCAAGCCGTTTTCAAGAATACCGACCAATCTTACTCTGGAACGAACAATTAACGCCGATGCAGCTAGCCGATTGACAGGGGTATTGCATTTTACGAAATCTATATCAGCTCGGCAGCGCTGGTGTAAGAGTCATAGCATAAGATCCACAAAAATATCTCATGTTTTGCAAACAGCTGGCTAAAATTAAATCAAGATATCACAGCTGATTTAGAAGTAAATCGAATAAAAAAAAGTTCATCGCAATTGAAAAATTTCATAGATATTATAAATCAAAACTTGAATCCTTTTGATCGCAATATCGATACGAATTTATTGTTTAATATATCAAATGGTCAAGCAGCATCAGAAGCAGCAACAGGATGTTTATTAAATGTAGAAAATCACGGAAATGAATGGTGAGAAGCATTTATTTCTGGTTGCAATGAAGAGAGTTTACGATTCGAGGCAAAAATATTAACTAATAAAGTTAAAACATTTGTAGACTAATTGAAAAAAAAACAGGTCAATGTGAATGGAAAAATTCAGGAAACACGAATGCAACGTACCCTTTTCGGCAGACTTCTCGCAGTTTCAGTTGAACAAAACGTTGATC
Organism: Nephrotoma appendiculata; assembly: GCA_947310385.1. Classification (NCBI taxonomy): domain Eukaryota; kingdom Metazoa; phylum Arthropoda; class Insecta; order Diptera; family Tipulidae; genus Nephrotoma; species Nephrotoma appendiculata. Next base: position 323,160,445 of record OX371224.1, on the reverse strand, counting down.
TGAAAAAAGTGCTATCCTATCCGTTGACTCCAGTGCCACTTTTGTTGTGTCATTTAGATGGCACGCACTGCAAAACAGATAAATCTGCATTGATGAAAAGCTTAGAAATGTCAATTGATAGCGAATCACCAGCATATACCGACGTTGTTCTAATAGATGGATTCTTTTTTTACATTTGATGAAGGGTATTCCCGTGACCTTCACAAATATAATTTTTACAAAGTATTTTAAAATTTAATGCACAAGAGATTGTTATAGTTTTTGATCGATACTTCATGCCATCAATAAAAGATTGCGAGCATGCTTTGCGAGGAAACTCTGAAAATCGCGATTATAATATCTCTGGGCCGGAACAAAAACGCACCACAGATTTTTCGAAAGAATCGCGTAATTCGAAATTTAAAATAGCATTTATAAAATTCATCATTATTCACTGGGCTAGTGATGAATTAGTACCATATTTTGGCGTTAAAACTGTGAAATTAAACTTTGATAAATGCTACGAATAGCTGTTTTAGATGGCAAAATACATAAAAACATTAATGAAAATTTAACCTGCGAAGCACATGAAGAGGCTGATACGGAAATAAATTTCCATGTTTGTAAAATCGTACAAGATTTAAACATTTTAATTAGGTGCACGGACACAGAAATTCTCGTTATTACGCTAGCAAACATGGACAATTTATCAAGTTCGTCGACAATTTGGATAGAAGTTGGGACTGGAAATCATCAAAGGATGATCAATGTCAGTAAAATGCATGAAAAATTGGGAAATTCTGTTTGCAATGCTCTTCCAGGACGTCACGCTTTGACTGGATGCGATTTTAACCCGGATTCTTACACGAAAGGTAAAAAAAAAGCCTTGCAGCTAATGATGCAAAGCGAAGATTTTCAAAAAACCTTCGCTGACCTTGGACTTGCAGATGAAAGCAACCAAAATACTATATTTAATAAGGTTTAAGAATTTGTTTGCCATTTATACGGCTTGAAAATAATAAAATCAATCGACGAGGCAAGATTTGTTTTATTTTCGAAGACGTATAAATGTTTTATTACTGCAAACGATTCTTTTAAAATTAAAATAAAGAATGTAGATGGGTCGAGTATGCTACCATGCCAATCAAAATTGATGAAGCAGTTCTTAAGAGCGAGCTTAATTGCGCAATATTTGACGTAATGCTTACCGTCAAATTCCAACGGAGCTTTCTCCTACTGACTACGGCTGGAAATTACAATAGTTAATGAGAAATATGAGTTTGATTGGTTCAAAGGCGATCAATTACCAGAACTTGTACAGGATGTTATTATTGAACCTTTAGAAGAAAATATAGGTGTACAAATAATTTTTTTTAATGGATTTATTTATTTTTTAGATTCTCAGTCTAAACATCTGAGCGTGACGTGCCAGATCACGATAGTGAGATTATATAGATTGAAGATTCAGATGAGGAATTATTTGATGAGAATTTATAAATTGTTAGAATTTTGTATCCTTTATGAAATAAATCAATATATGAGTTAAAAATGTTTAAAAATAAATTAATGAGTTCATACCTGTGTATATACCTGCGTTCGTTAAGTACACTGTTGTATTCGAACGAATTTTATTTTTGGGATTTTTAGGCACAACAGCGACATGGAAGTGCCTTATTAAAATAAATGTCGTACTTCAAATGATTATGATAATGTTATTTTATTTTAAGTAAATTATAAATAAAAGACGAGTTGCCGCGTGTAACATCTATTAATCGACAAAATTTCATTTCTTATGTACTGACTGACGGGTGTTGTTCTACGGAATGGTTAACTGACCAATTTATTTATTAATAATATAGTCAGTAGTAGTTATTAAAAAAAATTCACGCTTAATAAACGAATTGCACCCTTACAAACCTCGCTACGTACATTACAGCTGACTGATCAGCTGTGTCCCTATAGGACGTTGACTGAATATCATAATTTTGATTTACATATAAAAAAACAAAAGTTCACAAAGTTTCAGCCTTAAGAAATTGATTTTTATTACGACATGTTTGACCGCGCACCTGATACACCAGTTCTAATATCCGCTTGACTGACCGTAGCATTTTATTGTAAATTATGATTATAATCACCTGAGAAAAAACCAGTCTTAATAAATTCAGAGACTTTTTTTGGCTCTGCCTCTACCGTCTATAAGCAGGATCCACATCTAAAATAAATAAAATTGATACAGAATTATGAATTATTTACGAGATTTTTAACTTCGTAAACCAACATTCTGAGCTCTTCGATTGGGATGGAATTTCAATAAATAAAATAGAATTTCACTCAACTACTAACACAGAATATTTTGAAGTTTATGTTCTATTGATTCGAATAACCTTGATTTTTTAGCTCCAGCCTCATAGTTCTAACGACAAATTCTTACAAAATAGCAAAAATGTATAGTATATGAAGAATTGATTTATAATCTCTTTGTAAGTACTGGGGTGTAAAAGTGTAGCTCTTTTTAGTTCTTTAATTTACTGTTTTTGTAATTTTGAAATAATCAAACAACATTTATACGAATTTTTGCTGTTTTCGTGCTAACTGGTAGCAACTCAAAATGTATCTACACCATCTCTGATCTCAGCAATCGATATAAAATTTTTAATTTTTTCAGTTTTGAAAGAATTTCTCATTTTTACTAATTACGGATCTTTTGTATTTTAAGGGGTAGCAGCTCCAGCACTCCGTATAACGCTCTCGTATAACGGAAGCTTAAAGTTCAAGAAAATGTTTCCAATTTGCGTTTATTTCGTATCGCTAACTAATATAATTTTAGGAATGTTGTTACATTTATGAGTGCTCATAAATATCTCCTTATTATTCCTAAATATTCCTTTCTGGACTATTGATAAAAACTTCTTGTATGAAAAAGCTTTATTGCGGCTGAAATTTCACAAACCAACAAGGTCAACCCCTGTTGATTGAAAATTTATTTTATAAATTAATTTCAGTGTTTTAATTGTGTCTCGTTTTTTGTCATCGCTTAATATTTCAACATCTTTGCAATAATTGAAAAAGCTTCTGAAGTAAAGCTTTTTTTTAAACTCATCATTTCCGGTAAAATTAAAAACTCGAACTGTGCTTTACAAAGAAAACACAGCGTCTAAGTGTCAAATTATATAATCGTACAAAAACACCTATAACTTTTGAATAATTCACTATTACTATTTTGCTCACTGTTCTCTTCTTACTTCTTAACTTGCACTGCTCACTGGTTGAATTACAACTGTGTCATGGCAATTTGCTTGCGATTCTATACGTGTCTATCGCTGTTCAAGATTACTTCATTTATTGTATCTAGCGATGTGTGCATATGACAACTGTAAGTCACCTGCATATAGTTGTATTTGCGAACATTCTTCACATGGGATGGGCGCTTCAGGTTCCTCAACTATAGACATCATGATTATAAAGTTCAAAATATTCATAAGATGGCCACGATTTTACTCAACATATTGCCAACAGTAGAGAGACCTAAAAGCGCTCAATTTCATTCTCAAACTTGGTGGCGTACAACTTAAACATTTGCATTAAGTGCTAGATCTGTGTGGAATAGATTTTGTAATAATTTTTTCAAAATATTTGAAGAAAAAAAACGAAAAAGCTCTTCTGGAAGCTGCCACTTAGCCTATCTTTATTTATATATAATTCTTCTGTATACGTGTGTATATGACTGAACTACTCCTAAATGGCTGGACCGATTTGAATGAAAATTCATGGGTTAGATTCACAATTGAATACGGTAGGTGGCACTACGATTGGAATCTAGGATATATTTTTTTTGTTTTGTGACGAAAAATTTTTTTAGTTCTTATAGATTTTTCGCATATCAGAACATATAACCCCAAAATTTCACTACCCGTCCACCACCCCTCAATCTTTATATTCTTATGTACGTGTGTATGTAATTGAACTCTTCGTAAACGGCTGGACCGTTTTTAATGAAATACTTCATGAGTATTTGAGTAGGTCCGTTAATGGTTTAAATTCTCAATTGGACCGGCGATCGGGTTCTAGGATTTTTTTTTTACGTTTTACGAAATTTTTCTTTTTTTAAGATTTTTCCCATATTAGAACATGTAACCCTAAAATGTCAAAATCATCAGTTCAAGAATAATTTACCGATAAAACTATCTGAGAAGTTCATGAAAAATTCAACTTCTCTGAATAATTCATATAGTTATGTTTTTATGTGGCGCTGATGTCAAACTCTGTGGTATTTGACGTACGCATCAATACGCATGCGCAAGTCACTTGTGTTGTAGCTTGGCATTGTTCCGCCAATCGTATCTATTCTGCCATTCATATCAACTGCGCATGTCAAATGGTGGAACGGTTGCCATTGCCAACCACAGTGTTGTTTTGTATTCACCATTGCTGTGCAAAACCGACAAAGCACACATAAACGTTAAGGTCTTCAGTTCGGCGAACTCCGTCAAATACATTTGAATATTTTCATATGGGCAGCGTAAGACTGTATTTGCTGTTCCAAATTTAAATGGTAACGACGAAATAACACGTTATGATATGGCCCGATTCATATAACACCAATGAATTAGTTTGGAGCATTTTGGGTTTTCCCATAAACGACAGAAACCTTATGCGGTTATACATTTGGCCGCGCACTTTGAAAATAGGAAACGTGTTTATTTCACTGAAGAGACTACTCTACAATAAGCATTAACTGCCCCAAAAAATACACTAACTAAGTTTTTTGAACTATGCAACCGACCTGGGCTGGGATGTTGTACCATCACTATTTTCGACTTTCGACTTTTTAATGTCTCAATTTTCAGGAATCAATTATCATTCTATTTCGCGTAACTAATTATGTGTTTTATATCGCGATTTCAACCTCTTGATATAATTGTGAGCTTTCTCTCTTTTCTACATTTCGATGAACGTATTACGAAAAAATTATTTGGTAATAAATAGAGTCGATTAATCTAGTAGTCTTAGATATCGTAGAAAAGAAATAGAGTGATGTTTTACTCGAGCCAGCTGAGAACACATTAGAAAATGCGTAGTTTTAGAAGTGAAATAGGCTGCCATTTTACTCGTAAAAAACGAGATATAAAAAAGTCGAAAGTCGAAAATAGTGATGGTATAACATCCCAGCCCAGGTATTTTAGGACAATTCGCAAAGACATTATTGTATACTGATATGCCATGACTTTCACGTGAAACAAACAGTCAAAAATGTGACCCTCGTTCCATCTACGGATCCGACGGCATATTCGATATCCTTCTAATACTTGCCTACAGTCCATGGTATTTTGTAAGGCACGTATCACGATGCGTGTCGCGAATTACAATTGCTGGAAGATGACAACCTTTGGGATCTCACACTTGCAGATGCAGTACTGAGTTCCTCTCCTCATTAAATTCGCCAATTACTCGTCATATTGTTGACGACAACTTTTTGGTTGCAAGCTTCTGTTCTCTACAAATATCTGCAGATTCAATGAGCGGCGACCCTTTGCATCGCATTCGGACTACTGATCAAGTTCCCAATATCGATTTTTCGCCGGAAATAAACAACGAGGCGCTAATAAAGATTAAGCATATTTGCATTCTCATTTTGAATATGCCACTCATTCATTTCAGTACGCCATTGCCTAACCGCCCAGCAACAAACTTCATTAACAGCGATGATCATTTCCGGCATGGCTAAAGATTTGCAAAAATGCAAAATTATTATCTGGAATGAATGCACTATGGCCCTCAATCATTCACTTGAAGCTCTCGATAGAACGATCAAAAATATCAACGATAATGTCAATACATTACGGCTTAGCTTAAATATCCATGTTTAACTACAAAACGATAAATCCCGTGACACTGTCATTCTCCGAACAATTGCTTAACATTGGTAATGGAAAAAATCGATTGCATGGAAATACAAAATGCATCAATTTTTGCAAAATGGTAGCCCCGAATGATGCTTTGATTGGAAGCATATTCCCAGATTTGCACGCTAGAAATACATTAATCATGGGTGGCTACGTGAGCGAGCCAGTTTGTCTGCAAAAATATCGATGATAACGCTATTAATTTTATAATACAACATTGCCTGGCTGTTGAACCCTATATGCTATTGAATTCTTGAGTTCACTGGATTTACAAGGAATGCCATGAATCAAAATGAATCAATGTCAAATGTCACATAGTTAACCGAAAATTCAATTATCGAAAAAACGTTGGCTCAATCCGCTAATATCAGACAAGCCAACGTTTGGGCAGAACAACGTTTGTCGGGTCCGCTAGTAAAATGTAAAATGCTTCATATACCAGCAATTTTACCGTACTCGCTGTAATATTTGAAATGTACTACCAAATGCGTGTGGCAAACACAATGCCACCGAAGTCTAGAAACGTCAGAATCAAAATACGATGTAGACAAAATTCTGGTAGATATGGAACCAAGATGTTGACAAAAAATCGCTCTGATTCGCTTAAAGCTCAAAACAGAACAAGAGCGAAGGCGGCGAGCGAAATCGCCTGTCATATTAGAAAACACCGAAATCATGCAAAACAAACACAACCATCAACGCAGGCGACGACGATTTTTTCGTTGAAAAAAATTTAGAGTCTATTTCTATTTTTGTTGCCTACGAAACAATGTTGCCAACTGTTTTTTATATATGTATAAGTTGGCATCAATTAACCGTCATATTATTAACCATTTTTTTTCAATTTAGTAGCCTAATGCCACAACGTCATGTGTCAAAAACACAGAAGGTTAATACGTTTGGTTGTTTTTTTATCGCCATACGCTGACGCTTTTGTTTTGTTAGCTACAGCGATATCGCGGCGATATTTTTTATTTATTCGTCGACGCTTGCCGTCGTCGCTCTTGTTCTGTTTCTAGCTTTAGCCAGTAAATTTCTAAGCAATCCTGTAGATGCCGCATATTTGATATCAATTTACCATATAGAATTTTGATTTCAATTATTTTTCATTTGTCCAAATTTTATTTAGGGAATGAAATTGTAAATGTCAGTTATCACCTCAAACTATAGAACCGTTTTAAATTTTATGCCGATCATTGCGTTACGGTTGCTCAAAAGATAATGAATGTTTTGAATATGTTTTTCAGGGGTTAGTGAGATCCAAAGGCAATTGTAGAACTTGTTAATTTGAACTGCCAGAGTAGTATATAGGACTAATTGGCCACCCGAGTTTCATGGCTATTTGCTACAGAAGTAGAGGTTCGTCACAAGTAACCTTTGATAAAACTCACTAACCATTGGTTAAGAAATGGACAAGGTCGCACAAGATCAAGAAGCGGTTGGAATATTTTGCCAAAAAATTCAATCTTTGAGACCTGGCCAATCTTCGATAGAGTGAATGTGTAAATTCCATGTTTTTTTTCCTTTGCTCCCGCCGGAAATTTCTGGGTCCTAGCCAATCCTCGATACAGTTAATGTGTAAATTTCATTTAATTCAGATTTGCAAAAATTGATCAAGTTCGGGGTCAATAAAAAATAGGTCTACCCCATCGTATTAAAATGGTGACAATTTCATTTTGTTAAATATATCTTAAGCTAAGTACACATACATACCATGTGTGTCGGAAATCTCTGGCACCTGGCCAATCCTCGACACAGTGAATGTGTAAATTCCATTTATTTCAGATTTACAAAAATCGACCAAGTTCAGGGTCAATAAAAAATGGGTCTACCCCATCGTATTAAAATGGGGATAATTTTAGTTTGTTAAGGATGTCTTAAGCTACATCCACATATATACCATATCCGTCGGAAATTTCTGAAACCTGGCCAATCCTCGATACAGTGAATGTGTAAATTCCATTAATTCGGATTTTCAGATTCAAAAATCGTTCAAATTCGGGATTAATAAAAATGGGTCTACCCCATCGTATTAAACTGGGGATAGTTTTATCTTGTTAAGAATGTCTTAAGCTTAGTACACATATATACCATGGCTTCCGGATTTTCGGGATTCAACTTCCCCACGTAGCGTTATTTGCTAAATAACACGGTTTTTGATAGTCTGTCTACCCAAGATCTATGTGCGCATCTTCGCGATGACCCCTGTTATATTTATCGTTTCTGAACTTCTGTACACTTTCCAGTACACGTTGAATATTATCATCCATGACGTACATCGTCTTCCGGAATGTGGGAGGTTCCTTACGGCACCTTGTTTTGGTGGAACCCTAGACGGTTCCTTCTCTGCATAGATGGTACAAAAAGCATATTAAAATACCGTCGATAAGCACCACTGCGTCAAAATATATGATCGTTAGTTTTTTAATTGTTTTGATTCGTTGTTCTGTTTAGTGATGGGAGTTGTGTTAGTATCGGAAATTTAATTTGCTGTTTTTTGCAAAGTATTTTCAATAAATTTAAAACATTTCTTATTTATTTTAATTCATCTACAAAATTTTTTTAATTATGTTCTGCAGTTAGACATGCAATCAATGCAACAAGTATTTTATTGATTTTAATAATTTTTCTTTTTTTTTATTTCAGAATTGCCTAGTCGACCGCCTACACTATGGACCGAACGGGTAAAATACGACCCGGGCGATATACTAAAAGCCAATTGTTCAACAACAGCATCGAAACCACCACCAAGTATATCGTTCTTAATAAATAATTTACCGGTAAGTGATTCTAATTATTTGTTTCCTAGTTTTAACAATTTGTTCAATAAGATTTTGTTCAAATAAAATATGCTAGAGAGTTTTTTTTTTTGACAAAATCTGGATATTTCTCTCGAAAATTTAAGAATCAATTTTGCTTTACAATAATGTGGTAGGTTCGCACAGCAGTACATCCAGCCTATATCGCTGTATGTTTATTACAGCTGCAATGTCTTACTGGTTATAGCAGATATACGAAATTTTATACTAAAAAATTAATTTTATAATAATAAATAATAATAAATTATCCCGACGACCTATTACCCCTCCCAACCGCGCGCGGGGAGTCTCCATCTGTATTATTATTATTTTTTTGAGTATAATTCAAGTGAATTATAAACAAGGATATCGAGATGCTTAACCAGAGAAATTAAAAAATTGGATTTTAAAGCGGCAAAAAAAAAAAAGTCAAATGTGATTATAAATAGATAGCTAAATGAATAGTTAAGCAAGATGATACCCGTCGCAGACGGCAGGAAAACGGAAGTCGAGTCTGCTAAGTACAAACAGATTTGATAGATTTTAAAAAATTTAAATAGTAAAAGATAAAGTCAAGCAAAATAAAATGACACAAAAAAACAAAAAACAAATAAGTTAAATAAAACATCAAACTTTAGTCAAGAAAAATAAAGACGTTTTTTCAACGACGTTTTGTCATATTGTAATCGATAAGATGGCAGTGCTGATTAGCTTCGTGCAACATTCTAGAGACGGGCTCATTCTTTCCGTAATCAGTTCGATGAGGGTCGATTCTAAACATAGGTACTGATCTTAAATCCCGAGAATTTATATTTAGATTGATTTTACCTAACAGAGCAGAAGAATCGATACCCCCAGTTAGTATTTGATGGATGAAAGCCACGTCCGCAACAACTCGGCGCTTACTAAGTGATTGTAAATTAATTAGCTGCAGACGATCTTGATATGGAGGCAGGTTAAACATGTCCACCCATGGTAGTCCGCGTAAAGCAAAGCGAAGAAATCTACGCTGGACTGCTTCAATCCTCTTAATGTGAACCTCATGATAAGGCGACCACACCTGGCTAGCATATTCGAGCAGGGGACGAACGAATGTTGAATAGAGAGCCTTCGTAACATAAGGATCGTCGAATTCTTTCGACCAACGCTTGATGAAACCGAGCGCAGAATTGGCTTGGCTGATAATACGATCGATGTGATGTCTAAAATTCAATTCACTGTCGCAAATGACCCCCAAATCTCGAACAGAACTGGCTCTGGTAACGGCGTCGCTGTTAATGTAATAGTCGCTAGAGATAGACTGTGGACGTTTTCGAGAGTAGGTGATTGTTTTGCATTTACCCGCACGTTCAAATCGAGGTTGTTCTTAGCACACCAAGTGGAGAAGTTGTTGAGGTCGCATTGTAATAGGCTCTTATCCGTTGTGTTTGAAATCAGTTTGTAAATCTTCATGTCATCGGCGTATATAGATATGGATGAATTTTTAATCAAACATTCAGCGTCGTTAATTGACAAAATGAAAAAAATTGGACCCAGATGGCTGCCTTGGGGCACTCCAGATGTTGCTGAGATACGAGCTGATACTGATGACCTGAACAGTACATGGTATATACGCTCTTTTAGGTAAGAGCCGATCCAACGGAGAATTTGGGGAGGAAAACCAAGGGCCTTAAGCTTGAACAAGATGACTTCATGAGACATCCTGTCGAACGCCTTGCTAAAATCCGTGAAAATGACATCAACCTCATTCCCTGCCTCCAACGTATCTAAAGTTTGTGATGTGAATTCAATAAGGTTTGTTGTCGTGGACCGTGCTTTGAGAAAGCCATGCTGATTGTTGGAAAACAACGGTTTACAATGAAAGTACAGTGAGTCATACACAGTACTTTCAAACAGCTTAGGAATACTAGATAATTTCGCAATCGGTCTGTAATTACAAATGTCTGACTTGCAACCGTTCTTATGAATGGGAACTATAAACGAACTTTTCCAAATAGATGGAAAAATGCCAAGTGAAAGCGACTTTTGGAAAAGTGTAGTCAGTGGCTGAGCAAGAATATCACTACAGTTTTTTAGGACGATGGATGGTAGTCCGTCAGGACCGGATGAAAAATCATCTTTAAGTTTGGAAATCTTATGTACCACGGATTCATAATCGATTTGAATAGAAGTTAAGGTTGTTTATATTTGATTCATTGCCAAATTATTCGTAACCCAACCATTTTCATAGTTAATCAATCGAAACCCAAATAAAAAATCCAAGCATTATTTTTATTGTATACCTAAGGCAATGCCAATCAAACTGGAATCATTAATTACCCAATGTAGATATTTATATCTCACTTTACTCTTTGGTACATAACCAACCTAATCGATTTATCAAAACCTAATTAATGACTGATTAATTATACCGAAACAATTTTGTTTTTTACAATAATAATTGTTTTGAACTACCCGCAAAATCGTACTAATGAAAAATTAAATTTACTGAATGAAAATTTAATTGAAATGTTTTGAGTTTAGCAATTAATTTTATTAACTTCATCGATACTTAATCAATTTTATTTTGCACATTAAAAGTGCTTTAATGGGATTTTTGTGCTTAATGGTGATTAAAATGTCGAATTTAGTATGGGGTAGGAGTGAAATTTGTCGGAATATTTCGTTTTTGTGTAGCATGGGACTTAAAATTTAAGTGGTAAATTTTGGCTTATTCAACGAGAAAAGTACTTAAATACGGTTATCCTTTGTCTTTTCTTGAAGTAGGTATATATAAAAATCCAACCCATTTTTCAAATTAAATTTTTTATATAGATGAAATACCATCTCAGTCCCAGGAAATTCTATTGGTACTGTACATTGCATTCAATAGTTTTTTAAAAGTTATATTTAAAGGCCTAATTTTATGTTGTTTGTCTATTGCTAGATTTATAAAATTTCTGCCAATATTAAAACTGTTGATACATTTAAAATGTGAAATAGATTTAACAGAATACTTTATTCATTTTATCTTAAACTATTATTTAGCGAAAGATAAAGAATATCTTCCTTTTAATTTAAGAGAATTTAAAAATTTAAGTTGTGTAGCTGGAACACATACCACCCCAGGTCAATCGAGTAATTAGTTCGATTTTAATTGAGTTGAATAATTGTGCACAGTTTTTCGTTGACATTCCTCGAAATGTACCGTGAATGATAAAAATAAACAAATGCACTTAACTTACTAAATTATCCGTAGGTATAGGATGCTTTTAATGCACTCGCATCAGTCATCACCATCTAGAAGGTATTGAAAACTAAGCTCTGAGAGGTGATTTGAACCACTTATATTTTACTGGTTTACAACAAAAATGTCTTTGTGGAAGTTTTCTTTGACCCATGCTTTTAATAACTATATATGCACACATGTTTGGGATTTCCAAAAAAACACTCATTTTTCTCTTGCGGTATGCAATACATTCATTATACGATCGACTTCATTATGTTTTATTATTTACCACTAGTGCTTTAGGTTACTGCAAGCAGATTATCGCAATCCAACCTCACGGAAAGTTTAACTTAGGGAATTTTATGAATACCGGCTAATGTAACGGAAGCCAAGGAAATTTTACATCGCTTTGGTAGACTTTTTTTCGACTTTTTGCTTAATGCATTGTAGATTGTTATGCAAAACAAGAAGCGATAAGACTACTTTTTATTAGAAACAACAAATCAAATTTACGAGCAGAAATTTATCAAGGAGTTCAAGATACCCTTGAAGGAGATGGTGATGCTGTGACTATTACAAAAAGAATAATTTTGTCAATCTCTTTCACTGGCGGATCTCACCAAATGCACCGTCTAGTTCAAGATGTTGTCTATCGTTAGAAAATTTGATAAACCATCATTCTTCTTAACTTTACAACATTGAAATTCTGAACTGGAATAAAATTAAAACTGAACCGTTGGCCAATGTCCAAATGATCGTCCAAATCTTATTTATAGATTATTTCACCAAAAAATTAAAGAATTTCTCTATAATTTATATAACCACTATGTATTAGAAGAAGTTATTGTAATACAGCATTGAATTTCAGATGCTGATGTATGACCAAATTATATGCTGAGAAATTCCCAATGTAGAAACCAGATTTGTACAGTATTATTACAAAGGAAACTTTGCATGTGATATTGAAAATCGAAGTCCACCGTGTATGCAGGAATGGAAATGTTCCAATGGGTTCCAAAAAATTTCCAAGATTTCACAGTGTTGGATAAAAATGGGTTTACAAATGGGAGTAAATTAGTGCTAAAACTAGTACCCCTCCTCCCTCCTCTTCTTGAAGGTGGAGCGCGGGTCACTTTGAAATTAAAATAGTACTAGTTTTCTGTTCCCTTCGGCGTGCTTGATTACCGTGAGTTCCTTCGCCTCTCACCTACCAGGGTGCTCCATTTACATGGGTCCCCTCGCCTCACAATCTTTTAATTAAATTAAATGCTCAATATATGATGGCATTTGACTTAAATTCACTTATTAATCCGAATTTGAAATAAATGCACACTACTGAGAAGCGTGTCAGCTTGAATTTCGACAAAATCATTTCTGACTCGATCTGGCAAGCCAATTAGCCAGATTAGCTCTACCGATCCAGCGACCATTGAAGTCACGATCAAGTACTTCACGTGCTACCGAAGAATTGCGTGCTGGACAACCATCATGTTGAAACCTCATGTTCTGTCGCACATCTAGGCTCAAGTCTCCCAATAATGTTGGCAGTTCACTTTCCAAAATATTTCGGTACATTTGACCATTCAGGCTGCTTTCAATAATATAGGGGCCGATAAGTTTGTTGCCAATTATTCCACACCACTTGGCGAAGCCAGTGTGGATTTTCAACACTAAAGTAATGCATTAACCGTTCCATTGTTTGTAAAAGACGACTTATCGGAAAACAACACTTAGCGAAAAAATGGGCTTTTGCTCTATTTGTTCACGTGCCCACTGACAAAAAGTTACCCGATTTTGGAAATTAACGCCATGAAGATCTTGGTGTAAAGACACATGATAAGGATGATACATGATCCGGAATCGCTAACTTTTTCTCATGTACTAATATGAGTATTATATGAGTTACTATATCCAATACAGCAATTTCATTACTTTCCTCAGTTACTGTTGCTCGACGAGTCCTTTTTTCGGTTGAACCATTCCATCAGTAGTAAATTATTTAACAGTCCGGTAAAATGAAGCACATGACCGAATCCTATCCGGAAAGCACGAAGCGTAGAACCAGGACAATTTCAATTTTTTTCTTGTACAGTTAAATACTCCATTTTGTATTATATTAGTAGCCTAACGCAAACTTGTCTTTTTGTTTTCGAATATACTTCGAACTGAATCTTATTTGAAAGCAGATTTCCTGTGTTACGATAATAGTTACTTTTAATTCAAACGTATTGCAGAATCGTATGCAAAGGTTCTCAGTAGGAGAAATTGAAATTTTTTTTAAATAACTTAATTTAACAGCGCCATCTATGTATCATGAATCGAAAAAAATGTTAGAAAGAAATCCTACGTACTTTCAGCCATAGAATCCGAATCTGCAATAAAAAATAGAGGTTCCTATTTTAATTTCAAAGTGACCCCCGCTCCATCTTCAAGAAGGGGAGCAGGAGTACTAATTTTAGCACACATGTATGTGAGCGATGACATTGGTTATGTTGGTCGATTACGAATTATTGGCACAGACCTTTGACTTGAAGAAGCCCCAACAGAAAAAGTCTAGAAGGGTTAAATCGCACGATCTTGGTGGCCAATTCACGTCACTTGTGCGAGAGATAACCCTACCCTTAAATCGTTCATATAGAACGTCCATCGTTGCGTCTGCACGTAGCCCCGTCCTGCTGGAAACACATGTCGTTTACCTCCATATAGTTCAGTTTGGGCTTAACAAAATCGGTAAACATCGTTCTTTAACGCTCGCCGTTAATGGTGATGCGGACCAATGACGCTGCCGGCCTAAAATCCGCACCAAACATTAACTTTTTGTGGATGGAGTGCTACCTGGTGAACCACGTGTGGGTTGGTGTCGTCCCAACTACGGTAATTTTACTTGTTAACATAACCATTCATCCAAAGATGCGCGTCGTCACTAAACATGATTTTTCGACCAAAATTGCGGTATTCTTCCAAACGCTCGTAGGGTCAAGTACCGACACGAATTTCACCAAGTTGAAGTCTGTGAAAGGCCAAGTTCTTGTGAACGGCGAGGCATTGGCTGCCTCAAGTTCTACTGAGTCGACTTTGAAGAACCACCGCGTCGGCCTTAAAAAGGGTACAACTAGCGTTGTACTAATAAACACTCATTTTGATAATAAAGTTTTATCATTTGGACTGCTGCTCAATCTTGTTACTTGTCATGGTGATTTGGCATCAGTGACTGAAAGACAAACACTAGATTAGACGGACGCCACCAAAACAACATGGCCGCCACATTCTGCCAACATCGTCCCGACCAAATTGAAAAAACCTTTATAAAACTAATTTTCTACTTTTTATTGATGAACAAAAACATGCATTTAAAATGATTATTTCATCTTTAGGTGGGGGAAAAAAGAGGAAAAAATTGTGTTTATAGATGGCCCTGGGGCAACTGCGAAATCATTTTTGTTTAATATGTTCTTCAGTTAAATTAAATCCGAAGGCACAATTGCATTAGAAGTAGCATCGTCTGGAATCACTTGATAACGGTCGAACAGCCGATTTAAAATTCCACTTTGTATTCATGAAACATCGACATGTAATACTTCTTATCGTTCTGATATTACAGAATTATGTATATAGGCAGAAACAATAGTCTTGGACGAAATATCGATGGCAAGCAAATACATTTTGGAAGCTGTTGATAGAATATTTAAAGAGTTGTTAAAATGCAATGAGTTCTTTGGATTTGGGGGTAAAATCAAAAACGTTACTTCCTATATTCCACATGAAGCGATCGCGCTACGAACTCGACAGTTATCAAGAAAATGCTGGAAAAAAGTCTAATTGAGCATGGACAAGGTCTAAATTGTATTTTCCAACAAGATAATACAGCAATTCAATACACGTCAGAGGAGACGAAAAACTTATTTACTGAAAAAAATATTGAGTTGAACTACTGGCCAGCTTGCAACCTACACCTAAACCCTATTGAAAATTTATGGGGCATCCTTTCCCGAGAAGTATGTAAAAATGGGACACAGTTTCAATCAGTAATTGAATTAAAAATAGAGTACGGGAAGTATGGATTGAAATCCGAATAGAAATTCTCCGGAAATCAGTTTTAAGCTTGCCCGATAGGTTATTCGAGGCAATTAAGAACCAAGGTAAAGGAGCAGAAATCAACAGTCCAGTTTACTTTCTAATAACTCTAATGGCCTTTGGATTGAGGCTAATTCTATTTCGTTATATTTTTAATTAAATAAAATTAATATTGTTTGCTATTTTTTATAAAACAATGAATTTCTTTCTTATGTAATACTTAAAGTAATTAAAATAAATTTAAAATATTTTTTTATTAAACAAGCTTCGGAGACGCCTTATCCCCATTGTAAGGTAATTTGTGTGCTTAATGCTGATAGTCAGTACATTAATTCAGCATAAACAGTTATATCTGCCAACCTCTGTGTACTGGAATATTAAGGTGGTAAAAAAATGTTCAATCAATTTTATTTGAGGGAATTGTTTTTTAAAATTGCTTAATTTATAGTGTGGTAAATCTCTTGCAATAAATTTTAGAAGTAAAATTTGTTTTGTGTATGGAATTTGATTTTCTCCACATTTTTTTTATTTTTCGGGCTGAAGGGCTTTACGGAGAAACACACATATATTTAAAAGGCGTTTTTCGGAATGGTTTATGGGCCAACTTCATATACCTCTCTGTAGAGTAACATCTCTGTAACTACTGAACTGAACACACTGAAAATGTTTCAGATTAAAATAACTTTAAAAATATACAGGGTGTACCAAAACTGGCAGATCAAACAAAACAAGGGGATAGGGGGACCTCATTTCCAACAAAACCAGCCAACTAAAGTTTTTTCGAATTGTTGATGATGCAAAAGTTTTTCCACTTATAGTGTTTTTTGGTGAAATCGCATGCACACCCACCAAAAAATTAATTTAAACGACACCAAGAATTATTTTGTTTAATGTTCTTTTTTACTGCCATCTAGAAATGTACCTTTCCAATAAAATCACTTTTATTAGCTGCATTATCTTCTGTCAAATAAAATCAATGGTTATGTAAACTTTTTTTGTTCTCAATTTTTTTTTTGTTGATGTTTAAGTGACGCGGCTATTCACAATTGAATGTTTTTTTTCAATTTGTTTCACAAAGTAAGTTGTGTTTATTAAAAAACACACTGAACAAAATTTCGAGTTCTAAAATAGATGCTTTGTCAGAAATAAAACAAAATGAATAAAATAATTTTTTTTTATTAATTTTAAATATTTTTATTCGAATTTCCCTAGAATTTCCCGGATTTTCCTCTGACTCCCCCGGATTTGAATTTCCCCCGAATTTCCACTGGATTTCCACTGGATTTTCACCGGGTTTCCCACGGAATCCAGGTAATCCTGAGGAAAACCGGAAAAATCTGGAACAATCCGAGGGAAACCCTGGAAATCTGTGGGAAATCCGTAGTAAATCCAAAAACCGGGGGAAATTCGGGGAGATTTGAGAAAACTGGTGGAAACCCGGAACAATGCGGGAGTATTTGGGATAAATCATGGGAGTATTTGGGACAAAATCGAGGTTTTTTTTTGTGAATTTTGTGAAAATCCTGGAAAAATCTGGGAAATTCGAAGGAAATCCGAATAATAATATTTAAAATTAATAAGCAAAAATTTTATCATGGTTCTTTTGATCTGCCAATTTTGGGACACCCTGTATAGTGCTACTGTGTATGATCCCGCAGCTACCATAAAAATATAAACCCATTGTAATCACAGGGGGGAGGGGTTTCTAATACTTAACCATAGTTACCATAAAAACATAAACCAAGAGTAATTACAAGCCGGGGGGGTTTTATAACACTTTTGTTAAAAAACTGGTCACCTTTCACATTAAAATGTTTATATGCATTTTAATGTGAAATGTGATTAGTTTTTTAAGGAGTGCCGTTAGGTTATGTTTTTTGTGTTGCTAATGTATATAGATTGTGATCCCAGCTATCATTAAAACAAACCCAGTGTAGTTACAGAAAGGCTTTACCAACACTCTTGTTAAAAAACTAAACTCATTTCACATTAAAGTGACTTTAAAAATTCCTGAACAGCGATTTCAGTCAGGCGACTTTGTTTTTGTTTTACCATATATGTGCTTTTTGATGGTTATGATAATTCCAGTATATTTTGACAGTCCTTGTATATACGCAAAACGGTTTTTAAAAGGCTAAGTTTCGATATGGATTGTGCAAGCTTTAATAAATGAAACCAAAACTTTAAATTCAAAACGAAACACTAAACCTGTTACGTTGCAATATTGTCCATCTTAGATATATAATTATTCTATGGTTGATAGTTATATGCTACAGTTTCAAATTTGTATACGATCCTTTAATTTCTCACTTTTGGTTGCCGTTTGCATTATATTCCTTAAGAACCCTGTCTGGAACAACAAAAAATATTCATGTGTTCAACATGTTTTAAAGGTTCACAGCATACGGGCAATTAATCTGGGAGCTTTGACCTAAACCCAAAACTTTCTAGCCGTTCATTACACTGTTAATTCTTTTGAACGCAACCATTAGTAATAAATTTAATTATAAACCAAATTAATCGATCGATTTTCCAAACCATTAATAAACAAACAAAAAATAAAACACTCATCAAACAAATTTCAAACACACCAGATACCACAAAACCCTACCTACACAAAATTGCTGAAATATAGTTCATGGGTTATTACCAAATTTGTGATATTTTCCATGTATAAAAATAAAACCCAGATAATTTTTTTTGTATCAAAAACCGTACATTTTTGGTTTATTAATTAAATTTTTTTGTTCTAAACGTAAATGTCTGTATAAAAAAGTAATCGATATTATATTACAAAAACTATTATTTACAATATTTATATATACATATAATAAAAAAATAAATGAAATTATTATTAATTGATTTATCACTCAATATTTACATTATTACATAGAAAATGTTTAACTACTCGTTGCTAGGTGGCACTGAATCTTAAAACATTTTTGTGCCTTACAGTATTTAATATGGCCCGTATTGGTTTTCCTTCTGTTTCTCTTGCTTGTACTTAATAAAGAATACTTCTGGTTTGCTTGGTTCGGTTGGTTCCGGTGATGGAATAACAATGTCTGGTTGTGGTTCCGGTTTCTTAACCAAAACGTATACAAGTGTTTTATGCTCATCTGGTTCTTGGATTGGAATTACTGGTGCGGTTGGGGTTGGTGGTGTTGGTGCCTTGATGAAAATGATTTTGTAATGTTTTTTCGGTACAGGAATTTCGATTTGTTTGGCCGGTGCGTATTCTTGCTCCTCTTGTGGTGGAACATGGACGTATACATTTTTAGTGATAAGTTTTTCGGGTTCAGGAGGACCATATGCTTGTATTGGTGGTCCATATTCTTGTTTTGGTGGTGCACCATATTCTTGGGCGGGCGGACCATATTGCTGTTGTGGTTCTTGTGGTGGTGGACCATACTGTTGTTGTGGTTGCGGGGGTGGTGGTGGTGGTGGTGGGGGTGCTCCATATTGTTTTTGGGGCGCTGATGGTGGTGAACCCCACCGACCACCGTTACGGGGTGGTTCGGGAAATGCCCATGTTACCGCAAATACAGCACATAAAACCTAGAATTCAAGGAAAAAGAAAATGTAAATATTTTAAATAAAAATCATTTCGCATATTTGATTTCCACAGCAAAACAAATAAAACTCTCATTTCCAAATTAAATATTCGAAAATTTAATTAAAACAACATAACTTTTCGTATATACATATATTGTACATTTAAGGTACTCAACATCATGTTATGCTCATCGTATATATGCATACTCGGTACCGAAGAAAATGGAAATCACTGTGCATACTTGTGCTTTTATCAGATGGTGAAATGTGTATAGTATATCCAAATCAAATATTACAAAAATTGTTAAAATGTAATTTTTAAATGGATATAGAAACCAAAAACCATTAGAATAATAGTTTTTAACTACTATTTTTATCGATTTAACAACTATCTAATTGCAAAACTATATATGGTTGTCTTTTATCTGGTTTATATATTTCAGTATGAGGTAACAATATTAAATAGTCTGATTGGTTTTATTGATAAGAGCACATTAAACAATATGAAGGTGTACATGAGATGTAATTGCAATCCACATACAATTTTTGAATACATTAAAATGTAATTTTAAATGCTGGTACATCAGCAATGTATCTTATGTTTCATATATATTATGATATTGCATATACAACTCACCAACATAATTACACAAATGGAAAATAATATTCTAAATAAATATAAAGGGTTATTATCGCTATTAGAATGAAACATAATTGAAAATTTTATATGAGATAGAAAACGACAAAGTTTTCTGGATGGAGCTTTATAAAAAAATATATATTTTCTTGCAGAAAACTTTTACGTTTAAAAGGATTCGATATTTTTTTTAGTTTTAATTAGGTTTACTGCTAAAGTTGTTTTTGGCTTTTGAAAAGCTTAAAAAACGCGACGTAAAGTTTTGCTTTATAAAAAAACATATTAATATTGGTTGGTTCGCAACATCTTTATACAACGTAACCCTCGATTCCCCGGTGATATTACATTAACGATTTTTCAATTAACTGACTAAAATTATTTTTATAAATAGTTTATACCTATTGTGTTAATTAAATTTTGGTTGCGCTTTCGGGAGAACTTGGTTTCATCAAAATGTCCCTTCTATACAGTTAGATGCAAAGAGAAAAGGAGATAGCCTCAATGAAGATGAATTATCTGAATTTTATTTTCAGATTATAATAGTTGATAAGTACATTGAATCCTAGCCAAGTGCCAAACCTGCTGGAAGGGGCATATTGCTCCTGAATGATATATACTGGCATTCCAGGGAGGGGGACGGCAGTTGATCTCGTATTCTTTCCATTTAATAATTTTCTTTTATGCTGCTCCCATGCGGTTACCCAAAGTTATCCAGCTGAAGCAATGGGTTAAGGCTTTAATGGTCATAAAAAGATTTAGCAAACATTTATGAAATCAGCTTTAACTATTTTAATTCAAAGAGTCGAAGCTTTATGAGCTTAAATTCGAATTTTTGATTAGTGACTACGATGACCACCTCAGAATGATTTTGTAAAATTTGTCATTTCTGAATGTAGCGTTTTTTTGTAATAAATAATTAATGTTGATAAATGATCTATAACTCTAGCCCCCTACAGTTACACACATTTAGAAAATTATTCATAATTTAAGCTTCCATATGCTTTGACCGTAATTCCAGTCTGACATCCCACAAAAATTCCTGACGGAATCAATAATTGGAGTTTTGGTTTAACCCCTTATATTAAGTTCGATCATCTTTTTGAAATTCCAAATACAGACAGGTATTTGCTTTTCACGTAAAATTTTAAAAGCACGTGGTCTTGTTGACTTTAAAAATATTGACATTGTTACCAAGCCGACGTTCTAGCAAACATGGAGCAAACTGTTTTAGATATGTCTATATATTCTCGATTACAATAATCCCGCTTCGTCAAAACTTAAATTAATTTTTTAATCTGTAATCTGAAAACAGAATCTGGTTTCAATTGTTAAGTTAGATAAGGGTTGGAGTTACTCCAACAAAATTTTAAGACAAGCGTCTTTGCGTATAGGAAGGGGTATTATGCTGCACTTCAAAGTGATAGTCAAATAGACCTCAATCAATTGGGATTTTATTAAATTACAAAAAAAACATAAGATCGCAACTGATATAAACAGATTTCTAAAACATCTATCCCGAATGATTTCGGACTGCAATATTTAGCCTTAAGTCATTTTCCACCTAGTATAATGTGAAACCTTTATGGCCTTGTACCCGCTTTATTCGGCTTTAGACGGGTTTTTAGAGGAAGTATCTCATTAGTTCCTTTTCTAAAATTATTGAAAACTATGATATCCTATACCTTTCAGTTTCTTTCCAGAAACTACTGAATGCCCATGAACGTGTGTTGGTACATTCCTAGCGGAATAGCTGAATTCCAAAAAAGCTTTTGAATCATGTGGCAAATATTTCAAAAAAGCTTAAAATTATTTTGGTCCAAACATCCGATTTTATCAAACTTCAACCTCCACTATTAAGCATTAGTTGAATTTGTAATCAAGTGGACAATATGCTAGATCGAAGCTATGCAATGCATTGCTAACATTTCTGCTAATATAAAATCAAATTGAATTTTTTGCTAAAGGTAAAAGGCATGGCCTTCTATGTTTTTTTGAAAACTATGTCGAATTATTTCAATAAACAAATCGACGCAGTTTTGGTGGGAAGAGTTTATAAAAATTTACTAAAAACGCAACATGTCAAAAATTTTGAATCTATTTAAAATATTTTGATAATCAATAAAATATTTTATTAAATTAAGAAAATGTTGTATCCCCTCAACTTGAAATCAAAGCTTAATATATTCCAGGCATATCATACAATACAAAATAAAAATTAAATTAAAATTGAATTTTAAGAAAAACTACTTCGCTGAATTGATATTATTTCTAGTTAAAAGTATAAATTCAGTAATTTAACAAACTATCTAAAATATAGGTCTAAATTAAAATTAATGCTGCGGCTCGATGTCTATAAATTGGTCAAATGTATTTCAATTTCACTTCTTTTATTAACCACCAGGCGGCTGAAGACAAATTTAATCACATGTTAAATGTCGATTTTGATGTCTAATTTTTCGAATAACTATATAACTTGAAAGTTAGTTCATAGCACTCATTAATAGATGGCATGAAACAAACAGTTGCAAATTAAAATTTAGTTTTTCATTAATTAAGTTAGTCAGCAATTTGACATAAAAATCGACATGTAGCACAAGCAACCATGACCTAATTTAGAACAGCCTCTATTTTTTCAGAATTAACAACTATTAATTGGTAAATTTATTTAAACATAAAACCTTACTCGATTTAAGCAATCTATCAGTGACTCATACGACATCTATTAATAGATGAAACTAACCCCCCTTAATTTAATTAGTCATAATGTAGACGAAAAACTTGGCTTGTACCTTAACTCTGTATACGAATTACAGAAGATTTATAGTATAGTTTTGTAGACAATAGTGCTATCTATCATTAACTTGTACAAACTTATCAATATTTTTTTTAGTTCATATTTTAGACGATAGTGTTGTTCCCGTAAATTAGATTTTTGCAATTTACTTCTTTATTTACATGTGAAAAAACAGTTTACAAGCGACATTTGTTCACAAAATGTAATAAATATACATATTGCGCCATCTCTTTTTAAACTAAAGAAATTTGAGAACTAACTTAATTACGAATTTTAACGTCCTTTGATTCTTTAAGGTTTTATTCCAATACTCCCATGTGGCCTTCCTATTCAGATATACATTGAAAATCGGGAACTTGGGAAAGAAATTAAATAACTTTTATCTAAAAATCAGTTTTTTTTGGGCTACTGCGGATAAAAATTTGATATAAATATTTGGAAAACGGGAATAATTATTCAATAGCGAAATTGGCAATTAAAATTATTCACAATTCTATTTTGATTTAAAAACTACTACCAACTTTTTACCGTAATATGCTAGAAAAAAATAATTTAAATAGAAATTATATGTAAATTCTTTCCCCAATCCCCTATTTTCGAGAAACTACCAGAATAGGGCCACAGGTAACAAATTTTAAATTACTTGAAATTTTATTTTTTCGAGATGATTCGAAAATGACAAATCAAGCGTCGATTTAATTTCAAATTTAGATTCTATTGAAAATATCAACTGGATATCAAAATGAAATTTCCAGTAAAAAGGCCATTAAGGCTAAGTAATCCATGCAGGTATACTTGAATATAACAAATGGACCGGATATGCCAAAAAAAATTCTAATTGATGCAGCGCAGCGAGTTCATATTCTATATGTGGAGTGTATGTTGTTTTATTTTGCCTCGAATTTCCCGCAACGGTATTTTTCAATCCTTGTTGAAAAATATTTCTATATTTCTATAAAGGAGGCGAAATGGCACGAATTTTGTTTTGGTCTTATATTCCTATAAAGTAAGGCTTTTTGAGCTTACCTAAGATATTTGCCCTAAATTTTGTTAGAGCGATTTCTTTATTATTTTAAAGAATTCGGAACAAATCAAAAATAGTAATTTCTTTACACTTTTTTGTCGAATTCTTAAAGGTCAAATTCAAATTAAAATGCCATTCCGAACCGTAGCTACTTGGCAACGTTAAGCTTCTGTAGTTCCGGGCTCTGTGATTACATTGGCACGCCATATTAAAGAATTATTTCTATGTCGTACGTAATGTTCAAAAGGATTATAATTAGGTTGAAAAGATTCAAATAACGATCACTACGGATAAAGAAAAACTTTGTGGTACATGGTCAAAGTTTTAGTTCGAATAAAATTTTTAGTCCACTGGATAAATATTTAGATTTTTATTCTGAGTATTTCGAAAGGAAATCGATAGTACAAAACAGAGGTTTCTAATTTGGTTCAGACAATGGACTCTATTGTGCTATACACTTTGTAATCATAATCCTATCAGTGTATAAAATAGCGTGGTCCATTATATCATCATTTTGTGTGCAATTTGGGATCAAAAATGAACCGATTAAGAAAATTATTTGAAGATATTCATTCTAAGCTTTTTTAAATATACCACGCTTTTTCTGGAAAATAAAAATTTTCGCCAACAAATTCTGTTTATGAGACTGCAGAGTATTGATTAAATCTTTTAATATCTGTCACTCGATCAACTAATCATGGTCAAATTTATATTATGCAAAGTTTTGGTAATTTGTAATTTGAACATCTAAACCAACTTTAGTTTAAATTTTAAATGTAGTTGTGAGACTAAAGAATGTTATTCTGATTATAACATAAATTTTAGACGAATTCTGAAATTTTGAAGAATATACCAAATGGAGCTAGAATGTCTTTTATCCGATTACTGTCAAATTAAAATTTAAGAGAATTAATTATTATGAAATTAATTAATTTGGTCATTCTAACTGCAACTTTTTTAATTTTTCATTTGGCCTGATTATAACTTTCAAAAATTTTTGTAAATGTAAATTCAAATCCATGTGGACCTAAGAGAAGATGAATAAAGCTTTCCAGTATTAATAGAATAGGATTTCAAGAATCCTTAAAAGCAGAAGAGTAATACCAATTTTGGCATACTTAATAAAATCAAACTCGCCATTCTATAGAATACGGCAAATATGAGAATACATACTACAAATTCAGAATCAACACTGCTAGAAGAGATGATATCAAGTAAGAAAAAAATTGAATTTTCGTAGCTAAAAATGAAAATTTGGACTATAGTGCTGCAATGAAATTAGCTCAGCATGGCAATGGATACGAGGTTAAGTTACAAAAAAGCCCTGCGCTTCAATAAAATAAAATCAATTAAAACACAAAGTGCCTCATCTACGACAGGGTTGAGTCACAATTCAACCACAGCTTTGATCCAGTACACTTCAACCAGTTTCCATGGAAGTATACTACAATCCTTTTACTGGGGTTAGGTGGGTTTTTTCCTAATA
The DNA here is from genome assembly GCA_947310385.1 of Nephrotoma appendiculata. Lineage (NCBI taxonomy): Eukaryota > Metazoa > Arthropoda > Insecta > Diptera > Tipulidae > Nephrotoma > Nephrotoma appendiculata. The sequence continues at coordinate 323,134,984 of OX371224.1, read as the reverse complement.
CGAGTTATTTTCCCAATATTTTAATTTCAACGAAATTGTGTTTGTTTGTGGCTTGATTGAAGAGAGTTTTATTTTATGGTTGAAAAAAATTAATAGTAACCGATTCGGCAGATATATTTATATTGAAATTTTGTTTTGTTGCTGCTCTGTGTGAAAAGTCGTAAAATATCGACCAACTCTATGCTTACAGACAAAATTATCGTATATCGCAACTTGAAATTAAATGGCATAATTTGCAATTGTAATAATCATGTTCAATATAAGCTTTGAGGAGGCTCTTGTCGAAGATACGCTCACCAAAATTTAAACGGAATTTCAATGGCACTCCGTCCTTTGGTTCTAAAATAAATTATGAGAACACACTATCTGCTTTCCAAAAATATTGAAAGGGAATAAAAAAACATTTGGTTTTCAAAATCCCGGTTTTGTATAAAAAAACGAATTTTAGGAAATCCCGGTTTGAATTTTCAAAATTTGGCATGTGGGAAAATGGGACTCTTAAATTATTTTTTGACAAAATTCAAAAATCAGTTTTGCCATAATTTTCTCGAAAATTGCTAATAGGGATGGAATTTGGATGGAGGGCTATCTGCCAGTGATAGTTATCAAAGCCATCAGCCTCTACAATTATTGCATTTCAAAATATTGCTTTTTTTTATTAATCTTACAACTGCAAAATGTTGCAATTAAAAAACTTAATTAATTATTTTGTTCAATTAGAACTAGAAGAAAAGAAAACTGGGATTTTTAAAACCGGGATTTCGCAAACCGAGATTTTGAAAACCGAGATTTTGAAAACAGGGATTTTGAAAACCGAGATTCCGTAGTTACACCCTTTTTAAATTGCATCATATTGCATAAAGATTGAATATAGTTCTATAGATCAAGTAAAATAAGTGAACAATGTCTAAAATATCTAAAATGAATATCGAGTTATACACCAAAATTTCGATTCTAGTAAAAATGAAAATCTTTTATGTTTTAATCAATGCTATGACTTTTAAGAAATTTGATTTGAATCGAAATCAATTTGTGACACTGTGTTGAAATTTTAAATTGTAAACCTAGTTTCCTCAGAAATAAGGCTTTGTAAAATAAAATATTAGAGGCCAGTTTTGGTTTCAGCAATATTTGCTTGTGAATTTCCAGTAACGGAAATTAATTATTCATCATAGTTGGCGTATTTATAAGTAGTAATTAAAGTAGAGTTGAAACCAATTCAAATTACAATTACTACTGACATAAAAACCAACTATGATGAACAATTATTTTCCGTTACTATAGAAATCCACAAGCAAATATTGCTGAAACCAAAATTAGCTTCTAATATTTTATGTTTCAAAGCTAAGCGGACTTTGCCAAAGCAAAATAGTTAAAATAGAGATATGACTTCGAATGCACTTTGAAACGAAAACAATATCAAAAAACACCTTGCACGAATATCAATTAGGTCCTAAGAGTTACACGCTTGTATTCCTACATGAATTGTTTTCTATACTAAATATTCCAAAGTGACACTTTGTCAAAAGAATTTGATGGTTATTTTGTAAATCAGGAAAGTTAAAAAGAAAAAGTAACAAATAAAGATTCTGTCAAGAGTTGTGTAGGCATCATGAACGAGTGAATCAAGATAAAAATAAAAAATTCTAACCACAAAACTTAGTTACGAAGAAACGTAGTTTTAAAAATCAATTAAATTGTGATTTTTTAATCACCTCAACCACGAATCGAGAAAAAAAAGTTCTTTATCTCGTGTAACAAAAAATATATAATAATCATAAAAAATGAGCTTTTGAATTCGTGTTAATTAAGTTAAAACTAATTATAAAGTTTTTTTTTTTAAGAAAATTATTGAAGTGTTACAAAATAGTAGTACAGCGTCGATCTTTAAAAGGAACTTTTAATTTGCTGGATTACAAAATTTCTTGTCTTAATTCTCTTCTATAAAAAATATATATTTTTGAAGTAAAATTTAAAACAAATTTGTAAAAAATAAAATAATGAAGATATTTAATTGAAGCTTTTCCTATATATTATATATAACTATACTATATAGGTGGGGTGGTGTGGTGGCTGGTGTGCTGCCAAGATACCGATAAATTGATTTATAATTTTTTTTTTTTATATAACTTCCTCTAATTTTGTTTTGGTAACCAAGTTAGATAATGAGACTTTGATGTTTTTTGTATACGAAATTGTCGAAACATCAAATTTATAATTATAATGGATTATAAGGTATAAAAATAATCCTGCTCAAATTATATATATCCAATTAGTGAAAAACTAGTAATTGGTTTCACACGACTGTCGAGACACACACATTAAAATTACAGACACAATATATACTCGTATAATAAATAATTCCATTAAATGTTTGTTGTTGAAATAAAATTATTTCAAATATTTGTTTTCTCGTCTATATAACAACTATTTTGTAAAAATAATTTTTTTTTGTGCTTTCGTATCAAAAATCACTAAACTAACAATTTACGTTACAGTTTTTCTATGTTTCCAAAGCAGCGCAATAATATGTAAATTTGACAATTTTTTTTTTTTTTTGTTCACAAAAAGCACTTTTAGTTTATTTTATTTCAACAACACTTGTTTGCTTTCATATCCAAATATTATACAAAAAAAAAATTATCCTTTTAAATGCAAAATAGTATTTTTTGCGCTATTTTACAACATAACGTCTATATGGCAACGTCAATATTTTCACGCACACTAAAAACTCTATAACGAGTACGAATTATTTGTAAAACTTATTTTTTTTTTTATATAAAATTTTGATGAATTAACAAATGTTTATATAAACATATTGTTTAAACAATTATTTTTTTTTTAATTTTTGTCGTATCACCACTCACCAATAATAATTTCATTTTAACTTTTAATATAGAAAAAAAATTTATATTTAATTTGATTTTTAATAAATCAAATTATTTTGATTGTTAACGATTGAATGATAAATAAAACTATTTTGCATTACCTTTATATACTGTACGATTAAAAACTATATTGATAGTGTTGAAATTATAGTTAACAAAAAAAAAATTAAAAATTGTAACGATTACGTATTATAATATGTTAAAGAAAATGCAATCAATAATTTCTCCCTTCCTACTCCCTCGCACACATCCGATATATTAAAAACGAATAAATTAAAGTTTATTTTTGTTTTTGGTTGATTAATTAAGAATTCATGTCACAAAGTGTTCGTTAAAAATAAATAGTAACACAAACTATTTCGGTCTGCACGTACTCGTATTATTTCTTACAAACGAAAAAATATTAAAAATAAAAAATACATTTTTCGAAATAATTTCGATTTTCAATAAGGTAATTTGTTAACACTTTTGAGTCAGGTGATTATTGATTGAGTTTACGACAATGTTGTATGTACGTACTGTCAAGAAAAAAAATTTAAAATCAGAATTTTGTTCATCAAACTTTTCAGACGTATCGTTGCAGCTTATGCAAAATTTCACACACCGAGCCAGAACAAGCGTATGATGTCTTATAGTAGTCTGCGATGTCTATAAAATAGTTAGGTACTTTAAAATGACAATGAAATGCATTTAAAGACTAGTTATATAATTTCCGAGCTAAGCTGGTGATAATTACAACAGGGGCAAAAAAATATGAGGTTAGTGCTCGAATGAGCACTCGACGCCGAAATTGACGTTTACTGCCAACTGCATAAGATAATAATTTCTTGTAGGTAGCAAAATAAATTATAATCTCATAAAGGGATAAAACTTCATACTTCAGTATTTCTTATAAATTGGGAGATCCCAATGATTTGTGGTTAAAACCGATTCACCGGAAAAGGCGACCTCCTTTTAAAAGACCTCCTTACGTAAACTTTTACGTAACAGATTTTCCAAAATTAAAGTGGAAATGGCCTTTTTTAACATGAAATTGTTATTCAACAAAAACTCGATTCTTTACAGCCCAGATGGATTGATTGATCTGGATGAAATGTCAAACTTAAGTGTTTCTCATAAGTTTGGAGATTCCAGTGATTTTTGGCCGAAATCGGTTCACCGAAAGTGACAACCGAAAAAGGATTTTTTTTTGTTTTCTGCAAATATTTGTTTAATTATATAATAAACCCTACGATACCATATAACCATCCCAGACGATACGAGCTGAGTCACTATGCTGTAATATCATTACTTTTTTATAAATAACCAAACGATTAAATGTCGGACAGTTATTCAACTTTGTCTAATTAAGAAATATTAAAATCACGATTCGGAAAAACCTTGTAATGCAAAAAATCAAAATAAAATAAAAGACCAGTTTGGATGGAATGGTTACAGTATAACGCTTCCTTTTGATCGTAGATTTGCCATCTAGGAGGTCAAAATTCTTAGTATTTACTACACGGAACGTCCTTGTGATTGGCTTAAACCTACCATAATGTGTGCGTTGGAACTGAACCTCGAGCGGTTCGTTTGATCTCAAGTTACGTAAATTATTACGAAATGTTATCTTCTGGAATATACTTTGAGAAACGATATTACCATAAAGAATCTCATTCATTGCATCCGCACGAACCTAAGTTGATTTTCATAATTTGGAAGTATTAGCTAGTCTGACCATGACCAATGACTCAACGCAAAGCGTATAAATCTTTTATAAATTGCCTCAACCTTCCTTATACGAGTATGCTATGGTAAAGCGGATCGTGTTGAGGCGCAAATCCTGAGCAAAGTAAAAATCATGAAATTCCCTGGATCTGCGCGTAATAAATCTTAGAGATTAATTTACTTTGTTTATCACACGACCAAATTACTTTTTAAAATCTAACTATTCATCAAGAAAAACACCTAAATCGCAAATGATGTCGCTTTCAGTTGTATACCAATATGTATGAGAGCAGAAGCAGGAATATAATGATATTTTTTCCTGGAGAACGACATTACCGGGCATTTGACTGCATTCAGGTCGAGGCCGTTATTAGTACATCAGATAGGTAATAACCAGCGATATTATGTAGTCATCTGCGATGCACTCTAAATTGGAACCTCTAATGAAATGAAGGGGACCCAAATTAGATCGCAGTGACGTGACAATCCGGTTATTGCTATATAACTTTAGACAACGCGGATCTGAAACCGATAGCCTCGTCTTTTTAAGAATAACACTATGAAGAATTTTGTCAGATGTCTTCTTATATCGCCAAATAGAGTGTCGAGCTGTATCCAGCACTGGAACACAACATGAGACATAGGCCCTTTTCCAATTAATTACTTATTTGTGTAGACGTACTTATAAGGTGACTTATATCATAAAGCAAAATATACATAAGAGAACTCATGTAGAGATTCCGAGGTTAATCTATTTTACTTTTGGCAACCTGTATAAGCCTCGATATGTTTATAAGATTCGTGTATATGAATTCAATATAGAAAAAATTAAATTTGTGAATATAAGTATATTAAAACTATAAAATAAGATTAACCTCGGAAAAACCTGCTTATAAAATTTGCACTACTTTATTTCTCTTATATATTTATTGCCCGATGCTTATTTGAATAAGTATGTCTACACAGAAATGTCTCCAAGGGTCTATTTTTCAATTCAACCCGAGCAAGCAGGCTTACTCCGGGTAGTGTACACCGAGCAAAGGTTGTACTGGGTAAAATTATCCGGTGCGCATAGAGCAAAAAATTGTTTTTTACTTTGCACACTCTTCGTACACTGACATTAATTTCATAGTAAAATTTGAAGAACCGAGTAAGCTCGGTGTAAGCACAGTTCACAAATAAAAACGCAGTGTGCAGAGTAAAATTACTCAGGTTGAATAAAACAACACAGAGTATTTTTGACAGCGCACTGCTTGCTCAGGTTGAATTAAAAAATAGGCTCCAAAATTGTGTCTTGACTACAAAATTGTGTCTTGTAATACATGCCGTTTTTATTTTCAAATCTAGTGACAACGACTAACATGTCAAGAATTTTTTTCTTTCATTCGTTGTTGCTGTTTTCTTTTCAGATATGCAAATGGAATATTTTTGACTCTATATAGAAGCATCTTTAAGAAAATAATAATGATCCAGTTTGTTAATTTTATGATTATTTTTGCTTCTATGACGATATTATTTCTGATATGAATTAAATATAATAACTGAAACGAAAATTCGTACACAGAGAACCTTAGTTAAAATTTTATATGATAAGGTGCACAGTGGCGTACAACATGGCAACATTGATCCCTTTCTACTCAAGGCCCTAGTTTACCAATATGAAATCAAGTTTTAATGTATTTCTTTTTCTGTATTAGTTTAGCAGTTTTATCTTATTACTATTTATGAAATAATTAAGAAGTATGAATAGTTTTTTCTGTCCATTCCTAATAAAAATTTTGGGCCAGTAAAAGTTTGTTGTACATTAATTGGAACGACTACACTTACTTATTTAAGATGGCGACAAATAAGTCAATAAGTTTCAAATAAGTAAGTAATTGGAAAAGGGCCATATGCTTTGAATTTTTTGACGTATCGTCGTTGTTCTTTTTCTCTGCATTTTAACTTAAACTGTATTTTTTTATTCTTGTACTAAAAGTAAGTTCTATACAAATTGAAGACCATTGGACATATATTACGAGGAAACCACCATTGGAAATTCCGGCGAATAGAATAATTCTGAAAACTTATATACGTCCGGCAATATGCGTGAAACTTGTATCGGGTGATTAATGCATGAATTTCACTGTGAAACAAATATTTTCAGTAAAATTAACACGAGAAATATAAATCCTTTACTTGTTAGAGAGCAACAAAAAAAATCAGTAATATTTACAGTCAAAATAATAGTGTAAATTCCATGAGAAACTGAAGTATTTTTTATAGCATCATTTTTCACACATCTACAAAAAATGTATCTAAAGAGAAGAAACTTTTCTCACTTGCATAAAAATAAGCCGTTCGCCATTTTTATAGTCAAACGTCGATTTGCTTTTTTTCGTGTTGAAATTTGTTAACGTTAGTGGTTTTTATGGTACATATATAAAAATTAAAATATCAAAATATATAAAAAAATCGAATTGTACGAAAATGTACAAATTAAAATTTTTAGATGATGCCAAAATGTAAGACCATAAAATTTTACTATAAAAATGCAATAAAAAATATTTCTGTTCTTTGTGGAATTTAAATTTTTTTTTGTTATGCGTTTTATTCGTAAAAAATTACTGTCAGTAATTTTTTTCGTTGGAATTAAGGCTTAAATTTTGTAATTTAAATTTTTTTTTATCGATTACAATCGATTATGTTAATAAACACAACTAAGCCTTTTTGGTGGCGTGCAAAATTCAGCGCCGACCCACCGCCCACATCAATGTACAGCTTGACATGAAGCTTGCAATTTGCAGGTGGTATGCTGTAGTTGTGTAAGTAGGTGAATGGGTTAATGATGTGGCGTGAATGCGTGGTGTCACAATGGGCAATTGATCTAACGGTCACCCACTGAAACCTAAGGCTTACCGTCAAAAAATAGTATGCGATGAGAAATATTTTCCGTATACTACGACAATTTTATGGTTAACAAAATATTATAGTGAAATGTCAAGAAAAAAAAATGAAACGCGGGAGTATTTTTTGTGCCGCTACATACAAACACGTTCATTGTAGGGTAAAATAATTTTTTGAAAATTTTGTGTTTTTTTAAATAATGGTTTATATTCAAATTTTTTTAAGTTATGTTGGCCACCATCTGTCACTATTTTGATTATAAATTTTGCTATAAAAAGCAAACAAAAGTTGCTATTTTTGTCGTTCTCTTTTTGGGTTCCAGTATTTTTTACTGAACAAAAATTGTTTCACTGTGGAATCTACGTATAACGGGGCATTTACATGTAGAAAATTGTTTCGTCTGCAAACTTTTATTATTAAACAAGAAGCATCCGCTATATAAAAATATTCAATATGCGAGAAAGAAATAAACATATACAGAGATTCCATAATTTTTTTATACAATTTAATTTTTTTTTCAAGTTTGACAGTTCTCAAGCAGACATTTTTAAATTATAAATTTATTGAATTAAATTGAAACATGGAAATAGATTTGTGTTGTGATATCGAATTAAATTCATAAAAATTTTGATGTGTTTTTCTGTAAGTATTTAATATTTAAAAAAAACTAGTTTAAAGTTTGATTTAAGTGTTCGATTCGTTGGTGATTTCGCTACGATTCGATAGTGATTCAAAATAAGACTAAAAAAGTGGATAATGGTGACATAAAACTAATTAATATACTATTTAGTGAGGAAGAAAGTGATGAAGACGCTTATTTAATAAAAGTTTTCAGAATGTTGGATGATAATAGTTCAACGCATAAACGAAAAAAGAACAAATATTTGGTTTGCCCATATTATACTGACCGCGATGAAACTGGGTCTTACCAAACAGTATTACGCGAATGAAAATTAAATGATCCAGAAATTTTTTATAACTATATGAGAATGACGGCGGTCCAATTTGACGAGCTCTTGAACCTAGTTGGTCCTGTAATTCGAAAGAAGACTTTGACAAGGGAACCAGGTGAAGGATTGCCTATTACAACAAGGTAAGAATAATATTTATTTGTGTACTACATGTATAATTAATATTGTATTAATTTTTAGATATTTGGCAACTGGTGAATCGCAAACAAGCCTTTCGACCTCATACAAACGCTCGCCAGCAATCGTCCACTTCATAATTCGTGAGACTACTCACGCGATTATTGAAGCGTTAAAACCGAGGGTATTTCCACGACTAAACGAAAGCAATTATTTTAAGATTGCCAATGGATTTACACAACGATGGAACTTTGCACATTGTATTGGTGCAATAAATGGAAAGCATGTAGCTATACAGGTATTCCTAATATAAAATAAGGATATCTAAATATTGCTGATAGCAATATGCGACCACGATTACAATTTTATTATGTGCGGTATAGGGGCCGCTGGCAGACAAAGCAATGGGGGAATTTTTAGATACAGCGAGTTTGGGTAAAAGTTTTTTTCAAATTCTTTATCGTATGTAAATATTATTTTATTTCATTATATAATAAAACATTTCATATTATATTACTTTAAAGGTTACCATCACCAGGTAATTTCACAACCAGTATTAAAGATGCCCCATATGTTTGTGTGGCAGATGATGCTTTGGGGTTACACAGAAACAGACTTTCGAGAGCGCGTCGAATGATTGAGAATTCTTTTGGAGTATTAGTGTCCAAATGGAGGATATTTCAGCAACCAATAGTTTCAAACGTAAGTAATATATCTACAAACATTAGTTTACGATTAATTTTATTCAAACTTCTTTGATAGATCGACACAGTCGATAAAATTGTAGGCGCCTGCGTATGCTTGCAAAACTGGCTGAAACAACAGAAAAGTAGGATGCCATATATCTCCCCAGGATTAATAAACGGATATAGGAATGATGGGTCGTTAGTTGAAAGAACGTGGAGGTTCGTAGAGTCAAGCAGCCTGCAACCCATAAGAACTAGAGCATACAATTGGACCGCTGCAGCTAAAGAAGTGCGAGAGAAATTTGCGGAATATTTTGTCAACGAAGGAGCTGAAAAAATTTAACACATTTTAACAAAAAAAATTGTTTCACTTTCTATACGCTAAATTCTATAAAAGGGGGAGGTTTTTGTGCCTAATAGAAACATTTACTTTCAATCATGTCGTATTTTTATCAATTATAATGTATGCATACGACTTTTCCTCCCACAAAAAAAAAATTATTAATAAAATTACAAAAACCAAAATAATTTGTAATATTTATTTTCGCTCGGATATCGGTAAACACTTTAAGGATTTTTTGCTGCACTTGCAAAATAATTTCGATAGATACGTTTTTATTTCGACTGCGACATATTCTCCAAACGCATCAGCCGGTGATTTTGGGTGTGGCTGCTCCTGATTTTTATATGTAAGCTCTAGTAAAATGAGCTTTTTATATTAAGATCAGTCTCTGGCTCTGCTGATCTTTTTCCTGAAATTAATAAAAAGGACATTGAAACGAGGATGTTAGAAACGATATATACAAAAAATTCATATCGACATACTGTTTTTTAACGGTAAATGGCTGGATCCAAAAGTTACCCTTGGTTCAAATGCATCAAAAAAAAAAAAAAAATTATTATGATGAATATAATTATAAATTACCACCATATATAAATTAACTTATCTTAGGATCTCGTAACTTCTTCCCAATCCCGTCTTCGCAAATTGAGGTCTTTATATTTTACATCTCGGGTGTCTCAGACAGATGGGTATAATCTGACTTGCTCAATCAGATCTGTGAAATTAATACGAGGTTGCGTTATAGTTTACAGAATATTTACATTTATACTCACTGGAATTTAGGCTCGGTCTCCCTTGACCCACATCAACATCGGGGTCTAAAATTTATAAGGTTCTTTAATACCAAATGTACATAAAACTTATGTTCCATAGTCACCTGGTCGTGGAATATTTCTTAATTCCGATGCTTCGTCCTCATTCATAAATAAATACTCCGTTTCTAAAATTTAGTTAAAAAATCACATATAAAAAATTATTAATTAAACAAAATTATATGTATCTATACATACCATATTCGATATAGCCTAAATTTTCAGATTCCATGTTTTCCAATACGGATTTTTTTTGTTGTAATAATTAAATTATTTTATTATAAACAAACAATTCATTCATCAAACATATTAACAGTAACGTAATTATTATTAATTTATAACATTTTAATAAACTAAAAGTTACAATTTACATTCGTCCAACGCTAATTAAATATTTTATTGTTTTGACATTTAATAATAACCATAAAATAATTTTTAATTTTTTTTTTTTAAATGTTGCCGTAAAAATATTCCAATCGAATATATTTTATGGCAACATTTTCATTTTTATAGTGGTAACATGCTAAAAATTCTTCCGCAATCAGCATAACCACACCGCTCATGAGCTATCGGTTATCGGGGATGTGCAGTAGCCTGTGATCAAGTGTCTCTATCGCTCATTTGTGTGGCATCGTGCACTCGTCCAAAACTATCAGCTGCAACAGTGTGCTGTTCCTACTGCTCTTACTCAAATTACACGTTGAAGCCTCTTTGTTTGCCAGGTTGAGAGGTAATGTCTATTTGCAGCTAGAAGCATCACTATCACCAAAAAAAAAAATCTGCTGAAATTTTTAGAAACCCGCAGAAAATTTATGAGGTTTTTAAGCAAACATAATTCCCAGCAGAACGGTTTTTGAAAAATCAAAGGATTTATGAAACACAACGAAAAATATATGCTTAAACATTTTAAAACGAAAAAAGTTATTTTCTTTGAAAAACAATTTGCGTATGTATAGGTTTAGCACTCAAAATTCACGATTTTGCAAATGATGTTCAAATTTTTTTAGTTCTTTCATAACTTTTTACAAGTCAACCACAATTTGCAAAGCAAATCCGTGTTTTTTTTCAAAGTTGAATTTACAGTTCAATTAAATGTAGAGTAAATTCAAATATTTTTAACACAAATTCAACTTTTAATATTTCAAGTTCGTAAATTGTTAGCAACTTTTTGCAAAACAAATTCAGTGCTCCCAATTCTTAACCGACTATGATGGGACTGGGTGTGTTGAATAAAAATGGGATTCTTAAATGATTTTTGGAATTAGTTGTAGAATTAGGCTACCTAGAACGGAACTCGACCAATTCATAACCGATTATAATGGGATTGGGTATGCTGGACGAAAGTATGATTCTTAAATGATTTTTGTAAGAAATACGTCATGTGTATAAATTTGAGGAAAAAGACACCGTTTATCAATTTGAGAAGCCGCGCCTAACGAAAGGTTAATGTGATAGTGTCGCTCCTATCGGCGAATAGTAAATACACATTATTCTGCTATCTTTTACAGCATTAGCTTGCTAATTGTTACACTAAATTTGAATAGAAAAAGTATCCTAGTTCAAGCAGCGTATCTACTATTTTCAAACAACAAGAAAATAACAAACTTTCAACAATACTTGTCATTCAATAACTTAAAATCAAACGTAAATGATGAACGGCTGGGTAGAATCTGTTTTTGTAAAACGTTGATTTTAAATTTAGTGGTTATTATTTCACCAAATTTGAGGAGGTGCAACTGAATCGTAGCTTAATACTGTATGCAAAATTAAAACTTTAGTAAATTAAAAAATTAATAAATATTTTCAGACACATCAAAATCAAATCATATTCAGAATAATGAGAATCAAAATTTATATCCACCACGAACAGCACTATATACACCTTTCCATAATTGATTGCGGTATCATCTCGTTATTGTATTTTATGACAAACTTTATAACAAAAAAAAAAATCTGCAACATCATGAATCTCAACAGATAATCCAACATGTTACATTGTCGACTTTGTGCTATAATATATAGATGTAATTTAAATAAATCGACGTTTTCAATCAAGACCGTAATCCTAACCCCACAAAAAAGTGTATTCAAACGGTTGTGTCATTTAAACAACAAAAAAACACAATCATACATGGATTAAGCCGGAATATTAATATCAAAAAGCTAAAGAATCACAAAAACTTTTAAGCTTTTTTTTAACTTAATGCAATTTGAGTATAAAATATAATATCGCGAGCTTTTTTCTTCTATGGTATATTGCAATTCGTGCTTTTTCGATTTTTATACCTTCATTTCTCTCTTTTGGTATATTTATATTCCATTACTTCAAAGAACCGGGTTTTCCTGATTTATTTTTTGTGCTGTCAATTTGAAATTCCCTACACGATTTTCTTGATTTACCTTCATTTTTTGATACATTGTATGCTGACTCTTCCTTCTTATATATATGTACTTTAGATGGAACTTATATGTTTATAAACGGGAAACAAGGAAAATATATAGTTTTACATATAGATTCCTTTAAGATGTTGCTACTACACACATACAATTATTTGTATGCACATATTATATATTTTGCATAACTATATGTATTTACATACTATATATAGTGTGAAACGTTTGTGTGCACACACTACATACATTTATAAGATAAAATAGAAAAGTAAGAAATCATTTTAAAAAACAATTTTCTTCTTGAGAAATCCTCTTAAAATGTAATATCAAGGAAAAAAAATTATTCATCTTCACGATATAAGACTAAGTAGAAAAAGAAGATAACAATGACTATATATATTACGTGTATACTCACTTGTTCATATACAAAGAAAGGAAATAATTTTATTTTTATAGTGAGAATATCAATTTGTTAAAGTGAAGAAAGAAGAATGGCTTTTCATTTTTTTATGATGTGGAAAACTCCCAAGAAAAGCTGTTATTTGTTTTTGTAAATACATTCGACTTTTACTGTTATGTTCTTCATGTTCATGCTCTAATGGAATAAAGACATTGTATTGAGGTGCGCTTTTATATTTGTGTATACATATTTGGTATTTGCACTTAAGGCAATGGCTCAATTTATAATCTTATTAAAATAGTTAAGCTTTCAAAGCTTTGAGGTTTTGTTTTAAATAAATTATAAAATTATAGAATTTATTGACGAATAAATAATAAAATGCCGTACACCTTTTAGAAAATTCATTTGGTTTAGTGACTGATATTTTTTGCTCATACACTTTACTAGAATTTTGTTTTTGCAAAAAGTGCTTAATCAGAAGTATAACTTAATCAAAAGGTGCGTTTAGAATGACAATTGTAAAAATCTTTTAAACTTAGTAGTCTGCATCTCCGAAACTAATTAATCTTAAGGTCAGTCAACCACTGCTATATGTGCCACTCTTATACCTTATAACTGGCCACAAGCATCCGGCACCCTTTATGAGGTGGTTAATGCAGTACCCTTCCTTTCAAGCAGTTTACGAATAATTATTATAGGTTGAGTAGGATTTCGTTCACTTCTAGGTGTATTTGCTTATTTTTGTTTATCGTTGTCCTTATCATGATATGGTTTTAGACTTCTTCACTTGTTTTGGGTATTCATATCGTCGGTTAGGTGCAACAGTGACACAACTCAAAAGTTTTAATTTTTCAGTAGAGCGATTTGAAAAAATCACTCAAAATTGTTTGTAAAAACGGCGTTTTACAAAAGCAAATAAAAATACATTTTTTTTCTATTCCTACAACTAAATCATCGGATCTTAATTTTTATAATTCTTTAATATTTTGAACATTTTCTTAGGATAGTTTCCAATATCTTAAAATGTTAATTTCTTTCGCGAATTGAGTGATTTTCTATATGGAATTTTACCTTATTTGCTAGAAATAATTAAGTAGCTATTGACACAAAAGTGTATGTTTTGATAAAAAATAATAAAAATATGATTTATTGGGTATCGTTTGGTTCGGATATTTTAAAAAATGAGTGAAATTTGAGATGTGTCACTATTGCACCAAACCGACGATATTATTTATAGAATTTTGAAGTTTTTGATCATCATCATCATCGGATCTTCATAGTCGATCGCTTCGACTTCGTTGTAATTTGGAAGTGTCTCTACTTTCGTTACTAAACGATTAAAATCCAGTTTGTCCAATGAATTAGTGTTGATGATTTATTTCTTTTATGTCCTCTTTGGAATGAGGAGCCGATTTAATAAAATTTGTTGCATCTTCTCATCTGATTCATCATTAAAATGGTCAGTGAGTTTGAAGTATTCATCGAGCATTTTGTCTACAGTATCCATTAAGGACTCCATTAAGGACCTGATCTTAATCTGTGGCGTTTGGTGATCCAGTTGATTGATCGTTTGATTGCATTAACTGCCTTATTTATTTTAATTGAAGTCGAAATTTGTTATCTTGATGAGTTCTATTGACTGTTGTTATGATTGAGCCTGAGCAGGTTGACATTTCCACTGATGATTTTTCCATTTTTCCAAGATTGTATCGCCAAGCTCGAATGCTTTTGGTTGGCTTCTATATTTGAGTTTTTCCTTATTATTTTTATCCTGCGATCATTTCAGTCTTTCTCTCAGATATTCGGTAATTTTGTTTTTTAGGCTGCAGATTGTGATAGTTGATTCGTTGTATTCTGCCCAAAAATATATCGCTGGTTTTTTGTTAAGTGACCAAGTGCATGAAATTATTGTAGCGATATACTGCTATGTAAATTAACTCCTTCACCGTTAAATCTTTGAATTCATCCTGCTGATGAATGGACGCTTTCGGTAGTCCCGTTTACTACCTCCTCACTTCGTTGTGAATATGTTAAATAGCCTTCAACTCCCAAGATTTTCAAGAAGTATATGATGATTGAACTTATACTAGGCTTCGCTCGTGTTCCATTACGATTAATCTTGGTACCGTGAAGTATTGTAACGCTTTAATATTTTTTTCTCCTATACGCAGGATTGATTTGCTTTAAATACGCAAAAATTTTGCGAACTTTGACCACTTGTCCGCACGATAGAAAGGTTATATTTCCATGATGTCCACGTAAAGTATATCCACTGGATAGTTTGAAATCGGCGTTTTCTGAAGTTGTTGTTGTTGGTAACTTCCCATGTGAGGAAAATTGTAACTTTTCAAAATTTGTTTCCTGTTCTCGAGATGGTTTTGATGTGCTCGTCTGTGTTCCTCATTCATGATTACGAATTTGTTCTCTTGTATTCCTCGAGAATTTTGATTACTTTAATAATGGTTTGATTTTATCTTTCCCGTAGTATTTTGATTATGCTCTCTTTATTTATTTCCGGTAGACGGATGTGGTGTCTGCTGTAACCCGGATGGGGTTCCTCTTAGATGTACATGTTTTTGCCTTTCTTAATTAGGAGCTGGTTCTTGAATACATTAATTGGTGCACAGAATTGAATTAATTCTGTGGTATGTTCCTCCGTGCTATGCATTGTTCGGATGATAATGTATTAGCTTCCAATTCCAATTTTGATAAGGCATAAACGACCTTATTAGTGCAACAAAATTTATATATAAGCTCGTAATTATATTATCCTAGCCGAGCTTTCCTCATCTTCAGTTTAGCATTATTATTCCTAATGTCCAGTGTGAATATTAAACATTGGTGGTCCGTCAGAATTTAAATTTTTTATGCACCACACAAATAATTTTAAAAATTATCCAATGAACAGATGATGGCTTTACCGATTTCACCTTGTGATAACACCGGGCCGATTACAATAGACAATGTATCGATGGTAAGTATTACCGGCTTTTGAAGTCCGGAAAAATAAGTTTCTCTCAAGATGTCAGTAGTACTTTAATATGTCGAAATGCTTCAAATTCCTTCTTGTTCATGTTGGTTTTGATTTTCTTGGCCTGGTTTTCTCTGGTTTGTCCGTTTTCCCCTCTTGTTAGGTTAATTAATGGTTTCGCTATTTTCGCGAAGGCTCGAATAAAACGTCTATAATAAAATGCTAATCCGAGAAAAGATTTCAAATGTACCAAGTTGACGGGTTTCTTGATGTTTCGAAAAGAAATATTTTTTTTTTGGGATCCGGCTTGATACCCTTCCCTTGTTCGTAATAAGGAAACCGAGAAATTCCGTTTGTGTTATTAACAATTTTGTTTTATCCAGGTTAATTCGTAAATTGACCTTTTCCAATTTCGCAGTCTCTCCTGAAATTCGATAAATGTTCTTCCTCATAGTTCATGGCTGGAGTGTTTTTTAGACCGAATGAGTGTCTTAAGAAAATGTTCTTCCCATTCATCATTGAAAGCGAGGTCTTGGGTATGTCGGTTTGTTTCATCTTTATTTGACGGAATCCTGAAGTTAGATCAATGGTTGTAAAAAAAATCGAATATCCAAGACTATAGTAACCCAATCTACTTATATCAGGAATTGGATATGTGTCCGTTACATCATTAACTTTTTTAAAATCCATCACCATTTTATACTTTTGCTATATTTGGACGTTCACCGCTCCTTAGACCCTTATTGCATTCGTTATTTCTTCCATTTTGATATTTATTTGATTAATTTCGTATTTATTAATCGTATTAATCGTATTTATTTTAAGTTTTTTAAGAATTAAGATTTTTTTAATTTTTTATGTTATTTAATTATTTGTCTTATTTTTTATATTTATTTAATATATTTATAAAATTATTTGTTTTAAAAATTATTTATATATTAATTTTTTATTTAATTAAAAAAAATGGTTTATTATATTTTATTGTTTTTGTAGTTGTCGTTTTTTGCAATTCGCGTAATTATTGTAGTTATCTCTTTTAGTGATTACTTGTATGCTCGTGGATCACCTACTCGCGGTACTCCTTTTTTACTTTTCACTTTACTACACCATTACACAATTAAAGAACAACCTTAGTCTCGGCGCTAGTTAAGTGAGTTGTCACGTAGCAAAGTTAAACAAATCAATTTTATTTCAAACTTTTCATTTCAAACCTATTTCGTATGAATTTATATAAAAAATGTTAGATATGTTTCATATTACATTTATCTGATGTTGCATTTATCTGATGTACTATAAACCTAATTTGCAATGCTAAAAGACGTAAAAAAAATCGGCGTTGTGAGTTTTGCCACTCGGGTTATTTGCTGTATATATCGTGTATGCCTCAACGTGTAATGGGTAACCAGCTTATCTTTGTTGTCATTCTCATGTTTGTACTGTTATAGTAGTAAATGATTTGTTTTATTCTTTTCGCAGATTATGTTTTCCGTGTAGTGCTGAGTTAACAATAATATCACACTTTCATTGCATTTAGGAACATAAGAGCAAATTGTAATGTTGTCGTCACTACGTCCTTGCGCAAGAGGCAGTGACGTAAGAAAATTGTCAGTAACAATATTTTTATTCTACTCCTGGAAGCGATTACACATCAAACGGCGTGAGCACCATTTGAACGAACTGGGTCAACCTCTTCATCCAGAATTGGCGAAGTGTTGCTTCATTAAAGTTGTTCCCAGGGTTCAATTTCATGGCGCAACACATAATAAACCCATCAATAGTTTAAAGAGGCATTACATTACATTTTACCAATATACTCGTGTAATATACATATATTTTGAAAGGTTTTGGATCATGCAAAAGTTTTACAACCTTAGTTTAAGCGCTGGTACCTCATTTTTCGTTTATTGTTGAATATATACTTAACGAATATTGATGAATAGGGCCTACCGATGAAGAATGCAGTAAAATTATATGAAAACCTTTGTACTAAAAACTACCGCTGTGGCACTGGAAACGGTTACTACTTGTATTACTCCCATATGTTGTGGCATCGCATATCATTTAAAAGGTCTTCAAAAAGGCAAAACATGTTTTAGTCCACAAATCCACCGTTTTGGTGCAGGGGGCTAATTACTCAATTATCATTTAACATTTACGTGTCGTATATCACTGGAAGGTTTTTTAATAATTCCGTACATATTTCTGAATCACCAAATAGTATTCAAACCTACCGTTATAGCGCTGGAAGCAGTTACATTTTTTCTCATTACCAAAACCACAATTTTGTTATTAACGTTTTAGTTGATTAATCCACCGTTTTGCCACTGGCAGCTAATCATTAATTTATTATAAAATATATCTGTGACAGATCAATGATAAGATCTTGAAAATAGCATTGACCTACCTGAAATATATTGTACTCCAAATTGTCATTGTTGCGCTGATTACATATAGTATACATTTCTCCCATTCTGATAAAATCATGTATAGCATATTGATTTTAAGATTTTACACGAATGAAAATTTTTTTATTCAGAATTTATTTCACAAAGCAAATTATGTCACAAAATAAGTTAAAGTACATTTGTGCTCAAAATCGTCGCTGGAATAAAACAATTCATTCCTATTTAAAATGTTGATGTAATACCTTCAGAATAGAAGTAACTCGATCAGAAAATGCCTTCCAAAGCCTTGGTCGGATAGGTTCCAAAGGAATTGAGAATTTAGTTGATACCAAAAACAATCAAACGGTTCAAAGGAGCATTTACAAAACGGAGTATTTCTTGGGGATGTTACTTAGAACTAAATCTTAAAGATGAGAAGACTTCCCAGTCGTATCAGGATACCTGGTTGGTTTTTTAACGGGTCGATAGAACAGAATAAATTATGCAAACTGCTCAACAGCTTCGTCAACGCGATTTCTTACATTCGAAAGTGTTAACGGTACCCGCCATAGGTTATTGTTTTACATCTGTAAATGTCTGCGTGCTCCTAGGATATAATTACAAAATTCACCGTCAATGATCCGGTAGACCCTCAGTAGAGCTTGATCTCTTCTATTTGTAGTGGTACCTTCGAAATCTTCGGAAAATACTGTAAGATCATCAAATTCTGAACCGCACTCAATAGGCGCGATGTTGAATTTATAATCATAAGTAATATTGTAGGCCAATACTTTGTAACAAGTAAATTGTTAACAAATTCGATGATCGTATTACTACCCCGCATCGCATCGATCCTACGTTTGTTACTTTTTTAATCGACTGTATACACAACACAATCAATTCACCAATGTTGCATTATTGCATTTGAACTGGTATTATAGCGGCTCATTAAAAATACAAGTACTTGTGTTTAGTATAGAAGAATACTAATACAAGCTTTGTATGATCGATACACGATTGATTTTAATACGGTACCGTAAATTTGTTCTTGTTGTAGTGCTTGTGTGGTTCATTTTATAAAATTTAAAATAAATCTTTCATTTACAATCGTGATTTAACAAGTGATACAAGTGCGCGTGAAATAAAATTTATTTAAGCCAACATTGTCTAATAATAATAATAAATTAAGAAGTTAGCTTCAACGCACGAATATTAAGAATCAAACTATTTAAGTTTAAGCCAAGGTAAATGAAATGTTTGTTTTAAATTGTGTATGAAACCACATGCATAATGCATATACCCGTTAATATTCGTTCATTTTGTTTTATTGCATATGTAGAAGAACCCACTGATTTTCCAAAATCGGATATACCTGCTCCTATAAAAGCGAGCTGTAAACAAGTAAAAACTCTAAGTCATAAACTTTTATCTTATATCTTGCCTGGATAAACGAATATCCATAAGAAACAAAACGAGCGTTAAACCACGGCCGCAGTGGTTCTCCGCGGCAATAAGAAAAATAAATAAATAATTAATCGAAGGAGAACATTTAAGAACTTCTATAGTCGTATATGCAATAAAATATACCAAAAGAAAAAACCCACGCATGGAATTGTAAATTGTAAATTTCGATGTAAATGTAAAGTTGTTTTAAAAAAATATCGGCACCTGGAAAACAGAGTGACCTTAAACCTTACACATATTTTAACAATAAAAAATATCTATGTTCACAACACAAATGTTACGTTTAAGGTTTTGTACAATTGTAAGTTTTTGTAATTTCATCGGACCATGTTTCACCAATTAAATAGTTAGCGTTTCAAATTGCATGCGATTATGAGATTTATTTTATACTAATTATATTAATAACCACCCTTTACACTTTTACTATTATACTACTGTAGGCAAAAAAACGAAAGACTTTGTTCATAATTTTAAAATTCTTTATTTATTTCTCCAAATCTATTTTGTCCCCCTGAAATTAATCCCCCCCCCCCCCCCCTCAATACACTTGTGCGAACGTTTTTTTCCAATCCTCGAAACAGTAGTTAAAGTCAACTTCGGGAATAGCCTTCAATTGACTCAAAATGGTTTCCCCGGAGCGGTAGTTTGAGTTTGATGAACAGCCAGAAGTCACACGGAGCTAAATCAGGCAAATACGTGGTTGCTGAACGATATGGGTGGAATTTTTGGCGAAAAAATCACGTAAAACCAATGCAGTATGAGAAGGTACATTTTCGTGGTACAATTAAAACCAAGAGTTGTCGACCCATAATTCCGGCCTCTTTTTTACGAATAGCTTCGCACAAACGACGCATAACACTCAAATAGTATTCCATGTTGACAGTTTGGCCAGACGGAAGAAATTCGGAGTGCACCACACCTCGATAATCGAATAAAACGGTCAACATCACCTTGATTTTTGACTTGCTTTGACGTGGTTTGGTACCAATCAAAACACGTGCTCGCGACATATAATTATCATCGAAGGCCTTTTGCAACATTCTGATCGTTTCGGCACCACAAAGTTGATTCCGCACACAAAATTTAATGGAACTTCTTTGTTGATAATTTCAATCATTGTAAAAATCACCAAATGCACTTTTTGTACTTCAGAAAGACAAGCGTATACTAAACACTAATGATTATTTTGATATGACATTTGGCACAGATGTCACTGACAGTCATACCAACATAGGAAAAAAATAGAACAAATATTTCGACGAATGGTTATCCGCGCGAAATATAAATTAAAAAGTCTTACTATTTTTTGCCCACAGTAATATATTAAAGTTATTGGTTGCGCCTAAATATAAAGATTAATTATAAACTCTGCTGATTGATCAATAAAATTGTGTTTTGTATATACTAGGGAAAAAACTAAATTTGCTTCGGTCGTATTCTTATTTACTATGAAAATTTTGATAGTGTTAATGTGTTTAAATAGTGTTACGATCATGGAAGTGTGTTAGTTATAGTTTTTCAAAATGTGTCATTAAGTTCAAAGTGATGATTTAAGTTCTGTGCTCCATTTCAAATATGGGAATATACACTTATTAATGTAATATATTCAAAGTGAGAGGGTGGGTAAAGACTGGTGGTCATGGACATCTGATCACCATTACCTCAGAGATATCACCATTACCACAGAGACACGTTTTTTTGCTGATCGTGTGTGTGTGTGTGTATTTGGCTCACAATTTCCTTTTTGTTTTTTTTAAGCATAGCAGCACTTCAAGCTCTAATTTGGATGGTGAAAAGAACTCCCCAATCTGACTGCCAACTTGCCAGACAATGTGCTGCGTCACCAGACAACCAAATTAGAAATTCTGGTAACGATGAACGCGTGGTTTACCGGTTAGAAAATATCCTGTTGAACCAGGATCACCAATTTATATAACGCATCGTTACACCTTTTAAGGAAACCAAACAATCAACATTTTGACACGTTTAGGTCCAATCTTTCTTCTACACATCATTCATAAATAAGTTGCAGTCGTTAAAGCAATTTATTTTAGCGTAAATTTTCATGTCATCTGCATACAACAAAAACTTTGAATTAAGCAGACTAAGTGACTGCGCCTTCAGGAACACCATAAGTGGCCTCACAATCTCTAGAAATACATTCACTTAACCATTTGCATGCCACCGAAAAGATAGCATTTAATCTAAAAGAACAAGTTTGAGTCGATACCGATTTTGAGCAATTCCGATAGAAAGATAATCTAATGAGAGATTCTATCAAATGTCTCTTTGAAATCAGTATTTTTTGAAACCTTTATACGCGCTTATTATAAAAAATAAAACTAACAAAAGTGTAATTTTCAATGTCATGAGATTAATTCGGTAGAAATGTTGAAAACAATTTGTATTTGACATAGACATTAATACATAAATTTACTTCGTTACAAGTCAAAGCGAGACAAAAACTATATACCTAAAGACTTCAAGTAATTTTAATAGTCTCGTACACTCCATTACACACTAATAATTCAATAATTTGCTTTCTAATAATGGTTTGTTGGTCAATAATCGGTGCTAACAATAAATTTGGTTTGTTTGTTGCATTGCTTGGTGTTAAGCTTCTCGGCCTTAGAGTTATTTATGGGGACGAATCTCAGATTAGGCATCTCATTATCTCATTTATCTGATCGAAATTTTTTCAAGGTGGCTTTTGGTGAGAATGTCTTACATTTTTTATGGTTTAGATAGGTGGGATGAATCGTTATTTTCAAAAAGTTTTCTGTTTGTTCATCCTAATCTCTGTTCCACATTGTATTTGCAACAGATTTAATAAAAAATTTCAAATCCGTTGAAAAAAAAAATTCTCTTGGTAAACAAAATGCAATTATCAGAAAAATATGTAACGGATGTATAAAGTCCAAATTATTAATGAATTCAAATTTTATTCGAGTTGAACCGGAAACATTTTGTTTATGGGCCGACCAATTTTTTGACAGATTGGGATGGAGGTCATTTGGAAGCTTTCATTTCAAATGATCATAACTTTTTTGTTTGTGGTCGTAAAGGCACGAAATAACTTTTATTGTATTCCGCAATGTTATTTTATCTAAACAAATCATTATTTAATACAATTGGTATAAAAAATGAATTATGGACTTCCTAAACTCATTAAAAAAACTCAAGGTTATTTGAAAATTAGCATTGTTTTAAAAAAAAAATCCCTGGTTTATGTCCTTTCCAATGGTATACTACATGCTATAGAAATAAGTCATTTTGTGATCAAAATAACAGATAAAATTTTGCCGCGGTCAGGGTTAAGAAAATACCTATAGTAAATAGTTATTTCGTGTCTTTATGACTACAACAAAAAAGTTATGACAATTTAAAGGCGAGATTTTGCGTGATTAAAAAAACTTAAAAATATCATATCTCAGTTACCGTGTCACTTGGGCATCAGTTCTTTGGGATGAAAGCTGCCAAATGAACCCCCGCCCCCTCCCTAGGAGACTCACACGTCAATTGCGAGACTCACACGTCAAACACGCTGTATTTGCGATATAGGTAAATCCGTGATAAAAGAACGTAACAACATAATGCCTAATGCTTGATGTTTCAAATCTCATCTTTCAAAAGTAATAATCGACGAGGCTCTAACCTAACACAATTTACTACATTTGTTTGAATTTATTTTAACACAAAATTTTCTTTTTTTCTTCTAGGTAAGTCACTAAGATAACATTGGATATTCTATTTATGTAAGTTTCTTAAGAGTATTTTTGACTTAAATTTAATTTATTTGCGTCGACCAACAATTAAAATAAGTATGCTAACGTATACCTCCTTAGCGATTCTCACTATATCGTATAGTGTTGGTAACCAACTGTTGCCATCATGATTAGTTAAATATTCGCCAAGTTGATTTAAAAATTTCATAGAATTCATAATTCATGGCGTTGGCTGTGATTTTATTTAACAAGTTTTCAACTGTAGATTGGCCTGAAAGCTCTCAATTACAAAATAAAATGATAAATATTCAAAAATTATATTGTAACACTGCAATAAACAAAGAATTTGTGTTTACAAGAAGAAAAACATTTTTGTTGTGTCAAAACTTTCATATAAAACGACCGTAGAAATGATTTACAATACTGAACATAAAATAAATTTGGTTTGATTTTGGTCCCAAAAGTTTGTGAATATAATAGTGAAGTCTTGGATTTTTTATGCAGATTCTGATTTAGACTCTAATTGTATTGTACCTATATTCATATAGTCTAAACATTTTTTGTAATTTAACTTTGTACTTAAGCAATTGCATTTTAGAAACGTCAAAATGAGTTTTAATACTAATTAAAATTAAAACAAACACATACAACTATCAAAATTCATCGAGATCTGTCGAAATTTTAGTATGATAATTTTTCATCTACACTGGGAAAAATTGTATCTTAAAATCTAAGATGTATACCTTACTTTTAAAGGATTTGTGGCTATAGATTTTATGCAAAATCGTTTTGGATTTAGAATAAACAATTTTTAAGTTTTAAAACAAAGCTATTTTAAATCTTTAGTTCAAATTTTTGTAGTTTTTAGGTCAAATAATTATTCTTTTATTTCTAAGAACCACTGAAACACAAATAATTTAGAATAAAATTTAATCAGCTTTTGTTTTAAGCTCAAGAAAGAATTGACTTAAAAGATTTTTAACTTTATTTTAAAGAAATTTTGCTTTAAATAATTACATTACTTAGAATTGAAGAACTATCTTCCTTTGGTTTAAACATTTCTCAGTTTTGGTTTGAAAAAAGTCAAATTCTTTTTAGCAAATAACCCAAAAAATTTGAATCTTCTCTCTTAAATAAAAGAAATTATTAAATTTAAATTCAATTTATATTTATTTATTCTCAAAATCAAGATCCTACTTATTATATAATATAATACTTTATTCATCACATATCAGAATTAAATAAACATTTAAGGGGACCTAGCACCTTGAAAATTGAAAAAAAAAAAATTTTCAAAGATTTTTTTTTTAATGGAATAAAAAGTGATATCTCTTAATGAAACTTTCCATTGACATTTTATTTAACTGAAAGTACAAAAAAAAATTGTTTAGGTTTTTTTTAGCCCAAGGTCGTCTGTTATAAGGGTTTTCCAAAAACACTGAAAATTCGCGGCGTGCATCATAACCACTCTGAGAAACGTCTGAAAAAACAGGGTTTTATTCAGCATTAAATCGCCCTTGGAATGAACTAAAAGGAAAAAAATTGGTTGAAAAATAAAAAAATGGCGGCATTTTTTCGAAAATGTAGCTTTTTTGTCCCCCCCAATTAGTTGTAACTCAAAAAATTGAAAGCCGATTTTTCCTTCCGTAGTTCATTCTGAGCAGAAATATATGTAGATCAACGTGTTACAATTTTAGAACGATTGGATAAGTAGTTTTTTCTCAATCTGGCACGCTAACTTGAAAAACGTCATTTCGAGATAACCGCGTAAAATAACTGCTTTGGCGCGCTTAGTTATAAATAAAATAAATTTTTTTTTTTTGAGATTTTCATGTTTATATCATTAAAATCATGCTTTTAAACGTTCATTCTAACATATTCTATCATAAAAAAAAAATCGATTTTTTGAAAATTTGAAGGTGCTATGTCGCCTTAATAAAGAAAAATGTCTGTTAAAATAAAAATAATAATTATACTTTGCAATGTTAACAAACCTTTTAGCTCTAATAACTCTTTGTCCTTAAATAAAAAGAATTTACTCGCATACTGTTTATATTTAAAAAATCGTCTAAAATTAAATCATCTGCAGGGTTTCCTATTTCATAGCAATCAAAATGTGGGTTGAAACGACTGTTGGCATAAGAAGGTATAAGAAGGTTAGAAAATTTCAAAGAAGCCTTTATCGTAATGCACGAGAAAATGATATGTTGGCTTTAATTTTTCATTAAACATGTTCTTTAATTAAATTTTCCATTTCTCTTAAAGTATTGTCATTATAATAACGTTGTACAAATACTGGTAGTATATCACTTCTTATAATAAGTGGCAAAAAATTATACAAATTCCAAGTTTCTCGAGCCGTCATTTTAAAATTTCCATATTTTGTATGACTTTTTTCAATAGGTTCACTGACGTTTCCAATTTCTATTTCACCGTAATTAAACAACTGTGTTTTGAAATTGAAATTTTCGAGCGATAAATATTTCTTTTCGTAAATGAAGTAGTCAAGCATATTACCCAAATTAAATTTACAGATTCCTTAAAATACGTCGTGCATTATATAAAAAGCAAAGTTATCGGTAACATGAAACTCAAAATTTTGTTAAAAATAGAATTTTCTTTAATTCCTGTTTGTTGAAAATCTGATAATGCCATATCTGTATTATAATTTTGCTTATTTTTTAAAAAATCAGGAAGCTCAAATAGATCAGTGATTGTTTGAAGCTTGCTACGTTTACATATCCGACAAAAGAAAGATGAATTGAATGACGATGAATACCCTAAAATTGTATTTAACCCCAGGTTATCACCTAAAACTTGACCCAAGAGAAAATAATTTTTAAATATTGTTGTTGAAGTTCTAATTTATAATCCGCCATGTTCTATCGCATTTATTATCATAATTAGTGGTCTCTCTAGTTTTTATTAACCCACTTCATATCTCTAGTTTTTATTAACCCAGCTACAAATATATTGTTTAGCTTCGAAGATTGGAGTTGTGGTATAGTTGGTAATCCATAAAAAAATGCCACAAATTGAATGTTTTCCACCACGAGAACTTACAGGATCATTAACCTCGAAACCATCAAAGTAAAGATTGAAAAGGATTACAATTTTATTTTCAAAACCTGATATTTTTTGTTTCCATAAAGCAGCAGTAATGAAATTATTTATCTCATTTCTTGGAAGCTCCATCACTATTTTCAAAATATTTTACATCGAGAAAACACCCTTCAACTTTTCTATTGTCTAATGAAGGAACACCATTAATAAATACCTCAACTAAATTATTATTTATCAAAAAAGATTTTGCCTCGGAGTATACTATATACCTAAATTTTCAATATGTTGGAAAAATTTGTATTCCGTACTTACATGCTCGAATGGATTATTCAAAATTTCTATGAAGTTATTAAATTCTATAGCCAAGTCATCAGTTAAATGTTTAGAAAATGGCAAAATGTAAGAAATTACGGGATTGATGAATCGAAAATACCATATTTCTTGGTAAGGATTTTTCACTATGTACGAGTATATTAAGGGAAAATTGAAGAATAGATTTTTGCAAATCTTCTATTGCGGTTTTATGATTATTTCATTGAAATGAACTAAAATCAATTGAATTAACGATAATATTGGGAGAGAGAGTTGTAATTTGTCGAATTATCAGAAAATTCGACGGAATCAACATTTATTTTATTTTGTATTACTGATTCCGGAGAATAATTTAATTGCTCATAGATGTTTGACATTTCGAATAATTTTTGTTCATCAACTAAGTGTTCAAATGTGTATATATTTTGAAACATTTGATTGCAAAAATTTTGAATACATTTAAATTGGAAAATTGAGGGCGTTCCATGAAAGCTTTGTAAATGGTGTACGATTTCTTTTATATTACTAAAAATTTTATTACATAAAAAACAATAAAGCACTTTTAAATTCTAATTTCAATTTATACACTGATGATTTCTTTTTACCTCGACGACTAATGTAATATTCAGTCTATGAAAATAAACATATAGACATTTAAGAAACAAATAACAATACATAATCATATACATGACCTAGACCAATAAACGTCATTGAACACAGAGGGCCTTATTTTAACTATTTTGTACGAAATCATAATTGTATTGGCGGTTTAACAGGATTGGTTTTTATAATATATGATCGTGAAGGCCCGAAATTTATAAAATTTAACAGTTTAAAGAAAAATACGGACAGACGAGGTAATCTGAAGGAAATATATATACAATTTTCTTCGACAAATTCTCAAAATCGTTGGCTGTCAATTTATGGTTTTTTGACATATAATAATTGTGGGCACCATATATTTTCTATGTTTGTCATCCAGAGATTTATGTTATTCAAAAGAGTTTACTACCATACTTTCTTTTTCGCTTTTTTCTTTCGGTGTTGTTTAAAATGTGAGAAATGTCAAATGCACCTGGCTATAATTGCACTTGGCTATAAAACGTGAACTTAAAATAATGAGAAAAAATCATGTTGTTGAATGAACATTATCATTTGAAGCAAAATTATAATATAATTATTTTACCAGGCATCATAATGAGCTGAGGTTCCTCAAACTGGGCTAGAATTGGAAGGTTGCTCCTCGTTCCATTTTACAACTCGGCTATTGAATAATCTAGTTGCATCCGAAGCTTGTAAAGGATTGTTCTAAATCAAATTTAATGTAAACGGAAAATTAAATATGTATTTTTGTTTACAGGAAAATCTTGAATATTACTGTTTCATTTCGCCATTTTCGAAGACATGCTTTAAAAATAATTTTTTCTCCTTTTGGATAGTTTTCAGAAATGTCGTCAATTCCATCTTAATCTATTGCTCTAAAGTTTTAATTGTGCATTTATGGGTGTCTGCCAAAAAATTTATAGTTTTTGGAGATAAACCCCAAGAAGATACCAAATTTCTAAACTCTAATACTTTAGTCAGCATATCGTTAAGGTTTACTACCAACGTCTCGTTGATACTCGTGATATACTGAAACAGGTAGAGTTTGCACTTAGTTCCATTTTCTATATTCTTAAATTGTAGATATCAAATTGTTGAAATATTTTAATGAAAACCCAAAGTTTGTCGATACTCGAAAGTTTTGTCCAACTTGGCAATAATACATAAATTAGCAATACTATTCGATATCTGAGAGCCCCATTATAAATTTAAATTAATACCAGAAATAAATTACACATATAGAAATTAGCTTTATAAAACTTTTAAACGATATTAAAAACACTGTTAATTTAATTAATGCACATCTTTACTTTTTAATTAAACAGAGATATACTTTTATAGGTACAGTCACGTTTGAAATTGATATTTAATTTCTAGGCGAAAAATCAAGCAATGTTTAAAAACATAACAATTTCGACTCGCACTACACTCAAAAAATTCACTAAATATACATTTTAATTAATCAAATTTTCAATCACTAATTATTCACATTCAAATCACGTGTAAGCATAATTAATATATAACATATACTTACGGACATTTAATAATTTTACAAATAAAACACTACTTAAGTATGTTTGCCACAAAAAATATTTTTGAACCCTATACTTAAAGTACCACAAAATAACTTTGAATTAACCCTATCGGCGTGCAAAATTCATGGACCGACCCATCTTCCATGTCCAGTATAGACTGGCATGGAGCTATGCAATACGCAGATGGTAACTTAAATCGGCCCTATAGCCATACGTCTTCGATCTGGCAGATGATGTATAAAGTAGTTAAACGGACAAATAAACCGCGAAAGAGCAGGAAGTGCTTCGGCCCCAAAACAGATGGCATGGATTAAAAAAAAAAAAAACCTTTGAATTGATTCAGCACAATATTAAATGAAAAATGCGTGGTTGCAACGGTAAATAAAAAACAAAAACGCAATTCATTTAAAACTAATCTGAAATCCTGTACTTGGAGGATTACCAGTTTTATTTTTGAAATTGTTTAATTTGTTTTAAATGTTTTTATTTTTTAAATTGAAGTCTTTAATAATAGTTTAAAATAAAATCGCCAAATATTTCAATCAAAGAATTTTATCATTTTGAAATGTTGCAACTTATTTTAATGAAAGGATTTTATCCTATGAACTGCTAACTGTTTTAAAATAAGTTCTAAAGAATTTATTCTCTTTGGAATAAATGACAATTTGTTTCAAAATCTCAAAGAATACATTTCTTTGAAATAAAAATTCAAAATTTGTAATGGTCTATAAGTTTCCAATTATAAATCAAAATAAGTAATTTTAAGCATAAATTATTTTATTGCAATTTTATTAGAAATAACGTTAATATAATAGTGGATATTATAATAAATGGTGTCCCAAAATTTACGCAAAATTTTAATTAATTAGAAAACCGTTTTTTTTTAATTATATTATTGAAACATACAGTACATTGGATAGGGTTATGTTATTATGCATGGATTAGCACACTGAGCAAATGACATTCACGGCTTTGCTGACGTATGTACTCTATTGTCGAAATTTTACATTACCATTTTGCATAAATGTGGCTGAATTTCGTTGATGCAGCGTTGAATCTCTTCCTTCAAATCACGAGTGGGTGTGGTGTTATTTACATAGACCTTTGACTTTAAATAACGCCATAGAAAAAAATCAAATGGTGTTAAATCACATGATCTAGGGGCCAATTTTGATCATCGAAACGAGAGAGTACACGACCAGGAAATATCTCATGCAGTAATGGGATTGTATCACGGGCGGCTTTCTGGCTTGTCGCATCGTCTTGTTGAAACCAGATGTCGTTGACATCAATATCATACAATTAAAGCAGAAATAATTCGATGGTCATGTTGCGATATCGAACACTAGACACTAACTGCTTGACCAGCCTCATTTTCAGTAAAGTATGGTCCAATGACACCTCCAGCCCAAAATCCCTACCCAACAGTGACATGTTGTGGATACATTTGTTTTCGAAAATCACATTTGGGTTCTCTAAACCACAAATGCGGCAATTTTGACAATTAACGAAGCCATCGAGGTGAAAATGAGCTTCATCGCGTAAGATGGTTTTGCACGAAAAGTCAGCATTCAAACCTTCATTATTTTTTAAATATATTTCAACAACGAAAAAGCGGTGTTCTTTCGTGTAGTGATGCATGCTTACTAACCCTAAACTATCAACTGTCAAACGTTTTCTTGTTTTGGTTACAAACACTTAATTAATTATTTTATATTTAATTCCAATGTTGCGTAAATTTTAGGACACCCCTTTATAAGTAGCTAGCCCGGCAGAGATTGTCTCATCATTTCCGGTGGTTGGAGTGATGAGGCTGATTTGTTAAAAGTTTCTGTTTAAGAAAGTCTGAACAGAAGAGGTCGTTGGCGCCGGTCGAGAATAGGGTCGCGTCAAAAGGTTGCGTCAAAAATCAAGCGCGTAAAAACGCGGAAAATTGCGGTTCATTTGAATGCAGAAAAATGGGCGGCGTGATGTTTGAAATTTGCCATTATTAATGAAAATTCAAAATTAAAGTCCGTACATTGAATTTTGAAAATAAATTCCTATATATAAAATTAAAACATCAAAATTGACTTTTTAAAAGTAACTTGAAAAACTGAAGATTGAAAAAAGAGAATCATTATAAATGAAAATCTTAAATCAACAATTAAATAATGAGATATTTAAAATGAAAGTTCAAAATAAATTTTCATTATATGTTTTTATAATTTACTATTTTATATTTATTTTATAACTTTACATATAAAGAGTCTTTCAATAAGGATGTTCGATTTTTAATTGTAAATAAAACAAGTTGTATGTGAGATATCCACTCAAGATTTTTTAATTGAAAGAATATTTTATAGCACTGTTAGTTCTAATGCCCACCACAGCTTTATTTGGTAACACGTATTTGGGAGTTAAAATTATCGATGACTATCGCAAAAATCTCGCTGAATTTGCTCGATGGCGTCCATTATGTTGACTTTGAGAGCATTAAAAATTTACGGTTTATTCGCATCGACCTTTGATTGAAGATAGCTCCACAGGCAGAAGTCCATAGGCCTTAAATCGCACGATCTCGATGGCCAGCTCACGTCGCCACCGCGCGAGATAATTATGCCCACAAATGGCAATGTTAGTTTCGTTTTGGAAGAAGAACGGCCCGATGATTCCGACAGACCAAAATCCGCATCAAGCAGTAGCTTTTCGAGATCCGTTTGTTGCAGTTGTATTTCATATGTGGATTGCTATCGCCCCTAATTCAACAATTTTGTTTATTTACATATCCATTCATCCAAAAATGAGCAACGTAATTTTCTTCAACTTCCAACTTCTCCTCCAGGGCCCAATCAGTGAACACACGGTATTTTCTATGGTCATTGACGTTAAGCTCCTGTGAATCAATTGGATTTTATACGGGTGCAGATAGAAGTTCCGACACAAACTTCCCCAAGTTGAAATCGCAGAAAGACCAAGTTCTTGTGAACGATGAGAAATTGACTATGCCGAGCTTCCCGTACACGAATTTAACAGATGTTCTTTTAACAACACGACTGCTATAACACCTAACAAATCTCGAGCGTCCCTATTGAAAGACCCCCACAACACACGATTGGGTGGACTGGCCGATTTGTTCATATTTGTTTATATTATTAATGATCTGTATTACCTGAAAATTCAAAAATACGCGTAAATTGAGGAAATATGAATTGGATGTTTATTTGAATGATTAATTACTGTAGCAGGAGAGTATACAAAAGTACGAAAATGTTCTCATTTATGTTGTGAATGAATATTATTATTATATTTTCAGTGACGAGTATTTTGAAATGTTTGATGAATCCGACATGTTTTCCGACATAATTTTACTTTATTTCGCGTAGTAAAATGTTAACGTAATTTTTAATTCTAGTGAGTATAACCTATAGTTTCGTCGATGCGCGAGCCATGGTTTAATAGTCGCCTCTTGGGATTAAAAAATCGGAAATCTAAAGCTCATAAAAAATATAAATTTAACCCCCACCCTTCGTAAATTATGTAATATTTAGCGCTCTCAGATCTCAATTTAAAATTTTAAATCGAAAATTAGAAACAACCCTAAATGTTTCTGGAATTATGTTGATCCTAAACGGAATTGAAGAGGTATATCCTCGCAAATGTCTTTCAATTCTTTGACTGCTAGTTATCCACAAAGTATCACTGACATGTTTTCAGCATTTTTTGAAAATGTGTATGTCGCATCTTCAAGAGGGAATGTCGACCTTGATTTTAGTAATAATCCAAACATTTTATTTCAGTTTACTACAGATGACGTTCTGCACGCTCTGTTGAATGTAAATGTGAATATGAGCTGTGGCCCGGACAATATTCACACGCTTGTGTTGAAAAAGTGTGCTTCGGTCTTGGCTCAGCCGCTGACGGACATTTTTAATTTGAGTTTGAAGAGTGGAGTTTTTCCTTCAATTTAGAAATCCAGTTTCATTAAACCCATTTTCAAGAGTTGACGTGACAGAGAACGGATATCGAAAATTACCGCGGTATTTCTATCTTATCGGCTATTCCTAAACTATTTGAATAGATGGTCAAGGACCGCATCTTTTTCTTAACTAAAAATTCCATCTCAGTAAACCAGCATGGATTTTACCCCGGACGGTCAACTGTGACAAATCTTGCTTTGTTTACAAATTAGCAGAGCATTAGACGTTAGCATTAAAAGGTGTTGATGGTGTTGAGGTAGTGTTTACTGATTTTAGCAAAGCTTTCGATAAAATTGATCATGTTTTATTGGTAAATAAACTGGGGCAGCTCAACAATTGTGATGCCCTTCCATTAAAGTGGATCTTTTCTTATTTGACGAACAGAGCTCAAAAAGTTTTTTTAAATAATATTTTATCTAGAGACATAAATGTTTTGTCTGGCATCCCACAAGGTAGCCACTTTGGACCTCTATTATTTATTGCATTCATAGATGATGTGAAGGTGCTTCAAACATTGTAAGTTTCAGATTTACGCTGATGATGTAAAAATCGTTTGTAAGATTAGAAATGATCGCGATCTGCTAAATCTACGGGAATTAAACGTTTTCTACGACTGGTGTAGCTTGAATTAGCTTTACCTGAACGTTTCTAAATGTAAAGTTATGAACTTTTCTAGAAGACGTTATGAACGTTATGGACAATAGTTTATTCTTAAATGGCGTTATGATAGAGCGAGTTCACTCTTTTCTAGATTTATCGGTTTTATTTTCACGAGATTTATCGTTTAAGGACCATATTGGCATATGTACATATGTGTATTGACATATGTATTAATAAGGCTAATTCAATGTTAGGGTTTTTAATCCGTTTCTCCAAAGATTTTCATGATCCATATACTCTAAAAGTCCTTTTCGCTTCATTTGTTCGATCGCACTTGGAGTATTCGTCAATTGTCTGGAATCCGTACTATAACAATTTCTCTAACCAAAAGGAGTAACTGGATCAGGGAGAAAGTTCATACTGAAGCATTCCCTTAAATTTTGAGATCCAAATGATTTTTGGCCGAAATTGGTAGTGGCAATTTCTATTGGAGAAATATTTTAAAAAGTGTATCATTTAAAAGAAAAACGATTAAGAATTAATAGATTCTAAATTAATTTTACAACAGTATCGGTCCGGTTCAGTTTTCCAAAATATTGGCCGACTTGTCAATTTTTAACAAAAACCTACTTCTTAATAAAATTCAATCTTCATACCTAGTTTTTCCGTATATTGGAAGATAGTTAACCGATTGATTGTTAACCGACATCGGTTCACCGTAAGTGGCAGTTTTCATAGAAGCTTTTTCGTTTTTTATAAATATTTACAAAAGTAATAGCATTTTCGAAAAAACGATTAAAACAAAAAGATTATTAATTATATTTCAATCAAAATTAGTTCTATAGTGGTGACATGCTCTAACTCCACTTCGTCTCGTTTCGATAAAAAATCACACGGAAAAAACGACAAATGGCACGTTATATCTTTTGCGATGGGTATTAAATATTTACAGGTAGCAACGCTTTTTCGGAATGTTTTCTGAATCAAAATTACGTTTAGCATCGAAACCAAACTTCCAACGTGTTGGTTTGGTAACCTCACCTTGATGTAATGTGTTCAACCTAAAACGTTTGCAACATTAACCGCCAATTTGGTTACATTTACGAAGAAAATTTGGTGGAATTAACAAGTCAATAGTAAAATAATTGTTTTCCTTGGTTAATTTAACAAAATAGTTGGTCACTGTTACCAATTTTTTCCATTTCTATATCCATTAAACTAACCAGATGTTTTTGGTTATAATAACTAGGTTAAAAATGAAATAACCAGGATTTGGTTATTTAAAATTAAAATTTTATTCAACTAAGATCTTGTTCGTTTTTTTAACTAAGAGATTTGGTTGGTGGAAAATCACCAATATTTTGGCAAAATTGACACTGATTTTTGTTTCTTTTGAACTGAACTACTGAATTGTTTTCAATAAATGCAATAAAGACACTAAAGACAAAATTTTATTTCTATAACAAAATTAAAATTATTTCACAATCTAATTTTAAACCACGTCTATTACAGGCTTTCGATTTAATATTTGTTCAAGCGCATTTCAAGCAACCTTGTTTCAATTTCAACTGGTCGGGAATTTATATTGTTGCTGCCTCGCATTAGTTCTATGTGGCTATTCTGGAAAGTTGTATTTGTTGCTTCTTGTGTTTTCAACTCATTCAGTATTTTCCGTTGAAGTGCCACTCGTGGTTTTTTTGGTTGCAGTGTATTTTATTCCGACATCGCCTGACGTCTGATACCAGATGGCGATGGAGTACGTTCTGATATGATTGGATTTTCTACATCTTCACAGAATGTAACTGTAATACCCTCCTAGTCATAACCGCAGCGATAACCTGCCAAACAAAAAACTCTAGAGTTCATATTTGTTATAATTGCCACCTTCTCTTCAACCGAAGATTAAAAGATACTAAGAGTCCCACCTTTCGTTTTGTCGGTAGCCTCTTTTCTTAATCTTATTAGAATTTGATTCTTTAGGTCTACCAATACCTCTCAATTAAAATTTCTTAATATGATAATACTAGAAATTTAAATTGTAATTTTTTTTAAATATTTCCACCCGTTTTCGTCGCGTGTTCTAAGGTTCTTTGGAATTAAGCTGCGAAGGTGCTCCTAAATAAAATTACATTCTCTCAAATTGAGATGACATTGTAATTAATTTACAAACACATTTTGCTCACCTTATATTATGTTTGGTTCATTGGGTATTTGAGAGAAAATATGTAGTGATAAATTATCGAAAAAAGTGATGGTCGAAAATGATGTAACATACCAACTTAACGATGCTATCGAAATTTTCGATAGTACAGATCATTTTCAAAAATTTCGTAATTGAACTTTCCAGGGAGACTCTTGCGCAATTTGGTTAAAATCTGTGTACGGGAAGTTGCAGCATTAATGCGAGCTTTTGAATTTTTGCAATGTTACAAAAACTGACAAAGAACTAAACGATTTAAATAAATTTAAAGATTAAATTTTCAACCAACAACGGTTGACCTTGTTGCTTTTCTGAAATATAAGCAGGGATTATGGCTTTTAAGTATAATTTTAAGCTTTAGAAATCTAGTGTAGTGTATTTGAAATCTATGTATGTAATCGTGGTAAAATAATAAACTACTTATTGGTTTCGGTACACCTTTGTGCCCCTCCCCCCTCTACTTCCTCCTCCAACGAAACTAGAAAGATATATACCCAGAAATAACAATTAATTACCAGAAAAGTCACCACATTTTTGTATTTGACACGAACGATAAATAAAAATTGTATTAGCCAATTACCACCTTTACTATCATAATATACTAAGTACCAAGAGCATAAAACATATGTATCCTCTTCATAAAAAAATATTTATATCTTTTACACACATCATGTAATTATGTCATTAACCTTTTTTTTACCTAAGTACCTCATAAAAAATTCGAATCACATACAAAATTTAATTATAGGAATGCGCACATAATACTTCTTGTCACAGCAGCAACATAAAACTTAATGTAAACATAAAATCATAAATTACTTTTAATTACAATTAGTGTAACAATAACATATCTGCCAAGGATTCGATATAAAAATAAATATTTCTTAATTTATACGTTAGCTCTTTAGTGCCGACGTACCATACCGAGTCACCTTATCAGATTCAATATTCATAAGACATTAGTGGCAATAAATGTTTTGTAATAACAAATTTAATTCAATTTCTTATAGGTATGCAGACGGATTGATAATGAATGTTAATAGGGTATAGATTTGCAATTTAGTATATATAAAAATGGGCAGCATGCAATTAAATTTTGATAGTTATGGTGAAGTAAAAGTGTAAATTGCGGAGTCGCCGGTATGCTTTTTGTTCATTGTGTTGTTTATGACGGTGCAACATTTTGTGGGTCAATAAAATATTTAATGTGGAAATGTGTGAGTCACTGTATACGAAAATATAAATATTATCAATGTTTACATATTTGGATTGTAAATGGCGTTTATACGTTTAATATAATTTTGATTAGCGAAATACGTCGTGGGAATTATGATCGATTAAAAATTGTTTAGAAATATTCTAAAAATTTCAACAAAATCTGAAGTTTGATTCCGAATAATTAGTTCGTTCTGGACTGTCGAGATGCCAAATTTTGGCGAAATTAAGTTTTTTTTTACTAAAACTCGTCATTTCCAGTAAAATTAAAAAAAATGAACTGAACATATTTTGTTTGAAACATAATTTATAATCGTTTTGTTTTTAATCGTAAATGCTGGATAATTTGAAAAATATTTGCAGAAAACGAAAAAGCTCCTATAGAAGCTATAACTTCCGGTAAACCGGCCAAACATCCCTAGGACCTCCTAATTTATGGAAAAACGAAAGTTTGAAGTACAGGGGACGAACCGTTTAGTTTATAATTGTTTTTCTCCTAAAAAATATATTTTTCAAAAATTCTACATAAAACAATAAAGCTCTTTTGAAAGCTGCCAATTCCCGTGGGCCAATTTCGACCAAAAATCACTGGAATCTCCAAATTACGGAAATTGCTTAATTAAGAAGTTCCACCCGATCAATCATTCCGTTTGGACTGTAGAGCGCCAACAGACGTTTAGTCTGCATGGAACCACACACATACATACTCCTACGTAGAATATTTTTAAAACTAGGAGTCTTTTTTTTTACTTCTGTGATACAGCGAATGTTGAATCTTCCCTAAATTTGAAATCAAAATTTCTCATGATTAGTTTACTCTATTTTACTACGTAAAAGTAAGTAAAACAACAAAACCGGATCAGAAGCTATAGATCCATTCGAAACTCCGATGGCTTAAAATCGAAAAACTGTAGTGATTTTGTGATTTCGTGATTGGAAATGACTAACAAGTCATGTTTTGCACCGTAAACTCTCTTGCTCAATGACTACATAAGCATTCCATGCCATTGATGTCGGATCGTAAATTCGAAATATATCGGAGTATAGAAGAAGTATATCGGATAATCGAAGTATACAATTGTTATTCTCAGTATTTTTATTAGAATTGTTACTCGCCTTAATTCAGGGAATGCAAAGCAAATAATTAAAAAAGGATCTTACGAAAAAAGTAACAGAAAAAGGTTTGTTGCATTTACTGCTAAGGGAAAAATGCTCATATTCACTGCGGGTTCATACAACGGAAAAAAATCTCGGATTTTTCTATCCCAGATTTTTTTTTCGATTTTTAAACTTTTTTGTATAAAAAGAGGCGTGTCTGTTGTATAATTTACGTGATGTAATTAGTTAAACTGGTGGGATAGAAAAATCCGAGATTTGAATCCGTCGTATGAATCGTAAAAATAAATCGTATTCATAATTCTAAGCAAACATATTATACAACATATAGTAGACTAAACTATTTATTAAGAATTCTCGAAAATGAAGTATCCCTTGGGATCTTAACACAACCTCAGGTATATGATTTATTAGTTGGGGATCATTCCAGTTAGAAAAAATTATCAGTACCTTTCATCCAGAGGTAGAAATTATTTAGAAGATTTTGTATTATGGCCAAATATAATAAAAATTGTTAGGCCAACTGAAAAAACCTCTGAATGGTGAGCTCCTAAAAATTATTTCTAATTTACATGGTCCCCTACCCCATATACATAAGCTTGTTTTAAGATCTCTGGAGATGTCTCGGTTGGCCTAAGAATTTTATTACATTTGGTCATAATAGTAAATTGTATAAATTGTCACCACCCCTACCACCCCTAAATATGTAGTTTCTGGTTATTTCACCTAACTGACATGGTTACCAAGTCATACACCATACATCTAAGGTTGTGTTAATATCTCTAGGGATATCTCAATTATCCTGAGAATTTTTATTATATTTGGTCATAATACAAAACTGTATTAGTTGTTTCCACCCCTGAATCGGGAGCTGCTCAATATTATTTCTAACTGTCATCATCTTCAACTAACACCCCCAAGCATCTGACGTTGTGTTAAGATCTCTAGGAACACTTCAGTTGGCCTAAGAATTTTTATTATATTTGGTCATAATACAAAATTTTATTAACTGTTCCTGGATGGGGAGCGTCTAAATATGTTTTCTTACTGGCATGGTCCCCAACTAACACCCCATGTACCTGAAATTGTGTTACTATCTCTAGGGATATCTCAGTTGGTTTAAATAATTTTATTATATTTGGTCATAATACAAAACTATCGATACTGTTCCCACCCCTGGATCGAAAGCTCCAAGTATTTTTTTTAAACTGACATGGTTCTCATTTAACACTTTAGATTCCTTAGATTGTGTTAAGATCTTTAGGGAAATCTCAGTTGACCTAACAATTATTATTATAATTTGTCATAATAGAAAATTCAATAAATAGTCACCCCCCCTTATTAGTCCACATTGTTGTATTTACATTTATCTAGGGGTATCTAAGTTGGTTTAAGAATTTTTAGCAACAAGGACGTTCTCACAATTTTTCTAACCAACATGACCTAATTAATAATTTATAAGTCTCAGGTTATGTTTAGGTCTCTTTATATGGATATCTAATCTATTATAGCCCTTTTATTTATTTCTCATTAAATTTGTTTTTAATTTTAAATAAGAGGACGTCACCCAGCCCATTGGGATTATTTTTTCTAATTTGTCTGTTACCTCACCCATTTTACTCGAGGTTGAATTTTGATTTCTTTGGTTATCTCATTTGATTTCAATAATACATCCTATACGTAGTTCAGCGTGTAGTGTGTGTTACTATTCTGCCGCGGATATCGATTTTCTGGTTATTTTTTAGAACTTTTACTAACCCTAATATTCCAGTTAGTGAATATTGATTAATGATATGGAAAACATATTATAATTTCTTTTTGTTTTTTCAAGTTAACTACCAAATATTTCAATAATGTTAATGAATTAAAAGTTTGATTTTTTTTTTCCGCTTTATACAGGTATCATTTTGATACGCACCAACAGATATAAACCTTTGGCATAGATTTAGTGAAAACTTCACACTACTTGAAGATTTGCTAATTTTTTTAATAGTAAAACTTTAGCTTTTCACTCGCGTTAGTGCGACTTGTGACTTATTATAGTGAAACACCAACTATGAAAATGCATCACCCTGCAATTAACGTATCTTCGAGCATGCTGGCAGATAGGGGTATTGGAGACATCTACTTTTCAGTGTTAGTTTTAATGTAATGTTGGCAGTTCGCCTCGAAATTGGACTCCAACTAAGCGGAAACAGATCAGAATTGCTACTGTTCAAAACTCCTCGAAAAATAAGGGATCAAGGATTCAATTGGCCTTTATTTATTAATGGATGAATAAATTTAAAATAATAAGATTATTTCTGTGGTGTTATAATTAGGGTATGTTTTTTCAGTAAATAAAAATACGTGTATTATCGGGGGATAATTATCGGGTTATACATATTGTACCCCAATTCGGGATGATGTCGTGCCAAAAATATACAGAAAATTTAAAAAATTAATGAATTTTCGGTAGAAATGAATTAAAATGCAAAATTTTTAACTCGATACTTTATTATTAAAATATAATATCATTTGCATTGTCAGGTGCTCTAGCTTTTCCAAATGATTGAAACTATCATGTTTTCTTAATTCTGGATATCTACGCCAAATCCAAAATTGGAACACATCTAAATCTAAATTTTGAGTAGGTAACTCGATAAAATACCGACCAAATAGCACGGTGGTTAAAGCTTTGGCATTCGGATCCCGTTAGGGGCAGGATGCAAAGAAAATTTTCGTCAACAGATTACGATCTGTGATTATATAGAACACATCTATGACCCCCTGTCGGCACCTATGAGTCACACCTAAAACCGTACATCCTCGAATTGGCTGGCACTGGCGTAAAAGTAAGGACGGAAAAAGCAAACAGCGAGAGAGAGTTGGGAGAGCCTTAGCCCCAGAACAAAAAATATTGATAATTCTGTTTTTATTTTACTGGTAATGTTTGGAATATCACTGGAATATTTTCAAATTTTTAAATTTTTCCTAATTAGCAACCTTTTAAAAGGGTCAATAGTCGAAGCTGAATTTCAAAATTATATAGTAGTGTTCATGCAGTTTTTAACCAATGCACGAGAGATACATGATATTGTTTCCATTATGGTCTCCTAAATTTATCACAAACTTTCTTGCTGAAGTTAATTTTATCGTATTTAAAGCTTTGTCAACCGCAACAAGAATTAGATGAGAGACCTCTGTGATGTATAAAAGATTGGGTTTATTTTCACCAGCTCTTATTTTGGAAAATTCATCGATCCATTTTTCTTATCATTTTTTGATAAAATCTTTCATAAGACTCCAGGAATAGTTGCAGTGTTTGTCTTAGTAACAAAAGTAATGTCTACCAAAAATAAGGATTTTTTTTTGTTGAATTTCATTTTAATATGTAATTAAAGAGTTTACTGTAGGTCTACCGGCTACTCCTTTACTTTTATCAAAAATGAAGTTAATTTTTGCATCTCTAATTAAATTTTTAATTTCATCCAACTCGGTATAGTATACACTTTAGGTAAGTAATTTTTATGTAGGGTTTCGTAGTGTAACAAATCGTTTAACAAAATCATGTAAGGCACCATCACATGTCCTATTGCTTAATCCAGAATGACAAACTACTCGAACAAAAACAAAGATGGCTCCCTCTTCCCTCTTTATTCTCGTCTATATTTTTTAAGCGTACTAAAATATCGTTTATAACGTCGGTTGCTGAAGGTATGTAGAACAAACGGGATTTAACGATCTTTCACGTGAATTTGTATGTGTTGTTTTTGACACATGTGTCAACTGCCTGCTCATTGTCATTACCGTCAGGTTTTAAGATTTTAAAATCTGGATATTCTGATATTCATGTGATGAGATTTTCCGTTTTCTCCCCACTTTTTCAAATAACGACGAAGGTATTGCTTAATACTTTTTATTTAATCTTTAAATAAATGAAAAAATGTATATATTTTTGTATTGCACGATTTCAATATTTTCTCGCCCTTACGGAAATTTTAAATAAAAAGGCTAAAAACTTCTAAAATATTTGTTGTACATACTTACATTATTATTTTATTCTGTTGCATTTTCGATACATTCCGATAAGAATAATTTTTATTGATTTCGGGTAGATATCGGGCTTAAACCGAATTTTAAAAACTGCGTTCGGGGGATACAATTGGGGGAAAATCAGGTTAAACCCGAAAAAGACATACCCTAGTTATTATTTACATACAACGGTGCTAAGTATCGTGTATTGCATCCGTGTACTTCTGAATCATACTTCGGATTTAGCCTTGTAGTATTTGTTGTCATTCCTAGAGTAATGTTGCTTCTAACTCTGTAATGGGCCGCGGTTGTTTTGATCATCTATGTGTAAAATAATTAAATCCGTTTTTTCTTCCATGAAAATTCCCTCCATCCCCCACAAAACTCGTGGTTGCGTAGTGGTTGGTTGCTTGCGCTCGTTTAGTTGCCTCCAAATTCGAACGGTCCCGCGTTCAAGTGCAAATTAAATGTGGACTTATCCGTAAACTATACGGCCTTCCCCTGGCGCAATTCTCAAATGAAATGTTTTGTGGCAAAAATATTGTGGGCAATAACTGCACGTTTTTGAGCCTACTTCGAACAGTTTTTCCTGAAACGAGTACTCCAGTAGCACGCAAAAAGCAGTTTGAAGGTCAAGTGTATTTGAAGACCACTTTCGGAGAACTTGCAATTTTAAAGATCTTTCATCATCTATACTCGTGACCCTTTGACGCCCTTGCCATTGAAAATGACAGACGATTTTTGTATAGTATTTAAACATTTTAAGCAGTAGCATAATTCCACGCTCATAAAACTTCTGATCTTTGCTAACAAAAAAATTATCTAACGCATTTTCGATGTACTCTTTTGAATAAAAGTTTTTGCAGTCTGTTGTAGAGACCGGAACAAGTAATAATCTGAAGATGCCAGATCTGGAGAAAAAGGTATATAGTATATCAGATAAAAGCAGCTGTAGCTTTTGGCGTGTTACCAAACTTGTACGAGGTTTCGCTTTTTCTTGATGGAACACTATACATTTTCTATATTCTGTTTGAGTAGATTATTCAATTTGTCCAGTTGATGATAGTACACTTCAGAATTTTTCGTGGTATTGTCCGGTCAGTAGAAGCTCAAAACAACGATTCTCTTGAAATCCCAGCAAACATTACTTTTAACATTGTCATAGAAAACCAATTTCTCGTTCCCAGTAATAATTCGCTTCAAAAATGAACCATTTTCCTCGTTTTCTTAATGACGGCGATCTTACGAATTGTTATTCAGCGGTTTGCATCAATCAATGTCTTCGTCAGCTTCTACGGGCTTCCCAGTACGTGGTGCATCTTCAACATCAAAATTGCCAGAACGAAATTTTTAAACCATTTTTGACACTGACGTTCTGTTAATACATCTTCGCCATACACATCACACAACTTTTTTCTTGCCTGAACAGCATTTTTCCTTTTTCGATAATAAAAACGTAACATATGCTGATAATGGTGCTTTCGATTTTAATATGGCACAAACTATTAAGCTCGCTTTATATTATACGTTCCTTTCAGTTCCTTCATTTATCGTATTAGACAAAAAAAGACATTGTTACATGTATTTTCATAGGAGTATTTATATTATCCGTTCCGTAAGTGTATAGGAACGGATAATATAAATACTCCTTTATAAAATATATGTAACAATGTTTTTTTTTTGCTGATACGATAAATGAAGGAACTGAAAGGAACGTATAATATAAATCAAGCTTTAGGCATAATTAAGCACATTTGTACACAAACAAGCC
The DNA here is from genome assembly GCA_947310385.1 of Nephrotoma appendiculata. Classification (NCBI taxonomy): domain Eukaryota; kingdom Metazoa; phylum Arthropoda; class Insecta; order Diptera; family Tipulidae; genus Nephrotoma; species Nephrotoma appendiculata. Next base: position 323,090,848 of record OX371224.1, on the reverse strand, counting down.
CTGCTATATCAGCTGTCAAAATATATAATAACAATGAGGCTTAAGTTTGGAGTTGGCAATGAAACATACATTTTACTCCTCTGTTGGGGAGAAACGAATTTTTATGATTACTTTTCATTTTCCGAAAAATTTTAAAAAATTATCTAAATCAGTTTACAATCTTTTTGATTTTAATTGATTTTTCGTAAATATTCAAAATAATGTAAATGTTGTTCAATCAAAATAATTGCAAAAAACGAAAAATCTCCTATGGAAGTTGTCACTTTCGGTGGAGCGATTCCGCCCAAACATCTAGATTCTCTTAATTTGTGAAAATAGCTTAAGTATGAAGTTTCAAACAGTGAGGGCCGTTTTTTTTATTGAAAACAGTATTTTTAGTTAAATATCGCCATCTGGACCAATATTGTTACAAATTTGATTTGGAATCGTTTAGTTTATAGTTATTTTTCTCATAAATGTTGTAAAAAGCTATTATGGAAAACAGCTTATTTTGGTGGATCGATTTCAGCCAAACGTTACTGGGGCCTTCAAATTTTGGGAATAAGGTTAAGTATGAAGTATGAAAGTAAGTATGAAATATGAACTTTCCCCTCGATTAATCAATTTATCTGGGCTGTACAGAGCTCTTTTTAAAAACTACTTGTTTTGACTTCGGCGAGAAAGTGTAAGGTAAAAATACAAAAAATTCGAGGTCGAAAATTTTAATAATAACTACGAGGGGACTAACAAAAGTTCGCTTTGTTTGTGACCCTTAAATCTTTTTTTAAGAAACCAAATATACCAAATCCTTTGCAATTGTTTTATGACACTTTTTTAAAAATTTCATACAGATCGATGAATCAAGGGAAATTCCACCACCAACGCAATCTGAAATTCACTATATGATTCTCTTCGGTTTTCGGCGTAAACTAAAGCCACTACAAATATTCAATAGATGACAAATTGCATATGGAACGATTGCACCGTCTCTACAGACTATCTCCAAGTGGTTCTGAAAATACCAGACTGGAATTTTTTTCTGTAGAGGACGAGCGACGAGAAGATCGACTAAAAACTTCCACTGGTGATGGCACTGTAGCTCTGGTGAAGTCCAAAGTTAACGAAGATCCACGATTGGCACAAGAAATTATTACTAATGAATTGGCCTTGAATGCCATGCTGAATCGCGAATAACAAGTAATCACCTAAGATACAAAACGAAATCTGCTCGATGGGTTCCACGAATTTTAAATGATGCCCAAAAAGATGCTCGCGTGCATTTTGCTAAATGTTTCCGAAATAAATCCGAAAATAGGCAGTCTAGCATCTTTAGTCTAGCATCTTTAGTAAAGTCGTTACTGGTGACGAATATTGTTTCTATAAGTATGATCCGGAAACCAAACAACAGTCCATCGTATTGAGCCCAACAGGAGCAAAACCCACCCGTAAAAGCTAAGCAACAAAAATCAACAACAAATGTAATGATGTAAGTTTACTTCACCCGGTCAAAAGTTGTAGCTGTTATTCCCCTGGAAAAGGGTCTTACCGTAACTGCAGAATGGTATACCGAAGACTGCTTACCAAAAGTTTTCAAAAATTTGTTGGAAAACCGGAAGAAACAGAATTTTCGGCGCTACTTTTTATAACAAGAAACATTCCATCTCACACTGCTAAAATAATTAGTAACTTTATTGCGACCTCTGGCATCGAAAAAATCCGACCACCACCATATTCCCCGGAAGATTTTGAAGACTGTTTTAAGAAGTGGATCTATAGGCTTAAGAAATCCATTAAAATCAATTGCGATTATGTAGAGAAGATAAAAAAACGAAGATTAACCCAGATGTTGCCGAATTAAATTTTTTCCTTCAAATTTAGTTGTAAGCTTACAAAGGTTTCAAAATTATAAGGTAAATCGATTCCCACTTGCAAAAATTCTCCAAATTACATAGTTAAGTAGGGATAAGGTGTTTCTTTTAAAAGGACAGTGGCATTTTGTACAACGTAAAATATTTTTTTCAGAAATCAATAATTTTCAATTCAGTTTCTTAATTTATTAACAAAAAATCAATAAAATAATCAATTTAATTATTTTGTGTGATAATCATAAAAACAGTTTTTTGGGTGTAATGCTATTGAACATTTTACACAGTAAAAGTTACACTTGTTATGGCACATTCCACAACGTGTCTGTGTTTCCTTGTACGACACCAAATGGTCTTTACCATCGTATCTTGAAAAAGAGTGAAGGCTTTCAGCGACAACTTCATTTCCATGGATTGTTGCATAGTCGTAAAATCCTCTTTCCTTCTTTTTTATAATTTTAGAATCTAAAATGATGCAATTTTTTCCGACTCGGTTTTCTCTTATCGTTCCCGTTCCTTTTATACCTTTTTGACGCAGTTTTTCTAATAATTTCGAAGAAGTGAAAAAATTATCAAAATATAAATGGTATGTTAATTCCGGATAGTTTTTTACTAACACGTCAGCACATTGTAAAACAACACTTGCACCTAAGCCCATATCTTTATATTGTTGGGGTAATATAGTGGTAGACCATTGATACGGCTCAAACCACTCTATGTATCCTAATCTTGTTGTTGCTGTCCATAATTTGTATCGCAACGAATGGGTTTGCCACGAATGAACTGTTTCGTCCCATGATGGCTGTAGGTATGGGACCATCGATTCATCCACGCTATGGTTTTCCTCCTTTGGTGCCATCTCGATAAAAAGTATGTTTATGACATCCAAAAGTGGTCGTATTTTTGAAAATTTGCCGTTTGGGTTGATCTTTTTGTTGTCGTTGCAATGAATATTTTGCATGATAAACCGAAATCTATTACGCGACATCGCCTTGGAAACTAATTCTCTCCCCGTATCCTTTGAGTTTTCCCAGTACATCTCACGTCTCGGTAAAGGATTGTAACCACTTAGCAACAAAACAGCAAATTTCGTCGGGTTTGATATCTGCGTTTCGATTATGTGATACAGCGTACAAACTTGAGTAGTATACAATCATGCCAATCACTTCGTCGTTAAAAAAAAATATGAAACATCTCAACAGGTGATAAAATACTCTGCATACAGCCGTTTAAGTCTGACCATACTGGTAATGTAAAAGTGAGATCCTTCTTCTCCCATTTTGTAAAGGTACTACTTGGGTGTGGAGTAGGTTTACGACGTCGCTTTGACAAAACCGATAGTGGAATTTCATCATCACTATCGTAAATGCTATCGCTGTATCGGAGTTCAGTTTCAGGTCTTAGCTGTCCTCCAGGAAGATTATTTATTATCACATTGTCTTCATCGCCTGAATCTGCGACGGTAATATCATCATTTGCATTGTTAGGCGGCAAAATATTGATTTCATCTGGTATATCTGTATCATCATTTTCCAACTCATCCATTATCTCGTTGAGCGTTAACGGATTGTTCATATACCTAAAATAAAATACGATGGTATATAATAGTATATATAGCCATAGGCCTTTATAAAGTACACAGCATTTTGCACGACTGTTTTACATACAAAAAATGGTTTCCCCAAAAAATCAATTAAATCGAGAATTAAATTGAATATTTTTCAATAAAGTAAAATCGAGAAATTTTAAGAAAATCATTTACTTATTAAAATATACGTACCATCAATTATCCATTTTTTATTAGAATGACGTCACTAAATTTATTACACTCTAGTTGTCGCACAAAACACAAACACTTCAATATTAAAAAACGTTGCAACGAAACAATCCTTTATATAGTAAATAAGCCTAACGGGACTTTCGAAAAAATAAATTTCGACAAGTTGTGCACGTGTTTTCTACCGTAGGTTTTACGTGGCCTTATAAAGGACAACGGCAATATCTGAGTTAAGAATAAATACGAAAAATAAAATTTGTTTTTTTCTGGTCAACTAAGCGAATTTTGATTAGTCCCCTCGTATACTTTATATTCCTACATAAAAGAAAGAAATCCATCTTTACCCCTGATTTATCAAACTAAGTTATGATTTTATGAGGTATACTTATTAAAACCGCGTTTGTAAAAAAAATTTACTCTCAGCCGCTTTATTGACCACCGTTATGGTCGGGTCGAAATATACGGCCTCAGATAATCGTCTCTGATTTTCATCTGGAAAACTTAAATATAATCGCGCCTTGTTCATATGGTCTTACTAAAACCACGCTCAATACAGCAGTTTGCCGCCGTCAGATTTTCTTTTCAGTAGTACTGGACTCTGGTAAATTTGGTAAAATCCTTTGGCCATCCAACTCGATTGATCTCAATCAAAAACTTAGTCTCAAAACCGATGGACTATTCGATGTCTCGTCTTAGGAAAGCACTACAACTGTGTTCATCCGTCCCTGGTGATTTTAAATAATTTTATTGTACTTCATATATAACTTTTTTTCTGTTTAAGAACCGCTTGAATGACATAGGAAAACTCCGATAACTGTTATGGCACTTTGTAAATGCTAGATTGGATTGAAAAACGACGAATAGTTTTGCAAATAAATTTATTGAGTAAACAGAAGGACAACCGTCACTTCGTGACAAAAATGCTACAAAAAGTTGTATTTGACACAGTTACTTGCACACAACGTATAAGTGTAACCATAAATTTTTTACAAATGAGGTAGTTATCCCTAAATTACACTCATTTGATGCTGAAGTGCTACAAATAAATCTGGGTGAAGTTTATGCCAAAATAATAAAATATACACTGTAACCCATAAGTACTTAAAATTGAAAAGAAAACACTCAAATATTTATTTTTCATAATCGTGTTTGAAAAATTCTAATAAATAATAATATTTAAACACTAAAAGAAAATATTTATTTTTCGGGAATAATTTTTGAGTGAAAGTTGAAAAATGAAAAGTTATAAAGCAAAACACACTATGAATCGCACAAATGTGATCAAAGTGGTTCTGATTTAGTATTTATAACCACTTCGATTACATCTATGTAATTCGTAGTGACCGAGTTAAATAATATCATGTTTAAAAATTGTATAGTACACTCAATGTTATTTTCTAGGCAACAGGGCTAAGTAATATTGGTTTCTTACATCAAATACTAATTTAGAATTTTTGATTTTCACTCAATCATATTTTCTCTCGAATTACAAGAAACTCAGAGATTTACTTCCTGAATAATCTTTCACTCAAAACATTTGCCAAAACTTTAAATTTTTCTGTTTTAATAATTTTTAAAATTTGTGTTTGTTAGACATTTTCAATATTATGAAACTATAATTTTTGAGTGTTTATTCCATTTTAGGTACACAAAGTGTGTATTTTGTTATTTTAGCTTAAAATTCACTCGTATTATTATTGTTAGAGTTCAATGTTATACTGAATATAAATCTATAGACAATAGCAAATCACTTCTTTAGCAGCGTAATCCCTTCTTTACATAATTCTATAAATAGGGAATTGTTGTACCTTAACGCATATGAGATTAAATCGGTTGCACATGTAAATTTCACGATTATATTTGTATTTAAAAATCACTAAGACGACCGAAGTCTGATGAGAAAATACATCACACGCATATTTCATTATTAGTTTGGAAACCAAGCGCAATGAAACCTCTTTAACACATTAAAAATACGTTAATATAACGGCTTGGAAAATATTAGGAACTTATTGCGGCGGCTACATGATGATCATTTATTCAAATTTACATATAATTTTTATTTATTAAACGACTTTTGACGATAAAAAATAAAAGCATCGGACACACACAAAAAAAAAATATCCAATTCATTTTCTATATTATGTGGAATCCTGAGTCAGCACAAAAAATCAATTTAAATCAACCATAGAACCATTTTTTGTGTATAATACAAGAGTAGAGTATGGCCAATATAATCATTTTGATTACAATTTTTTTGCTTCATAATATCCATCCATAGTTATTTTTTTTTCGATCCAATATTTTATATTTTCTACATATCGATGTGTGTGTATGATATTTCAAACTAACCACATACACTGTTTATTTTATTATACGGTTAAAATCATACAGCATATGGGATTATTTCAATATTTTATATTATTTTTTAGCTGTTAAGACTGATTTATTTAATGATCAATATACTTTAAAAAAAATATATTCAAAATTATAATTTATGATAATAGTATTTTTATTGTTTTGTTTATTTGCATAAATGCTTAATAACACTGAATATGTTGATGATTTTATAAAATTTAGTCTCATATTGAATGGATGTTCAGATGGCCTCTTTTTGGTGAAGCTGTTCCAGTTAAGCTGATTTAAGTTCAATTCCTCCTAAAGGCAAGAATTAGATAATTTTAAAATCTGAACTAGGATACCCAGGTGATATACCCCAGAGGTATGGCATACCCCAGGTGGTGGCAGCCCAAATACTACGAATATGTGTCCTTTTCGAAGACTAGTCTCAAATATTCTGGGAGGGACCAATGCATATGATGTTAGCTCAGTTTTTCATCCCAAAAAAAATATTTATTCCTCTTCTCCCAGCTTTTCTATTTAAACTTGTAACACTACATTTTTTACTGAACAACAAAATATCTTCCCAGATTTTTTCATTTTTGAACTCTAAGTATGAAAAATAAATTATAAATTGTTTTTCTCTAAGTAATACGATTTGCAGGTACTAATTGCTTGTTTGGATTTAACAGATATTATTGACACTGTTTTGAGTTGGTAATAGTAAGGCCTTATAATGAGGAAGAATTAGCACAAATGAGAAAGTTCCCTCTGGAATATGATTTGCCGAAAACGATTGTTTATGTTTTGTGTGGAATTTGTTAAGAACTAACTTTGACCAGCCGCGGAGAGTACTCAATATGACAAAATCTTAAAATTAGAAATTGTTTAATGACATTTCGATTTTTTTTTAATCTTACAGGAAGCCATGAAACTTGGCCACTTGTGCCAATTCTTCCATAAAGCTAGTATTACCCTCTAAGTTTTTATAAACTCCTACAATTATTAGCATAAAACTGTATTAATTATTTCAGACAAAATTTGTTACTAGGAGAATGGAAATTATGAGTTTTTATAATGGGCCAAAACGGAGCTGACCGATTGCGCGAACACTACCATAAGGCTGGCACTGGCCGGACGGTCATATATGGTTTTCCAATAAGAGGTTTCATTTTGAATAGCCTGCTATTTGGGCAGCTGTCAATTTTGAAGCTGTCACATCGCATTGAAATTGTTAAAATTCACTACAAAAATGGTGAAAATTTTGCAGTCACAGTTCGCAAACCTAAGAACTTTTGGGTCTTCGTGAAGCACCTTCTCGGCCGGCAATAGTGAAACTTGTGGAAAATGTTGAGCTTTTGGGACAAATTAGTGATGTGGCGAAGCGAAACCGTGTGCGTCGCTCAAGAATAACTGATAATATTGCTGCTGTAGCCCGTAGTGTTGACGAAAACCCATTTTTGTCGATTCTTCGTCGATCATTGGAATTAGACATTCCACAAATGACATTACACCGTATTTTGCATAAAGACGTAGTCTTAAAGCTTTAAAGTTCAGTTTACACAAGAACTCAAGCCGTGCGGTCACCATAAACGTCGTATCTTCACTGATTGGGTCCTTCAAATGCATCAAAATGATCCGGATTTTCATCGAAAAGTCATCATCAATGGTTCTCAAAAATTCCAAGAATAATTGTTGAAAAGCCTCTCCATCCTCAACGTGTGATTGGACTTTATTTATTCGAAAATGAGGCTGGTGCAACTGTTACGGTGAATGGATTGCGCTACCGAGCTATGTTTAATGATTTTTTATGGCCGAAATTAGAAGATATTTATGTGGACGACGTTCATTTTCAGCAAGACGGCGCTACGTGCCACACAAGCAACGAAACAATCGCAATTTTGCAAGAAAAGGTTCCTGACCCTGTTATTTCTCGAAGAGATGATCACAATTGGCCACCGAGATCTTGTGATTTAACACCTTTAGGCTTTTTTTCTTTGAGGCCACGTGAAAGATAAGGTTTATGCTAATGCTCCACAATCGATTCAAGACCTTAAAGATGGAATTCGTGAACTTACCGAGGACATACAGCCGCAAATGTGCGATTGGTCATGGAAAATTTCATGAAAAGGATATGATGCTGCAAGTGTAGCCGTGGCTGCCATTTGGCTGATATCGTTTTCAAATGTTAATGACATATCCTTCTCTTCACAATGAAATTAACATTCTTGATTTATCGTATAAAATACTCGTTTTTTTAAATATAAAAATGAAACCTGGTATTGGAAAACCCTTTAGTTAGTCTAAATTTTAGGCTAAAATGTAAACAATAATTTCCAGCAAATCATATTCCTACGTGAATGTCGCTCTTATCTCATATTTCTATATGGAGTGATCAGGAATTTGCCATTAGCGCTAATCCTACCGATGACCGGCACAGCCCTCTTTATCATTGTTTGCCGTAGCTACTACTATCAATTCAAAACGGTGTCAATCATTTTCGGCAAATCATATTCCAAGGAGAGTGGCAAAAACTAATTTTTATATTGGACCTTGACGATTGCGTAAATCCCACTATACGCTTGTACTAGCCGGGTGGTCATAAATAGACATAGCGACAACAACTTTATATATAACTTATAATTTAACAAAATTAAAAAATGTACTCCCCCCCCCCTCCCCTATTTTTAACTCCAACGGAGCGTGTAAAAATACACAAACCCATGCAAAAATGAAAACTTCCTTAGGTCTCTTTTGGCAGCTTCGTTTCTTACTGATAAAAAGTTGGTCTACTCATCACATTGCAATGACCAAACTGCAAAGATTCAACTCTTGCTTTGTACCGATAGTACAAACCAAGAACTTATCGATTTAGCGAATTATGTCACCAAATCAGAAACTTCAGAAAAGCCGAAAAAATCTAATAAAAATTATAATTAATATCACAGACGATTTTAAATACTAATTCTTAATTATATTGTGTTTGCTTAGTACACAAATACATAGTGAGAATTTCCAGAAGTTTCTGATTTGGTGACATAATTCGCTAAATCGATAAGTTCTTGTATTGTACTATCGGTACAAAGCAAGAGTTGAATTTGTGCAGTTTGGTCGTTGCAATGCAACCTAATGAGTAGACCAAACTTATTGTCAGTACGAAACCAAGGTGTCAAAAGAGACCTAAGGAAGTTGTAAGGGTTTGTGTATTTTTACACGTTTCCTTGGGGTTAGAAATGGGGGAGTGCATTTTTCAACTTTTTGTGGTAGATATATTATGAGTAAATTGTCTCTTTGTTTTTTGTGACTAAAACAGTCAAAACATTATAAGATGCTACTAAAACTAATATTTTGTCCGAAAAGCCGAAAAAAACTAATAAAAATTATAACTAATATCACGGACGATTTTCAACTGATCTGGCGATCGCCGATCTGGCGTAATAGTACCCAGTGAGCTTGTTCCATGAGGCGCTGCTTCATAGAATTTGGAACAACTCATTTACAATTCGATATCAGTATTCGCAAACTTAAAACCGTACGAAGGAGAGATTAGCAGTATACCATCTTGGGTTTTAAAATTGTGTGAAAAATTTCCTAACTGACGCATTGTCAAAATTTGATTTATTTATTCGGGATCTTGAAACGCGATTGAGTTTTAATCCACATGTAACACAGGAACAGTAAACATCGAGTCGTGCTCTTACTTTTAGAATCATTCTCACAAAGCATGGCTTAATCATGAAAACCTTAAGTGGACGCATTTTGTGACCGATGCTTTTCGGTATCCCATTTAAAATTCCAAAACCTGCCACGATGGTCGGTATAAATTACGAACGGATACTCCTCTGCATACATACGGCCAGCTCGCTCACCGAGTAGATTCGCGCCGCGTTAAGCATATGTGAATAAAACACAATGGACCACTTTACTCCCTCATTGCTCACCTGAAATAGTACATTGCCGACCCCCACTGCATGCCACACTGAATCTACAAATCTCCCGGTTTTCAAGGCGTCAGCATTCAAATTAGCAGTTGAACGAAAACCAACGTGTTTTTGTATTTTTGGCAGTAAGATCGGTGAGAGGAGAAGCCAATGCGAAGTTTGGTAAAAAGTGGCATTACCATCCACACATCCCAAGAACACGTTTTATCTGTTTCGGAGTTGTTGGTAAACGATACTCCAGGTTAGCTTTGCATTTGTCCTGTTTATGGTTAATCTGGCAACTATTTTTAGTAAATCAAAATGTTCGGCACGAATGGAGGATGTGACCATAGTAACTTATCGAGATACAAAAAAACCTCGTGCATTCCTAATCGATCCAACAATCCATCGATTATTGGCACCGGATATGCATCCTTGACGGCTACCTTGTTCATTTCTTTAACACCTAAGCACAGACGAGCCTATTTACCAACGTGACCGATGAACAGCAGGAATTTTATGATTTCTCGATAACTCCCAAACGAGCTTCTGGATCACTGGGGACACGGAATATAAACGTTGCTTCACCAGCTATCTGAAGCAACATCGATCGTATAAGAAACGGAAAGCATTCTCTTATTTAATTTATATTTAAATATAAATTATTATGGATATTATGAGTTAGAGGAGTCGCAAACCCATCCAAATTTTGATTCCATATTTGGCGGGTTTTGATGGCATGTATTGTGTGAACTTCGTTCGTCCTATGGAATAACAAATAGATATTTACAATAATAAATTCAAATAATATCAGACATTACATACTTACCACAAAATAGTAATATAGTTGCTCATCTACAACGATGTATTCAGATGGCGTGTAATTGTTTCGAAAATTGGCGTTTACCATTTCAAATATTTCGCTTATGGCAGCAGCTTTATCACTCTCTAAGCGAAATGCTCTCGTAATCTTATTGTCAAATCTTATGAATGCCAATATTTCACGAAACCGATACAATCCTATGCATGCCCAATACAAGGGATTGGAGATAGTTGCTCATAACACTGAGCCAGCGTTTGCTAATATTGCTCAGTAAGCCTTAAATTCTACTTGGTCTAATAATTTCCATATTTTTCCAGGTATGCCAGCGCCGCTTCGATTATATGCTTCGTACGTTTCTTTGGCTTTCCTATTCGTTTTTCTGATTACAATTTCACGCATTATACCAGAGAAAATACAACTAAATATTTCCTTTATGGACAACATATTCATCGATCGTGATGGACCAATTCTATAATTTCGCAAAATATTATGACGCAATGTTTGACGTTGGACAGGTTTTCGTAGCCATATTGTTCCATCTCTAGCTTTAAAATAATCAGAAAAAGGATTTTCCTGATTATTTTGAGTATCATCTATTTCACGATCGATATCGTCTCTAGAATCATCGTCTTCGGACACATTGATATTCACATTGTCTGCGAATACATCTTCTATAATCGGAATCTTCATTATTGTCAAGATTTTCTTGCTGTGCTGTTGGAAGCTACTCGTTCTCTGAATCCTCGTCAACGAAGTCATGCACGTACTTATCGTCATCTTCACATTCGTCTAGGAAAGTTCTGAGATCAGATTGTTGACCCGCATACGATAAACTAAACGCAGAAAATAAAATAATTTTGTACACAAATTTAAGAATTATTTGTTATTTAAATTATTTTTATTTTACTCTTATTTTTTATTTCTCGTAGAGTTAGTTTTGAAGTCTTGAGAGATCTCTCTTCATCAGCTATTTTTACTATTATAATTTTGGTTCACAGATGATTCCTTTATATATACGTAAATTTCGTTGTACGGCATCCTGATCAATAATTGTGGGTTGTTCCTATGTTGATAAATTTTATAATCGTCTATTCTATTAATTTTTTGCATTTTTTCAAAATTGGATTTCTAAATTGCTGCCATATCATGTGTAAGTATGCTGCAGAAGAGTCAGATGCTTGCATATTTGAACACGGTCCAAGATAACAAAATAAAATGTATCAATTGCAAGGCGTTTTACATCGGATAACCTGGTTAGAGTTTTATTACACGATTTAAAGTACACGTAAAAGATGCGGCAAAACCCATAACACAGTCCAAATGCGCAGAGCATCTGACTCGTCAGCAGCAGTAAGTGTGCACTTAAATTTAAAATTAAATATAGTAAAAGTGCACAAAAATTGTGGAAAATAATAACGTTAGTATATCACAAACAGCATATTTATAACTTTTTGCTCATTCGTGTTTTTTCGTTTCTCGTTTATACACCAAAATACAAAATTTACAAAATAAATACAACAAATGCTGGCAAAAAATTTTTTAAAGGAAGAAAAAATCGAAAAACAGACTTGGCTACTCGGGTAGCCGGGTTTGTACTAACATATAATTTTTTGGGTATACACACAAGGCATTGAGCATTTAATCAGCGTATTATTAGAATCTAATTATCCATATTGTCTTGTAATGTTCTGCTGTATGGGTTCTGCTTTAGGGACGTTTTATTTTCAATGATTCCATTTATACAAGGAGCTTTCATTTTATAAGCAAATATTAAAACCGATATGCAATATACGATATTCAGCTTTGAGGATGTACCAAACAGAGCAACATAAATATGGCCAAAGATTTCAGGACAAGGAATATGGTTGGCAAACTTTGGTACATCAGAAATAAGACTTTTCTAATGATAAATCAAGTGTCCATTAGCAGATTAGCCAAATACATAAATTTAATCTAACGAATGCTGTATAAGATAGCGGAATTGTGCCAGCGGAAAATAAGAGATTGCGCTACTCGCCGCAAGTGGCAGCACTATCACTAAAGAGAAATAATTTTGTTATTAATTACCAGCGGAAATTTTTCATTCATTATGTACCACTTTTTCTCACAAAATAAAATATTCCAGCGGAATAGAATATTAAAAGTGAACCTTAAAATGGCAAATTAATTGATCTCCGAAGTAAAGAAACTCGGTATATGAAATCTTGAAATTAAACAACAGTCCGTCTATCCGCCATTTCTTCCACTAGTAACCAATACTTTCGGTTGTTTTTCTAGTAGCTTAGGTCATACTGAGACTATATGGAAAATTTCGGGAAAATTCATGGACCAGAATTTTCACTAGAATTTTTTGATTTTCTGCGGCCAAATAAGAGATTTTCAGTTTTTGACCAATATCTCAAAAAACTTCCACTAGTAACCAATACTTTCGGTTGTTTTTCTAGTAGCTTAGGTCATACTGAGACTATATGGAAAATTTGGGGAAAATTCATAGACCAGAATTTTCACTAGAATTTTTTGATTTTCTGCGGCCAAATAAGTGATTTTCAGTTTTTGACCAATAACTCAAAAAACTTCCACTAGTAACCAATACTTTCGGTTGTTTTTCTAGTAGCTTAGGCCATACTGAGACTATATAGAAAATTTGGGGAAAATTCAGAGACCAGAATTTTCACTAGAATTTTTTGATTTTCTGCGGCCATATGTTATTTTCAGTTTTTGACCAATAACTCAAAAAACTTCCACTAGTAACCAATACTTTCGGTTGTTTTTCTAGTAGCTTAGGTCATACTGAGACTATATAGAAAATTTGGGGAAAATTCAGAAACCAGAATTTTCACTAGAATTTTTTGATTTTCTGCGGCCAAATAAGAGATTTTCAGTTTTTGACCAATAACTCTAAAAACTTCCACTAGTAACCAATACTTTCAGTTGTTTTTCTAGTAGCTTAGGTCATACTGAAACTATATGGAAAATTTGGGGAAAATTCAGAGACCAGAATTTTCACTAGAATTTTTTGATTTTCTGCGGCCAAATAAGAGATTTTCAGTTTTTGACCAATATCTCAAAAACTTCCACTAGTAACCAATACTTTCGGTTGTTTTTAGAAAGAAAAAACAGTAGAGAAAAACAACCGAAAGTATTGGTTACTAGTGGAAGTTTTTTGAGATATTGGTCAAAAACTGAAAATCTCTTATTTGGCCGCAGAAAATCAAAAAATTCTAGTGAAAATTTTGGTCTTTGAATTTTCCCCAAATTTTCCATATAGTCTCAGTATGACCTAAGCTACTAGAAAAACAACCGAAAGTATTGGTTACTAGTGGAAGTTTTTTGAGATATTGGTCAAAAACTGAAAATCTCTTATTTGGCCGCAGAAAATCAAAAAATTCTAGTGAAAATTTTGGTCTTTGAATTTTCCCCAAATTTTCCATATAGTCTCAGTATGATCTAAGCTACTAGAAAAACAACCGAAAGTATTGGTTACTAGTGGAAGTTTTTGAGATATTGGTCAAAAACTGAAAATAACATATGGCCGCAGAAAATCAAAAAATTCTAGTGAAAATTCTGGTCTATGAATTTTCCCCAAATTTTTCATATAGTCTCAGTATGACCTAGGCTACTAGAAAAATAAATGAAAGTATTGGTTACTAGTGAAAGTTTTTTGAGATATTGGTCAAAAACTGAAAATCACTTATTTGGCCGCAGAAAATCAAAAAACTCTAGTGAAATTTCTGGTCTATGAATTTTCCCGAAATTTTCCATATAGTCTCGGTTTGACCTAGGCTACTAGAAAAACAACTGAAAGTATTGGTTACTAGTAGAAGTTTTTTGAGATATTGGTCAAAAACTGAAAATCTCTTATTTGGCCGCAGAAAATCTCTAGTGAAAATTCTGGTCTATGAATTTTCCCCAAATTTTCCATATAGTCTCAGTATGACCTAGGCTACTAGAAAAACAACTGAAAGTATTGGTTACTAGTGAAAGTTTTTGAGATATTGGTCAAAAACTTAAAATCACTTATTTGGCCGCAGAAAATCAAAAAATTCTACTGAAAATTCTGGTCTATGAATTTTCCCCAAATTTTCCATATAGTCTCAGTATGACCTAGGCTACTAGAAAAACAACCGAAAGTATTGGTTACTATTGGAAAAAATGGCGGATAGACGGATTTGTTAAATTTCAAGATTTCATAAACCGAGTTTCTTTACTTCGGAGATCAATTAATTTGCCATTTTAAGGTTCACTTTTAATATTTTTTTTCCGCTGGAATATTTTATTTTGTGAGAAAAAGTGGTACATAATGAATGAAAAATTTCCGCTGGTAATTACATAACAAAATTATTTCTCTTTAGTGATAGTGCTGCCACTTGCGGAGAGTGGCGCAATCTCTTATTTCCCGCTGTCAAAATTCCGCTATCTTATACAGCATATCTAACGACATGTTTGCGAATGGATAATCTACAATTTAGCCCCAACTTAACTGTTTTTGTTAATTATGTGTGTCTGCCACTAAATATTTAGAATCCATAAGCTGCACTCCAATCTCACAAGCTTTCAATTAAAACCTTCGAAAATAAAGCAATAGATTCACTAAAAAAATTCAGGTCTTCTTTGATTTTTGCCTTCATGATTAAAAAATGCAATATCTGTAGTCAAAATCATATGTCAGAATTCTGGTCTTAAAATTGGCGTTTACCAGACCGTTCGTTTAGTTTGCAGACCTAACCGTAAAACTAGAAAGATCAATTTATGAAGAATATTATTAAAATAAAACTAATGACCTGACCAATCAAACGCTTTACCTTTTTAATGTTAATATTAATGATTGCTATTGTTTTATAACATTAACTATTAACATATCACAATAAAACGAAAAGGTATGTGCATAATTTAATTTTAAAAATTGAACAGAAAAATTAAAATTTGTATTTATAAAACTTTATTAATTTCTATAGTTTTTAATTATAATTGCAACAACAACCAAAACTAAACTAAAAATTTACTAACTTAAATTATTTTTGTGTTTTATAAATTTATTCATGGAATTTGAAAATATCAACAAAAAAAAATATCCTAAAAATTTTAATACTCGTATACAGCATATAAAACATAAAACCAAATATTTAATTTAATTTTAAAACATTATAGGATTTTTTACTCAACATATGCACGTACGAGTATAGGGTTGAACAAAATTATGTTTTATGTTATCGACAAATTAATTTTGTTCGAATATGTTTTTGTTTTTTTTTTGTAAATTTTAAAATTTTTTACAAAATATCGTTTTGTATTAAATTTGGGATTAGGGCGCAAATCGGCATCCTCATATGTGTATGTCATCCTTTAAACAACTTAATTATAATCTTCGAAAACTACATAATCCTTATGTATAGCAGTAAATACACACACAAACAGTTTGTTGATTTTATATAATTAAGTAATTATTATTTATATGTTTATGACTATATTATTATGTTCAGACATGTTCATGCCATAGATAGAATATTTGATGGTTTATAACTTTTTTATGTAGATGAGATGAACATGCTGCAATGCACATAAGTAACATTTCATAATTATGAAAACTATCGGCCTATATAGTTCTGGTCGGTGTCCGAAAATGTAGGATTCTAGCCCAAACTGGTTGTCTAATTTGGATGTGAACGCTTTTAAAGCCATTTTTACACCTTCAAATAATTTAAAAATTATATCATTTCGGAAAAACACTGTTTTCCTGATGCAGTTTCCAAAGTTACTGTTAGATTTAGGTAAATATGTTGAAACGTTCGCAAAAAACCATAGTTGTGTTTTAGACCACCGGTATTAGGTATAGGTGGTAATTTGCTGTTATTAGATTGCCATTCCCCATCCGTAGCTGCTGACTAAATAAAGTTTAATCAAGATTTTGGATAAAACATAAAAAATAATTAAAAATGGGTCAGCATAGCCATTTTCTTGCCTGCCATCACAATTGTATGGGTAACACAAAAGAATCATGTCAAAAATTTATTTGTGTATGTATTTTGGACCAACATACACAATTGTGCATTACTCGTACATCGTTTAAACCGATAAATAACACTATAACTATAATAATAATAAAATAGTTAATATGTAGCAGATATGATGTAGCAGATTTGATGATAGTCGAACACGGTTACATCAACTGGTGATAGCTCTACCTGTTTCTTGTGTTGTTGAATGGTCACGTTAATAGCATGTATTTTGGAAAAATTCTTTCAGACAATTACGTATATGAAGTAGTCCCACGATTCTATCCCAGAGAAAAAAACACTTTCATCAAGCAACACTAATCAATAAAAACTTGCTCTTGTTTGAAGTTGGCGCAGCCCCGAATTTGTTTAAGTTGATTCTAAATAAAGTGTATTTGTGAAGTTGATTGATTGATTGGGAGGGAACGACCAAGCTTTTGAAGTTTAGATGATTTTATGCTGCACTATTTGTTGGTAGTTGCATATCAGAACACGAACTACTGTCTGCAAGGTTCTGCCCATCATCGGTAATTCTCAGGAGTACTCTGGTTTGGTATGACACCACCACTAATTTGTTTAATTCATTGTCGAATTCTTGCGGTGTCATTTCGTGCCGTATTATAGACCACCCGATATCCCTTAGTTTGTTCCAGGTTTGTTTCATCTCGACAATTACATCACCAAGTATTACGAAATTGGAGCTACGGTCGACTCGACCTAAAACATGAAGCAGTTTGGTAAAAAAAACTAATTTTAATTCATCCCCGGTGGAACCACCCCATATCCGAGTTCTCAGCAAATTCCTAATGTACCCCAATTTCTTAAAGCACACTTGCACCTCTTGAAATGGACATTCTTGGGCTGCCCTATGCGCAAATAGCGGTGCACAAAGAAAACTTCTTCGCTCTCGTTTAAGAGCTTCTTCTAGCATAATTATCGCTTGTCGTCGAGCCTCATAGCGAATTCCACTTATATCACATTCTAACATGAGCTCGTCTGTAGACAATAGTTCCAGCTCCATTACTACTTAACTAAGATTTCTTAACCTAGAACATCTAAACTAAATTTAAAAAAAAATCATTTAAATAAAACAAATACAACCAAAGTCAATTCCACCTCCGCAACGTGGTGACGGTTAATTCCCACTACTTGGGTCAAACGGAAAGGAAAGGAAAAATTGAACTTGAAATTTTGATGAACTCATTTACTCATCACCATTTATTGCAATGGGCGTCTTAACGTCTATTGCGCGATCCTCACTGCCATTGTAAATCAGTAAACAAAAGTTCATTATTGTACCCACATGACACTGTTTTTGTCGATTTTACCACAATTGGCAGTCATACTCTAACCTTTAGAGGAGCTCAACCGTGCGAAAGGATTTCCACAATGTAGCATGACTTCACCTAGCTTATGTCCCAGCCTGGAGTCTTATATTCGTCCACTAATAGAACCTAGTTTTGAACAGCGAGGTGGGCCATACCCTGGACTTAGATAAAGCTAGATTTGGTGGACTGGCGAACCCCATCCCTAAGGATGAAAATTAAATTTAAATTGCTGAGTTGAAAAAAAAACGCAAAAACCTAAATATACATTGTATCACCGAAAATCCATATTTTATTCGAATTTCACAAATTTATCCTTACTTGGGGTAATTTCTTACTACAATCTGGGTAATAAACCCGAGGTAGGATGGAAGGGCAACCTCACAATCTGAATCGGGATATGGAATGACGTTTCAAATTAAACTGGGAATGAGCAGTACTGTATACCCTCGGTATTCTACCGCCCGGAAAGGAATATGCCCATTACTCCAGGGATCACATCATTCATCGTTGCCTATTTAGTATTGTAAAATTGTTGGTTGTACACGGTACCGAAAACCGTACAACATTTGGGTTAGTGTATAGGACGAACCGTTGTAAAGAGAGTGGGTCGCCGAGTTCCATAAACCACCACAAATACCAATTCACGAACTGAATATTCGAACTGAATATTCGGAATTCCGGTACAGGAAAACGACAATGTAAGAACTCATCTGTGTGTGTATGATCCACCCAGTATTAGGTCAGGCACACCGAAAAAGCGTGACCGCTGCCATATTCACACAAAAATAGTTTCTTATTCTCTTCACTTCAGATTCCTTACACTATTTCACACTTAATACACTTTTAACTAAAAAAAATTAATTTGGCCAAATTCTGGCCACACTTAACACTGAATTAAAAATTTGAAATTTAATTCAACTTGTGAATTTGCATTTAATAGAAAAAAAAAGAATAAATTGGGAAAAGATAGAAATTGGGGTATCGGACCCCGAAGTAGTGGGTTAGCCTATCACCCCATTACGTGGGCGGCCTTAACCGTGGTTGTATATGTATAGGAATGTCTAGTCAGACATTTCACCCTAGCCTAACAAATTTAAAATTAATTTGGCCCATAGGCCCTAATTGGTAAAAATGTTAGTAAGAATGGGGTTAACAGTGAAATGCTAACTAGATCGGTAAAAGGAAGAGCCGCTTGGCGTCAACAATTTTTTTTACCTTCCGTCGGCAGCAACCTCACTACATATTATTATTTTGTTGGTTAATAAAACGCCGGCACTTCTTCACTACTTACCACTTTCAGCACTGCTCCACGCTACAATTAAGTCCAACAAAAAAAACACAAAAAAAACACGATCACAGTTAGTCTCACAATCACCAATTTTATTTTTCAACACTAACAATTAGATTTACACAACACCAAAAAAAATCTAAACAAAAACTTAAACTTAAAAATTAAACAAAACAACATTGAACCCTCGTGGGTCTATAAAAAAACTCTACGTCTCAAACTTAAAACTTACAAAACAACAAAAAAAAACCGACCAAATAGGTCATCGATTATGTTGAATGATTTAGGCACACTATTAAGGGGGTTGTTCCCCCTCCCGATGGGGTGTGCTAGTGCTAAAAACACATGGTTTCGAAATTGACATGTTTTCCTAAATGTAATCAATGTATGTAATGTATAAACTAAGCAATACGTTACTAATAAATTCCGCGCCCAAGAAAAATCGCCGAATTTCCCTCAAATTTTGTAATCCATTTATTGCTTGGTGAGGAGGTCATTGTGGTACATTGACATTTTATGGTTCTGCCTTTAGTTTAAATATTAAACAGTAAGTAAAACTTTAATTTTTAAAACAGGTGCTCGTCGATTGTTTTTCTGGTACTTAAACAACTATGTACATAACATATTGAAGTATAAACTTTTCCAATTATTTAGTTTTCCGAATATATTAATACATTTTACAAAATGTAGAGAATGTAGACAATTTGTCGGCAATGTCCAAAATCACTGTTTCTGTTTGCAATCAATAAAACTTTAGAGCTAATTTAGGGGCTTTATTTCTACTCCACACTTGATAAAAGCTTTAGTTTTCAGAACAATTTAGGAAAAAAAAATCGACAAACGATAAACATCTGTGTGAAAAAGGTGACTTTAAACACAGTTAAGTTTTTAAATCAAACACAATTTTGTCAAACTGTTAATGTATACTGCAATGGGATAAAATCAATATCAATAACATGCAAAACATCCGTGCATGTATAATACTAAATTTTAATTTACTAAAATCAAAATATAAATCGGGCAACACCTAATTGGACCAACATGTAATCGTGTCGAAGATGTATTAACAGGCGGCATATTTCTCATGGAATTTCATTTCTCGTATAGCTCTTCCAGCTCCTATCTAACCCATTTCTAACCAGAACTGCAATTGATACTGTTTATAGTAGCAACGTTGGATATCGAATAAACGTTGGCGATGCTACTATTTTTGCGGATTATTTGATACAGATTACACGAAATATGTGTATGGAAAGATTTTCCTAAACTTGCCTACAAATTGAAACTGACAAGCTCTTATTTACATCGTTAGTCATTTTTTAGAAGGCAGATCTTGTTTGGCCCACATAGCATTTTAGTTAATTGTTTTATGCTTTATATTTACGAAAATAGAAACCCGTTTTAAAAAATATTGCATTTAAAGAAATTTGAGACTCCAACTACTTTTTAATAATCACCTTAATATCTGCAGAATTCTGATACGTTCAATCAATCTGTTTGTGCTTTTGTTTATTTTATTGAATGTAAAAAAGTACATCAAAAATCTACTGTTTCGTGAAAACCAAATTATTTTGAACCTTTACTTGATCTTAATTTAAGCACTTTTTTTAAATAAAATAAGCTTTTCTAAAAATTTTGAACATGTTGGGAATTTTGGAAAAAATATTTCAAGAAATGTCGATATTTCATTAAAAGCTAATCTTAAATCTAGCGCTTACCTTCTAAATACCGATCGATTCTAAAATGCATAAAATTGTTTTAAATTGATTGCAACTCAGTTACATTTCATTATATATTTTACGAGTATCGAAGGCCAACCTTGCTTAGTACACAAATATTATAAGAACGATGTTTTAAGATCAAATCAATTTTCCAAAATTTAAGCGGAAATGATATTTTTTTTTTTTACAAACAATTGTACTTTTTTTACGTGGTAAAATCATTAGGTACTGTTCTAATTGCAGATTTGTCATTTGTTATATCGCGGAAGTAAAAAAGAAAATACATAGTTTTTCAAAATCTCTGTTTGTGTATGTGTGTCTTTGTTTGGTGCCGTGCCAACTAAATGTTGTTGGTTCCTTAAAGCCCAGACGATTCGACTGATCGTGGAGAAATGTGACACTTTTTCGACAAATTGTAAGACCCAGTCATTTTTGGAAAGTTTCGGTTTTAGTTATTTAATGAAACTGAGCCACATTTTCATGGAATTGTTAATTGTGGTCGTAATCCCAGTCACTTTTCTTTAATGGAAAAAGGTCGGTAACCAGCTCGCGCTAAGATAAATTTTACATATAAATTTGCCGTAAAATTTAGCTAGTGACATAAAAAAAAATATTCAGCTCACGATTTCGCAGATGCGATACGCAGTAATTTAAAAAATTTCTAGTTATCTCATTCACATATAGACTGCGCTAGTGAAAACTCTGAAAGCGTTTTCGCAGCAATTTATCTGCCTAGAACAATACAAATAAGAAAAAATTTAACAGCAAAACGTAAAATTTTTTTTTTTTAAATGCATGAACAATATAATTTTCTGGACTATGGCTGTGTCCCAAACACCGACTTATTTGTGGACACCGACTTATTCGAATAAGTCACCTCGCGAGCAGACTTATTTGAATATGTATGTCTACACAAAAATGTCTCCAAAAATGTGCCTTGCCTAAATGTAATCATGCAGTTTTTTTTTTAAATCTAGTGACAACGACCAACATGTCAAGGAAATTTTTTCTTCCATATAACAGAAATTGCATTTTGTTTTTTTGATATTACGTCGCAAATAAGTCGGTAAAATGAATTGGAACGACTTGACCGACTTATTCAAGATGGCGTCAAATAAGCAAATAAGTCTGTAATAAGTCGGTGTTTGGGACACAGCCTACTAACTATATTTTTGTTTATTGTAGGACAAATATAAAAAACGTCAAAATTCATTTCTACATAAACTTTTTAGATTACTAATTTATCTGTAATTTAGTGAAGACTTGTGAAGACCACGTTAAAATGTATCTTAGCGCGAGCAGGTTACTTACTACTAAATTTTGTTAAGATAATTGTTTTAAACTTTACCGGAATGACGAGTTTTGATCAATAAAATTGATACAGTCAATCCTGAAATATGGTTGTGAAATTTTTGAAGTTTTGCAGTGAAGATTAAAATTTAAGGGTTAACCTCGTTGGTTTTCTGAAATTTAATCAGGAATAACGATTTTTTATTACACGAGACAATTTTTGCCAAATATTCGGTAGGTGTAATTTTTCGATTTTGAAATTAATGGTGTAATTCACAAACCGTATGTAAGCTCTGTAACTGTAAAACTTCCGTACTAAAATCGTATTCATAAAATGTAACTCGGCTGAAACGGTTTTCGATATATATGTGGTTATCAATAGCAGCATCTCTATACCAGGAAAAGTTGAAGCTAATGCCAATCGTAGTTTTTGAGCTTCTAGATAAAATGTATTTGTTTAAGATTTATTACTTTCTTATATACACCTTAATGTTGATAATGTAATAAATACATGTGCAGTTGAAATAAGTAGTTTGTCTGCGACAACACAGCAAAAATATTGTTCTTAAGGGTATACAAACTAATGTCGCCCACTGTACAAATGTGTTGCTTCTGCCCCCATGGAATTTGGTAGAATATTTTAAAATAACATATAATTTGGATACAGTGGCGAATTTATTTCGAATTAATTTACAGCGGCGAAAAGTCTACAGTTTATGAATATTGTTTGTTAGAACACTGTATTTTTTTGTAAGCAATTTCTATAAAATTGTAGCTAAGGAATTTAAGCATGTTATATTTGAGATCTATGTACATTTGTCGTCAAAGAAAGTCGGGTGTTGGTCATACACTTGGAAGACAAACTAGATTTAGGTGTTGCTAATTTTCGCATTGTTGTTTAATTATTTCCTTAAACGATTTTACACTGATTGGAAATATGAGTATGTAAGCTATAGTCGAATTTATGCGGGCAAGTACGAACATATCATTTCATAAATTTAATCCAGGGATAAATGTTTTATTCATTTCATCAGTCATTATACCTTGCCGAAAAGTAAAGAAAGAGATAATCTCAATCTTTCTTAGGAAGTACAATCTTAAAAATGCAAAATATCGAATGTGACATGTCTCTTTAACACTAGTGTCATATTCCATTGCAAACACTAATTGAATAATTTACAACATATGTAATTATATTATTTAATCAGGGGGTTAATGGTTCAACAATACATTACTAATATGTCTTAACTTACTAAATCTTTCTGTGACTTGATGAAGGTATAAAATGTCCATCACATTAAACTTATTTGTTTCCATCAACATAAAAATAGTTAAATACCTGTACGTGTCACCCAACTCAATCATGATTGAGTGATAAACGTAACTTTAGTACGTACAATATTATTTTATGTGCATTTATGTTCCTTAATACTTCTACTATAACACGGAGCGTAAATCTTTAAACGACCGACACACAAAAGTGAACAACACGGATACCAATTCAAACAATGTTATCTGAAATGCAATCAAAGATCTAATTACAAATATAAATAAGCGAATATAAAAAAAGCACAACAAAGTTTTTATTCTTACTTTTCATTATGTACATATATAAAGCACACTGATAAGAACGTCTTAAATTTCCTATGAAAATATAAAATGAGAAAAGAAAATCGTTTTCCTTGTCGGTTTTACACACAGAACAAGAAAAGTTTCTCCTTCTTTGTTTACGATTTTGTACGGATTTTATTCACCCAACTAGTTGGTACATACACATAAAGCACATTTTTACCGTACAAAAAAATTTTCCGGACTTTTCTTTGTGCTTTTCATTCGAACGGTATTTTTTATTATGGAAATGAAACACGAAAAAACTTAACGTACCAAACAGAATAAAAAAAGGATTTTTTAGTTTTTAATTTTAAGCGTGATTCTGTCAAATGTTAAGTAACACGGCTTCAGAGAGAGACGAAACGAAGTCTGAACATCTTTTGGCTTCTTGTAATTTTTTTTATTTCAATTAAATTTTTAATTCTCTCAGGATTTTATGCATTTTTCTTGAAATGAACAAAAGTTGTACGAGTGTAACGAGCAATTGAGATTGATCGCTGTATAGTAACAACGGTAGGAACTTTTATTTCCCACATATTCGTTATGGTGTTGTAACAGCAATATCATTAATTATGTTTCTGTCTTTATGGATGAAAAATTAAAATTAAGTTGGTTAGGTTAATGGTATATGTCTTGAAATTAAGTTAGTTAATGGCATGGTTTAATTAAGAACTGTAGTGTTAAACATATTTATAAGTGAAAACATTTTAACCTGTGAATATCGAAAATATGTGTGTTATGCTACGTACACACGTAATTCTGTGTTCAGACAGCGTTTTTGTTGTCCACACGTGTGAACGCTAAATACAGTGCTGTCTGGAGAACGCTACCAACTGTCACGAAAGTTGACTTGCTATACGGCTTAATATACCAAGCTAAATACAATTATTTACTGATTGTACAAGTTAAAACATTTATTTGTGTCAGAACAAAAAAATATTTTTTTTTACAAGAAGTTGTACTTTGCTTCCATTTAGGTCGTTTACATTTAGGCTTTACAATATTTTTATGGGAAGGTCTACAAAAAGCGTTTTCGTGAGTGATCGGGCACGTTTTGTGCAACATGATCAAGTTTGTTTTCTTAACTCTTCCCGACTTCAATTCGATTGTCCACAATCGATCAAAATATGGTATTTTATTAAAGTTAAGATTTGAAGTTTTTGAGGATTCGGCTTCTTGGTTCTTCAGAAGCTATAATTTATTTGGGGACAATTCCCTTTAAACATTTGGGAGCTGTTACTATTTTGACTATGCTCATCACTTTTTGAGAAATTATTTTCTTAATTTTTTTTCTTTAGGGAGTGGGTGTAGAATTGCTGGTAAAGTTTGGAATTGGAAGAATTATTCAGGAGAATTGTTCCTGATGTGGTTTCTTCAAAAGTTGAGATATGTTGTTTATTACGGATACTGCAATCCGCCGGTATGCTGCGATCTTTTATTTTTTCGCAACATTAGGTTTTCGATCAAGTTTATTCGAATTTTTTCTACTTCGTACAATGTGTATGGGGAAACGTCACCGTATTGATATGGTTAATGGTTCCAGATGCTATATTTACGTCTGCAGTTTCGTCTATGAGTTCGTGAAGTGTAATATTTGAATTTCGGCATTTGTAGGATAGTGAATGTATCTGAAATATAGATTTGTAATTTGTGTTAGTAGTTACGAATATTGCTTTTATGGACAACTCTTTCGGCTTCTGTAACAACTGAGAGGTTTTTGTTTTCCCTGACTGACTCTTTACCATAACGCAAAGTTAGTTTAGAGTCTAACCTTTTAGTACATCTAACATAAAGAGTAGTACCTGGCAAATATTGGCGAGCCTGTTCAAGTTGCTCGGGGTCTAGGTTGGGAATACGACCAAAGAATCGTTCCACAAGTTTCTTTCCCGTAGTGGAATTAATCCTACTCATTAGCAGCTTGTTCTAATAGTTGTTCAAATGAACGAGGTAGGCCTTCTATCTTCAAACATCTCATAATTTCTAGTAGTGTTAATTAGTATATTTCAATTTGTCCGTTTATTAACTTTTGTAATGTGGTGTGACGAATACACTGATGTGCAGCTCATCACTCATCATAGAAATAATTAAAACCGAAGTGAGTGAACTTTCATTGTCTATTACGATAATGGCCATTGGAATACAGAAGTAAAATAAAATATCCCGTAGAGGTTTTTTCCATCACTTTTTCCTGCGTGAACTTAGTAACGGACACCGCAATAATCTTATGGAAATTGGGTTTCGGTCAAATTTTCTGAACTTTTGATATGTTGTATGTTTTGTCATCCTGAACAAAAGTCTCCATGCGCACAAAACACCAAATTCAATATTTTGGCCCCTACACGGAGCTCCAAAGCTCCACAGATCCGTTACAAAACTATTAATTTTTAATACTATTATTTATAGATGTTAAAAGCATATTTTAATTATTTAAATATTTAAGTTCATGTTTTTGAGGTCGCTGAATTCAAATCTGATGTCAGACAATTTTTTTTTGTACAATTAATTGACAGCTGTCAACTGTCAATTTTTCAAATCTGACATCAGATTTGAGTTCAGCGACCTCAAAAACATAAACTTTCAATGTCAAAACAGAATGTTTACTTTTTTATACTAGTTTTACAATTAATTGACAGTTGTCAACTGTCAATTTTTCAAATCTGACATCAGATTTGAATTCAGCGACCTCAAAAACATAAACTTTCAATGTCAAAACACAATATTTACTTTTTTATTCTACTTTGACAATTAATTGACAACTGTCAACTGTCAATTTTTCAAATCTGACATCAGACTTGAATTCAGCGACCTCAAAAACATAATCTTTCAATGTCAAAACAGAATATTTACTTTTTTATTCTACTTTGACAATTAATTGACAATTGTCAACTGTTAATTTTTCAAATCTGACATCAAATTTGAGTTCAGCGACCTCAAAAACATAAACTTTCAATGTCAAAACAGAATATTTACTTTTTTATTCTACTTTGACAAAAAATTGACAACTGTCAACTGTCAATTTTTCAAATCTGACATCAGATTTGAATTCAGCGACCTCAAAAACATAAACTTTCAATGTCAAAACAGAATGTTTACTTTTTTATTCTACTTTTACCATTAATTGACAGTTGTCAACTGTCAATTTTTCAAATCTGACATCAGATTTGAATTCAGCGACCTCAAAAACATAAACTTTCAATGTCAAAACACAATATTTACTTTTTTATTCTACTTTGACAATTAATTGACAGTTGTCAACTGTCAATTTTTCAAATCTGACATCAGATTTGAATTCAGCGACCTCAAAAATATAAACTTTCAATGTCAAAACACAATATTTACTTTTTTATTCTACTTTGACAATTAATTGACAACTGTCAACTGTCAATTTTTCAAATCTGACATCAGATTTGAATTCAGCGACCTCAAAAACATAAACTTTCAATGTCAAAACAGAATATTTACTTTTTTATTCTTCTTTGACAAAAAATTGACAACTGTCAACTGTCAATTTTTCAAATCTGACATCAGATTTGAATTCAGCGACCTCAAAAACATAAACTTTCAATGTCAAAACAGAATGTTTACTTTTTTATTCTACTTTTACCATTAATTGACAGTTGTCAACTGTCAATTTTTCAAATCTGACATCAGATTTGAATTCAGCGACCTCAAAAACATAAACTTTCAATGTCAAAACACAATATTTACATTTTTATTCTACTTTGACAAAAAATTGACAACTGTCAACTGTCAATTTTTCAAATCTGACATCAGATTTGAATTCAGCGACCTCAAAAACATAAACTTTCAATGTCAAAACACAATATTTACTTTTTTATTCTACTTTGACAATTAATTGACAGTTGTCAACTGTCAATTTTTCAAATCTGACATCAGATTTGAATTCAGCGACCTCAAAAACATAAACTTTCAATGTCAAAACAGAATGTTTACTTTTTTATTCTACTTTTACCATTAATTGACAGTTGTCAACTGTCAATTTTTCAAATCTGACATCAGATTTGAGTTCAGCGACCTCAAAAACATAAACTTTCAATGTCAAAACACAATATTTACATTTTTATTATACTTTGACAAAAAATTGACAACTGTCAACTGTCAATTTTTCAAATCTGACATCAGATTTGAATTCAGCGACCTCAAAAACATAATCTTTCAATGTCAAAACAGAATATTTACTTTTTTATTCTACTTTGACAATTAATTGACAACTGTCAACTGTTAATTTTTCAAATCTGACATCAGATTTGAATTCAGCGACCTCAAAAACATAAACTTTCAATGTCAAAACAGAATATTTACTTTTCTATGCTACTTTTACAATTAATTGACAGTTGTCAACTGTCAATTTTTCAAATCTGACATCAGATTTGAATTCAGCGACCTCAAAAACATAAACTTTCAATGTCAAAACACAATATTTACTTTTTTATTCTACTTTGACAATTAATTGACAACTGTCAACTGTCAATTTTTTAAATCTGACATCAGATTTGAGTTCAGCGACCTCAAAAACATAAACTTTCAATGTCAAAACAGAATATTTACTTTTTTATTCTACTTTGACAATTAATTGACAACTGTCAACTGTTAATTTTTCAAATCTGACATTAGATTTGAGTTCAGCGACCTCAAAAACATAAACTTTCAATGTCAAAACAGAATATTTACTTTTTTATTCTACTTTGACAAAAAATTGACAGCTGTCAACTGTCAATTTTTCAAATCTGACATCGGATTTGAATTCATCGACCTCAAAAATATAAACTTATATATTTAAATAATTAAAATATGCTTTTGACATCTATAAATTGTATTAAAAATGAATAGTTTTGTAACGGATCTGTGAAGCTTTGGAACTCCGTAGCTGCCAAAATATTGAATTTCGAGCTTTGTGCCCATGAAGACTTTTGTTCAGGATGACAAAATATACAACATACCAAAAATTCAAATAATTTGACCGAAACCCAATTTCCATAAGATTATTGCCCTTTGTCGATTGGTGTTAGGACTAGGTATTTCTTAGGCTGGAAAATGTCTAAATGTATTGTATGACCAGGGTTTTCTGGTATGGGAGTATTATGAATCCCTAGGTTGTTGGGGTGCGGGTCACATTTAATTTCTTTGCATATTTAATATCACATTTAATATCTTTGCAAAGTTTTAACAAATTTGTAATTTTTGAAGTCATTCAAGGGGTTATGATTAGCACGTTTGTATTCTTGAAGTGGAGTGTTTTTCTGGAGTTTTCTCATAAGTGATTCCGGAGTAAGGAGTCTATTGACAATAGTAGGATTCAAATAGCTTTGAAAATATTCATGCGTCCACGTTCGGTGTAGCTTGACTGTATAAAAATATGTCTCGTGTAGCAAGACAAAAAACGGTTTTAATTGGTAACTGCTTTCAAATTCGTTTAGTCGTAGCATCAAGATAACATCAAATTATGAGAGGAACTATCATCGCTGTGTTGAATAGACGTTAATGAGTTTATCGCTGCTGGATTTGATAGTCTTGAGTGGAAATGTGCTACCACATTCAATTTCTCTGGTTTATATGCTATTTCATCTTCGAGAATAGCCTTCTAACGCTGAAATAAAATGTCATTCATTCATATTTTAAGTTAAAGGCTGACGATCTGTGAAAATCTTTAATTTACGTTAGCAATACAAGAAATTCCTCAGAGAATTAAATTTGAATGTCCAAATGATCACCAGCATTTCTTTCTCGTTGGTAGCGTAATTGTTTTCCGTTTTACTCATTATTCGTAATCAATTCAAAGTCCTTGGCCGTTTAATTTTTCAAATGCCCACAAGGCGTCTTTATTAAGACAAATCAATTTATTTTCTGAAACATTTTTGGACACTCGTTCATCCTCCCCTCTTGGTCCGGATGTTCTTTCTTCTAAAAATTCCACCTGCCATTCATATTGGCAGCTTTTAAGGTCTTGAATACCAACTCCAAGTTTTGAAAGTGTTCCTCTTGACCTTGACTAAATATGATTATGTCTTCGATGTAGACATATGGTAGTATCGTTTGGATATGCTGCCTTAATATATCATCCAAATTTCTTTGAAATATGTATGGCGCATTTTTGAGCCCAAACGGTAATCGGACAAATTCATATTTCCCATTATTGATAGCGAATGCTCTTTTTTCTATATCAGAATTTCTAAGTGGAATTTGGTGGAAACCGTTCTTGAGATCTATTGTGGTGAAAAAACCTATTTCTTCCCAAATTTGAAATAACTTCTATTATTTCTGAGATTGGATGTCTGTCGGGGCTGGTAATATAATTAAATTTTTGGTGGTCTATTACCATCCGATCCACACTGGAGAGTTGTAGGGTGATCTTGGAGGCCTTATAATTTTTTTATATAACAATTCCTTGACTTACTTTCATCCTCGTCTTTTAAAGCCATAAGATGGGGTAGGCTCTTAGAATAAAGTATTCGTAGTAGTTCATATTTCTCCTTTGAAGGTGGACGTATACATAAGTTCTTTGTTTGGATCAACAAACAGCTTAGGACATGTACCTATTATTTTTTGTAGCTTTGATTTTTGTTCTGTATCCAAGTGGGACTAGTTCCAAATTATGTTGTTTTAATGGAATTTTAATGCTTAGTCATGTGGCTCTCGTCATATTAGTATGCCATATTATTTGAGACTTGGAAGAATGTAGAACTTTAGTTTATTAGTATTTTGTACGAATAAAGTTACATAGGCATGGTGTGTTATTTTGACGCTATCCGAAACGGATTTAAACGTGAAAGAATTTGTAATTGGTATATGATTCCTAATATATATGGGTTCAATAAAGCGGTTGAATATATGTCTCCCCGTTCCTAAGTGTATGTTCGTAAAAGGGGAGTGAAGAGCGTTTCAATCTAAAAAACAGATATCGTTCAACTCTTCCGTCTGTTCGTAAGTCGTGCTATGATTGTCTCTAGGTAATCGCCTAAAGAGTGCTCGTTCTTCTCAACATACTCTTGTATATTCGTTCCATGTGGTGAACTCTTTGGAATTTATTTGGAGGATGAGATTGATGTGATGGATTTGCGTAATTACGTTTATGTGGGATGTGAGAGTTTTGTGGTTAGATCGGATACTACCTCCATCGCCTCTGGCATTGGGAATGATCTATATGACCTGGTAAGAATGATCTTAGAAATCCTAATGTCCATTGGGTCATTTGAAAGGTTTGGGAAATGGATTTTGTGTTCCCCTTGTGACAGGTCACTCTTGAGACCCCTGACAAAAGTGTATATGGCCTTATCCCTATACGCTTGGACCATATTGTTCATTGACTCGTTGCTCATTTCTTTACTTGATAGTTTGTTCAGTATGAGTGAAAGGTGTTGATAGACTGCTTGGTAGAATTCAGGCATTGCATTGTTTTCTTGCACCAGGGAACTTATCTAGTACTCGAGGGTTCCCAAATCCCTCTTATCCGCATAGTGCAGTGGTAGGTACTTGGACATTTTTGGCACTTGGTCCCTGCTTGACCTCAGTTAAAACAATTTTTTTTGAAGGGGGGGGGGGGTACCTCATTTCTGTTATTTTTTAGAATAAAATGTAAATTAAAAAAATATACATTTTTTCAAATAAACAGCATTGAAGACGCAGATAGAATACGAGTGGTGGAACTATTAGATCTTCTAATTTTGCTACAGAGGGCATTTAGAACTCAAACAAATCTGAATGCGCCGGGCTGGTCCCATTATGCGAGTTGTAGAATAGTTCAATACACATGACACTGTCCAGAGAACACCCTACCATCGAAATCCCGCCGAAATAGCCGCAAATATTAACAACAATCACAGCACTTCAAAAATGTAATAAGCGTTGGATATAACTGTCAATCGAATGAGGGTTGCATGTTTTCGAAAAGATTTGAATTAATTCCCGCGGTATTATTTATGTCACATGAGACGCATTTTGATTCAGACGGAAATGGAAGCAAGCCAAATTTTTGTATACCGTCCAGTGAGATTGAATGCAAAATGCGAGCGGCTGTGTGTGGTTGGCAGTATCTGCCAACTGTATTGTCAACCCTTACTTTCTCAAAAAAACCAAGCCTAGGTTACAGTGAATGGCGAGCCATAATTAAACGATTTGCGATAATTTAAGAACATGCTGTGGCAATTACTGCCGTTCTAGCGCTGTAGGATTATTTTAAATTGTAAATTTTTCAGATTTTCTTTATTTTGCGTTGTGATATAACAGTTTTTTGCAAGGACTTTTAGATTCGCATGTGAAATTTTAATTCGAATCAACTAAAATTCAGGCGTTTGAATATTTAAAAACCAAATTAATGGAAAGACCGGTATTAGCTGTTTATTCACCTAAAAATGAAACTGTAATTCACTGTGTTGGAACCCAGCAATTGGGAATGAATTTGTTGCAAATTTAATTTAATGTTTGTTTGTTTCTTTATTTTTTTCATAAACGCTGTATTATGTTGCTTTTCAAAATACTTCCAAAAAACGAAAACGCCCCTATGTGCCACTTCCGGTCGATTGATAAAATGTCTGAGACCTCTTAATTTATGGAAAAAGCTTGATTATGAAGTTTCATTCCGATTAGTCAATCAACGTGATTTCCGGTAAAAATTATCTGAACCGGTATTGTTGAAAATTTAGTTTAGAATCTGTTAACTCGTAATCGTTTTTAAAGTAAATGTTACAGTGACTCACAGTGAAAATGGCCCACCGTTGAAAATATTATGTTTAGTAAAAAAAAATTATAAGAAATGAATTAAAATTAAAACCAAAAATTAATAATTTAAGTTTTACAAATTACAAATAAACCAAAAAAGAGACTTTATCTCACAATGAAAATCGCGCATCTAACGAAAATTCCTCAGATAACGAAAAATTTTCAAAATTTTGTTTTGTGTTTTTCTGTTTCCTTTCTCACATTTGAAAGCTATTGCATTAGTCGCTAACAGATGGTTGTTTAATTTAGTACTTCGAAATGGGGCATCACACTTCAATCAACATGCGTAAATTAATTATTGATCATTGCAAAAACGGAAAAAGTCAGAGGGTTGCAAAAGTTGTTAGTAAGCCCCGTACAACAATTTAAAATACCAGTAAAAGGTACAATAACGACAAAAGAATTATTAGTAAAGTAAAAATAAGTATGATGAACGTTGGATTGTCAACAAATCCAAAAATAATGCACAACTGAGAATGCTGAAGTTTCGGGATATGATGGAGCCACATTTCAGATGTAAATGTAATCAACTGTAATGCTGAGATTATTCGAAGAGTTCTTTACGCAGAGCATATTTACATGGTAGAATGAAGCCATTCGTTAGTCAAAAAAATAAAAAGATTAGATTGGAATTCGCCCATAACTACGTAAGGAAGGATACTTCGTACTGGAAAAATGTTTTATTTGAAATCGCCGAA
Organism: Nephrotoma appendiculata; assembly: GCA_947310385.1. Classification (NCBI taxonomy): domain Eukaryota; kingdom Metazoa; phylum Arthropoda; class Insecta; order Diptera; family Tipulidae; genus Nephrotoma; species Nephrotoma appendiculata. The sequence continues at coordinate 323,057,479 of OX371224.1, read as the reverse complement.
TTTGAATATTATTGAAAAATTAATGGCAAAAACTCGAGATTGAAATTCGAAAACATAACATTTCAATTAAAAGTGAGTTGAAAACGGTATTATTGGAGGAATGGAATAAGATAAACCCTGATTAAACCAAGAAGCTAGTTCAATCAATTCTTAATCGCATAAGATTGGTTCAACTCACTAATGTATGAAGTTTTTTTAAATGATAAATTTTGATTATGTAAAATTTATGCCAAAAAAGACAAATCTCAAGATGTTTTTTTTATTAATAAGCCCTGACAGATAGCGCTGATAATAGAAGGTCCGCCCTTAAAATTTCAAATAAAATCATAATAAATTTAACGATTCAATTTCTAAGAAACTTTGTTGGTATTATTATATGTAAATTTAATAAAATTAAATTTATAATAATTAAAAAAATTATTTAGCCTTATTGTGAAACTCGTAAAAGCAGGGTTTAGTTTGAGAATTACATAGAATTAATTTGCATTTTACGCAAAACGCTTGGGTTTCCAAATTGCATTTTGGGTATTTACATTGTTTTTTCCGCGATCAGTTCCGAAAGATACACCAATGACTTGATCATAGCGAACATCATTTGTTGGTAGAAAAGATCTCTTAACTGGCTGTGGCGATGATGATTGCGTCGAGTTTGATGGTCGCCCAACACTTCTTTTTTCTACTACAGTTCCTCATTATGTACATAATGAGTCTGCTACTTCCGACCGAAATATTGGAAGTTGAATTTTATTTTCTGTTGGGGGAATTCGGTGATATATTATATAAACATTCACCATAGCTACATCAATTAGATGAAAAAAATACAGTTCGACCATTTCCGAGTTTTCATCTTAATGTGGTAGCATCCGAGCAGTCCGTTTTTGTGTGTTGCCACATAATCGAGGAAATGTCGACTCCATAGGTGTTCCCAACATACTCCTCAGAGTAGCCGCCGCGTTCTACTTATTTAGCACTAAGTTCAGCATCAGTGGATAGTTTGCAGTTTGGTATACGATTGGTATGAACGGTACCTAAACTATATATACCTCTGCTTTGAAGATAGTTTGACGCAGACCCAGAGACGTTTAGAAGTTATCAAAGTAGATCACATGATTGATGAAATTATGAATAGTTTTTGATAGGCGGACGACAACGTTTGATGCGACTCCAAGGTTGGGAGCTCTTTCAGGCATTTTATTGTCGCTGACACCAATATAAATCCTAAATGCATACGAGAAACCAATGGAATCGCAAACTGAAAATACTTTAAAAACCCATTACTGTGCTTATTTGGCATATATTGGCGTAGCATGGTACGCGTCCACGCAAAGCCTTGGTAGCATCGGTACTGATCCGAAGCGCTCGTTAAAATGATTTATGAGAGGTCGTACCTTGAACTATAATTGAAATGTAAATAACGTCGAATTTCCTCAAATCTAATAAAATGAGTGTTTTCCCCAGTATGATCGGACGTTTAGGTGTTTATAAACCGGTTCCCAGAAATTTCCGCATTCCAATTGGATCAACTTTGAACTTTGTTCCTATGTTTCTTTGCCGTTCATACAAATTAGATTGTTCATGACAAATAAGATTAGATTGTTAAAAACAGGCGTATAGAGTATTCCATTGCTTCAGACCTGTGGCCCTATTCGAGCGTTTCCTGGGAATAGGGAATAGGGAATTGGGAATAATATTTTCATAGCATTTTTGTTAAATTTATACTTTTCTGGCCTACTGAAAGAATAAGTTTAGAGCAAAAATATTCAAAAGCAAGTGATTTGGGACACTTTTGTTCCACAAAATTTTTATAGGGAAAAATATTTTCCCATTTTACTTTGTTTCGAAAATATTAACACCAATCATGTTCCCTCAGTAGGCCAGAAAAATACAATTTAGACAAAAATGCTATGAAAATATTTTTCCCAATTCCCTATTCCCTATTCCCAGGGAAAGCCAGAATAGGGCCACTGCTGGTAGTAGTTTATCCCCGCGGAAAACGGTTTACATGCAGTTGTAAATTTCGTTTGCGCCAAATCATTGTTTTAAATTGTTAATTGTTGTTTTTAATCTACATGATGTCACCAGTAAATGTTTGTGTCGGTGTTGCATTCGGTTCATACTAGGGAATCCAAGTCGGTTCTATCCTACTTCGTGTAGTTGGGCAATTACTTACCCCCCAGAGACTTCGGGAAATGCTGCAAACAACCGAAACCGACAACTCTCCTATGCATCTCAACGAAAATGGAAAAAATAGAAACGTATATTTGTAGAAACCGGTGGGGTAATGGTAAAAACACGGAACCGAAAGTCGGGTACCCGAAATTCGGGTAATTGGATTCCCTAGTCGGGTAATTGGATTCCCTCCAACGTATGGGATATGTACGTTTATGTTTTTTCCATTTTCGTTGAGATGAATAGAAGGGTTGTCGGTTTCGGTTGTTTGCGGTGATGCCCAATGGTTTCGGGTGTCTCTGGGGGTGAATAATTGCCCAACTACACGAAGTCGGGTAGAACCGACTTGGATTCCCTAGTCCATACTCTTCTATTTTCAATTCTGGCCAACGAACACGTTTATTGCGATGAGAAGCTCGACTAAATATTGGAAGTTTTTCGCTGACAGCAATATTTTCATTATTTTCGTTCGAGATAGAAGGCTGCAAATTTTGCGCAGGGGTTTCGAAAGATTGAGACAGCTCCAAAAATCCTTACTTTTAAATCGAATAAAAATTACAAACATAAATTTGAAATTGCAATTTTCAAAATTATCGTTGCACACCCAATGCATGCGTTCTGCCTGTTAGTCCAGTAAATGAACGAGGAAAAAATCGCCAACTTGTAAGTTATTAGTTGCAATTTTCAGTTTTCTGGTGACAAGTGACATTTGGTATTTATTAAAAATGAGACCAAGTTTTCAAAAAAACATTCTGTTGTAGGGGGAGAAAATGGCCCCAAAAAACCCGGAAAATTGGTTTTCGGCGAATATCTCCCAAAATATGGCAGTTATAGATTTTTTGTTCAAATAAGAATTGAAGATCAGACAATGTTCTACAAAAATAGCCGTTATGATTTTTTTCGCATCATTAATATTTTTTACAAATGTCGGGTTGTAAAATCTAAAATTTTGAGACTCATGAAACATACAAGTTTTTTACAAAATTGTAGATGAGGGTGTTGCAAATACATTAATGTTTTGGACTGTGGAAACCAATTGTAGATGGCGCCGCTACAATCCATCCACTGGCAAAATCCTCGGTGTCAGAAATGGGAGACGCCATAAACCATGTAATTTTCAAGAATTTTTATGTTCCCGAGCGTCTTGTTTTTCTCGGAGGTGAGGGCTCAAGTTATACCTATTTGTAAAGCAGACCATAAGATTGATTACAGCAGGATGGACCCCACCAATTGGCGAAAAACTAGCGAAAATCAGTTTTGCCCATATGACAAACTATTGTCCAATGAGGTTTTTCCTAACGAAAACTATAATCTCTAAAGAGTGAAGAATATTTACCCACAATACTCAACAACAATTTCTTGCAGATTCTCGGCAAATTTTTGCAATTTTTTTTGCAACCATACGGATCGAAGTTTTTGGAATAAAGAGAAAGGTTCTTTAAATTTCATTTATTATACAAAACTATATAAAATAAATCGAAATTATGACATAAATCTGTTAATCACCAGACCCGACACAAGACTCGAATAATAATTCTTGGTCATCAACGTCGCCCTCGCCAACAACTCCTTCTGGTTCTAGAGTTTCCTCTAGTTCTAACTCTCCGGATAACATATCTTGGCTGTCTTTATAATTTGAACACTGGCGGGACTCACATGAACCACAAATAGATGAGCATGGTAGCCCTGCTTTCCTGCATGAACATGTTCCCATTCTTTCTTACATTGACAAAATATCATCTTTAAGAGTTCCGGAACCGGTGGCTCTTTAGTGGTTTAGACTGACATGAGTATACCCCTACATGTTTACATCCTCATTTTTCTGGTGACAGTTCGTCTCCGAGCCACTGCTGAACTTGCAGATATACCCGATAAAGGTGTTGCTTTGCAGCTTCAGGTGTGGGTGGCAAGGTTGCTAGTTTGAGCGCGGTTTGGTTTCTGTTTCTGTCTCTGGTGAATCGCTTGAAGATATCGTATTTAATTTTTGTCAGTGGCGAAGATTACGTTTTTTTAAACTTTCAATGACCGCTTCCAGTTCCGTGTCTCTGTTCTTCGTAACCTTTCCCTCTAATTTGGCGACTATAGTGATGTTTTTCCTTTCCCGAAAAAATCCAAGTTGTATCGCTTCCCGAAATCGCATGGAGAAATAAAATATTGTCTCTAACGAAGGGCCGCGCATCCAAGTTCTTGGAGGAAAACATTTGCTGGGTTTTTTTCCCTTTCCAGGCTTCAAGAAATTGTTTGTTTGGTTTTTTGGGGTCAGGGCTGTTATCAGTACAAGGATGTCAATATCCTCTGCCACTACTACAACTGGCAGACCGTTGGCAGCATATTTCTGCAACGCCGTACGTACGATCAACGAGCCTGCATCATCTACTGCTGTCTAACGGAAATGCCATTCTCTCCCAGAACACCAAAAAGGAAATGGTAAAACCATTTTTGGCTCGAACTTTATGCCAGAGCATGAGATGTTGTTTGCACGTCGCAAATGTTCTGACCCTTTTATACTATCGCAATTGCATTCATAGCCATTGAAAACCACTTCCCGGGAATCATTATCTCTTAAATGTTTTACATATCTGCCGAAAATTTCAACAAATAATTCCTTTCCCGTCCAGGGTACCCGATGTATCAGCATTCCCCCGTCGACAACGTGAATACATTTAGTCTTGTGAATATTCGCTGTTTCTGCCGAGAGTATCTTTATTAGAGCCGATTTAGCGGTTTTCCGTAACATGCCAGCAACGAGCCCGGTGGACAAGGAAATAAGTTCTTCTGTATGTGGAAACGGGTTGCGTATTTCAATCCACCCCTTTAACTAAGCCAAGTCTTCGCAATCACGATCCATCCGGCTGTCTCGGGCATCTACATGCTAGTCACTAGAGTTAAAACGGACCTCGCAAAACTTCTCCATTTGATTACAAATATCCACCATGAAAGGAAGGGATGCGATGAACTTGGTAGTGGCACTCGTATTGAATCCACGGTTAACTAATCCGCCGCTAACTTTAACCATTCTCATGAAGTCTTGTTCAATCGTCATATCAGTGAAATTACCCGACCAAAATTTGTCTGTACGCCTGATAGTGTTAAACCCGTTTCGAACAAAATTATGATATTTAACTAGTCGTCGATTATTTTCACGATGACTTTGACTTTCGTGAAGTTTCTCCATGTTTTCGAGGTAGTTATTCTCATGTCCTGCACATACAAATGCGCTGACCATTCTATTTCAAAAAATGAAATAGAAACCATAGTGCACACACGCGACGAACGACGGAAGAAATGAAAGTAATGAAATTATAGCATTACATTTAGGACTCGGGTTTTTCCCCATGCATCAATGAGAACTTTATATACATTGATAGAAAGATGAGAATTCCACCTTTATACTAGTCAAGGTGTCAAAACGTGAGAAATAAAGAGCCGGGAGAAAAAAACCACGAAATGAAAATGTGCGCTTTTTCCTTGAGCACGCGTTTTCCAAATTTATTGGAAAATGGCCGATTTTGTGAGAAAAAATAATTGCACAGCCGAAAAGTAGACGTTTGCAACTTTTAAATGATATGTCATAGAGACCAATCCGATCATGTATGAATTTTTAATTGGTGGTTGTTTACCAAATTTCACCGCGCTCCAGAAACAGCAAAAAATTGGGATTCAACAAACAAAGTTTTAATCAAAATTGAAGTAAATTAGATTATACAAATTTCACAGATGACAAAGGACCTTCTGAGGACCCAAAATCAAGAAAATTTGGAGCAAATTAGTGCAATACAAAAAAAATAGGAACAAATTCCTGGCGAGGTTAAAGTTGCGCGGGAGCAGAAAGTTTAACACGTTTTTTCAATATGACCAAAGAGTCAAAACGTGAGTTACAGGGTATGATAGCGGTAGATTTCCTCTTTCACATGAACTTTTAATCATGAGAAAATATGCATTTTTAACAAAGTTATTGAATAATTTGTCCGCCCGCTCATGTGTAAATGCACGGACTATGCTCTCCGGCATACAACACAGAAACTCAATATTCTAAGTGCGCTTATGTGCCCGTTTATCTCGGAAACGGTTAATTTTTTGGAAAAAGTCATTAGGACCATTTTTGTAGAAAATTAACTGATCTTCAATGTTTATCTGAAAAAAAAACTCTAACTGCCATATTTTGGGAGATATTTGCTGAAAATCGATTTTCCAGGTCTATTGGGGCCATTTTCTCCTCCTACAACAGAATGTTTTCTTGAAAACTCGGTCTCATTTTTAATGAGGTACCAAATGCCACTTATCATTAGAAGATAAAAATCGCAACTAATAACTTACAGGTTGATACCTTCATTTACTGGACTATTTAGGCGAGTTATGTAAATGCCATCACCAGAGTTTTATTTATTCAATGCAACGACAAAAATTTAAATATTATTTATCCTCTTACTTACCGAAAATTTTACTAGTCATGCATTTGAGGATGCATAAAAAGGATTTCCAACAAAACGTGTACTACGTTAGTTTTGAAATATTGTTTGAATCACTTTTTAGAAGCTAACCTTCGATGGCCCATTTTCATTGTGAGCTGCAATTTTTTCTCCTTTCATTTATTTGTTATTTCTTGTTAAAATTGCCACTGAATTAATATATTTTTTTATTGTTGAAACTAGAATACAATAAACGTTTAAAAATATTCATTTTTGGTTTTTATGTTAATTAATTTCTTAGAAATTTTTTACTTAACATAATATTTTTAACTTTGGACCATTTTCACTGTGAGCCAACGTATAATTTCCAAAATATTTTCAAAAAACGAAAAAGCTCATATGTAAGATGCCACTTTCGGTGTAACGATTTCGGCCATAAATCATTGGAAGGTCCCAATGTATATAGAGAAAGCTGATGTTTAAAGTTTCTCCTCGACCAGTCAAACCGTCTAGGCTGAAGAAAACCAACAGACGTTTAGTGAGCACGTCATCACGCACACAAAGACTTTTAAAAACCACTTTTTTCAACTTCGGCGGGATATAGCGAATGGTAAATCTTCAAAAATCTCAAGAACGAAATTGCCCAAGTCAACTTTTTATTAAATTGTTAAAATCTGGCAATTCAGCAATCACTACGTTTATCCATATTTCATAATTTACGAAAATTTTAATCCAAATTTTTCTCGATATTATAAAAATTTTATTTTTTTCATAAGTATTAATTGTTATTTACAATGTACACTACACTACACGTACGTGCATATACAATTTTGCCCAAAAAAAAAATAAAATCCATAAATAACAACTAATTTTAAAAATAAATTGTAATGAAATTAAAAAATTTAATTAATTTATTTATAAATAAATTTAATAAAAAGGTTTATTTTATTATTAAATGAAAATATTTTTTTTTTATTTTGTTTATTTATTTAAATATGACCCATACAACTGATATTTAAATAAATTGAATTAAATTTTATTTGTTGCAATTATTTTGTTCATTTATGCGAATGTACTGTACTCGATACATCAATATTGTTTTTACTGGAAAAACTTTTTCAATTTCAACATTTTAACTTTGTAGGTATACCTTTTCCCAGGTAATATATTTACGGTAGATGAAACCTATCATTTCGTACCCATATCACAAAGGGAAATTGTAACACAAAACCAGTTTATAATATCAAGTAGTTTAATAATTTATTGATAAACTTTACAAGCACAAATACCTATAATTTATATCGTTTAGTTCTCCGAAAGCAGTAAAAGTTACAAAAATATTTTGTTAACCTTTAATAGATCACGTAGTTTACCAGAGCAATCGAAATAATGTATCAACAATCGAGAACCTCAAGTATAAAAATCATGTATACGTGTACGAGAGTATGTACGTAGTATATGCAAAAACACAACAACAGCATGAGCAACAACATCATAAACCCACCCATACCCAAAATGAAAAAAAAAAATTATGAAAATGAAAATATTGGATAAATTATTGTACAACAAAAAAAACCATTGATAAAATATATACACGAAATACCACCTGTACTCTTCTGTTTCTGCTGTTCGGTTGTAGCAAAGGTAGCTGGTACGTGATTTTAATACGAAATTTTTAATATCTAATTGAAAATAACTGATAAAATTTATACATAAAAAAGTTAACAAAAAAAAAAAAAAATTGGTGGTTAGGTTTCTGTTTGCTATATTTGGTGTGCGGCGTTTTGACTATTGCACGTTTAACATAATTACAAGTAGGTATTGTTGTGTTTATATAACTTTTACCAAACGGTTTGAAAATATTTTTTTATAGTCATTTGGTTTTATTTAACTAAAATTTCAACACAATTTTTAATTAACGCTTTAACATTGGGACGGCGTAATGAGTACCTCGTTAAAAATTAAATTGTCCTCATATTTTAAAGGTCAAACAATTTCATTCATAAAATCACATGATCAATCATCTAGTTACTTACAACTATATCTTTTAGGCTTTTGTAATTAGCATTTCATTTGTCAGTCTGTAAGACCAAGTTATTGAAATTCTGATAACAATAACAAAAAATAATCTCTAATCCGAAAAATGTAAAAAAAGTACTTTGACCGTCCGTTCGCCTGGATGGATGTGTTTCTTGTCAATCGGCCGTTTTTCTATACTTATTTGTATATCGCTGAAAAAGTCTTGAAGAATGCCATACATTTTTTCTGGTCTCCTTAGCACTCAAAACTACCGTTGTGGTACTTGAAGCAGTTACAACTTTAACTATTTCCACATTTCCATATAATTTCAAAGGTCTTGGAAAAGGAACAATTTTGTGATCAACGGTGATTTCAGCTTTCAGTTTAGTTCACAAATCCACCATTTTGGTGGTAGAGCTAATAATTCAAACATCATATAATATATTCGTGTCGTCATTGAAAAGGTTTTGTTTGGATTAACTATATCTGTAATTCCATCAATTACTTTGGTCTCCCTCTAGTTTATGATTTATTAGAAGCGTTGTGCAACTTTCTAATCTGAATTAAATTATATTTTAAAGGTCCTATCGCTATGGACTTCAAGTAACCAATTTATCTAGAATTTCAAAAACGGTATCATCAATGTCCTTTCAATTACATTCAGAGCACTTGCCAAGAATTACTTTATTTACAAATTTAGGTGTTACAAAAAACATAAGCCTAATAATTGAAAACTCTTTTTTTGACTACATATAAAACGATTTCTTTTATCACAACACATAATCGAGTACTGTTTACATCTCACCTGACTACGGTCACAATAAATACAATTATAAAAATTAGCTTGATAAATTTAATCGCGTAAATTTTTTTTATTAATTATAATATTTTTAAATTAATCACTGCTTTCCGCAGCTTAAAATTCAACCTCCCACGTTAAAATATTTTAAAGTTAAATTAAGGTTTTTAACTAGGTTAGGTTAGGTTAGGTTTCAGTAGTTGCTATCGCACACTCACACTTAGGCCAATTGTGGCGATAAAGGATCCAACATGATTAAGTTTCCTTTAAACCCATTTAGTGCTATTAATTTATCGTAAAAGATCTCGCATATTAGAGCTTCCCAGATCAGAAAGGCTGCCCATAGTGTATTTGCCTCAATGATCATGTCTTCAGCCAGCTAGCGCAGGCCACGAGCTTTGGAAGTAAACAAGCGTCTCCTCCTCCTCCTCCTCCTCCTCTTCCTCGTCGTTGCAGCTTATGCAGAAGTCATTTGGATCCACACCTAACCTTCTCGCATGATCTCTGAGAAGGCAGTCTTTGGTAAGTACCCTTACAATTCTACCTAAATCAGGCTTCCCTAGTGTGATTAAGATCTTAGAGCATTTCAAGTTCAGCTCAGGCCATACTTGCTTTGCAACCCTACCAGTCGAACTGGTGAGCCACCTAGCATTTACCAGGGCAACTGCTTTCCTATGGCTTGCTGCTTTCTGAACAGAAATAGGCCTTCCTACGCATTCTCTTCCTAGTTCCAGTTGAAGAATCGTACCGTACCTTGCTAATTCGTCTGCCTTGCAATTACCCTCAACGTTATAATGGCCCGGCACCCAGACCATCTGGATATTTAATAATTGAATGGCCGCCCGACTGGCCACATAGATAGTGATATCAGTCAACTCAACGATAATATACTACGCTTCCACCAGTTTATGACCTCTTCAGTCGCTATTACTACAAGCCTGGTACACGCTGCAGTGATCAGGAAGACGAAAAGATAAACTTACATTTAATTCCTCACAGAACACACCAGCTCCCACTCTGTCATTGAGTTTGGAGCTGTCGCTGAAGAATTTAACTGTCCCGGTCTTCATAATGTGACTATACTCTGCCAATCCTCCCTATAGGGGAGAATCACCTTAAAACACTTGCCAAAACGAACCAAGGGTGTTACATAGTCCAAATTCACCAGGTCATGCCTCGCAGAATTGACTATAGTTGGGTGCCCTTTGTGCAGGCAAATCTACCCCGAAGTCGCTGATAGCTAGGCGGCCATATTGACCGCCATCTGCTTATCGATATTATGCAACGGGAGAAGATACAGCATGAACTCTAAGGCACTAAAGAGGGTCATTTTCAGCGCTTCAATAATGAGCAAACAGGCTGCTCTCTGCATCTTCGCCATCATGTTTCTGTATGATAATTTCTGCAGAGCCATACACTCACACCATACAGCAATACGGGCCCAACAACTGTCGTGTAAACCAAGTGCATCAGTTCCGGTTTGAAGCCCCATTTCTTTACAATAGCATTTTTTACAAAAGTAGAATGCCATTGTGGCTTTCTTCACTCTTTCTATCGTGTTTGGTTTCCAACTGAGCTTACTGTCCAGGAGAGTTCCTAGGAATCTCGCCTTATTAGTAAGGATCACTCAGCCTTGGTTGAGCAATGCCGAAATTTTATACCTTCTAGTAAAAAAGGACCAGCTCTGTTTTAGATGGGTTAATCCATATCTTCTAGCCCAAACCACATTGATTGATACCCGCGCATTCTGCATCACATCCCTGATTGTACCCAGGTGATTTTCGGAAACAGCTATCGCTTCGTTATCGGCATAAGCAGACACACCTATTTCTTCCTCTTCCATAGTAGTCCATTGATTACTACATTCCAAAGAAGGGCATAGATGATACCACCCTGCGGTGTTCTCCGAACAACCCATCTTCTGACAGAAATTTCCCCCATCCCCGCTATAATCGTTCTACTAAAGGGTGATAAGATAAGAGCTTCCGGAAGTTTTTTTGAAATAAAACGCATTAAAATCAATTTAATAATCAAAAATAGTATTTGTGAAGTTCGATTTATGACATTTAATGTTTGAAAATCATTTCTTTTAAATGTTGTCCGCGACTGGCTCTTAGATGATCCATTCTATGGGTCAAATTTTCAAGCACTATTTCGAGCATTTCGGACGATTTTCCGTTAATTACGCGTGTAACGTTCGCTTCTAATGCAGGAATCTATTGTAGTTTGTGGATATAAACAGGTGATTTTAGATACCCTCATAAAAAGTAATGTAACGGCGTCAGATTACAAGATATTGGAGGCCAATTCACGGGTCCGTTTCTTGATATGATGCTCTCATTAAAATTTTCTTTCAATAAATCGATGTTGAAACCACAAGTCGGCAACACCAATATCTTGAATTTTTGGCAGTAAAAATGCATTGATCATTGCTCTGTAGTTTGCGCCATTGACGTTTACACGCTGTCCTTCCTCATTTTTAAAGAAATACGGTCCGATGATGCCACCTGCCCATAGACCACACCAAATAATGCATTTTTCAGAATTCATTGGAAGCTCTTGAATCTCTTCTGGCTGGTCATCAGCCCAAATATGTCAATTTTGTTTGTTGACGTATCCTTTCAGCCAAAAATGATCTTCATCGCTGAACACAATTTTTCGATAAAAAAACGGATCAATTTGGAGCTGTACATATTTTGTATGCCTTCAAACCAAGATCTCTCTTCAAAATATGCCACAACTAGTGCCATACGAGAGAACCAGAGCTTGAGAACGGTGACGAGTTGATTGATTGTGGTCTTCAAGTACACTTTCAGCTACAGCAGCAATATTCACAAAAGATCGACTTGTACGCACTCTAGTCGGTTGATGAATATCCAGTAATTAAAAAGTGGTTGGAAATTTATTGATTGTTTCGCGAATAGTACGTTCAGTTGGACGATTATGAACACCATAAAATGGTCGAAGAGCTCGAAAACAATTTTCACTAAACATTGATTTTTGAAATAAATTTCCACAATTTGTAAACGTTGTTCTCGCGTAACTCTATTCATGGTGAAATGTCAATAAATACTGAACAGAAATGTCATATGAACATGACAGTTGTGACGCATGAATCCCAATGAGAAACCCAATTGGAAAAAGTGCCTCCTATTGGATCACTCTTTACACAGCGATAGTGATTAATTAGCTCGGTATCTTCAATTTCAAGTGGCAATAATCCTTCACCCTAGCTTCCCTTCATTTCTTCAGGGTGTACCCCAGCTTGGGACACTTTTTGAATATAACTTTCAGCCAGAGAAGCAGGACCTCCGAGTTCTTCTGAATTTCTGCTGGTACAATCCCATAAGGACCAGCTGACTTAAAGGGTTTAACCTCTTTAATAGCCCATTTTATCTTCAGTGTATTCAGTCCTTTCTAGACCCACTATCATCCAAAGACCTTGCAGTCAACACATCCTCACTTTACGGGAAGTGAGTTTCCATCAGCAGATCAATAGTCTCTTCAATAGACACCGTCCATTCGCTATCTGGTTTTATCAGATAGGCTGAAACAACTGGACAGGTAGAGAAAATCTTTATTAAGCGCGAGGTTTCCGAGACCCCTTCCGTTCTATTACCGAGCGCCTCAACGAATTTTTTTAATTCAGTCTTGAATTTTTCAATATATCTTTTCGATCTATTGGAAGCGTCCCAAAGACTTTTAGGCACTCCGCAAGTGCCGAGGTCCACCAAACAGGTTTTCGCTTTCCCCTCAACTTTGTTAATGGACAAGCTTCCATCATAGAGGTATTGCAAGCCCTAGTAAGAGTATCTAGCATTGAACCCAGTTCACTACTCGAGTCTGGGAGTCTTGTTTCTCTAAGTGGAAGTGTCTGTCCTCCTGGTAAGAGCCGATTCCGAAGTTGATAACCCCTTCGTTTTTTGAAAGGGGAGCCAGGGATTCCTTATTGATCACCATAATTAATTATCTGAAATCGCCCTTAGGCTTCTCCTGCTTAACAATCTTCCAGTTCACTGTCGGAAGATTTGGACTGAAAACCTGGCGAGCCAGACCATTGCCTTCGGTCTGCTAAGTATTTCGTCTTTGGGAATTATCTTGAGCTTAGCTCCCGGCCATACCTTGCCTACCTCCTCGATCGCCTTCCTGTACAAGAAGGCCGATCGTTAATCAGTGCACGCGGTCAGATTTAGCCATCGCTGATACCAATCCGCATCCCTGCATATTGGTGGTGGTCCCGGATGTTGTCCAAAGATTCTGAGGAAAACCAGTTTCAGTGCATTAAACAACAACCTCCATTTTTGCATTAAACAACAACCTCTACTCCTCCTCGCCAATCCTCTGTATTTTCGATCAAAGGTCCTCCGTCTGAGCTTTGCTAACATCGGCAATACAGTTCTTCATCCACTTCAACTTTTGCCTCTGTTTCTCCGTCCACTGCTCCTCCGGGACTGTGGCCAGTCTATTCTAGGCACAAAAGGCCGAACGCCTAGTTCTATACCTTCGAACCGAAGGAGCAATTAAATTCTCCTTCTTACCGCTACCACTAGTTTCTGGCTTGCAAACCTCGGAACCAGTTTTAGCCCCAGTGACGGCTGGAGTCGCTGATCCCCCCGTCTCAATCAGCATTAGAGAGGTGCTGGCCACTCTGTGTTCCCACGAATATCGGAGAAAATGATTGTCTGCCCCTGCAGAGATCTATATACACGGGTAAGGCTAGATACAACTGGAGGTCGCCAAGTACCAGGGCTCCGTTCACGACTGGGCTCTCTTAAATGGGCTCCAGCCTAGTCAGATATCAGCATGGGTTGCATAACCCCTTAATCCAGCCCATTGGCTCTCCGAGCGCTGCCACTCTAGCGCTCCCACTCTAGCGCTCCCGTCCTCTTCTAACATTCACTTACCCATTCAGCCATTCATGGGATATCGCAATGGGACCCATTCCATTCAATGGATGACCAGTTAGAGGTTCCCAATTCACTCCGTGGAGACCCGGGAGCACAGAAAGAAGTGACGCTCAGTTTGCTGTCGTTGGTAGTCGATGGTTTTATAGCGCCATCAATTCGCACTTCCATGCTGGGTATCATGGGCACTCAGAATTTAGTGAAGTAAGGTTAAAACATTGATTTACTACTGTGGGCAAAAAGTAGTAAGACTTTTTAATATAAATTTCGCGCGGAAAACCATTCGTCGAAATATCTTTTTTTTCTATGTTGGTATGACTGTCAGTGACATCTGTACCAAATTTCACATCAAAATAATCATTTGTGTTTAGTATACGCTTGTCTTTCTGAAGTACAAAAAGTACATTCGACAATTTTTACAATGAGTGAAATTATTCAACAAAGAAGTTCCATTAAATTTTGTGTACGGAATCAATTTTGTGATGTCGAAACGTTCAGAATGTTGCAAAAAGCCTTCGGTGATAATTGTATGTCGCGAACAAGTGTTTTTGATTAGTACAAATTGTTCAAAGAGGGTCGAGAACGTGTTGACAACGAGCCACGTCTAAGACGGCCATCAACATCAACTGATGATCAACACGTTAATAAAATCAAAGAATTGGTGCTCGAGAATCGACGATTAACAGTCAGAAATCTTACTGGCATCGTTGAAATGTCAGAAGGATCAGTGAAAACCTTTGGTTTTTGTACCAGGATAATGCACCTTCTCATACTGCATTGGTTTTACGTCGCCCGTATATAAAATGCTGGTCGAACAGAAAGTAAGCTGCTTGCAGGGAGAGTTTGGTGGGCAATTAATTCAACATAAGCGAGCCATTTAGTAAAAAAAAATTGCTTATTTAAAGTTTAGAAAATATAAACACATATTTGTGGGATTAGTGACATCTAGGTTTAAGTAGTGTAGTTAGTATAGGCTTATAACATTTTTGTGGTATTGCAGATTATAGTAGTGTAGATCAGAACCGACGATAATGTAACTTCTGTATAAACCCAGGCAAGTTTAGAATGATCGAATATTTTATATCTAAATACGATTGGAATAAACATAACGAGTGAGCCGTAAGTAGCGGGAAAATAATAAATGGTGTTAAGTGGAAATTGTGGTGTGATTTAAAAATAATTGTAAATGATAAATACTGAATTAATAAATAATTGTGGATATTATTTTTTGTGTTACTGGCTTCTGGGAAAATTATTGTTTAAACATTGCTATTTGGGATAGTTGTTATTGTAAGCGCAAATGTTTTTGAAGGTTTCGAGGAATATAATGTTTAAGAAAATATAAACTTTTGCAAGGCAGTCATCAATTTAATGCAATCTTAGAATAAATGAAAATTATAATTAACAAGTTGTCATAAGTGTATTGTATATATTGACCCAACTAACCAAATGAAAGGATCCAAGGTGATGCTTCAATCAAATTTGACAGTATAGCCCATTAATCCTAATTAAAAGATATTAAATACTTTCAAATACTAAAGCTAAGATAAAACAGCTTGAGATAACACAAAGGAAGATACATATAAATCAGCAAACTCCCACTGCAAAATATATTTAAGTATTAAAGGTGATAATTAAATTCCTTATATATATCAAAAATACACACCCACATCTTAAACATAAATCTCAAACTACCTAATTAAACTTTTATCAGGTAAATTGCTATAATTTCGTTTCTGATTGTAAAAGGTAAATCAAAAAAAAAATAAACACTAGAAAATTTACTCCTTAAAGAACATCGTTGTGTTGCTGCTTCTTCTTCTTCATTTTCATATTTTACGTTTGCCTTTTTTGTGTAACGTAACACGAAACGATTTAAATTTGAAGCGCATGAAAAGCACATCAAAAAGTTTTCCTCGATATAAAATAAAACTGAAATTTCGTTGAGATGTTAATAAGACAAGATTATATCCGTCTTAAATTTTATAAAAATAACAACGGAACGAACGAACAATTTAATAATATACAAAATTCTGATATTTTTTTCTAAATAAATAAAATTTTTATTTCTTTATTTTTTTAACATTTCGGTATGCACCGCAGCTCTGTTCTCTGTTCTTATGTGTATGAGAGCCGGAAAAGCACAAAATATAACTTTTTGGATTTTTTTTTCTTATGTACGCTAAAGTGAAGGATCATCAAAATCATTTTACCACCCGTTATATTATAAAGTTTTAAAACTCTTTTTTGTGTTGTGGTTTTGGCGGTGTTTGGGAAATAAAACAAAATATGTACACCTACCCACCTACCTAGCTGTAGGTTAATAATATAAAGCACGCGCTGTTGCTTCACACGCCAGGTAAATGTGTAAAACAAAAATTTTAAATTGTTTCGTTATTTTTTTTTTATTTTATTACCGAAGCAACAAAAGCTGTCATAATTTTTTATGAAATAAAGGTAAGCAAAATAATAGAAATTTTTATTGGAATTAAAGCTAGATGACTCAAAACTATTTCTATTTAATTTTACTGTCAACAATTAGATCGATAACGATTGGTTTTTAACTTTAGGACTTCATCTCATTGGTATCGAACTTTTTTTTTTAAAGCGCAGCTATTAAGTTTTTGAGCTTTGCAAAGAAAATAAGTTGTGAAATACGGATATTGTGTTGAATTAGTTTCTAGAAAATTGATATGTTTCTGGGTGGAACTAGACTATTTTTATTTTTAAGTGACCCAGAAAAAGTTTGATTATTAGAAGAAATGAGGTTTTTACAACAATTATTGTTAGGAGATTTGCCAAATGGACGTCCAAACCTGGAGTTGGGTTTTTGAATCCATATTTCCTTACTATGAAATCGGTTCATAGAGTTGTTTGGCTGATGTTTACTTCTAGTACTTTATTTACTTATTGCACTATTAGGCTTAACAATAGTTCTTTGTATAGTTCCGAATGAAGGATGTTATTTTGGACTTTCTCGGCGTCACCTTTGTTTTTCTATGAGTAGGCTGATAAGTATTTGGTCGTTAGTGGTAATTTTTCTGGACACTAACGCAATGTCATATTTTTCGTGAAAATCGGCCTTCTCTGGGATTGTAGAAAATTACTGAAATTTTAATTGTCATTTCATCTCGGCCTTCTTTTGGTCTCTGGAGTTTTTGGTTTTGGAGCTTGATAGTTGCTGGAGCGCTAAATATAAAAATCCCAAACGGTATTGGCGCCAGTTAGGATGTCACCCACGTAAAAGTCACTAAGAAGAAAGATTGTACTTGTGTTTCATAAGTTACCAAGGTTAGTTGGTATTCTTACAGGAGCTGATGCTTATTTTTCCTCCATCACATAATGGTTAGATATATTTGATGTTTATTTCTAATCCCTAACTTGTTGGCAATATGAAGTTTCTGACAAATTGACAAACACATTATAAGAGTCAAAGCGTTTAAAAGAAAATACGATATTTATTTAATTTATTTTACGTTATTCAAATCTAAAATATAAAAATATTTAGGAAGACCATTACAAGTCATCGTAGAGATGTCTAAGTAAATAGGAGCATGCCATCGTGTAGGACTGGCCATATCGCATTTTTTTTGTAGAAGCCAACATAATTATGCAACCCGTCGAAGCATACATTTTCTATAAAAAGTTGTAAATTAAACCATTCGAAATTCATTGACCAGGCACCGTATCGTTGTCTTCTTTTGAATAACCAAAGTCGAAGAAAACTAATCACATAATGATATAACTCAGGAAAATAAGCTCATCTGCATCGATTTCTTAAAAATTTATAAAATTTATAGTTTCAAAAAGACTTTTCTCACAGTTCTGTTGAGATTATATATGATAAATGTGTATGTGGCCAATATATAAATGAGACAAATATATAAAAATGGTATTGTTTTCTCTATGATTAAAGATGTAGGAATAGAAAAAAAATTATTTTACTAATCAGAATGTATTTTTATTTACTTTTGAAAAACGCCGTTTTTACAAACAATTTTGAGTGATTTTTTCAAATCGCTCTACTCAAAATTTATAAATTTTGAGTTTTGTCACTGTTGCATCAAACCGACGATAAATGATTGGCGTTTTGATGTCATGTAAAACTGTGCAAAATATTTTTTTTTTTAAATTAAAAAAAAAGTTTATAATTCGTTCGTCTTGGGG
Organism: Nephrotoma appendiculata; assembly: GCA_947310385.1. Classification (NCBI taxonomy): domain Eukaryota; kingdom Metazoa; phylum Arthropoda; class Insecta; order Diptera; family Tipulidae; genus Nephrotoma; species Nephrotoma appendiculata. Next base: position 323,039,012 of record OX371224.1, on the reverse strand, counting down.
TTTGAATTTTTTTATCTGGTAATTGCATTGTCATCGGGTTAAGTGATATGGAAAATTAAAACTCCTCAAAGTTAGGTACAGTAAAAGCACATCCACGATCGTATTATAAAACGATGATTGTTTTGTGGGGTCGCGTCACGATTCTTAGATATTCCCAAGAATCCAAGTTCTCTAATCCAGGTATAGTTTATTGAAGGTCCTCGTGCTATGTTTTATCACGACAAATCAGTCGTTGGTGGTGGAAGTATGTTTCGGCACATAGGACGCCACAACCCCACAAGATTGCTTAACATTATCAAAATTTATGCCTAAGTTAAAAAACGTAACAATTTAACGGGAAGTGAAGGACGCCAAACCAGATTAATTTCTCAATCCCAATTCTTCCGTGGGATAAATGCATTAAGTTCACTATCATCGACTGGTTGTGGCATATTTTGCATTTTTCTGTTTATTTTCTTTTATATGTAATATAACATCAATACAAAAAGATGAATTACTAAGCTATCGAGTCGGTTTGGTTTGGATCAGGTTACTTTTCTTGTTTGCGGAATAATTTGCTATAGGCTTAGTCTATCACTCCCACTCATTCCCTTGGCTGGTCATCACAGGATCGGAGTAATTGATCCAGCATATGTGTTGTCCATTCGGGAACGACCGTAAAAGTTATGGGGTCTCCTTGTGGCACTCGGGCAGTTTGGTAATGTGACAGACCTCTGGTCGTCCAAGCTGTGTGTATTATGAAGACGTTTTTACCATCTCTAGCAAGTCATCAGCTTCGTGCGAAGCATGTGCTTAAATAAGGGGTCAATGGGACAGTTTATTATACTTCTCTTTATTCTCCCTACTCTGAAATTTTAATTTCCGTATCTGAGTGTTGATCAACCGCAATCTAATGATACTCAAATTTATTGATTTATGGTTTTCAAGGGAAAAAACGGTTGTAGCTGAATAAAGCAACTGAATGTTTCTGTGCATCACACATCTGAGCTTTCGTACGGAAACGTTTCACTCTACAGCATATTCAAGGAGTTGCATAGTGCACCGTGAAATAATTATGTGTAAAAATCATGCAGAATGGTAGCTCTAGCGAATGACATTATGTTCTCCACTAACTTATTCTGATGTTAACATTATTCCAAAATTTAGGGAATTTACCGGAGTCAATAGCAGATAACAAATTAGAGAGAATTTTTTTTTTTCGTAAGTCGTAACCTTCAATGGGAAGACAAATAATTTAATTTTATATATAGCTTTCGATGATCTTTGGTCTATGAGAGTAGAACCCTGTGAAGTGCAAGCTCTTTGAATGTCAGATTATACTTGATCTTAAAACCCATAAAGTACCCACTTAATGAAACGCAATGCTATCCACACCACTACTTTATGTCTGCTTAAATATTCGAGACTTAACACTCATTTCACAGCTTCGATTTCAATCTCATACGACCACGTATATCCTATAATAAATATATCTTGTGTATGCCGCCAGGAAGAGCAGGCTTTCTTTCTGATTATCCCCGCACCGTGATTCAGTTTTTCCCATTATAAAGCAGATGCATTGGTTAGCACTTGGAACAGCTTCCCTTATTGCGAGCTTCTAAGAACCAGTTCAACAAGACTTTACACGACGTGCTTGCTTTCGAGAAATCTACATTAAACTAAATTGTAAAATTTTTTAACAATTAAATTCTCACCAAACCAGACGGTTAACCGGAAAGTTGTTGATCAGGGGCCAATAAGGGGACTGGAAGATAACCAAAAAACACTTTTGTATCATTCAATGTGACAATCATTAATAAGGCACTTAAATTTTTATCCAATATAACGTATTTAAAATATTGAACATCGATAATATTTTAAAAATGTTAATCTGTGTGCTTCATTTACATACCTCCCAATAAGTATTTACCTATATACGAGTAAATTCAATTACACACAGCATTGAAATATTTTATAAAAATTCGTATTAAGCCATCAATAAATAAAATAATAAAACTTAAATACATTAATTTAAATTTTTTGTTAAATATTGAAAATATGCACTGAGGTAAATCTAGACAAGATAATCATATAAATTAAAATCACAAAATAAATACATTTTTGTGTCATGTTATGAAAATGTCGTTTTATCCATTTACAACAAAAGCGATAGGTAACGACCAGTTATACTGGGTGGTGTAAAATTCCGTACTTGTTACGGATTTTAAACACAACGAAATTTATAAAAAAAAAACATTTTAATATCGATTTAAATTAGGCAATTTTATGGTACAAAATATATTGGACCATTTTTAACAACTCAGCATTTTTGGAGCTACTAGTAATAACCGGGAATATTAAAGAAATAGGAAAAAGCCATTTTTACATTAAAGTATAAGATCACCGAATCCGAATAGGGTACAAATTCAGACAATGCAACATACATATACTAACGAACAGTACGAAATTTACGAACAGTAATTTTTTGAAACTTATCTACCATTCACAAGAAATTAATTTCACGCTGAGTGGTTATTTGATAAAAAAAAAATTCGATGGCTGCACTTAACGTATAATTCAAAATACTCATCAAGGAAGGCGATTAACACAACCATACATTCAATATTCAGACACGATGTGTTGCATAATGTTGCAGCATGCCGATGCAACATTACAAACCGTTGTACAACATCCATTAGAATAGTGCAACATCCTGCAAAATGGTACAACATGGAGCAACATCATGTAACATGGTGCAACAACGCCAAACATCAAGCAACATAGTGCGACATGATTTTACAAAGGAGGACCCCCCAACTTCACCAATTTTTGACAAAGTCAAAAAACAGAAAAACACAAAGCAGCAAACCCGGTTTCCTCTGAACTTCTAGAGTACCCCATAATTTCCTGACACTCGATAACCATAGCACAGCTTTTCACTGGTATATTCGAAAACCTTCTTTCATTCCAATCAATTCCTGGTAATCGACAACCCCTACCAGATTTGTATTAAAATCTTTAGTCTTTTGAAAAGAAACGATTTAAAAAAATAACCCGGGCTGCACCGGGATGATCACTCCGTGATCGAAAACGTTAATTGTGAAAAATAAAATTAATTGAGTAGTTAAATTTGCTTTTTTAATTAATTTGTGGTTTCGAGAAGGTTCTACAACAAACATTTAGTTTCATCAAAGTTGTTTGAATATAAGAAACAACCTCAGTTTTAATGAATTTTTTCTATCCACCAAATGCAAATATCAAACCACAAAAATTTGAATAACGTGTAAAACTTCCCTGCGCCGTTAATGTATTTATTTAGTCATTGGCATAACAATTTTAATAAAGGAAAAGCGCATATGAAAGCATTATAAATGAACAACAACAACCAAAAAATGCTTCCATTAGGCATAAAAACCTCAGATTTTTTCAGAAAACAAATCCACTCCATGCTAGTACCCTCCGTATTGAGCTCAAGCTCATTTATTACAGAGGATACTGCAAGAAGTGAATCCTTACAGATTACATACAAAAAATAATACAAATGAATACAAAAATATTATTATGATCCCGCCTCAGGATCCATCGCAATTAGTTCCTGGTACTCGGAACCCCCCTTTCAGATTCAAATAAGTACTGGAGAGAGATGCGTTATCTTGCGAGGGCATATTTTTTAATGTTACTTCATGTTGCGTGATGTTGCGAGCTGTTGCACCATGTTGTTCGATATTTCTTCATGTTTTATTATGTTCATATACATATTGGACTGGGGGATGTTGCACCATGTTGCATCATGTTGCAACATCTTGCATCACCTTTCAATTTTTCATATTGTTTTGCCTTGTTGCGTTAGTTCCATTATGGTGCGATATTGCATATAAGAATAAGTGACCAGAGGTTGTAGGATAATAGCGCTATTCCATTCAAAATTACAAGATTTTGTATAAAATTAAAGAGTCAAGAATAAAATCTCTACATGAGAGTGCCTGAGACACATTTTTTTCGTATAGTAGAATATGTAGGGACATGTTTTGACTGCGACACAAACATACAAAAATTATTTAAATAAATTGAAAAATTGTAGTTTTTAATAATTGACGATGTATTCTACACACTATAAATTATTTAAAAAATAATATATTATTTTTACAATGGCAGAAAGTCTTGTTTTATAGAGTTTCTTTACTTTGAAAGAATACGTAAAATGTACTCTGCTATAAAATATGTGAGGAGAAAATTTTGACAAGTTCCTCTATAACGTAAAAAATCAAAAAAATTATGTTGGTGTAAGGGTGAGGTTGTCATTTGTCAATCGTGCCCAGAAAATACAACAAAAGGTAAACGTCAAAAAGTAAAAGTTTAGTTTAAACAATCTACAGTAATATCAATAAATAATTATATTTTTATTGAATACAGTGGCTTTATCCCAACATGCATGTTATATATTTTTACTGGGTTTAGCCGAATATTTCTGCTCGTCTAATCCTCCAAACATAAAAAAAGTCTGCAATGTTTACAAACGTTATTTGCATTCAATCCGCCGCAAAATATGGAGACCTGACACATTTACAGATGGGACAAGTGGTCTTGGCATACACGAAAAATGTCGATTTAGCGAAAAAGCATTTTGAGCAAGCGGTAAGTTGTGTTTACAGTATTCATAAATGTTGTGACATAACCTCACAATTTTTGTTTTGGCCGCTTCTGCCAGTGGAACTCTCGGAGAATCTCAACGGGTTTGATGATGTAAAATTCGAGTCAGCCAGTTTACTAGCTCATTTTTATCAACGGTATAGGACATGAGTCCATTGGCCAAACAAGTATTACAAATGGCTTTGGTTTTAACAAAATCGGAAATACCTTTATCACAAATAGAAATGATTTATTTCCGTCTCTTTTTAATTTTGTACAAAATATTGTTATTTTGAAAGGAATAGCGCTATAAGAAACCATAATTTGTGTTGCAGAGCACCTCCGACATGCAGACTAGCATTTAAGGCTATAACCGGATGTTAACTTCATTGAGCCACCAAATACGAAGCGAAATTTTGATTCATTTGAATTTTCTTTTAAAATTGCACGATGTGGGATGTAAAATTGTCCCTGCAAGTTTTTAATGGGGTCTGTCATATATCCTATTTGAAGATATTCTTTCATAAATTCTACATATCGTTCTTAATTTGCTGGGGTGGCTCTTTGTTTTGAAACACCAAATATGCTGGTATCATTTTTCTAGAACGGTAAGAAACCACGTACCGTTCACTTGGTCCTGCTTAACCGTTTGTTAGTAAATTATTTCACACTGTTCTTCGGGTTTCGTTAGCAAAAATTCTACCAGTAACTCTTCTAACTCTCTATACTTGTGAAGCTGTGGAACTTGTAAAAATTGTTCCTTTACTCTCTCTTTTAGATTGGGCGATTGTTGCCAGGCCAACTATCAGCCAACCCAAACTTATTTTATTGCATTATGGTTGCTTTGATCTGTGTTTCTGACATATTCGCGTAAACGTCTGCTCCTAACAATAGATTTCTATGACAGTCGGACAAAAATATTGTGGATCCACTAATATTATATTTTCTTCATTTTTTGCTCTGGCACATTTAATATCATTTCCCGCAAACAGTTACTTGTATCTGTAGCTTAAACCTCGATGAAATCTGTGGTTGAATTTCCAGTTGAACTATAGAGCTGCAGGTGTTTTTTGTATTGCCTGCAATTCCAACCAAGGTGGTACGTATATTTTTCTGATGTTTCCCTAACTGTTGAGATTCTGACTTGGAATGGCATTTGCAGTCAGGAGTGCTTCAAGCACATTCATTATCTCCATTAATAGATGAAACAATTTTAGTGGGAAGCTTACAACTACCTTAAAGGGACTCCTCGTAGTGCTTTATTCTGTTGTAATCCAACTTTTTGATATTAATGTGAATGAGGGTGGTGGACGTTGTAGCTCAAATTTATTAAAGCTTATTTACACTTTTTTTAGTGTACTACGCATTTTTCTAATGGTTGCGTTTGGCTGAACTTTTCGAATGTTTAACCGCAGATAATATAATAAACAGATACGAAATTATGAACAAATTATTTTCATTGTTCATGTCTGATTTAAATTCCATTTCCATCTATAGTTCAACTTGTAACCAAACACAACTTTTTATTTCAAAAGCTTAAAGCTTACCTAAACCTGTTTTTACACGGTGGATAGGTTCCAGAGAATATCGTGTAAAAAAAAATCGTGTAAAAAAAGAAACATACGTATTTATTTAAAACCAGTAGTTTTATTTGTTCTTTGACTTAATCATTAATAAATTTACATAATAAAAAAAACAATATGTACAAAAAATACACATTCGAACTATAAATTTGGTTTTATTATGCACAATAATGCATTCATACTTATTTTATTTCAGTGCATATTAGGTAACAAAAAAATCACATTTCACAGTCTTCTAAAAACTAAAAACTAAAATAAATAATTAATGAGACTTCAGATTTTTAAAAAAAGAAAAAAATCATAATCACAATATGTTCAGGAACTTTTTTGTTTCGTTTGTTTGTTAAAATTAATTTCTATGTTTATTAATTTTATTCCGAGTCGCTTTCCGATAGCACTCGCGTTCGTTTGTGCGGAATTGGTTCAATATCACTTTCATCATCTGAAATAGTTTGTATAGCACTTTCATTTGCATTTAACGACAATTAACCATCTGCTACATCAGAGACATTTTCACCAATATTTTTAGATGCAGTTTGATGAATTTTATAGGCAAATTCAGTAATATGTCGCTGTGCCCCTTTTTTGGACAGCTCATTATACAATTTTTTGTATTGAGCCATACAATTATTTAAATCGGATTGAAATTTAAGAGCTCGATCTATCATTGGATCATTCGACATAAAATGATCTCTTAATTTATTGGCTAATTGAAGACCTTCAAGGATTGAATTAATTCCCAATGGTGATGGTTCGTCCTCATCACTGCTTGATTTCAGGTCAACTTGCTCCTGTACGATTTCTAATAACTCCTCGTCGCTTAGAGGTTTATCGACAATTATTTCATTTATGTCGTTCATGGATAAATTATTAAAACCTTCACCGCCAACCGTTTGGGCCAATGAGATGATTTCTTCATACACCTCAGTTCTATTTGATGAAGCAGTATCTTTGTTCTTCACACATTTTGGCCAAATATTCTTCCAACAACCATTTAAAGTCGATGGCTTTATTTCAGATAGTGCTAAAGCTGAATGAATTATGCAGTCCATAATAGAAAACTGTTTCCAGGCATCAATAACAGTTACCGTTTCATCATTTTCCATTTTATTCAAAATGTATTGAAATGAGCGTCGTACGTAATACACTTTAAATGTAGCAATTATACCCTGGTCCAGTGGTTGAATTAAAGATGTGGTGTTAGGAGGCATAAAAACAATTTTAATATTCGGATGATCTGAAACGATGTTATGTCCGGGTGCATTATCTATCAACAGGAGGGCTTTAAAAGGTAAATTTTTTTTCTCTAAATAACGTTTAACCTCAGGAACAAAGCACGAATTGAACCACTCATTGAACACTGATATCGTAACCCATGCTTTTTTGTTTGCCATCCAATGAACTGGTAGATTTTTTAGATTTACACCTTTCAATGCTCTTGGCCGAACTGACCGATTGACAAGCAACGGTTTTAGCATGCAATCTCCTGATGCGTTACAGCAGAATAGGAACGTGATGCGGTCTTTAACAACCTTGAAACCAGAAGCAACTTTTTCTGATTTGGCAATAAACGTTCTTTTGGGCATCTTCTTCCAAAAAAGGCCAGTCTCGTCTGCATTAAATACTTGGTCAGTCGTATATTCGTCGTCTTCAATGATTTTCTCAAGTTTTAAAGGATATTCCTTAGCTGCTGCAGTATCCGCGGAAGCTACTTCGCCTTTAATTTTCACATTATGTATCGCATGTCTTTTCAAAAATCCCTGTAACCATCCGTTACTTGCAGCAAATTTATTTTTTTCTTCGTGGATTAATTGAGAAGACGTTGATGGTTCCATTTCCTTTAATTTTGAGTAAATTCTTAAAGCTTTTTCCTTAATGGTAATCCCATCTATTGGTATGTATTTTTGGTTGTGATCCTCAATCCACGTGAAAAGCGCTTTTTCCATTTTTTCCATGATTATTTCTCTGGTGTATGAACCAGACTTTGAACTGAATTTGGTACCAGACGACACGGAACGTCGAATAGCATCTTCATTTTTTTAATGGTCCGAATGGTTGCCTCGTGTAATTTAAAAATTTTAGCAACCGATGTGGAACCTTTACCTTGAGCAAGATGGTCTAAAATTTCCATCTTCGTTTCTAAAGAAATAGTTTTACGTTTTGATGGCTTATCCGTCATTTCTGTAGAGGATTAACGAAATATTTGAAATTATTTTCTTACCTACATAAATTATATTTTAAAATTTGGACTTACCTGAGTTTCAATTTCACTATAAAAATACAGTTAATAAACGTAAAATTATAAAACTTAGTTGACAACGTTATAAAACTCACATGAAAACACAATTTGCAAGAGATTTATAAAATCAATTTTAAGATATTTTATTTTGTATTACGTTAAAAAAGTTGTAACAATTTATTAAATAAAGAATTAAATTATCTTTCGATGTTCATCGTTGAACAACTGAATACAAACTGCGAAATACGAACGCCGCAATATGGTTAAAAAGAATTAATAAACTATGAAATGGGAATCCCCCAATTATATAATAAATATGTGTATGTATGTGCATAATACCACTGTAAAATAATCAGAAACTAAAGAGGAGTACTAAATATGTACTAAATTTAATTTAAACATTTTTAAAATAAATTGCGTGTTTTTTTAACACGAGTATTGGTTTACCGTGTAATTAAAATGGCTTTTTTTTTAACACGATAATTAGTTGATCGTGTAAAAAAACACCGTGTAAAAACAGGTTTGAGTGTATTATAAAAAAAAATTATCAAATGACAGCCATTATTCCAATGTGCTATCGGTTATTAAACGAAAATAATTATTTTTTACCATTGCAGTGAACGTGATAAATAAAAATAAAATATGTACTCGTAACTAAAAAAGTACGAAGATAGATGGAGCTGAATGTCTAAAATGGATTGGTTTTTGTTTTCATGTCTGAGTGTTGTCTGTGGTTCAACATATAGAGTCAATATATTCTGTTATGTTTTTTCGTTTATTGTCACACTGCTCCTTAATGAATTTGTATACACTTTTGTAGTTATCAGCTTGTAGTGCTACATGTCCTATTCAGGTTGATTGTTCTCCGTAAATAGCTCTATGCTTTTTTAGTCATCCACAAAATACGGCAGAGTGGTTTATTTGTCCTCTTCCGCTTTGACGTATATTTCTTCATGCAGTTTTCCAATTTCTTTGTTGTTGGAGAAGATTACCTCGAGTTTATTGTTGGTGTATACATAACGCTTTCTGGCGTCTCTTTCATTGTGCTATTTACTTCTCTCACCATGGCGTAAAATTGCTTCATTTTAAATTTATGAGTTATATGGCATTTCGCTTGAGCTGAGGTTAATTTCTCATTACCGGTTGTTTTATTACTACTAGAACAGGTGTGACTAGTGATTTCCTTAGTGTTTCTATTTTCTAACTCCTCTCGAGCTTTTCAATATTAATGTGTTGGAAAGTCTTTTTTATTTATTAACCACCCTATTTTGCGCTCGATGTATGTCGTTGTCTTCCTGCTCATGGAATCTTTCTTAGTAAAAAATATTTAATATAATTAAGTAAAATACAGGTGGCCCAAAAGTTACAACACCATTTTAAAACTGTTTTTATTCCTTAATTCACATTTATTCTTTCATAAACAGAAACCACACTTCTTGGAAATAAATGTTATTTAGTTTTGAAAATTACAACCTTTAAATAACCACTATTTTGCACTTGACACTAACGCGCTCTTTCTAAGACCTGAATCATTTCATGTTGTAATGTTTCTTAGCTTATTCTTTCAATATTTTCACGGATGTTGGCCCTCAATTGCTGAATGGTAAGAGGATTGTTACGGTATACTCTATCTTTCAAATACTCCCATGGGAGCAGTTAAGTAAGGCGAACGTGACTGCCAAATAATTTCAGAATTTCGCGAAATTATCCTTCCTCCAAAAATTTGCCATAAGAGTTCAGTTGTCAGGCGATCTGTATGGGCAGTATCTGCCACTATACCTCTGGTGTGTCCAAGTGGTGTGTCCAAGACTGCAGGACGCACGGAATTCTCCAGCATTTCCCGATACCTTTTTTCAGTGATGGTTATCGCGTTTTCTGCCTCATCTTCAAAGATATAAGGTCCAAGAACTCTTCATGCAGTTAAACCACACCAAACCGTTACTTTTACGGGATGCAGTGGTAAATCAGTTATAGAACCTTGAATTAGAAAACGTCGGAATAAACGAAGTATAATTTGTTTAATATGGTGGTTCTTTGACCTCTCAATGACGAGTTTATATAGGCTCTGTGCGTTAGCACAATTGATCGTTTGTTTTCTATATAGAATTCGATTATTTTACCTCGTTGCTCAGTCGTGAATTTCTCCATAAATAATTTCCAAGGATGATGCTTTAATAATTTGAAATTAGATAAACAAAAATTATGTTTGAATTTTAAATGGCGTTGTGACTTTTGGGCCACCCGGTATTTTCGGGGTCGGGTTTTCCCAAAAAATTAATATGGTAATATTTTCATTAATGCTGACTCAATTTTATATTTATAAAATTAACCCTAGTTATTCGTCTGAATAATTATTGACAATCCGATTAAAATTCTAAGCTCAACACTTCTTAGAAATTTTGATTCTACGAAATTTCCTATCTCAAAATGTTCGTGGATCGGCAAACTTGTCACTATAATATTATGGTAGACTCATATGAAAAGTGACCAATCCAGTTAAAATTGTAATGGAGTTCGCATATTTAAAACGATATTCTTGTGACGCTCGACATTAATTAGAAATGTTGATTCTCAGAAATTGTATATTCCAAAATTTTTAACACAGACCTTCTTGTTATGTCATTCGGTGACTTCCTCCGCTTGTTTCTTTTTGCCGAAGGCATTTGATATTTTTTTTTGGTCCAGAAGCACCTCCGTTCTTCTAATTGGAAGTGGAAAGTGTGTGCATCTTTGTTTTATTCCTTGAATGTTGCAGTATGATACACTTTGCTTGCCTTTATATTGAACTCGGTTACCTGCATCCCCGTGCATATCTTGTACGAGTTTGATTTGTGTATGGTGTCGAAAGCGCGTTTGATGAAGCGTAGCATGATTGTACACTAGTTAGTAATATCTAGATCGTATTCTGCATCGCCTCTGCCTATTTCGTGTTTTGCTTGTCAGAAGGTTACGGACATAAAAATGAATCAAATTTATAAAGGTTTCCTAAAAATCATTTCATCAAAAACTGAATAATAAATATACCAGTTATCTTAAGTATTGTATTAAATCTTATACGAGATGAAGATGATACTGATAAATTTTGTATTCATCGAACCTTATCCATAAAACATGCTTAACAAGAATAGCTCCCTTGTACATAAAACCCAAAAATTCAATATTTTCCTTAATACAATTTAAGGTTTGCCCATTTTGTGTGCTCCCAAAATAAATCAATCAATACCGATTTGCTATCGGTCAACAACGTTATTAATATTTTTCCAAATAAACTTTCTAAGATGTGTATACGTTCTGAAGATGCTCGTCTTATCATCATTAAATACGTATATATACTTATATAGGAAGGGTGGTGGTACAAATTCATTCAAGTAAATTTCAATGTTACCTAAATATTTGTAAAAATAATTTAATATAATAAAGATCAAAAACAAACATATTTAAAGGATTTAATATTTTGTTAACATTTCCGTATTAAATTTAATCAAACAAGAAAAGGAGCAAAAAGCAGCAACAAAAAAATTGTTCTTTTGGAAGAAAGGATGAACATGAATACAACTTTGCCATTCATTCATAATATAAGCATGTAAGGTATATTGGTGCTATATATAGAATATTGATGTATTCGGGTGCCCACAATACGAAAAGGACGGGCACTATAAAAAAAACTACAACATTATGAGATATCGAAAAGACAAACTTATTTTCATTTTATCAAAATTGATCAATTATATTATCAAAAATAAAAATGTTACATCAGTCAGAATCGGAAAAACTATATATGATTATTTTGTGCTTTAGTCAGACTTCGCCTAAGTAATTCCATATACCCGAGAGTATCCTCAAGGCAATATAAATATTAAGTATATCCAAGTACATGTATATGGTATATGGGTATATGTTGCTGCTTCCTATTGTTCGTTTTACAAATTTCCTTTTAGTATTACATAGTTCTGTACTGTGTGGAGATGCCATACACTTATCCAGATAATACACGAATATGTAATATGATGTTTGATCATAATACGTATAATGCCTTAACTCAAAATGTATGTTTATATATTTAATACCACCCCCATACTACGTACATATACACCATTCGGATCTATAACGGCATATTACTAGGAATACTATTCGTATTTTTCTAGGTATTTTCAGAATTTTTTTTTACTGTTTTGTTGATGATTGGTAAAATTTCGTTATTCCTATTCATCAGAAAAATCGTTTATGTTGGTTATCGGGTGGTATGTAATGTGGTGTGGTGCTGTACATGTCTATAGCTATACTTAGAAATGTTTACGCTTATTTGGCAGTTTGTTGCTGTGGTAACTACATGGGAAACTCATTCGATTGTAAATAATTATCTCTATACCTGGAATACAGCTCTATACTGATAAAATATGTCTTATATAGGTTTATTCTGGCATTAAATCATGACCTGGAACGAATTATACGATTATATATCAAATTTTAGAATAAGTAGACATAAGTAGTCATGACGCACAAAATGGGTGTAGGCCGAAACCCCGTTAAATCGACCGTTTGTTTTTAAAATTTTCGGTTATTTACGATTTTTATTGATCTGCGAAAATTTATTTTTGTTTCAATTTTCCAAATTTAATTCTGTGACAATTTTCAAAAAAACTATTAACAGTTTTAACGCCCATCGGTTAATGTGCTGAGAATTTTGATAAAACTTTGAATGCGAAATTTTCAACAAACGAAAAGTAGAGCTTAATTCAGGGGACAATATCTTAATATTCGAACTATGTTACTTGTAAAATATTTCTGTTCCGTAGGATTAAGTTTCTTTTTTCAGCTAAGTTTAATTTTTAATGTTTAATTTAGATACTGCTGTCTTTAGAACTGGATAAAGTTGCACATATCACACTCGACGAATTGAGTAACCCGAAGAAGATAATCGTTATCAAAGAAATGTACCGGGATGCTGGAAAAAGTGTTTAATATAAAACGAAGCAGAGTGCAAGCACAAATTAGATCCATGACGCCAAACGGCATTCAGTGTGATATCAGAAGGCAACTAAATGATATTCTTAGATTTTATGTGTTTGATCACTCAGAGAAAAATACTATAATATTAATAATAAATCTTATTGATTGAAAGGTTTTGTACTATTAGTTTTAGTCAATGTGATTTAGCCTATTAATCGTTTTTTGTACTTCGTATAACAGTTATACTTACATAAATATTCTTTGATGTAATCCTTCAAAATACATAAAAATAAATGCACACATATTTTAAATTTAACATTTATTATTTAGTACAACATTACAAAAATATTTTTCAAATAACAATTATTTAGTACTAATTTCATTTTCAGTATTTCTTTAACCGAAATGTTTTTTTTCCATTATTTAACAAATGTAAATGGATTGGAAGACCATCAAATTCTAATACATTTTTTAATTAAAATTTCTCTATTACTTTTCCGTCAACAAAATATGATTGAAAATGTTCATTGCAAAATGACATATTCCACGAACTACAAATAAATAATAAGGACATATCGTTTATCCACATTTCCTCAATTTCAAAAAGCAAAACGTTATTTGAAACAGTTGTTGATAAAAAGAAATGTTTTTTAAAAAGTTTTCCTCTAAAATAAACTTTTTTTATGCAACGGGCAACTTTTAAATCGACTTGGTTTTGTTGAAGATCTTTATAAGCCTTACTAAGGTCGGAAACGGAAACATCGCTGGATTTATAGTTTAAATCATCTTCGAAGAACAATGAGGTAGAAAGTAAATTTGAAAACTTTAGACCAGCTTTAATGGAAAGCGTGTATGAGATATTTACTCTAGAATTTGTGACCTTTGCGGAACCTTTATAAGGCTTATGAAGAGCTTCGAACCGCATACACCACAAATGCTTTAATGGACCACCAATTGGGTTTTAATGTTTCATTAAATAGCTCAATAAATAAATTATTATGTTTTGCAATTAAATGTTCCAACGTTTTTATATTATATTCATTTAAGATTGTTAGTAAAATTATGTCAATTATTTTGATTAAAACAATTAATAATTCCACATTTTGCCTTCTTCCGGAACTAAGTCGCCAATCATAAGAGACAAGTAGTTAATAAAAGTCATTGTTTCCCTGGCTGACATTTTTAAGGAATTTGCTTTAAACCAGACAAAGTTAAAGGTGGCGATATACTGCCAATTTCCGTTTCTCCATAATCGAACATCTGCTTTCGATAGTTAAGATTTTCGAGTAAAAAATAAGATGAATTTTCAATATAATGCAGTAAAATTTTGGAGATATAATATCTGCAAATGCCTTCAAAAATATCATGCATTATATCAAAGTAAAAATTCACTGTAACATGAAAAGCTTCAATTTCATTGAAAATCGAATTTTCTTTAATGCCTGTTAATTTTTCGTCGTTGATTTCAATATCAGCTTCATACTTAATAAACACATTTTTTATTAATCACTTGTTTTTTGTTTCGCAGTTATTTTGAATAATTTTCAAAAAGTTTAAAAAATCACTCGATCGATTTCGACTTGTTAGGTCATCATCAGGAGTATCTACTGATTTGTATTAGTAAAAATTTTGTTATATAGCAGAAAAAAGCAAAATATAAATAAAAGAAGGAGGGACAGAAAATAAGCAATAAAAATTAATCTACGGATCGCGCAGGTAGGCGATGAGTCATAGGTTGAGTAACAAAATTCAAGGTATATTATTGCGTACGTGAGAATAGAAAAGGGCGGGATCTGTAATTGGTGAGAACCGGATTTCTCTCTGTTCGTTAAGGATATTTTGGTTAAGAAATATTGATTTCCTAATTTCGTAAGATTCTAAGGTATCTAAACGTCTGCCTTTGGGTTGTATATGTAATATGTCTAAATTGTTCAAGCTAGCTGTATGATTTTCTGAAGTTAAATGGTTATGGAAAGTTGATTGATTGCAACCAGATAAATGTTCTTTAGCTCTAACTCCAAAATTGCGCCCAGTCTGACCAATATAGGAGAAACTACAATCATTGCAATTGATCCTATAGACACCAGATTTGGAAAGGCGATCAACTCTAGGTTTATTGTTAAAAATCATTTTCTTTATTGTGTTATTATTATAAAAAGCAAAACTAATATTGGTATAATTGGACACGATGTTGCTAATCCGTTGGCTCGTTTTTCCTATATACTCTAAGCGACGCCAATTTTCCCGCGTTGGACTATCCGGTGGATAAATACCCGTTAGAGTTTTACGCTTTAGCTTTTTATTCAATAACTTTAATATAGTCCTAGTTGCATATCCGTTATTCGTTGCTATTTGAAGAATTATGTTAAGTTCAGTGTTGTAATTTGAATTTGTCAAAGGGATGTTTATTAGTCTGTCTATGAGTGAGTGGAAAGCTGACATTTTAATATTATGAGGACGGTTTGAAGAACTAGGGATAACAGCGTCTGTATACGTGGGTTTCTGATAAATTTTGAAGTCTAAAGATGAATTAATCCTGGTTATTGTTATATCCAGAAAATTAATACATTTATTTTCTTCTTTTTCTAACGTAAAATCAATGGTGGGATATTGAGAATTTAACCAAGTAAGGAAAGAGTCTAACAGTCTATCAGTTCCATTCCTTTGACATAATATGTCATCAACATATCTATACCAAAAGATTATATGACGAAAATAAGGATTGTTATTTGATATGATCATTTGTTCGAAAAAATTCATGAAAATTTCAGCCAACAAAGGTGACAGAGGGGAGCCCATGGGTAGACCATCAGCGAATTTGAAATATGTATTATCAAAACAGAAATAATTTTGTTTAATACAAGTCTCACAAACTAACTTCAGTTCACGACGTAAGCTCTCATCTACAACATCCCTATCTAAGTAATTACAAACTATTTGGGACAAAGTATTAATCGGAATAAAAGTGAAAAGACTGGCAACGTCAAATGAAACTAGTTTTGAATGTAACGGAATGTCGACGTCTTGAATTTGTGCTGTAGATACCGAAACAGCCTTATCTGGCCAGATAACCCAAATAAAATCAGTATGTGCGTTACAAATAAAGAAAGGTATTGATAACTCTTCTTCTCCCACAAACTCTTCTTCTTCTGCTGCTTCTAATACTAACCTCAAAGTGATTGGTGCGATAAAGAAAAAACTACGTGACCATGACCTGATAGCGTGTAAAGCGGATAAAGGCAATACAATTACCGTGCTCACAAAAGCTGATTACTGCAATAAAATTTCTGATTTTATTACAGAAAGCAAAGCAATAGAGCTTGGCAGAGATCCAACTAAGTCTTTCAAGACTTCGGTTAGTAAGTGTATCACCCAATGCCAGAAGTTATTTGATGGAACTGGTTGGAAGTACTCTGTCATGAATCCATCTGCCCCGATCCTTAATGGTTTAGCAAAAATCCATAAGGAAGGCATTCCGATTAGACCAATAGTAGCGTATTGCAATGCTCCTGCCTACAAGCTATGTAAGGGTTTCATAAATTTTTTCAATTGTCATGCTAATTTCTTTTCAGCTTACTCGGTTAAGAACTCGGTAGAATTGATTAACAAAATTCAAGACGTCGACATTCCGTTACATTCAAAACTAGTTTCATTTGACGTTGCCAGTCTTTTCACTTTTATTCCGATTAATACTTTGTCCCAAATAGTTTGTAATTACTTAGATAGGGATGTTGTAGATGAGAGCTTACGTCGTGAACTGAAGTTAGTTTGTGAGACTTGTATTAAACAAAATTATTTCTGTTTTGATAATACATATTTCAAATTCGCTGATGGTCTACCCATGGGCTCCCCTCTGTCACCTTTGTTGGCTGAAATTTTCATGAATTTTTTCGAACAAATGATCATATCAAATAACAATCCTTATTTTCGTCATATAATCTTTTGGTATAGATATGTTGATGACATATTATGTCTATGGAATGGAACTGATAGACTGTTAGACTCTTTCCTTACTTGGTTAAATTCTCAATATCCCACCATTGATTTTACGTTAGAAAAAGAAGAAAATAAATGTATTAATTTTCTGGATATAACAATAACCAGGATTAATTCATCTTTAGACTTCAAAATTTATCAGAAACCCACGTATACAGACGCTGTTATCCCTAGTTCTTCAAACCGTCCTCATAATATTAAAATGTCAGCTTTCCACTCACTCATAGACAGACTAATAAACATCCCTTTGACAAATTCAAATTACAACACTGAACTTAACATAATTCTTCAAATAGCAACGAATAACGGATATGCAACTAGGACTATATTAAAGTTATTGAATAAAAAGCTAAAGCGTAAAACTCTAACGGGTATTTATCCACCGGATAGTCCAACGCGGGAAAATTGGCGTCGCTTAGATAATAGGAAAAACGAGCCAACGGATTAGCAACATCGTGTCCAATTATACCAATATTAGTTTTGCTTTTTAAAATAATAACACAATAAAGAAAATGATTTTTAACAATAAACCTAGAGTTGATCGCCTTTCCAAATCTGGTGTCTATAGGATCAATTGCAATGATTGTAGTTTCTCCTATATTGGTCAGACTGGGCGCAATTTTGGAGTTAGAGCTAAAGAACATTTATCTGGTTGCAATCAATCAACTTTCCATAACCATTTAACTTCAGAAAATCATACAGCTAGCTTGAACAATTTAGACATATTACATATACAACCCAAAGGCAGACGTTTAGATACCTTAGAATCTTACGAAATTAGGAAATCAATATTTCTTAACCAAAATATCCTTAACGAACAGAGAGAAATCCGGTTCTCACCAATTACAGATCCCGCCCTTTTCTATTTTCACGTACGCAATAATATACCTTGAATTTTGTTACTCAACCTATGACTCATCGCCTACCTGCGCGATCCGTAGATTAATTTTTATTGCTTATTTTCTGTCCCTCCTTCTTTTATTTATATTTTGCTTTTTTCTGCTATATAACAAAATTTTTACTAATACAAATCAGTAGATACTCCTGATGATGACCTAACAAGTCGAAATCGATCGAGTGATTTTTTAAACTTTTTGAAAATTATTCAAAATAACTGCGAAACAAAAAACAAGTGATTAATAAAAAATGTGTTTATTAAGTATAAGTGTGTTTCGCCAAGTGCCTACGGCAAATAGTGTAAAAAGTATCAGCTTCATAGTTATCAATATTTCGCAATGAATCACAATATTCTACCGTGTCTGTTTGCATTTGAGGCTTATTTCTTTTGCAGGACCGACAGTAAAAGTTTGAAACTTGTATAAACCCCCAGAAAAGTATTAAGTCCTAGATTGTCACCTAGAACCAAAGCTAGCACAAAATGAACTAGAATTTTCTTTTTATTGATTTCAATGGTTACGCCTTCGGTTTCAAATTTTTTGATTTGTTCGATAAAAGGTCTTAAAATATAGAGATTCCCAAAACTTGAACGATCGTTTGTTTTAAAAAATCCGGGTACAAAAATAATATTCAGTTTGGAAAAATGGTGCTTTGGCATGGTTGGAAAAGTATAATATACGCCACAGACTGATTGTTCTTTTGCATGACATCCTAATGGGTTATCAACCGCGAAATCATCAAAATATAATAGGTAAGGTATTACTAGTTTCCCTTAGAAAGCCTGCATTTTTTGTTTCCATGTGCTACCATTAATCAAATTGCAGTAGACTCCTGTGCTACTTTCATTTATCTCCTTCGTGTTATTTAAAGTTTGTTCCAGCACATTTCCACATTCAAAAAATTTTTTGAATTGGAATTCTAGAGGCATAATGATTCCCGTTGATTTATTTGAGTCGATTGTTGGCGAATTATTAACAATTATATTACGCAAACATCATTATTAATTATAAAATGTAACGGTTTTATAAATAATCCCTTGTTTTCTAGTTCTTGAATAAGTTTGTATTCAGAATTAATATTTCTAAATGGATGAAAAAAATCATTCACAATATTTAAGGGAGTTTTTCTATTTTCAGGACTTTCAATTAATGGTAAAATTTTTGAATTTACTATTTGTGCTAAAGGATTAGTTATTTGTTGTTCTATTGCTTTTGTAATAAATGATACGTTTTTTCTATTAAAATTACAATTATTATGTAAATTAAGTGCAAAAGAAATACCACTAAAACCATTTTGACAATTTAAATCATTTGACGATTCAGTTTCAGTATATTCTGATAAAAATATTGTTGAGCAATCACCTTCGCTTTGAATAACATTACTATTCTGAAATATCTTTTGCCGACTATAGGCTGGATGATTTATTTTTGTAGATCTTATTTTTATGAACGAGATCCAGATGTCGTTTGAACCAGTACAAATTTGAAAATTTTTGGAAACAGTTACCGTATACACACCGAATATATTCGTTTTTTGTTAAAACATGACATGATTTGATATGGTCTATTAAAATTTTAGTTGTGGGAAAAGTAATTGAGCCTCCGTTACATAGAGAACAAGCGAACATTTTAAATAATTTATTCAATATTACAAAATTATTAAAAGTAGTTCATTAAATTTTATTTTATAACTAAGTGAAATATTTTTTTAAGTTATTCATAAATATTCGAAATTAATTAGAATTATTATTCCATTAAAAAATTTATCAAGTTAACTATGTTCGGATTTTTAGTAGTTTTAAAATTATAAAAGAAATTTTCTAAAAAGCAGTAAACGTTTTTACCTTCAATGGGGTAATTGAAATTCATAATATGAAATACTTTGAATGTTGTATCTAAATATTTCAAAAACGAAGAAAATTTGTAGAGTACCCCATCATAATAAGTATAAAAATTATTTAGACACCATTTTTCTGGCCTAATTGCAATTATGATTGGTTGGAATGACATACCTTTTTCATAGTATTTTGATTTGATTTGTTCAATTTTTTGTTCGTACTGACTGACACAAACACAGTGTAGGACATTTGCGTCTTGGGAATCGATTATGCTTGGTTTCCATTTAAACGATTTATTGTCCCTCGCTTTATAGGCGATAACTGAGGATTTGAGACGCGAATCTAGAAAAAACATAAATAATTAAAAAATAATCGATTTTTAAATCTTAAGCTGAAATGTTACTATTGTCAATTTCTCCCTTTAATAATTTGATTGTTTTATCCCTTTAATAAAATAATCTTTTCTATGAATATTGGCCAATTACTAAACAAAGTTGATGTATTTGTTGGGAAAAATAATTGATAATCGATTTCGACCTGAAATAAATTGTTTATTATATATGGAATTATTTGAAGGTAAACATCTAATACGAAAGTACGCCCAAGACTATGTTTTTAAAGCGGCCACTTTTTCAAAAGCTTTGGGTTATCCAGTAACACATCCTGACGTCTGATTGCAGGTACTTCTTTCCATTTATTTTCCACTTCAGACCAAGACTCGTTGTTATGCGTCACTTACTGTCGAAGATGATGACTCTTCTATATTGTAATCAATAATAAATTTAATTTGAAATACGAATCACACAATATAAATATTTTTTTTATTTTTTTTTATTTTTTTTATTAAGAAATCTTTATTTCTGTATAATATTACAACTAATCATATGGATTATCTAGTAATTGTTTTATAAGTTAAGTAGTCCATTCTTGTGGGATAAGACCTATCAGTTCATCTCAGCTCTGTCAGTCCTATGATTTAAGCGGCTCAAGGAACCACTAATTCTAAAGCCTTTGTTCTTTTTAGACGCTTTGGTCCATTGGTGCGATCCAGTAGGTTCCGTAGCTCCTCGTTGTCATGCTGCTGCAGTCGCAGTACATGACTCCTTGCAAATTTTTGTATTTCATCGCTGACGTTTTCCATGTTTAAGTCTCGATGGAGATTGTCGTTTCTAATGTACCAAGGAGCATTCACAATGCTACGTAGTACTTTATTTTGAAATGTTTGAATGATCTTCACTGTAGTTTTCCTTGCGCAGCCCCAAAGCTGAATACCATATGTCTAGATAGGTTTTAGGATTTTTTTATATAACAGCAGTTTGTTGTGCGTTGTCAGTTCGGAGTTTCTTCCAATAAGCCAGTGCATTTTTCTGAATTTTAAATTTAGTTCTTCCCACAATATAAATATGTTATAAATGCTTAAGTTTTTGTTTTGTTTATTTTTAAGCGCGCGGCTCTGTCGTGCAATTTACCAGTAGGATTTTGTCCTTTGCCTCGTTTGTTTAAATAGTATTCCTTGTTATATTGAATAGTTTAAAGAAAAAGAATTAAAATGATTTAAAAAATTTAAAAAAAATTAAAAGCGTAGAATATTTCTCACAGTGGACTCGGTTGGAAATAAGGTCTTAATAGCGTTGGTGCAGTTTAATATATCTGCCATATTCATTCAAATTTGATTTTGCGAATAACTGTCTAGAATAATGTAAACTAAAGCCTCTCTATGACAGTTAGGGATTTCATTTCCGCGTAAAATTTCGAAACTTCAATGCCTCTCTGGGACTTCGTTAATAAATCCGCCAATGTGGCATCAGTAAAGGTGCAATTTCTGGTGATCGTCACTGAACTAGTAATTGAACTGCTACCTGATAGCGTTCGCTTGTTAATGTTTTTTAAATCTGTATAACAATTTTGCTCAATCCAGGCTCTACATGAGTCGGTAACTAAAACATTATTGGCCTAAACAAAAAGTTTAAAAAAGGTTTATTATATCTTCAATACAAAATAATAGAACTAAATTTCACGTTTTATCTCCATAAGTTCAAACGGTATCTAAATTTTGCTCTGGTACCCAGCTGTTCCACAGGAAAAAAATCTTCTATATCTTTTTCAGTTAGAACTAGAAGTCCTTCAACGTCAAGCACACAAGCTTAATAAAAAAAAATTCACAAGCTTAATAAAAAAAATTCTAACCTTACTTTCAAACTCAAAACCTATGAGTCGTTGTATCAAATCTAATAAGTTGTAAAAATAAAATTGTTAATTTACCAACAACACGATCAAACACATTCTCGGTAAAGCCAAACTTGCCACAAATCAGATTTTTAAGTTCAATATGTTCTGAACCATCATCGACCACAGGTTCAGATTCACTTCCACCCTCGTCCAAGTGCAAAAATTCTCGCATAAAAGTAGTCGCGGTATCCTCCATTTTTGTTTCTTACCACTTCAAAATGACCTCCTTATTATACACTACAATTTTTGCACGACCACTGTTTTTAGTAGGTATATAATTTGGATTTTTGTAGTTTCTAACTTGGTACTTTTCTTGTTAAATTTATAGAAAAAAAAACAATTTACTTTTGCACAACACTGAGTTTTCTTAATTCGTATATAAATATCAATTTAAACTAATTTTTATCATTTAGTTTTTAACACCTAAAGTAATTTTTTTGTAATTTATAAATTATATTTTTTATGAAAAAACAAACCAATATATTCGTTCCTTGCATAAAAATTACCAAATGGCGCAACACAACAGAAATCAACCAAAAAGTGATTTTGAATCCCGTTAGCATTATCATTTAATAGTATACAATATAATTTTAATATGATTAAACTATTAATTCAGTAGTAATATACTATTTTTTTATAACATGATCCTATTAAGTCAAACGGTGCAATAGTATTATACTATTATGTTAAAAGTATGCCTTATATAATTAAAAAGATCATATAATACATTTAAAGGGATTAAAATGTTTAATAACCAACAATATTTATAATGTTAAATTTATGGTATCATACTTTAAATATAAAAGTATATTTCACATTAAATTAATGCTATGTCTAATTAAATTTATAGTTACAAAAATTATTTTTGATCAATAGTAAATATTTTTAAATTCAAATCAAAATTATTAAATTGATAGTAAAAACCAATTAATTTCAATACTATTAAATTAATAATGGTCCTATTAACAACTTATATGATATTTTTCTCTGAGTGAGCAAACAAATACACCGACATGCAGCAAAAATTGAAGAAGCCACCGCATTTACCACATATAGTTGATTTCAAAATACATATCTGAAAGACACAGGTCGTGAGACGGAATACAAATATTAGCATACCAAGTGAAGATGGATAGAGCACACGCTAAGAAAACCTTCTGACATAACCATAATGTCAGAAGAAATTCTCCGTAAGGGAACTTATAACTCCCATCGAGCGCGTCCCTAGGGTTTGATAAGTCCAAAACCATTCATTCTTTCGGTTTGAAAACTGAATAATATTTAATGTGCCGTGTCACGATCTTTTAATGTATTCAACACAGTAGAATGGTTGCACAGAAAAATGACTAGCGGCCAACTTCGTTTTGCCTAAAATAGATTTTTGATTGAATTAACTTCGAGCATATACGATTTCACCCGAAATTTGTTTTTTGATCGACATTTATCGATCGTTAACAGGTGACACAATAATATCATTTCAATTATAGATTAAATCAAACACTTTTCGAATTCAATTGAATTCAATATCCTAAATTTATGTGGAAGGCATACCCGACGGACTTCGTAAGTAAATCATCGCGTCCTAGTACTCGTGCATGTGTCTCGGACTGCCAATGTATGTCGATGGCAAAATTGTGAGTAGTTGAATCGAATGTAATTGAGTCATTCATATCAACACTGCATATTGTTCAAATAATCGTCGATATCTCAGTAACTGGTTGTCAATGTTTTCATTATTCGATTTGCGTAAAAGTTCATTTAAATGACCTTTTTATTTGTCTCGACCCGTAAAAATTTACAATTTATGAAGTGAAAATCAAAAATGTTACTCTTTTGTACTAACCATTGGCCAGATTTATCATTTGTATCTCAAGTTATATCCATCTTCACTACGGCAGAAGATAAACGGATATTGCAGTGCGTCATGCGATCGATGTGTATCAATTATTCGTTGTAGTGCATTTCCAGTTCGGCGTTTGATGATTATATCACGCGATTCCAAATTTTCACCAATAACTACAATTGATATTTCACTAACTGTATAAGTGCATTGTATTATCGTTCATGATTTCCTGCTGGTCGTTTGTCCGCTTTTATGACAATTCTGTGTTCCTCGGAGGCATCTGTTCCAACGAAGTCGTAAACAGTTTGATGCGCTCATTGTGTTCGTGTAACATTGGCTGCAATTGCTGCACTTTTCTCTTTTCGTTGTATTAAAGATAGCACAACGCCGATTTATTTCATTGTGTGAGTCTCCAAGAAAGTATATTTACAGATATTTACAGATAGATAGGCAAATTCTGTAATGTTTACATTTTGTTGGCAACATAAGTGTTAGTTTGTTGTATCGTGACGTATTGTGTACGGTGTGATAGTGTATTTTGTAGTGTTAGTGTAGCAATGGCAGCGTCCATGAAAAGCACTCAAAAATCGCTACTCGGGGGTTTTTGGGAATGCCGAATTCAATTCTGGCATTCAGCTTCCCCGGGGGCCCTCGGGCTGGCTCTGTGGGAAATGGTAAAGGAGAAAGTGAAAAATCACAAATTATGAAAATAATACTAAACATCTTGTTCAAACTCTTCTTCTTTTTCCCCTTTTTCATTTTCTTCCCCTTCTTCATCTTCTTCCTCGTCACTATTCTCGGCCCCGTTGGAAGTGGCCTTTTGGTTTGAGCACCACTTCGGCGGCACCCGCACCTCGTGCCACAGTCGGTTTCACAAGAACAAGAAATGTTCACTAGAACAAGAAAGATGAAAAAAATATATCTTCATTCTATTCGATTTTGGATTTTGCCGGAGTAACATCACATCGGAGCTCATCACTCACCAGCCAAACGAAAAAATAGTATTTTATTTAAATAATTTTTTTTATTAATTTTAAAATTAAATTAAAGTTTTTTTTATTTATTTATCAAATTATTATTATAACATTGTTTTACAAAGCGCTCCGCTTCATTTCTATTTTCACTTTCCACCGCATCATACTTCTACAGGTCCAAGAGTGCCAGACACCACTCAAACACCAAAAAAGGTCCAAAATCCAAAAAAACTTGATTATTTTAGCATTATATTTACGTATAACAAAAAACCAACGTGGTATATAAGAGAAAAACCAAAAAAAGATCCAAAATCTAAGAAACTTGATTACTGTATCACTGTATTTACATACAACGAAAAAGCAACGTGTCCTAAACGACAGATGTAATACTGATGCCACACAGACGCCGAATGCGCGCGGGAACTGGACCAATACTTTTTCTCTTCAGTCGATACAGAATATTTCTGTTCGCGCCGGTCCCCGTAGTAACGATACTTTACTCTCTTTATAGCTATAGCGCCTTTTTCAAATCCAGTTTCGAGGCACAAAAGACTTCCAAAGCAATTGTTTTTATAATATGTGTAATATTTATTTATTTAATATTCAATCAAAATTTGTATTATTCATCCCCCGGGTAATTCTAATGCCAGAATTGAATTCGGCATCCCCGAAAACCCCGAGTAACGATTTTTGAGCGATTTTCATGGACGCTGCCATTTGCCTCCAGGCACCCCCAGACAACCCCACAGAGGAACCCCCGAGCGCCTCCGGGGAAGTCTAATGTCAGAATTAAATTCGGCATCCCTGAAAACCCCGAGTAACGATTTTGGAGTGATTTTCATGGTCGCTGCCATCCCCCCCCCCCCAATCACCCCCAGACAACCCAGCAGAGCCGCCCCGAGCACCCCCGGGTAATTTCAATGCCAGAATTGAATTCGGCATCCCCGAAAACCACAGAGTAACGATTTTGGAGATTTTTTTTCCCCATGGATTATGCAATCCCACCCCTCCCTCGTTACCCCCGCAGAGCCGCCTCCGAGCGCCCGAGCGCCCCCGGGTAATTCCAATGCCAGAATTAACCCCCCGAGAAACGAGTTTGGAGCGATTTTCATGCACGCTGCCATTTCTCCTCCAATTCACTCCACGCGCACACCCTTAAAGCCACCCCCGTGCACCCCCGGGTAATTCTAATGCCAGAATCGAGTTCGGCAGCCCCAAAAACCTCCGATTAACGATTTCCGAGCGATTTTTCCGAGTTTCTAGTCGTTCCTATAATGGTGCAAGTAATGATGCAATTGGAAAATGCATTTTGCTCGAAGGCATATTTCAAAAAATGCCGAAACCAGACGAAATACACTTTTTTCCTGGGACCTTCCTAAAATCAATACAGAAAACCGCATCTCAAATCGACTAATTTGTCGGTAATTTACTAACAAACTTATTTTTTTAATTGGATTAATATTCCAAAACATATTTTGAGGTGGAACTTTTTTCAAAATCCATTTTAGAGTCTCAGCTCTCTAAAGCTTTCACATTCCATGAAAGAATTTCACAACTTGAATTGAAAGTCCAGGCGATTGTGATAGATAGTCACATTTAACCGGATATTATTTGTTGATCATACTCGTATATAACCGACCCGAACCAGTTAAAGTTTGTTTCTTTGTAGAAGTTGCGGTATTTAATTTATGAGATTTGCAGAGCTGGGGCTCCTTAGTGTTCATAGAAATTTCGTTTTTGATTGGCAGTAAAAGTGCCAAGAAATACGATATCATATACGTATGCAAGAATTTAGCCTGATTTACTAAACATATGCAACGTGAAGTTTTAACATCATTTCTCCTTCCTTTAAGACAGTGTTGTACAAGTTCGAGATTTTTTTTTGTAATATAGTGGCTCGAGTCCCTTCATTTATTTTTTCGTCACACGATTGGTATAAATATCGCTCGACTCGAACGATTTTGATAAAAATTGAGGTGATAAGGGTTTTCCAATGAAAGGAATGGATTGTAACGAGTCCTAATTTTGAGAGAATTCGTTTCCGATGGGTTTTTATTCATGGACATTTTTGGGCATGGGGCCGTCTTTTAACAATACATTTGGCTTGAAGAGATTTCGATAATATTTTACGTCCCAGGTTGCATGACAAGGTTTTACGTCCCAGGTTGCGTCATGTTGCTTCGTATGGGGCCTCATGTTTTCTTTCTTAGATATCTTACGTTATGCTCCATCATTTTGCGGAATATTATGTTGGTTATATTACGGTGACGTTCATTACACTAATAGCGCCATTTATATTACGGTGACGTTCATTACACTAATAGCGTCCTGATTTCGGGAAAACTCATTTAGGAGACTTATTTAGGATTTTTTTTTTGGTTCGCATGCTTTTGATTAAAATTGGTGTAGTGTTTTCAATTGACAGGAATCGATTGCAATGGGCCTTCTGGTTCGTCGGTGGGTCGCAGAGTCGTCCGGTGGGTCGCAGATCCTCAGAGCAACGTTTTTCAATACCAGAAAATTATTTTGGTGGCTCGTGATTTTGGGAAAATTCATTTAGGTGGCCATCCAGTGGGGGCTGGGTTCAATTTGTTGGCACCAAAATTCAATCAGGTGGTTCTCCGGTGGGGCTTGGATCCCATTTTATTGAAGAATAATTGGACTCAAACGATTTTGATAAAATTTGGTAGCTGCTACTTGAAGCCCCGTTTTTCAGTGCCAGTAATTGATTCCAATGGGTCTTTAATTAATGAGGGTTCTTGGTGGTTGGACCCCTTTAATATTTTATTTGGCTTCACCGATATTAACAAAAAAAAAATAGGGACAGGGTTTTCGAAGGCAAAGAAATACTTACAATGAGTTCCGATTTCTGGATAATTCATTTAGAATTCCTCCGGGTGAGCTACGATGATGAATTATGCTGCATGCTGTTTCACAATTTTGCTTCATGTTGTGGATAGTTGCGTACATTGCGTACATCTTGTACGATGATCCACCAATGTTGCTAGATGTTTGCTCTATGTTGCACACTTTAATAACATGCTTCTTGTTGGATCTTAGGATTCGGAGCGAATGACTTTATAAAAATTGGTTCTCTAATATGGTCCGGGATGTTCGAGTGACATTCATGAAACCAGATGTGATTATTATAAATTACTAATTTGGGTGGAACTCCTATCTCAAACGAAATGTCTGGAACTCGGTTGGTACTAGTAAAATATATAATTTGACTGAAACAAACCCGTGGGTTCTTGAAATTGAGCCAACGATGGCGTAATTAATACTTGCTTTTACAAAGTAAAATGATGAAAATTTGCAACCTCAAAATATTTGCAGATTTACCATACGCTGTCTTTCCGAATTCCGAAAAAATGGTTTGTGTCTGTTTGTCTTTCATCGTGTTCTTTCTACAGTTCAGACAGTTTGTTTGAATTGGATGAAAATTTATACTTAAAATTTTTTCATAAATTGTGAGACAGCAAAACACAAAAGGATTCTTAATTAAATTTGTAGTAAAACTGCATTTTTTTCAAAATTTAAGCGGAAATAACAATTTTCGTTAATAAGCGCAATGTCCGTTTATGACCATAATTCGGCCACTATGCGGCCCAAACAGGTTGACGTATCACCATATACTCGGCATACTTATGGTTTTCGATAAATTGGCAGATTCCAAAGAAATTTGGTGGAAATCGTTGTACCAAAAGTGGTAGGTTCAACTATTTGGTTTATGTGGTGACAATCTTTTAAAATCAATTCTAAAGTAAATTTGTAGCAAAACTGGTCATGCAGAAATAACATATTTTAACCTCGCAAAAATAAAAATATTGTATTGTTAATATAATTTTAGGCGGTAGTAATTAGGCGAGATCGATTTTTGATCATTTTACATGGTTTAAACCCACGTGACTGGAATTAGGTGACATTTCTGTTACTGCGATCAACCGACGAGATCCATTATTTTGTTAATTAAATTTATTGTATGAAAGGCTCACTAAATCAAAACCATAAAATTGAATCAATAAAATTATCATAAAATGTGTCGGTACGCATCCACAAATCCCAAATCTCGATCAAAAAAAAAACATTTACGAGTATAGTACATAAAATTATAAACAATTAATTAAAAATATCTAAAAACAAAAAAAAAAATATTAATTACTGGAATTATTATGTTTTGCTGGTTACATCAGATAATATTAATTAATATATTTGTAATAAACTAAAGTAATAAAATGAATAAAATATGTATTATATAGTTAGGAGCTAATTTCACTATGATTATCATATTTTTATTTATTTTAATTAAAATTCATTGAACATAAAAAATAAAAATGTTTTATGTTTGTTATTTTTATAAATTATTTTATGTGTGTGTGTGTGTGTACATGAATTTTATGTGTTTGGAGCTTTTAAATTTTTAAAGCAGATTTACGGGAATCACAATAACAAAAGCACAACAACAAAATTTGATAATAACATTAACACGAATAATGGTAAACAGTTTAATTATTTAAATCTTGTTGTGAATTTAAATAAATTTTGTATTTGTTGTTAATTATGTGGTTTATGGAAAAATGTTCTATGAGTTTGTGACTTAATTTAAGTTATACAAATTTTGGAAATTAAAATCACGTTAACGTTTAAATGAAATTCTGTTTAAATGTGCCACTGTTGCGCGCACTTTTTATTCAGGGTTACATCTATTTGCATAGCCAACGAGAAAATTTGAAATTTTCAAGATATTGGCAGTTTTCGAGTTCTCGAAAAACAGCACCTCGAGGTTTGCAATCACACAGTTTTTATACAGTAAGGAGAGTCCTTATTTCAAAACTAACAATAGTTTTGTTCCTTAAGTTTAATTTTAAATATGTATGTATAACATTATATAATTGTTGTCGAAGATGCTTTTGACTTAATTTTCAAGTTCATTATAGTTAATCAATTTTGACCTCTCTCTCTCTCTCTCTCTCTCTCTCTGGCTTTCACATCCCATGAAGGGATTTCGCCGCCTGCATTAAGGCCCTCCATCCATCTCGATCCACCGCTCTCGTCCTCCAGTTTCGACATCCTATAATGTTCGTCGATCTTGTTCGATGTCGTCGCGCCAGCGTAGTCGGGGTCTTCCTCTACGACGTACTCCGGCTGGTTGTTGGTGGAACACTTTATTTATCATCCGTTGTTGTGGAGATCTTGTAACGTGGCAGAGCCATCTCACTCGATTTAATTTGATGAATCCGATAATATCGCTGCCTCCGAGGAGTTGCTTTATTTCGTGATTCATACGAATCCGATATTCGTTGTTCGCAGCTTTAATTGGACCAAAGATTGAACGGACAACCTTCCTTTCGAAGGTAGATAATAATCTACAATCGTTAGAGGTCATGGTCCAGCGCTCGCTTCCGAAAGCCAGCACAGGTCTTATAAGTGCTTTATAAAGTGCGAGCTTGCACGACTGCGATAGATGTTTCGATCGCAATAATCTTGATTTGGCGTAGAAAACTCGTTGTCCGGCAGTGATTCGGGCTTTTATTTCTGCCTGCATATCATTCGACGATGTTATAACTGACCCGAGGTATTTAAAGTTTTCGACGCTATCAAAGTTGTGGTCGCCAATTCCGAGATTTGCCGTAGAGATGTTCCTAGGTGTTACTAAATATTTGGTTTTACTGCTGTTCACCTCCAAACCAAGTCTTCTTGCGCAGCGGTCGAGCGGTATGAAACTGTCTTTGATATCGCCAGGTCTTCGGCCAAGAAGCACGATATCATCTGCATATCCAAGAATTTGGCCTGACTTATTAAATATGCAGCGCGAGGTTTCGATGTTGCTTTTCCTCACTACGTACTCAAGCGCCAGATTGAACAGCAAAGGCGCGAGTGCATCACCCCGTCGAACACCAGATGTTATTTCAAAGGGGTCTGACACAGATCCTTCAATTACGATTCTACATACAGACCCGGATGTTGTTAATTTACACAGAGAAACGAGTTTCTCTGGGATTCCCAGGCATATGAGCGCGGCCCATAGGTTGTCGCGGTTTCTACTGTAATACGCCTGTCTGAAGTCTATATATAGCTGATGTATGGTTATGTTGTACTCCCAACATTTTTCCAAGATCATCCTCATGGTGAAACACTGGTCAGTGGTCGATCGGTTGGGGCGAAAACCACACTGATAGTCGCCAATGATGTTTTCGGCGAAAGGGATGAGTCTGGCAAGTACAACATTAGCCAACACTTTGTAAGCAGTGTTCAATAGAGCTATGCCACGAAAGTTTTCACATTTAAGACGGTCGCCTTTTTTATGCAACGGACATATGAGTGCGGTCTTCCAATTCTCCGGCAACTCTTCTTGGTCCCAAATACAAACGACGAGATCGTATAAACTTGCTGCAAGAGTAGCGCCTCCGAGTTTAATTAGTTCTGCGGGGATTCCATCGAGACCGGGTGCCTTGCCGTTTTTCAATCGACTAATAGATGCGTCTACTTCCTCTACTGTGGGATATTCGACAAAGAACTCTTCACCTGGCGGAGCTATTGCTCTAATGGGGGTAACTTCGTCATTCCGATTTAGCAGATTTTGAAAGTAGGTTTGCCATACTGAGAGAACATCAGCCACGTTTGTTCTCAGCTCTCCATTCCCGTCTTTGATGGCTGTACTTCTTGGGTGGAAATCTTTAGTGAGATTCCTGGCGTTAGCAAAACAGTCCCTTGAGTTTCCAACTTCCGCTTGGAAGCTAATGTTTTCGATGCATAATCTCATATGTTCGCGCTTCTTTTGTCGATGGAATTTAGTCGTGGCTTTCCTAGCGCGGAGATATTCTGCTAGAGTGCTTCTGGTATTGCGAGCCAACCATTTTTCACGAAGCGTTCGTTTATTTTCGACGACCCTTCGGCATTGATCATCGAACCAATCGTTGCGGGGCCTCGGAGGTCTTCTTCCGATGGTATTTTGCGCCGCGGTTGTTATGGCTGACTGTATAGCGTGCCACTGCTCCTGGATGTTAGGAGGAGCTTCTTCATTGTTATGGGGCCGGTCTAAATAATTAGTGACAGCTGATTGGTAATTCTGCAGTGACGCTTGGTCTTTTAGAGCATCGATATTCCATCGAACGGTCTTTTGTGCTTGTCTATTAAACGTAGATGACAGTTTGCACTTATACTTAAATATGACAAGCATGTGATCGCTGTCCATGTCTGCACCTCTGTAGGATCTAACATCAGATATGCTGGTGGAGTGTCTCTTGGACACCATGACGTGATCGATTTGGTTTTCAGTTCTTCCATCATTCGATCTCCACGTTACTTTGTGGATTCTCTTATGTGGGAAAAACGTACTTGATCCAACTAAGTTGTACGTTATTGCCAGGTCGGTGACGCGTTGGCCGTTGTTGTTACTAGTTAGATGCAGGCTGTTGGGACCGATGTGCGATGTATTTTCTGCACTCCTACCGTTTTTTGCATTAAAGTCGCCCACGATGATTTTAATGTCGTGGTGCGGTATGTTGTTGATGACTTCCTCGAGCTCGACAAAGAAGAGATAAGTTGTCTTACATGTAGTTAATAAAATAATTGAGCAATATTTGGTTAAGCAACGGATTAGTTGTGTTCAAAAAAAAATTAAGGAACCATACCATACTATATGTCTGAGACACGTCTTTATTCCATAAAACTTACTCATTTTTTCAAAATTATATCCACTCTTTTTGGAATCATATGCTATGTTTAATAAACAAAGAGAGTTGTATCCCACTCCAAAATTTAAATTGGATTCTCATTTATCTGAGTTCCATCCCCTTTGATCGAGATAACATAGTTCTTTTGTGGAACAAGACGCAACACAGCAGCTAAACCTGAGCTCCTCTGTACAAATTTTCTTAAATCATGATCAAGTCATTTCCTGACATTCAAAAGTATCCTTTCTCAAACTTTTTATTAAAATCGCTGAATTTTTATAAATACGGACCCGGCTTCCATTTCTGAACCCCTTAAACAAATTTTCCCGAAGATTCTCAGCACTCGAAAACCAATCTCACCCATATTTATTAAAATGATTAAACCCGAGAAACCCTAAATGAATTTTCTCGATTCCTGGCATTATAAATCCCTTATCACCGCAATCTAAATGTTAACCGTTCGTGTCGGAAAAAAGTATTCCGGACCCCACCGAAGGAACCCCTAAACGAATTTTTTCCGATTTAGCGCCCATTAAAATTAATTCTTGCCATTTGACTGCTTGCGGCAATCCCTTCACCAATTTTTACCAAAATCATGCTAGCTGCCACAGACGATATTAAAACCATTTGGTTCAGAACAAAATATGTAATAGGGACCTAAATCAATATTGCTACTCATCATAACAACCAATATTTTCAAAACGTAGTGATTAGTGCAACATTCCGCAATATGATGGAGCACAAGACCCAACACGAAGCAACTTGAAGCAGCATAGAACAAAACCACTCAACATGGTACAACATCACACAACATGATAGACCTGAAGCAACATTGTGTAATACAACATGATGAAACATGGCGCAACATGATGAAACGTGCGATATGACGCAACCTGATGCATTATCCTAAAACAGGGCGCAACATCCCACAACATGCTGCAACATAACACAACATGGTAACATCCAACAATATGGTGCAACATAACGCAACATTGTGCAGCATAGTGCAACAACATGCGACTTGGAACAACATGGTGCAAATCATGCAACATGATGAAACATTTCGCAACATTTCGGTCCCTCCGGAGGACTCCAAAATGATTTACCCTGAAATCAGTTTCCTTGCATTCGAAAACCCAGTCTTGCGAGGACCACCGAAAGAACCCCTAAACAATTTTTTCCCGTTTTAGCGCCCATACCCATTAGAACTAATTTCTACACCATTTGACTTCTTGGCAATATCACTTCACCATTTTTGAACAAAATCTTGCTAGTCGAAAAAACTTAAATAAAGAGGCTCTCGACCGCCACAGACGATATCAAAATCGTTTGATTCGAAACAAAATATGTAATAGGGACCTGAAGACAACATTAATTAGATCTTAACAACCAATATTTTCAAATCGTAGCTATTACTGCAACATTGCGCAGTATGATGGAACGCAAGACCCTACACGAAGCAACTTGACGCAACATAGAACAAAACCACTCAACATGGTACAACATCATGTAATATTATGAAACGTTACGCGTTATGCAACATGATGAAACGTGCGATGTGACGCAACCTGATGCATTATCCCAGAACAGGGTAGTACCATCCCACAACATGCTGCAACATAACACAACATGGGAACATCCAACAAAATGGTGCAACATCATGCGACATGGAACAACATGGTGCAAATCATGCAACATGATGCAACATTTCGCAACTTTTCGGTCCATCTGGAGGATTCCAAAATGTTTCACCCCGAAATCAGTTTCCTTGCATACGAAAATCCTGTCTCGCCAAATTTTATCACAATCGTTCAAGAAAAATTGAACAAGTCAACATGACGAAACATCACCCATCCAACAAAATGCAACGTCAAGCAACACAGTGACACATCACGCAACATGGCGCGGTGCAACGTGACAGTCTATCCAGGAAATTCTAAATAAATTATCCAGACTCTGTTCCGCTAAATTTTATTAAAATCTCCAAGCCCTGCTTAAATAAATTTTCCCGAAATCAGGACCCATCACAAACGGTTTTTATTCTCGAAAACCTTGCATTTGAACGGGTTTTCCTGAAATTAGCACGATTCATTTCGATCAGCCGTCTGTATAATTGTATAGCACGTAATAAATGCTACAGACATTTAGTCTGCCATAGTTTTCTTAAAGAACCTTTATATGTCAATTTAAGTTTAGTGTGATACTAAAGAAGTCAAGTGTGTAAAATGTCAATATGTTAGAACATAAGAATATACTTCCAGTATTGGTTATTTCACACAATAGGCTTGTTCTTATTAAGCTCTTATTGTATTATCGAAGATTATCAGATTATCGACCGAGGTTTTCTATAATCAGTGTCGTCTAAAATGGAAGCAAGTGTTTGACATGTATTTTGTGTTGAAAATTGCAAGTTACGTTTTTTTAACGGCCCCGTCAAACCAAAGCCAAGGCATATTAGCTAAAACCCTAAAACGACGAAGTAACGCTATGTCGATGGTTTAAAAAAAATTCATCGGTCGAACGTACTCCTAATTCATTTGCATCGTAATTTGCTTTGGATTCAACCTTATTTGCAAAGGATTATGATCGGATGTCGAAAATGGGTTGGCTGAAGATGCAAATGATGTGTCAAAGGCAAACGAGTTAAAGGCAAGTTCGGAAAAAAAACTTTGTTGTTGGAGATGCCAAATTATTCGCACACCGCAAATGCAAAAATAGCGAAAAACGTGGACCGTCAAGTAGCACGTCTGTGAGAATCATTGAAATTCGTGGCAGCAAAACTTTATCGGCTCGGAATTTGCCATTCTGAATGGTGGCTTCGATAATGTTTTTCATTAATTTTTTAAGAACCAATCGCGTGCCATTGCACAGCCGTGGTGGGTTCAAATTCCGACGTGAAATATTTGTAGATTTAACTTTATTTTAATGGTGGAATGCCTGGCAACTCCAGTGAGTTCAAAAACTCTGTCGGATAATTTACAGCTTCGTTGGCATCGCAAACTGTATCGACCGATTTGTATGATAACAAGTCGCCTGGCAACGACTGCTGTATCTTGAAGTATAAATCGTCGACGTTCACATTTGTTGCTGCCAAAATGGCTCTTTCATCAGCAACTTTTCCATCGCCAATATCTAAGAGTTGGTTTGAGAATGTGTCAGCGGAGGGATCATGTAGCATTTGGACTCGTATATGTTTATTTTTGCGATAATATCAAGGAAGTGTTGATCTAATCAACGTACTTTGAACGTGGAATTGTTGTTGTTTTTTATATCATTCAGTGTTCTGTTCAACGCCTCAAGAGAATGTTTGTGTGCCATTGTGCATTCATCCCAAATGATAATTTTGCATTGTTTCTGCACTGCGGCAATGGACGATTGTTGTTTTATGTTGCACACTGCCTCTGAGTTATTTTGAATATTCAGTGGCAGCTTAAATGAACTGTTCTGCATCCATCCAATAATGTTGCTGCAATGCCAGATGATGCAACGGCCAATTTGATGTCATTATTTGACCGTATTTTTCCGAGAATTAGCGAAATGAGAAATGTTTTTCCAGTTCCACCTGGTGCATCCAAGAAAAAAGAATCCACCTTGTCCCGCTGAAACTGCCAGCATAATGCGGTCGTAAATGATTTTTTGTTCATGAGTAGTGGGACATTGCGAGTAACAATC
Organism: Nephrotoma appendiculata; assembly: GCA_947310385.1. Classification (NCBI taxonomy): domain Eukaryota; kingdom Metazoa; phylum Arthropoda; class Insecta; order Diptera; family Tipulidae; genus Nephrotoma; species Nephrotoma appendiculata. Next base: position 323,002,508 of record OX371224.1, on the reverse strand, counting down.
GCTGCCATTTCTACAGTATCGTAGTGCAGTTCACGATTCATTTCGGTGTCCATTAAATCAGATGCTCTTCGATTTAGCGAACTCATACCGAAATGACTGAGTGGTAAATTGGCAATGACAACGCAAAGATAAATGTAATTGTTAGATCGTTGCATCGTTTACGAATTAAATGCAATACGCGAGTCATTGAATCTTTTTACTTCTCCCACAACGTGTCTGCTCGTCCCGGGGAACATGTAGTTAACACTATAGCGAACAGTAGACTAATTTGTGCTGCTGTACAGACCAATACTGCTTAAACAAGCATATTGTCCCAGTGATTGTCGTCTTTGAGCAAGCCGAGTGCAAAGTATGGATCTTTATATGTTGGATACTGTTGTCCATTCAGTTTGCATAAATCTTAAAATGTGACTATACTATATATCCGGCCCAGAGTGTTTGATTTGCATAGGCCGGGGCACGTATCAATTAGTGTGCTTTGCTTGCGGGGCATCCATTTTTTATTTTGTTCTATGTGTAATCGAATGGTATTTCAGAATAGGGTAGGGTTCGTGAAAAGGCACCGAAAGTATCCACAGGATTACACAATTCAAAAAAATCGGTGGTGTAGTTTTTGGTGGATTTATGGCATACTCAATTGCTGTCTCGTTGGTGAGAAATACGCGCTGACCATTTTCAAGATGGACGGCTAAATGTATAACTGCTGCGTCCCGTCCATGAATGATGAAACGAATGATGCACCGGTCAATTTGGTAGCGCATTATTTTGTCGTTGTCATTCAATCAAGAAGTATTCACATCGGTATTTTGAAATTGAAACACAGCCATATCGCTGACTTTATGCACATACTTGCAAATGTATTTGATGCTCTTCACTGAACTACAGAACTCAACTTTAATATGAGCATTGAATGTTTTGCTCAGCAGAGGCGAATATGGTACCACACCGCGATTGTCAATGTCAATGTCTGCGTTGTTGATATTTAGCGTAAATGATTGTCCGCCATTATCAGTATTGCTTCGACGGTATATTGGATATCCGTTGACATTTGTGATCGTGTCATTGGTGAAATCTTTAAGAAAGCGCTTGGCACATTTTCCATCTGCCATGCAAGGTGATAAACGATTCAGATCATTGCATGGGTCATGAACCATGTTTGTGGTAACAATATCGAACAGTCGATCAGTAGACGGATCTGGAATTTCCGCGGAAATTACACCATCGATTTCCTCAGGGCGTATTTTGTCGACTAAACAAATCAAAATGTGTGCAAAATGTTTCAAATGGTAATCCACATTTTTGCCATTCAACCGAAGACATCCAGCAACGTTTGGGACCGAATACGTATAATTTTGTAATCAACCTCATTAAAGATTTCAATTTTTGTTGAACCCTTGGGCCCTTTTGCGTCTTACTGGCATTGTTCACTGTAATACACACACACAAATAGGCCAAATTGTTGTACTTACTGATGAACAACCGGTATACCGATAATGTACTATACTTGTTCTTCAAGTACAATTTTGCACGCACTATGTGTTGTAAAATACTAAAATCACGATTAAAAAATTTGAGGGTGGAGGTACAAGGAAAACATGTTTCTGGATAGGGACACCCTAATCAAATAGCGGTATGAAATATACTTTACGACCTATTCTCATGCCTACTAAATAATCTCATACCTACTAAATATTTCATAAAAATCGGTTGAGCCGTTTCGGAGCAGTGCGACCACCAACACCGTGACACGAGATTTTTATATATTAGAATATAATTCAAGCAATGTTTGCATGCTGCGTAAATCGTTGAACGAATCAAAGCAATCAGGTCGTGTATGAAACGAGAACCCGGAATGGTGTGGTAGTAAAATTTGGTCTAATGCGTTCGTATGCTGATCAATGCATCTAACTATATGGTGAAGCGTAACAGAATGTTATTTCTTGCTATTTACATGTGTGACATTGATTTTTTCTAACTTTTGTCGCAGTACACAATATATCCGCCGGTCTACTTAAACCAGAAAATATCCTCTAGCATGTGTTCAAAGTCGAGTGATCAACAACAAGTGATATCAAGCGTACTGTATAAATGCAAGCTAATGCGTGCTAAAGCTAAAGCGATGCTTGAAAGCAACGATCGATAAAAAATTGGTCGATCAGAAACCTCTGAATGGGATCATTGGATATTTCGATAGAAAATAGGAAAATAATCTCGACGAAACAAAATCGATCATTGGCTAGTTTCCATTATGTAGGATGCAGTTGTTTCTTGAGGATCAAAACGTCAACCAGTTGTTGCAATACAACAACGTATTTCATCATCGTAGGGGAAGGAAGTGAAATTATTGGTGTCAATAAACTTATATATTAACTTAAGTTCAGTGTGATACTGGAGAACTCAAGTATGTAAAACGCCAAAGTATTAGGTCTCACTTACTGTACCAAAAACACTTGTTCCTATAAAGCTCTCATTTTATTATCGAAGATCATCAATTTTCTAATGTTTCGAAGCCTTTTTTGAAAAATGATTTATCTTTGGCCTCAAAAGAGGCGTTTGTTTCGAAAAAATCTTTTTCCCTGAAGCATTTTTTTAGGTTTTCGAACAGGTAGCAGTCGCTCAGAGACAGATCCAAGCAATACGGTGGATGGTAATGCAATTCAAATTAGTGAAACAGCATTTTTCAGATGGTGTTTCCATTTTCAAGATAATCGATGAATAAATACCTTTCGAATCCCAAAATACGGGGCTACAACTATAGCGGCCGACATTTGCGTTTTTAATCGTTTGGAATAGCTTTCTTCTGCTGCTGTCAGCAGTCACATATCGACGCAACAAATCGTGTTTATTATACGATTAAACAGCCACAAACAGTGGTCTGAATCATCGAAATTGACGCTTTGATATTTTTGGTCCAATGTGACCCACTTGATTTGATTACAGCCTTTTCATGGATAAATGGTCATGCACAATAGGGAACTATATATACACTGCCTTCATATATCTTTATGGTGTCAGCTATTTCACGCAACCTCATGGTTTTTACTGTCTTTCAAAACGATTTTGCTCACTTTTTTTATTTTTTTTCTAGAATATCTGCAGAATTTGGGTGACCAATAACTACCGTTACTAAAACAACTATAACTTTTAGACTAATGGTAGAATTGTCATAAAATTTTGAAGCTTGGTACTTTCTAAAAATTATACGGGACTTCCTGAGTGACACTATTACGTCACAACTTATGCCGAATACAAGAAAAATTAATGAACCAATTATGAAGTGAAACGCCCAGATTTATAAAACTTGTTGCAAACCCAAAGCGTATTCACCCAAATCTTTCGATAATCGATTCAATCAAGTACCAGTAAACAGGCATGACTTGCATATATTTCCCTATAAAGATTAGTTTAAATCTGTATACCATGCACACAAACCAACGAGCAAAAAAAAAATCAAAACTTTTATTTCCCATATTAGATTAGATTTTCAAGTTTTTCGTTTTCATTCATTAATTTCTGTTCTATATACGTTGTATTTGCTTCTAGTCTTCCTCTATGTAAGTAAAGCAAAGTTTTCTAAATCAACCAACAAATCGCAAAAAAAATGAAATAATCAAGAATGGAAAACTATATAACGAAGCTTGGAAAATGTTTGCACACATCTCGTAGAGAAAACGAATGGGGAATTAAAATTGTTGCCATGCATATATGGAATTTCTTTTATAAAAGTATGTGAATTGCATACATGATACAATTTAAATTCCACATATTCATATGTATATAGTTACATCCATCCACATGTACATTGTTGTTGCTCTTGGCAGCTTTTTTTATTAAAAATGTACGTTATTCTTTGTAAAGTTGACATTGTGTTGTTGTTTTCTTACTTGGAAAATATATTTTTTTGTATTATATGTCAAATACCTGTTTAGTGTTTGATTTCTGTACGTTATTCATAAATTGTACGACAAAGTAGTTTGAACTATACTCATACGTACCTATATGTAATAACATAATGAATGAGATTTGTTACGATAGTTTGTTTGATGGAATGTTAAAAAAACTCCATGAATGCAGTGAGAGTGATAAGATATTTTCATTTACAAAGTTCAACCAATTAATTGCAGACACAACACCTTATGTGGTATAATACAATGCATGCGTGGTAAAATTGTCGCTACCTCGCCGTTTTATAGTGCACGACAATATATTCGATTTTATTACCGAAAGGCACGTTCTGTTATGTTTAATGTCGTTATTCTACTATTAATTTCACTTTTTACTATCGCTAATCGCTATTTTCATATTTTTAATGATTCCAATAAATAATAAAAGTAAAATTGTTTTTAAACGACTAAATTTTATAAGCGAAAGTTTTATTGTGTGCTTGTGTCTGTCATAATGTAGGGGAATGGTAACATCATTTTATGAATTATATGATGAAAATGTAATATTCCACTCCAATGAAATATTGGAGCTCAAAATTAGTAGAAATAGTTAGTAATCTGTAATTACCGTCCACAAAATAAACAGATCAAAATTAAGTAGGTCTATAATAATTTTTTTTTTCTCAGCGCCAGTTTTCCTATTTAACTAATTAATTGTAAGGTCCAAATATGTTCTACTCATTTCGAAACAATCAGAAAGAATTGATTTGAACAAATCAGTCTATTCAACAGGCCGCTGATGTTGTATTACGTACATTGAAATATTGTCAATTTATGAAGAACCATACTATGTCTTTGTAGTATTAGCGAATTACTTCCTAATTGGCGAAATCGATTCTTTTGCTTCTTCAAGATCGATTATTCTTCTTCTTCCATCAATATTTAATTCCCACGCCAAACTTCGTGAGTAAGATTTTTTATATACAAGGTGTCCGGGTTTAGGATGCTAATCCGTTAAAGAATGACTTATATGTTTATTTTGCACAAAAAATCGTAAGGGAGGGGAAGGGAGCAAATCCATCCAACAGATGGATTAACTCTTACATTATTAATTACATTGACAATGAAATAATTAGTAATGTAAGAGCAAATCCATCTATTAGTAGATCCCGTTTAAGAACTATTTCCAAGCACCATAAAAGATTGGCGTTTTGTAATTGGTTGGTCGAAAGGAATTTTGACAATGATAGATTTTGAATACGTATGGTTGAATCCAAAGAATGATGAATGAAAACTTTCGCAGTCTCATTCGAGAAAACAAAAACAATTTTAAACCCGCTTCAGGGTTAACGTATATGGACTGGTGTACCTGGCGATAACGTAATTGGACCATTCATATTACCATCGTCATTAAATAAGGAACATTATTTACAATTTTACAAAACGATTCAAAAACGAACGAACCCACTAATTGGTTTAGAAGAAATGGTTCAATTTATTGGCCTGCAAGATCTCCCGATCTAACTGTATTAGATTTTTATATAAGGGGATGTGATGCATTACCATCGCAAAATCCGATAGCCGAATGGATATCAATTTACTCGTCACCTGAGAACTCTGCCATCATAATATTAATTTTCTTAGATAATTCAGAATTTTTGATTCACAACACTGACACAACACTATACAATTTCTTAAAACTATTGAAAATTTTTAATTTTTCTTTTTTCAATATTTAAACAAAGGAGTTGATATAATCATACTTAACGACTGTGAAGTTTGTAACAAATAACAAAATTTATGTATGTATTAATAAGTTGAGTGTACAGTCGGCCAACAATTTTTAATTGTTAATACATCGATATATTACAATGTTTGTGTAATAAATTAAAACACAAGTAAAAGCAAATACATATAGCCAGAAACACTTATTCCTGTCATACCAATTAAAATAGGCTTCAAATTCTCAGTATACATTAATCAATACCATCTTATATATTAATACGCTTAATTTTTAGTTTGTGCTCCCTTTTTAACCTATTTCCCGTGCGCGTATCATAATGAAACATATATCAGGTGAAAGGTATTTTTTCATAGATGTGTAGAATATATGTTTTATTAAGGTACGTGCACGGGAAATAGGTGTTAACGCCAATAAACATTTTTCCTATACTGTGCATCTAATAAATTCATCACGACGCCAGAATGTCATGACAAAATATGTTTGTATTGAACCATCATTACACCGTGACAATACAGAACAAAACAGAAAACATAAAATGATTTTACATACATACAAACATTTTGGTGTTCTGTCAGTGTAAAAATACAATTTTGTCATGGCACTCTATCATCATGACAAAATTTTGCGAGTGAAGATTGACCATAGTACTTACACAAACATAATATCTATGGAAAGTTTGGAATAATCAATTTCGTCCGATTTTAGGTAAAAGTCATTGGATCTCTTAATTTATGCGAAAGGTTAAGTGGGAAGTTTCGTCCCGATATGCGGTTGATTTGTGTCCCAGTATATTTCGTAACTGGATAATTTATTAAGCTCTTAATTAAAGCTCATGCTTGAACTAGCGTGACGTGTTTCTGCTTTTAGTGTGGTGGTTAATCGACTATCGACTATATAATCTACATAAGTACATTAGTTTAGTACGTCACAATTATTCATATACAAATGAAAATAACACACAATTACAGCGGTCCTTTTGTACATTTCTTATTAAATATTTAGATTAAAGTTGCGCGCTACGGCAATTGTGTGCTTTTTCTTCTTGAGATTTTAATATTTGGAAATGGCGCGTTTCGACAACATGTATGCGAGTGCAAATGAAGACCTGTCAGCAAAAGTCTTTTACGTTGACGCTCCCGACGGGTGTGGCAAGACATTTGTATTGCAATCACTCATTGCATTTGCCAAGGGGCGTGGCTTGGAGTCCATTTGCTCCGTCTTCACAGGATTCGCCACGAGCTTGATGGGAGGTGGACGTATATAACTACGACTATATAACATTTTCAAACTGCCGGTTCATCAATGAAGCCAAACTCCTCTCACGCTACCAAGTTGAAAAGCGCGCGACTCATCATGATAGATGAGGCCAGCATCATGCCAGGGGCCGCGCTCATAATCAAAGACAGACGTGTAATCGATTTCGTGTATGGTGACATCAACACAACACTAGCCAAGGGCACCATAGAGGAGCGCGCCACCCTTGCACTCAAGAATGATCATTGATCGCTAATCAATCAGCAGGTGCTTGACCTCCTGCCCGGCGGACAAGAAGTCAAACTTAGTGTTGATAAAGTTGAGAGTGACGACATGAATGAGGAACTCGGCCTACATGTCGAGGTTCTCAACAAGAAAGGATCCGGACTTCCGCGCCAAGCCATCCCGCTAAAGGTAAACGAGTTCGTTCTTTTGATGAGGAATTTAAACACTAGCAAAGGTCTTATCAATGGAACAAGCATGCGAGTCGCAAAAATAAACCGTTACAGTCTGGAATGTGATTTGCTGACTGGTTTCTCAAAAGGCGAGCGCGTTCTCTTGCCACGCATAAAGCTCTCACCCTCGGAAGGCACCTTCTCATTTAAAATGTCCCGCCTCCAATTTCCCGTCCAGCTCGCGTTCGCCATAACCATCAACAAGAGTTAGGGCCAAAGCTTGAAGAAGGTAGAAGTGTACTTTCCGGCCTCCGTATTTACACACTGTATGTGGCCTGTTCACGATGCCGCTCATTTGACGGACTCAAGGTGTTTATGGTTGAGACAAGCGATCAATCAGCTGATCGGGACGGGCGCATCACAACAAAGAATGTTGTTTTGTAGAGATTATACGCATGTAAATTCATATTTTATTATCCGTTTGTACATTTCTTATTAAATATTTAATAGCGTATATGAATTTACTTTATTTTTAATAAAAGTGCACCAAATTTACATCTTAATAAATCTTCTTAATCATTTCTTAATCAAAAATATAATAAAATGTAATCACGTACATAATAAATATTCTAATTATAACTGGTTGAAACTTAATAATATTTTTTCAAAAATAAGAGATCACAGAGTTTTTCCCAGGTCTTGAGTTAGCTCAAGAAGTGCTCTCTCAAATAAAATTGGCCATTTAAAAATAATACGACAAATTCCCGTTTGTTATTGAGGTGCAAACACCACATCGTTATGCAATTTTTTCGATTCTAGTGGTTTACTGTATTAAAAATTATTTATTTATTTATTTATTTTATTTATTTCATTTGTTTATTTCAATGTTTGGAAGTTGTACAACTTATTTCATTAGTATGATGATAAAGTGTTGATTAAAAAACTAGAACTAATGGGGATAGGTGGCTCATTACTCAACTGGTTAAGCTCATATCTAAAAGACCGAACTCAATGTGTTCGCTTTCAAGGCCACATATCACAAGCAGTACAAGTTAGTTCAGAGGTTCCACAAGGTAGTCACTTGGGGCCATTACTCTTCAATCTCTTCATATCAGACTTGTCAACAGTACTGCAAAACATCAAGCATTTATTCTATGCTGATGACCTAAAAATATTTCACAAAATCGAAAATACAGACGATGCAATTTGTTTACAATCAAATCTAAACAAATTGATATCGTGGTGCAACAGTAATAAATTAGATCTAAATGTGGACAAGTGTTACGTAATCAGTTTTACAAGGAAAGTTGTTCTTCATAATATTGACTACGTAATTGATGAGAGGAGTTTGAAAAGAGTGGACGAAATAAGAGATTTAGGTGTAATAATTGACACGCGAGTTAATTTCCATAAACATTATGATGTAACGTTGGGAAAGGCATATGGGGTACTGGGTTTCATAAAAAGAAGAGCTAAAGAATTCAACAACTTATGGGTAACAAAATCACTCTATTGCTCATTTGTGAGATCTATCCTTGAGTATGCTTCGGTAACTTGGATGCCATACACCGAAGAGTATGCAATAAAATTTGAATCAGTCCAGAAGCAATTCTTATTGTTCGTGCTCAGGCATATGTTCGATCCGCAAGATTATACCAATCTACCAAGTTACAATTCTAGACTCGACTTAATAGGTTTAGATACTCTTTCATTAAGACGAAATTTGCTCGCGGCCAGTTTCATTTTTGACGTGTTAAAAAAAAACATCAACGTCGATGAAATTTCAAATGCTGTGGTTTTAAATCAAGGACGCACTCGACATGCAAAGTACTTAAAAGAAGTTCACCACCCTACCAACTATGGAATGAATGAACCAATAAATAGAGCATGTAAAATTTTTAATAACCATATTGACGCTTACAAGCCAGGTACTAACTTGACAAAACAAACATATAAGAAAAATTTCAAATCGCAATTTAAATAAATTTTTTGTTTATATAACTGACTGTATGTTTGGGTTGCTACCTAACTACCATTGGTGAGGACACTAAGTACTCCGAGTCACACCAATCGTAGGTTTGTATGAACCCGTAAGAATATAGCAAGAACATTTAATATTTAATTTTTAAGTATCAAAATAAGAAAAAAATAGTAAAATAAAATTGTGAAAGAATAAGTTAACGAAATACAAATTTGTTAGAAAATAAGAATTTATATATTAGAATATTTTTACAATATATATGTACCTTGTTTGGTAAATATAAAATAAATAAATAAATAACATTACCGGTACATAAATAATATAATATTAGTAAAAGAACATACATAAAATAATGTTACAATAAAAATATGTAATAATAACTGAGTAGCAATAATAATAATAATGTAATAACCGTATAACATTTTTATTTTTATTTTTGTAATTAATAAATTAAATTAAATTTAGATTTCCCCTGTTTATGTGTTCCTTTCGTGCAGCTTGTCGAAATATTTTTTGCGAAATGATGTCACTGACCCGGAGTTCCTTATATCAATAGATAATGAGTTCCACAGACTGATTCCACTTACAAAGAACGATGAGTTCAATAATTCTGAACGGTTTTTTATTATTTTTAAAAACTGTAACCGATTTGATTGAGACTTTTCAAGTTTAACAAAAATGTAATCGGGCAGACGATACTTTAGAAATTTGTAGATCGACAGACATACCCTAAACTTGTACATCTCATAGAGAGAGCAGCCAAATAGTATATTAGAGTACTGTGAGATATGATCATATTTTCTTAACTGAAAAATGTATCTAATGCATGAATTAAAAACCATTTGTAACTGATGAAGGTATTGCTTTTGTAGATCAAAAATAACTACATCTCCATATAAAAGATGAGGTGCAATATACATTTTTACCAAATGAAGACGCAGGGTATAACTAAGGTGTTTAGTGGTGGTCCACAAAATTATTAATAGAAAGACAACTCTTTTGCAAATTCCCTGAATATGACTACTCCAACATAAGGTATTGTCAAAAACAACGCCTAGATTGCGTACTGTACTAGAATAACATATGCTGGTTCCATCAACAATAATTTTGGGCAGGTTGTCAGTACAATATTTGGATGAAGACATTAAGATACATTGTGTTTTACTGCTATTCAAATGAAGTTTATTAGTAGAGGACCATTCAGATATTAATTGAATATCATTGTTCATTTTCTCAATACAACTAGCAATATTACCAATTCCGCTGGAATTGCATATTTGCAAGTCATCTGCAAAAAGATGATATTTACTATACTGAATTACCGCAGTCAGGTCATTAATAAACATCATGAATAAGAATGGCCCCAATATAGAGCCTTGAGGAACTCCACAATTCACTAAGCAAGTTCCCGAAATAGATGACTGAAATGCGACAGTTTGACAGCGATTGTGAAGATATGATAAAATCAAGCGAGATGCCGATAACGAAAATAAAAATTTATCACGCAATTTCATGAGTAACAAGTGATGATCAATCAAATCGAAAGCTTTACTGAAGTCAAGAAGCACCAAGGTACAGGCTTTTCGCTTATCAATCGCTCGTCTGATGGCGTCACTGATTTCTAACAAAGCTGCAGTGGTGCTATGCTTAGATCTATAAGCAGATTGGTATTAAGAAAGTAGTTTATTAGACTCAATGTGATGCAAGGTCTGATTTTGCAAAATTCTTTCCAGAACTTTTGAAAGACAAGGAAGCAAACTAATTGGGCGGAAATCAGACAGGTCAGATGTCTTGGACTTTTTTGGAATAGGGATAATCCTTGAATGTTTCCATTCTGATGGAAAACAGGAGCAAGTTATTATGCTATTAAAAATGTGAAGTATAAAGCAATCGATATAAGGTAAAAGAAGCTTAATGAACTTTAAAGGAATCTCATCAAACCCAGCCGCGTTTGATTTAATTGATTTAAAGACCACACTTAAGTCAACGATGTCAATATTTCTGAAGCTAAACCCTGAGTCATTAAAACCAGAAAACTGAAAATCCTCCACATTCCTGCGATCATCGGTAAGACGATTGCAGAAATAATTATTGAATTCATCAGCTGAGAAGTCTAAATTAGCTTTCTTTGTATTATTTGAAAATCAACTGATCGATTTAAGATTTTTCCAGAAAATATTGGATGGTATACCATCCAATGCTATTAAAAGTGCTAAAGCAAAATATTTTTCTAAATGTATAAACACCAAACTATAGTTTGGTGTTTATACATTTAGAAAAATATTTTGCTTTAGCACTTTTAATAGCATTGGTGACCTTATTCCGAATTGCTTTATATTCCATATAAAGTTCCTCATTCTTTGTTCTTTTCCACCGATTATAGATAAAGTTTCGAAGATCTATCAAATTTAGAATGCTTGCATGAAGCCAGGGCGGATGTGATGCTTTCTTAATAACAGTTTTAGACGGAACAAATTCATCAAATAAATATCGTATTAAATTGGAAAAAAATTTTACCTTGTCATTGGGATCAACAATGGTGTATAGTGTATCCCATTGTAGGCCTCTGCATTCTTCAAGAAGGGCTGGTACATTGATATTTCTATGATCCTGAAAGCTAAATAAAGAGTCACTCCTACTGAAGTCGACATTATAGGAGAAATAGATTAAGTCATGATCGGAGAATTCAACCGAAATTTGATTATGAAATTGTATCTTATCAGTATTCTTAATTATTAAATCAAGCAGTGTGGATGAAGTACTGGTAAAATGCGTAGGTTCAGTATTTTGACATTTACACCCAAATCTGTCCAACAGTCGATTAAATCTAATTGAGTTAGAACTATTAGCACTGAGGTCACAATTAAAGTCACCACAAATGATCACATCATTGTATTGGATAGTGAATTCATCAAGAATCGCTTCGATATCCTCATAAATCAATCCATTCGGAAAATAAACTACAATTACCAATATATTCACCACTCCCAATTTCACTTCAATTATGGCAAATTCCGAGGAAGGAGCACAATGCCTATAAATTATTTTAGAATTTATTATCGATCTAACATAAATACAAATGCCTCCACCTCTACCAACATTATTCAACTCACGATCATTCTAAGAAGTGTATATCCCGGTATATCTATTACAGCATCAGGTATGTGGTCTTTTAGCCAGGTCTCTACGAAGCAGACAATACCTAAATGAACTCCAGAAATAAGGCTAATAATTTCATCAAACTTCGGATAGATACTACGCACATTTAAAAATGAAAAGCTCAATCCCTGAAATCTATTAATGGACGATTTCAGAACGATATTGTTATTTAAGATCGAAGGGGAATCAGCTGTTAAAACTCCTAAATTACTGGACATTTAACAATGCCATTAACATCATTCCACACAAAACACTCGACAGCCGATATCGTTTAGATATATCCGGATTTGCGTCAGTAGGGCCCAGTGGAGCTTCAGAGTCGACATAATGGTTTAACTGTTGAATATTTTTCACAACAACTGCTTGGGATGTTTTGGTTTTTAAAATGTGTACCAAACCAGCCTTGACGTAGGCTTTGAATATGATTCCAGTTTGTTGGATTTTTTTAGCCTCGACGAATAACAAATGAATATTAGTAGATAAACCACGATTGATATATATGCGTGATGAAGAATTGATGCCAATATCCTTTAGTGATAATGCTTGTTTAATTCTGTACTGATTAAAATACTCATAAAATTGGCTAGATCACAGAGTTTTTCCCAGGTCGTCATACATATCAAAAGTTAGCTCAAGAAGTGTTCTCTCAAATAAAATTGGCCATTTAAAAAAATACGACAAATTCCTGGGAAAAACTCTGTGATCTGACCAATTTTTAACACAGTTAACCTTTAGAATCCAAAAAATTGCATAACGATGTGGTGTTTGCACCTCAATAACAAACGGGAATTTGTCGTATTTTTTCAAATGGCCAAGTTTTTGTTAAAAGGCTAGCAAAAACTTCGTTACTTGGCCAATTTTTTTATAATGAAACCATTTAGGACTAATTGATAGTAATCGAGTATTTCTAAAATAAAATAATTTATTTGGATGATTAACACATTATTTATATTAATTTTTAACACAACTTTGACCCCCTGTCGGAGTGCACAACTCATGGGCCGACCCATCTTCCATGTCAGTACTATAGGCTGGCATGGAGCAATGCAATGTGCAGATGGTTCTACGTAAATCGGACCCATAGCCGTACGTCCTCGATTTGGCAAGCATTGCGTAAAGTAGGACGGTAAAAGTGAACTGCGAAAGAGTGGGGAGTGCTTCGGCCCCACAACAGATTGCATAGATTAATACATTAAAAAAAAAAAAAATATATATATATATTAATTTTTAATTTACATAAAAATCTAATATTACGCTTAGGTAAACACAAGGGAGGTTCGGGATTGGGACTCCTATAAGGAGGACCTCAGAAAGTACAAAAAAAAGTTGAGGAGGGCACAAAGGGGGTCTTGGAGACTCTTCTGTTGTAGAATGGAGGAGGTCTCTGAGACTTCTCGCCGTAGGAAAATTCTAGCTACTAACCCAACCAGTCCTAGTTATTTAATTAGACCAGACGGGTCATGGACAACTTCAAGTGCGGAATCATTGGAGCTCCTCATCGAGACCCATTTTCCGGGAAGCTTTGAAGACTCCACAGAGCCTGGAGCTAATCGAGTAACACCTTCAATAGAGATGGAGGGCATCGCGGATAAGCAGCGAATCCGCTGGGCGCTGAACGGGTTTAAACCTTATAAATCGGCGGGCCCGGATCGGATTATACCAGCAGAGATCCAAAGGAACTCAGCAGTCATCCTCCCTTGGCTGGAAGGTATATTCATGGGATGTCTGAAACTGGTATAATATTATTAAAAAATGGACGGAGGTCAGAGTAGTCTTTATCCCGAAATCGGGAAAAAGCTCGCATGCCTATCTAAAGGATCTGAGACCTATAACTCTATCACCCTTTCTGTTGAAAATCTTGGAAAGGTTGGTAGATATAGGTATTCGATCAAAAATTGAGCCCAGGAGTTGGGCAATGTCGCGGCATGCGTACTGTAAGGGAAAGTCGGTGGACTGCACGATCTAGTACGCATGAATGAGAAGTCAATTTACTCGCAAGAGTGCTGTATGGTAGCATTTCTCGACATTGAGGGTGCCTTTAATAATGTTAAAACGGAGGCGATCATGGAAGAATTGCTATATTTGAACGTGGACTACCCCATATGTAGGTTGATAAATCAGATGCTGGTTAGCAAAATTATTACCTCGAAACTGGGGGAGGCCACCATTAGAAGGCGGGTGGTTAGAGGAACCCCGCAAGGAGGTGTAATGGCCCCCTTTCTTTGGAGTGTTGTGATGAATGGATTGCTCTTGGAAGACGAAATTCTCATAACTCGAAATATTGTGTTATTCCCTTCGATTTCGTGTTATCCGATATCCACTGTAATTAAAATGGACCAGCGTCGAAAGTGTTTTTTTAAACAGTCAGTTTAAGTGGAATGAGCCAACCGATAAATATGGAACCCAATTTGATTATTAAAATGGAATTTCAACAACAGTGTCTGATGAATTTAGGATTTAATGAAGTTGTCAATCAGGACATGAGGTTTTAAGCAACGACCGAAAAAGCATCATCGATGAGGGGCACTGCTAGATATATGGTGAACGGTGAATTGTCGTTTTCTGGGTTTTTCTTTTTGTTTTCTGTAAACAGTTATTTTCAGAATTGTTATTTCGGTGATTTGCTTTTCGTTAAATTGTCATTTTCAGTGTATCGCTTTTTGGTGAACTGTCATTTTTGGTGGATCGCCTTGCTAACATTTTATGTGATTACTTAATTTACGAAATATTAAGTTATTAACTATACATCATCATTACCATAATCCTAATACATATACATAATAATTTTTGTTAATTTTTCGTCATGTTGTAATAATATTTTTATGATATGATTTATTAGGTATGCACTAAAAAAAATTTTGTTGCTTTTATTTAAATTAAACTATATAACCTACATATATTTAAGTATACATAGATTGTGATTTATTTATAAAATATGTAGTAATTAAAAATAAACATTATATTTTAATTTCTGTACATACGAGACTATATCGTTTCATGACATTTATTTACAAAGCACAACATTTGTGGTTTTTACTGTGCAAATTTTCCATTAATCATTTAATTTAGTTTAGTACCTTTTGAAGATATGTGGTATACATACGTGTATCATATGCATAAAATCAATTATTTTTCTATACTGTCATATCCAGAACTTATATATCGTATACAGGATAAATATGCATGTGCTAAATCGAATATTTTTTTTTTGGCGGAAATTGAATTAGACAGACGGTTTGATTTATATTCACTTTGAACATTAAAAATATAAGACGTATAACATGAAACGTTCAATTTAATATGCGATATAACATTGAAACATAACATATGCAATAACACTGTACGTACGAGTATATTCGAAAAGCTCATAATATCCTTAGCATAAAAAAGAACATATTTAGATTTTATTTTTATTACACACGTTTAATGTTTTATGATAATATGTATTTTATTTATATGTATATGTTTTCTTTTATTTTGGGTACTACATATACTTACTTACATTACATACATGCACATAAAATGGGAAATTTTACTATTTCCAGTTTCTATTTTATCAAACCATCAACGGGAAATTTTTATGGGAATTTATTCCGTTTTAACTTGCTACTGTTGTTGTTCTGTATCATGATTTTCAACATGAAATTAAGCATACAAATATTATTGTTATGGGGTTGCACCATCAGAACGGGGTGGTACTCTTAAAAGGTTTTAAGTATGATCGACATAATTGGAAATTATGTATCATGGGTAATAAATATTAACAATTAGTTTGGTATACCTTTTAACACCGTTGCACGAGACAAAATATCCCACCTCTCTTGGTTTAGTTTAGGGAACTAAATACTCCTATAAAATAGATGACCTCAGAAACAGCTACATAGTACATACCTATATTGGAAAACAGCCTGTTTCGTTAAAACTAACATCTCTGAATACGAAGTATTTAATTAACATTATATACGCGAGGCCTGGTACCAATTTATTTAATTGAGTTAAAACCGGCAGTTTAGAACGCATTGACAAACTAATTTTTAAATTATTTCTAGTTATCATGAGCCTCGAATATCTAGCCAGCAAGAAATATCAGGCACTCGCCCTTTGAACTAAGATATTTTTCAGTCAGGTCAGTTTTAACCCATTGCCGCACATTTTTTAATTGACGACCGTGCTCAGAAACACACTTTTTGTTTTTCAATTGTTTATGACTGCCATATGAAATTGAGCATCATTTATATGTTTGGAAGTGAAAATTATCACATTTTTTCACAGTTTTCCCATGAAAACTCTCGACGGCTATAGCCGTCATTTGCTCATCACATCATTTTTTCTATATATTTCCGCCTACAGAAACAAATGACCAATTTTTTGGTGATATATAGACAAATAACGGCTATATCCGTCATTTGCGCGAACATAATAGAACGGCTATAGCCGTCATTTGTTTCTGTAGGCGGAAATATATCGAATTGCTAATCATGAAAAATCGCACAAAAAGACAATTGATATGTTATCTGGAATGTTACATCTTTTTTCGTTGATGTATTACTGAATAATTAACAAAGTACACTTCGTAAGAATGATGTTCCTTTTTTTATTAATTAAAATATGCAGGACGGCTATAGCCGTCATTTGCCTATATATCACCAAAAATATGACGGCTATAGCCGTCATTTGCGGGAAAGGGTTAACATTAAAAGTGACATATCGTGTGGAACCAACCCAACTATGGCAGCTACCGAAGGTTTCTACCGTAAAATCGTAAATGCAGCGATATACGATTTTTCGGTAGAAACCTTATAGTTCCAGCCGGAAATGATCGTATGGTTGTATACAGCCTAACTAACTACGGCACAAGTAACACAATGGATTGTGCATTGTTGTACACAATTTGCTTTTTCAGCCGGAATCTTATAATTGCAGCCAAAATTTGATAGTCAGCCCCAGAACCATATAACAGCAAATACAACTATGACACAAGTAGCAGGATGCATTGTGGCATCATAGAACACTATATATTTTTCAGGCGGAACCTTATAAATCCAATTATTGGATGCTGCATTTATGAGGTTTCTACCAAAAAATCCTATAATGATGAATTCATAAGGTTCCGGTTGAAAAATTATATAGTGCATAAGGATACAATACAATACATCACTCTACTTGTGCCATATTTGGTTTGGCTGTTATATGGTTCAAGGTGGCCTAATCACATTTTGGCTGGAATTATAAGGTCTCGGCCAAAAAATCAAACAGTGCACAATGATGCACAATCCATTGTGCTTTTTGTGCCGTTGTGAGTTTGGTTTATATAACCATAACATCGTTTCCGGCTGGAATTATAAGGTTGCACCGAAAAATCATATTATTCTGAATTCTATCATATAATTCTGGATTTGTAAAGTTCCGGCTAACAAATTATATAGTGAACACTGATGCACAATGATACTTGTACAATATTTAGTTTGGCTGTAGAGAGTATGGTTCCGACTGTAATGAAAAATCGCATCGTGCTGGATTTATAAGGTTCCGGCTGATCAAGACACAATTCATCGTGCTACTTGTATTATAGTTGGTTTGGCTGTTATATGGTTCAAGCTAGCTATATCAAGTTCCTGATGGAATTTTAAGATTCATGCATCGTGGTACGTCTGCCATAGTTGGTTTGGCCTTAAAGGGTATGGTTCCGGCTGGAATGAAAAATCATATAATGCTGGATTTATAAGGTCCCTGAAAAATAATATAGCGCACAATGCATCGTGCTACTTGTGTCATAGTTGGTTTGGTTCCAGCTGATATGATTGCGTGGCTGGCGTGACGGACACAACAACAGGGCAGAACAACACAATTATACATTTTATAACTTCGTTTATCAATTTTTGGCGATTGTATTTTACGCAATTTCGTCAAAGAAGTTATTATCATCAAATGCTGCTATTCCTTTTCCTTTTCATCAGACCATAATATTGCCTCAATAATTGGCTCTCCATTATATTCTTTTATTGCTGCTGCATGATTGATCAAATTTTGTTTCTGTCAATGTAACATTCTCGTTTTCTCTATTTAATATCGATTTCAAGCTCTACTACTACTCATAGTACAATATTTCAATCTTAAGCTTCTTTCATCAGTTTTTGTCGCTATCAGATGAACCACGGTGACCTTAAGAGGGTCCTTTACTAAAATAAATTTTAATTTTGAAGCTAACCTAAAATTTAAAATACGCACATGTACAATCATACTACATTATTTTGCTAGTAGTGGGGGTTAATATATATACTTTTGATCTCTTGTTTAGTTTTGTTTATGAATCAAAAAAAAATCAACATTGTGTAGTGTTGTTAGTTTATGGAATAAAAACGAAACACATAGCAGTATGCATGTATTGAAATTAAATAATTTAAAGTCAATTAGTGAATTCATGTCCTAATTTTCATGGAAATGTTTTTAAAAATCTCGCATAAACACAAAATGCATTAATAATGCCTATATCAACAACGTATGTATGATGGGTATAGAAACGTGAACAAAATGTGTAAGCAAAATAAATAAAGTTTAGTAAAAATTAAATTTATTTTCATATGTCGTAACATTCTTACCTTTATAATTCGATCTCTATTGGTTGCATATCGCATTTACTTGCATATCGTAAATTGCAACTTCTGATATAGCAATGATATCAAGATGGAGGATACAGGCGGGGGTTTTTTAATGTAAGTGATATCAATTGTGTTCGGGTTACCTCGCAGGATTACATTTGACCCAGAGATTCACCAACTGATTATCAACCGATGTTTGTGTTTCCTGGTCTTTTTTCAATGGAGTTATCTTTCTTGAAATGGGGGGCAAGTGGCATAAATAGATAAAACAACAACAACTTCATCACTAAAGTCAAGCAACCATTACTTGGATTATTACAAGGTCTCCGGGTGACTTTGGAAATATAATAGTAGAAAGTGAATAGTGAAATGAAATCTCCTCCCAACTTCCCTCCCTCTTCAACCTTCGGCCAATGTACAAAAAAAGTATGTTTAGAAGCCCTGGAAGCTGGCTAAGATCAATCATTCATTGAATATTAGAATAAATAATGCAACATGGCAAATATCCGACACTCGGTTATCGTAGACGGACACGAATTTTAAATTGAAAATCAAATCTGTAACAGAAACGTGAAGGCTTAGCAACAATTAGGGAAAAAAGAGAAACGAAATTTTTGGCCCCCGTGCAGTGATATAAAACAGTAGTGGAATAAACCCAAATGAAATTACTTAATATATTCTCTGGACGCGATGAATAAGGCGTGGGCACACTCCCTGTACTCCTAAATTGTAGATAAAGGGAAAAATAAAGCTTAAAGTATCAGGTGAGCCTGCAGTCATATTTTGGCATTTATTAAGGTTATGAACCCGAAAAACTTGTACTCGTATGGTCATTATTTGTCTCAACATGTGTTTATGCTTTATCATTTTATTGCGTGGTAATGATGTTGAACTTTGTAAAGGGTCTTTTAATAGGGACGCTCGAAATTTGTTGGGTTATAGCAGCCGTGTTTCTAGATATTGTCGAATATGTTGTGAATTGTTCAGTAGTATATGGCAAATTGCCGCAAACATGCAGCAAGTTCCTGCACCTTTTTTCAACCATTTAATCCTCCCAAGCATAGGCGCTATTTAAAACCGATTTTTATGGTGTAAATGATTTTGCTCATTGAATGATTTCGCACTTTAACCGTAATTTAAACCGCACTTTAAACGTAACATTACCATATCATATTTTTCAATGTGACGAAAGAATGAATTCCATCTTGAAATGGTTTGTTTGATTACAAAGAAATATTAGAATTTTGATATTTTTTTTACTTTGATTTTCGATTTTTCAAATCAATAATCTCATACATTCGAAACTAATTGTAGTAATTCTTACACATTTTCCATCTATAAGTTAAAATTTTAATTTTGATAATTACTAACAGAAATATAATTTTCGACATTGTCTACATTCTCTACATTGTGAACGCCATTTTCTTAATTTTCTACATACATTGTTTTCACGTGTAGAATATAAATTATCTACGTGGTCTAGACAATGCGGCACAACACTGACGATGATCTGATCGATTTGATTTATGAGCTCCGATAGTAGCTCAAATACCTATACACCAAATCCAATATAGAAATATTTAAATTTTTACTGTATAAATGGGTGGAGTTCATGCTAAAGGGTAGCAGTAAACTAAAATTTTCGCTAATTATTTCGGCTTATAAATAGCACATACCTATCCTTATTAAAAATAATATTTTTAGAGGTGAGGCCTCAACGGAGCTCAAAATTATTCATTTGGAGATTCCAAAAGCTCATAAATAGTTCAAAGTTCCGCCTTGTTTTGTTTCTTGCATGGTTCCCAGGCTAAGTAACTCAACAAACTTAAAATTTCCATGCCCTATTAAAATCAATTTCTCTTATAGGTAGATATGCACATACATAGGCTTTACATATATAAATAATAATGCCTTGTAAAATAATAAATTAGTGCACAAAAAATATTTTATAGTAATCTTAAAATATCAAAGCATGTACATATAATAATACATAAGTATATAATACATATATATAGTATACATATATATAGTATACAAAAATATACATATATAGTATACATAATGTGTTACAAAAATTACATCGTTATCGCCTTTGAGTGTGTGTCTTCATTGATTCGAATTTTTTTTAAATCGATTCGAAATACAAATTACACAACAAAAAAAATCTAATATATTCTACATGTAGATGTACATTAGTATACATATTCTATGTAGAATCAATGCCTTCTAAACTACTGGCCTTTTACTACTCTCACGGCCGGTAATTTAGAAGGCATTGGTAGAATAAATTAGTGTTGGTTTCGATTGCATAATCATAAATATAGAACACTACCAAAATTCATTCGTTTACGTTTTTTCTCTCCATTGTTTTCTCCATTCTTTGTGTAACATTATTTACAGATACACAAACATTTGATTCCCTGCATGTGCGCGCGCATACCAAACGAGTAACAGCCATCAATCGGAAATTTGCTAAACTTATTTTCATGAAAAATTTTGATAAACTATTTTTATTTTTATAATTTATATATTAAAATTGAAAAATATTTAGAAAAGAAGAAAACTAGGCACGAGATTAAGAATTCTAGTTGGTTTTTGTGAAAGAATTTTTTGTCTACTGTAGTTGTACATTCCAATCGAACCTGCACAACTTGTCCAAGTTTGAGAGTTAATAACAAAAAATTAAAAGAAAATTTGGAAAAACTAGAAAAACTAGGCACGAGTTTTACATGTTATCTAATGAATATAAAAAAATTCTAGAAGAAAATGTTAACACAAGTGCTTATCGAACCTGCACAAGATACTATTACTTTGGTACAAGACCCTCTTAACAATTAATATGAATTCCATTGAGTTTTGCTCTAACGAATTCATGCTCTTTCCCACTAGTATATTATATTTAAAAAATTCCGATAATTACAAACCAACTTAACTATACTCACGGTTTTTATTTAAATGATTTAGTGGAGGCTATCTTCGCCCGTACTGTACAGGAAATCTACCCAATCAGGGTTTTACTATTGAAAGTAACCGTTTCTATCTTACTACAGGAAATGCAGAGCTAAAACCCAGGGGTTCAATGGAACTGAATCAGCTGTTATTATCTTAATATCAAATATACCTTTCAAACCTTCGAACTTCGTGCGACCCGTACTTGTTATACGGTTGTTACTCGTGTACCTCTTCGAATTTTATCTTGGCTCCGGGGAGGTGAATTCGCACATTGGGACTTGGCTATAGAACAGAACACTTATCACTGACATTACATGGACATAGAATGAATGAGTTAAGGAGAGTAAGTAAAATCCAATGCCTGAAACTATGAGATATCATCGATAAGTATAAACTTACATCACAGTTTACGGACTTGTGAAGCATACTTGTGACTTTACCAGCCATGTGTCGAATTTATAAGCACGCGAGCAACGTGAGTTTGAGCGTCGTCTTGCATCAGTATGATTTGCTTGCTTCCAGTAAATGACCTTTTCTGACCAAGTTCTTCGCTCAGTTTGATCAATTGTCGAATGTAGCGTTCTGCAGTCACCGTCTGACCGGTTTTCACGAGTTCGCAATAAAGCACACCCCGTCATGTCCCACCAGATACACAGAAGATCCTTCTTTAAGTGGATGGTCTGCTTCGGCGTCAATTAACTGGGGTGCCCGGGATCTATCCACGACTTTTTACGTTTGGGATTCTCGTGAAAAATTACTTTTACCCGTCACAATTGTCCACAAGAAATCCCTTTCTTGTTGCCGGGCAAGTAATGAAAGCCACGTGTGGGGCCCACCTTCCAAGTTTTTGAATTTTTCCCATTTAGTGCAGATGCTTGGAAATAGCTGTTTGGGTGTCTCCTAGCTTCATCCAGTAGAGCTTGCAATTCCACATCTTTAAACTTTTGAGGCTGTCTAGGACGCAGCTGATCACTAAGATCGAAATCACCATTTCTAAAACGTTTGTACTAATAATAATACTTTTCTTAAGACACAACGTCGGCACTAAGAAAACTATAAATTGATTTCCGTACTTTAGAAGCATTTTTTCTTTGTGTGTTCAATCAGTTGCCATCGTAAACTTTATTATTTTGAGAGGCTATGTAGATCACGTAGACTTGTCGTTTAGTGTTCTGAAACGTTGAGTGCGGTCCTGTATAAACCACAAAATACCGTGAAAATATTTCTATTTTAAAAATATGTATGTAATTTTAAAATAAACTATTTATCTATCTCTAATAATTCCTCAAAAAACGATTTTTCTATCCCATCGCTATCCTAAATATCGAATTTCATCATGATTAATTAAGACACGGCTTACTTTCGTCTCAGTAGGTAGTAGTATATTCTATACTATACCAAAAATTATTTTATATTCTCATTGTCATAATTATCGGTTTAAAAATGTAATATTTTCCTTTTAGGTGACCTTGGGCCTATTCATGAAAACGGTGGAAATTTTCGTAATCGGAATACAATTTGCTATGAAATTCTTTGTATTACTAAAAATTTTCGCCGGCTGCTTTAATAAATTTTTTAAATCTTTTATCTTTTTTTAAATTTCGTAACATAATTTTCTCCCCCTACTAAGGGAAAAATTCCTACTGAGTAAATCGATACGGAATTATTCACTTAGTAAGTAAATAAATAATAGAAAACTTGCATATAAATAAAAAAAAATGATTAAAGGAGGCGGCGAAAAATTTTAGTAATATAAAGAATTTCATAGCAAGTTGTATTCCGATTACGGAAATTTATACCGATTTCAAAAATAGGGCCCCATGTGCCAGAACTTTTTCCTAAAGAAGCCTTTATGTCAGCCGTATTTTAGAAATGTTTCTAAAACCATATTAGAATTCCATTTCCAACTGGGTATGAAATAACCCAGTTCCTTAACGAATCTTTCGTAGGCAACAATGATCGAGTCCGGTATATGACAGTTTGCCATTTCGATATAGGTCGCCTTGGTTACCATACATACCAATAAATATACTTATGGCCCTATTCTGGTAATTCCCCGGGAACAAGGAACTGGTGAAAACATTTATATATAATTTCTATTCAAATATTTTTTTCCAACCTACTGAGGAGAAAAGTTTGATGTAAAATGCTTATAAATTGGGAATAATTTTTCCATATCTAAATTTTCAGAAAAATATTACCAATTTAATTTTGCTTTCAAAAAAATTAGCACTAGTTTTTTACCTCATTAGGCCAGAAAAGTTTTCCTCAAATATGATAAAGTCAAATGTCACCGTGCAATATGTTATAGTGGGCATTTGTGTTTGTACAAAATTATTGATTTTCGGCTGGTAGGTATAAGATGTGAATGTTGCAGCCGACCATGCATTCTTATAGTATTTCACTGTTATCTAAGACCGGAATCAAAGATATGAATCTGTTTTTTTATAAGTGCCTTGCTAATTTGAGGCATTGATTTTCGTTATTGAAATCTTGTACCTGGATAATTTTGAGAGTTGTAGGTTCTGCATCTTGGACTTCTCTATTCGGCAGTACACTGTAAGCGTTTTGTGGTAGATAAGTCGCTTATAATATGCGAGAATGCGTTTTAGTTTATTGAAACTTGAATGTCGCTCAAATATTTTTAAAGGTGAATTTACTTTCTCTACGCCAATCAAGTTGATTATTAAGTTTGCTTTTAATTCCTCTTGCTGTACAACAATAAAAATGTTGCGTTTCACGAATGCTCCAACACTAATTCAATGTGAAGAAAATCTAAACTATTCCACCCTAAATTACTGTATGCGAGAGCAAAATGATCAGCACGATTATCAATTAACTTTACATAATGCGAGGTAGTTGTTCAACGTCACAGAAATAATATAATTCAGTCTTAACTCTGGCAGTTCTAATTTGCAGTTTAACCATCTTGTCCGTCACTGTTATATTTGCTTGTTATCGTATATAGACTCTACTTTATTTGTGGCATAAATGTAATGCCGGGGCCCAACAAGCTAAGCTGGCTACCATGGATGGGAGTCAGCAAGGTAGCTGGGCCCCAAGAATCAAAGAAAAATCAAGTTTCTGGAGATAAAGCTTGATCCAGAACGAGTGAAGCCCAAATCATTTTAATGGGGAATTTTATTTGGCCATGAGAATGAGTGGAGCCCAATATTTTTTATGAAGCATTTGTTTAGATCATAATGAGCCTGAAATTATGTGGATGTCAATAGATCTCGTTTCATGTTGTAGTTTCGATTTTAGTTTTGGATCCTGCTAGTTTAATATTAAATGACCTGAAGGTCGGTCAAGAATCGATGGAACCTAAATTTAATTTGGCGTTTCATCAAGTCATACTGAGCATTTAATAATCTGTAAGAATGGAGCAAAAATTTAATGGAGAATTTAATTAGCCTAATATTAGGCTTTAATTTTTCAATTGATTCTAGATCATTTTTTATATGGGTTCGGCTAACTTTTTGTACAGCTAGCAGAGTCCAAGAGGCGTGTAATTATTAATTCTCCGATACTCAACCCGCAATCCTTCAAATAATTTCGGCAGCTTCACCGTTAACCTATGTGCCTGCACCGTTTCTATTGTTACCCTTCATAGCGTAACAAATGATGATATTTTCCCTATAGTTCTGCAACAAGGCAAATTGCATTAATCTGTAGAACACGCGGAATTTTTCAACCACCCTAAGATGTTGTAGGCTGTCTAGACCTTTCGTAGATACGCTGCTAATTCATATCCACTAACTGGAGGGTAATACCATATGATTTACCCATACTTGACAGCAGTACTGTATATACATGATCTAATGAAGGTCTTGTATATCTGGAGAACATGATGTGATTTGAAGAACCTTTTATATCTATTAAAGATTCGAAGTTTTCGTGAATCTGACTTGATCAAATCAATAATGTGCTCATTCCATTTTAAATTGTTACTAATTTCAACACCAATCAGACGAATTGATTCATAACCCACGAGTACGTGGTCTTTTCAAGGGACAAAAAGGTATCCGTATTAATAATTTCTTTTTTTTTCTCGTTAAACTTGACCTGATTTCTTTCTCTCCACTCAAATATTGTGCTAAAATCGGAATTAAGCGAAGTGACCAAGTCGGCAACAAAACTTATTCCTGTGCAACACCGGAATTTGGGGAGTGTGTTTCGTGAATGGTCTTTCGTATGATCTTCGTCTAGGACAAACTTGATTTTTCGGCCTTTGCGAATGTATTTTATCCACTTGCAGATCATCGACTCCAAGCCGTCTGCCACAAGTGTTGCGACGTAAGTCACGAGATCGGTTATGGAGCGGCTTGATTAATGTATTCCTCAAAAATTTTAGCAACAGCTTCCACAATTGATGTCGGAACTGGTTGTACCATCGCACTCATCAGACGTTTGAGTATTTACCATGGGTAAGTATGGATCCACCACCAAAGACCATCTGCACATTTCAATGCTGAAATGGATATTTTATAAATATTGGCAACCGATGCTACTATCTAGTAAAAGTTGCGCTCGAAGAATTTCAACTCGGAAGCCTTAGCGGCTTTCTCGCTGTAGGCTCTTTTCGGTTCCGTAAGACATTTTTTTTTGTAGTAGTAGTATCTTGTATAGTGTTATCCTGAATGGAGTTTGCTTGATTTAGCTTTTATATTCTTCCTCTAGGATAGCCTTATTCACTTGTTATCACTCAGAGAACACCATGAGGAGATATGAATATCGGACTATGCCCTCGCATTGCTTTTTTCCGATTTCTCAATATTGTTTGAAAGAAAAGCCGTCAAACCGGGTCAATATTTGTAAGGACAAAAAGAGAACGGATGAACGAACAAAAATTCAAGCGGAGTAATGCAATTTAACTGTATAAGAAATGTTTGAAAATGAACTCGGTGATTCTCAATAGAATATGTTCATTATGTGGCAATGAATG
Source organism: Nephrotoma appendiculata (assembly GCA_947310385.1). Taxonomy (NCBI): domain Eukaryota; kingdom Metazoa; phylum Arthropoda; class Insecta; order Diptera; family Tipulidae; genus Nephrotoma; species Nephrotoma appendiculata. The sequence goes on along the minus strand of OX371224.1, from coordinate 322,975,595 downwards.
GATGAAGATCTCCCTAAAAATAATGCCGAATTTGGATGACCCTCGCAGATATTGACATTCGACTTCTCCGCGTCATATTTAACCGTGTCTTCTTCCATGCAATATTTTTTTTATGTTTTAATCTATGCAATCCGTTGTGGGGCCGAAGCACTCTCAACTCTTTCGCGATTTGCTTTTAACGTCCTACCTTACGCATTGCTTGCCAATTCGAGGACGCACGGCTATAGGTCCGATTTGCTTAGAACCATCTGCACATTGCGTAGCTCCTTACGTACTGTGTATTGTGTATTCCAACAGGGGGTCACAGTTGTGTTCATTTTTATCAACGAACGTAATCAGATGATGAAAAATCTATTTTGCATCCTGCCCTATCGGGATTCAAACCCGGTATCTGCCGATACAAATTCAAAACCTTTAACCACTGTGCCGTCTGGTTGGTATATTTTTGCAAAAGTCCGAATTTTAGTTTTAGGAAATTTTTCACTACCGTTGTTGTGAAATTTCTCGCACAAGAGATCTATTTATTATCCAATCTGAATAAAATATTTACAAAATGCGTATCTTGGAAGTCAATGACCCATCAACTTTATTAAAATATTTATCTTTCTCCAAAACAATACCAGCATAAACACATGATATAAATCCAACATGAATGAAAATGAAAAAAAAAATCAATCAACAATTAAAGTGTTGCAATCGTGATAACATAATACCAGACTGTCAACATATTATCGATATAATAATCCGGCAGAGATCAAAATGTTGTATTAAATGACAATCTTATTTCTTCTTAGAGACAAACATACAAATATTTGGTTTTTACTTTTTTTTTTTGTGTACTTTCGAGATGGTTCTGTTCCCAAAAATAACGTTTATCCATCGTTTTCTGTTTTGGGAGGATTTACACATTTTCAATAATCGATATGTTATCTTAGTTTCTATAGCTCGTTGTTGTTTTAATATAGTGAAAATAATATCTGTTTCGTATATATTTTATATTTGAGATAAGCGAAAAATAATAATAACAGTAATTGTAAAATTTTCCAATTTTTCCAGTAACAAAAAATATTTATTAAAAATGGAAAATTTAATCATCAACAAATAACCATTGTTTAATAAAAAAAAATCGTTTCCACTCCATCGGAGTAATCATGTGGTTCTCGTTCATTTGCGCGCGTTTTTCCTTCTCACCAACCATCTAATCAAAAGCTAATTTAAATTTTCCGTTTTTCCTTCCTTTATTTTATACATTTTTCCTTTTTTCCTACCCCGTATTTTATATGATACCAATCGAGGCGTCAAGCACATACCAACCAAGTATTTTGTTGGGGTATTTACGTGGGGATGGAAGAATATTATCATCACGGCGTATCGACAGTTTTTGGAAGAAGAAAATTTATTCCAGCTTAATAGCACGAGGTTTGTATTTTAAAAAAATCAAATCCAGTAATCTTTATTACTTCCATTTTCAGTTTATCCAGAAAACCTTCATCTTAAGTACCCAATTTAACGTATTCTTGTTTTTGGGTTTATACTATGTAAAAATTATTGTGACGTACTAGTTCTACTCTATACCCATACTAGGCCGTAAAGTTATAAATTATTAGTGAGGTAGATACGTTTACAGCATGATTCAGAAATGAAAATGATTATGTGGTTTATTCTGTTTTGAGTTTGATACTTAATCATTTCGTACTTGTTTCGTGTTCAACGTTCATCATATGGGTATTTGTGTATACGGATATCGCTCGAGATAATTTACAAAACAAAAAAATTTTTTGGAAGGGATTTGTAAGGGATTATGCATGTATGTACTTGTACCTTCCTTTGTAATTTATTCATTTTGGTTGTTGAAATGATGAAGTTAATCAAGAACAGAACAAATATACCGATAAAAAACTGTTTAATCAAAAAGGGAGCATATATGTGGTTTTTGTACTTAAGCAAGATTTATTTTTACACACCATCAGACCTTCGCCCCTCCCCCTTTACATTATATCAATTTGTAATTTTCTAGTTCCAAAAATGTGTACCAAAACAATAATTTTGATTTGTTTAACTAAATTTTGGATGTTCCTCAGTATCAGTAAATGCGCGGATGGGGGAAATGGCGTGTTTTTGACAAAAATGAACTTTTATTGGCTGGCCAAATGGCTCGCTGGTTAAAACTTTGGCGTTTGGATCGGGATATGGTGTAAACCCCTTTTAAAAACCCATTCAATCAGTTCTCTTGACCAATCCAAGCGGTTTGCGACAGTTATTAAATTTTTTGAAAAGTGCGACTTTGTTATCGTCTGTACAAAAATTTATTTCGCAATGTTATGACTTAAGCTTGACCATGGTTCCAGCTACTCATGGAACAAGCACCCACAAAAATGGTTTCGATCCAAATTAGTCATTTGAGGAAAATGATCAGGAATCGACCCATTCCTAACCGACTCCCTCGCAAAAAACTCCAATGGAAGTTGCCACCTCCTCCAACCTAACAGAAACCTCCAAGTATGAAATTCTATCCTGTGGCCCTATTCTTTCTTTCCCTGGGAATAGGGGATTGGGAAAAATATTTTCATAGCATTTTTGTCTAAATTGTATTTTTCTGGCCTACTGAGGGAACATGTTTGGTGTTAATATTTTTGAAACAAAGTGAAATGAAAAAATATTTTTACCGATAAAAATGTTGTGGAACAAAAGTTTCCCAATTCACTTTGTTTTGAAAATTTTTGCACTAAACTTTTTTTTCAGTAGGCCAGAAAAATACAATTTAGATAAAAATGCTATGAAAATATTTTTCCCAATTCCCTATTCTCAGGGAAAGACAGAATAGGGCCACTGATCAGTCAACTCACCTGCGGGACACATTGTGGCTGAACTATGGTGAAACAACAGTTTACTACCAAAATCATCACTTCCGCCTAATTTTTTGAAAATGATCCTCCTGACCAGCGCTATTACACATCCCATCCATAATCCTTACCACTCTCCAACGATTCCTTCGCAAATGCAGGAAGCATCCAAACTCGTAATTGAAAATCATCAAAAATCGAGAAAGCTTAAGCCGAGACAAGATAAGATAAGCTGCTACATTCGGCAGGCCGACCTCCACCAAAACCCATCATGAACCTCCCAACTCATGAAAATACCCAAGTAAGAAACTTCATCAAAATTAGTCAATCCACTTGGGGTAGAGAGAGGACACATCGACAGACACCACATCGAAACCCGCGCCGTCACATTGCCAGTTGTCACACTTACTCTTATTCTATAAAAAAAAGGTTTATCCTATAAAGGAAAGAAGTTTTGGGATTTTATACAAATTTTTGGGATTAACTTTGAAAATAAAACCTTAATTTAAGAGTACCCCAATTTAGGAATATTGGTCGTCTGGTCACTTTAGATCGTGAGGTACCGGGTTCGAATCCTAATTGAGACAGAAATGAAACACAACTATGACTCCCTGTCGGAGTGCAGAACCGTGGGCCAATGTGCAGATGTTGATAATTAATGATAATCGGACCTATCACCGTACGTCCTCGAATTGGCTAGCAGCGGCGTAAAGTAAGGACATAAAAAGCGAACCGAGAAAAAGTTGGGAAAGCTAATTGTTGATCTAATCCATCTTTTTTGTCGATGACGTTTTAGCTCACGATCGATTAGAAAATTTTTAAAAATAAAATTTTCAATTAAATAATTTTAAAATGAAATTCTGGTATTCGTTTTTGAAATTTAAATGTAAAATCATGAAAATCACAAACAAAGTGCAGTTATAAAGCCTGGTAAGCCTAATGCGCGATTTCCACTGCAAAAAAGTTTTTCTCAGTAAAAAAAAGCGAGACCAACTTATCGATTTGTCATGTGTGGGAGAGAAATAAAAATTATTGTATTAGTAGTAGTATACTGCCATAAAAAATTGGAAAAAATACTCAACGGTGTAGTTTTTATGGCAACATTACAACACATCTACATAAATATTGTGTTGAAATATGAACAAAATTCTCCCACACTACCAAATCTTTTTTGATTATAGTTCATTTATGGTTTGATTTTGTCATTCTTGTTGTGTACTCTACGGTTTCAGACTTCTTAAAAATAGATTTACAAAATAAATTAAATAATCAGAAATAATATAATATAATTTATGAAATTAAGAAAAAATTATGAAATTTTTTGTCATAATTTTTTGTGAAAAAAATTATGAAATTATTGTTTAACAATAAAAATTTGCTATAAAAAAAAAATAAACAAATTGAAGTTTCTCTTTCCCTCTATTGTAGATTTAATATTAGCTTTCTTTGTTCGTTTTCTCAGTATTTTTTACTGAGATAAATTTTTTCGGAATGGAAATCGCGCTTAATGCATGTATTCCACAGTGAAACAATTTTTTTCAGTAAAAAATACTGAGAAACCGAAAAGAAGAGTGTATACATATTAAAATTACGTTAGAGTGACAAAGAAAACAAATGTTGCCATAAAAAATATTGAGTTCCATACTTTTTATGGCAACATTTTCCCCAGTAAAATTTACTGAATTTGTTTTTGTTTCTTTCTAACAAGTAAAGCATTTATATTTTTAACTCGGATTAATTTTACTGAAAAAAATTGTTTCATTGTGGAATACCAGCATAATGCAAAAAAACTTTGACATTGCAAGGGGAATCACCAATTCTGGAACGAACATAAAGTCGGATATACAAAATCGGTATAATTTAATTAAAATGGAACTAAGCAATTTAGGACCACGTGCATCAGAAGCAGATGGCTAGATAATATTAGAATTGTTATAAACTGTTTGGACTTATCAATAAAAGGTTATCAAAAACAAAAGCGAAATTAACGCAACAGGTGGAAACCCAAATAGAATACTAGTTCTTACCTCTTTCTCTAAAGAGGGTCATAGGGTCTATTTTTTAATTAAACCCGAGCAAGCAGGCTTACCCCGGGTAGTGTACACCGAGCAAAGGTTGCACTGGGTAAAATTATCCGGTGTGGATAGTGTAAAAAATTGTTTTTTACTTTGCCCAAAATTCGTACACTGACATTAATTTCAGAGTAAAATTTGAAGAACCGAGTAAGCGCGGTTCGCAAATAAAAACGCAGTGTGCATAGTAAAATTACCCAGGTTGAATAAAAAAATACGGATTATTTTTTGTCAGCGCACTGCCTGCTCGGGATCAATTAAAAAATAGACCCATAGTAGACTTAGTTAATAATGTTTACGCAAAGAGTTATACCATAGACACATATCTGGTTTCGTAACTAGGATTAACAAACTATGGTTTGCGGGATGAAAACTCAAGACACACTACAATTTCTTTTGTCTTTTCGTTTGATTTTAAATAGTAATGTAGTAGGCATTGGCAAAAATGCCAAGATTGACATTTAATTGACTTTTAAATTGTCAGAAATGACTTTTATATTGACAGAACAGAGAAAAATTTGTTCCCGCCAACCAAATATCTCAATGACAAATAGAAAACTCAAAGGAAACTAGATTTGCTTGGTAAATTATTAGTGTCTGGAATCTCCATGTTTGATGTATTCGGCGTTGGGAGCATAAAAATGCATCGGGATGAGAAAAAATATCTCATTCCGAAACTATGTTTAAACCGAGTTGCCAACCATGGTTATGGGTGACACATTACAACGAAACCATGGTTAACTCAAAACCATAGTTATGAAACCAGTAATGTGTCAATAGCATTAGTTAATAATGTTTATACTAAATTTTTTCAAAACCAAAAAAAAATATTACGTTAGGATTAACTTAGGACAAACGTCACACACCTATAACGTGATAGGAAGTTTATACTAAACAATAAAATATTTGTGCGTGTGGTAGTGATTTGCCATCATTTAGGTGTTTTTGATATATAAATTAGGAAAAACCATGAATAATAAACTTAAGCCTACGCAGGTAAATCCGGAAGTCCCGTATGTTTTAGCGGATACATTAATAATATCAGATTAGCATTAATTAACAGATTAGATGTTAATTTGATAATAAATATGATGAGGCATATTCAGGAATGTGACATAAGTAGTTTCGATTTTTGGTATCTCACGTCTTTGACAAGTGCGGAAATTTCTCATAGAATTTGCAATGACTAATATGTGTTTAGTGTTGGCAGAGGTACTAGATATAACCATTGAGAGTGGTTTGAATTTATATTTGCAATTGACACATAATCTCTATTACAACATCGAATCATTGCGCTAACGTCACTAGTGGCATATTATTTCCAAAGAGGTCAAAGCTTCTAGATTTTTCTGAAAAACCAAGTTAAAACGTTTAAACTACATTTGTTTAAAGTTACAGAAGGAATGTTTCAAATCGCCGAAAGGTTGTCCAAGTTGGAAGTTACGAAGTTTAATTGTGACATTGGGAGATTGCGTTGTTAGAACGTTAACAAATTGGACTACTTCTCAAATACAAACTGAAAAAACCCCATCTATCAACTCTTGCTTATGGTAATAATCCCTTGGAACGGATACGATATAAAAAAATGAACAATAAATTTTAAAAAACTTGATCATGGAAAATGGTATAAATGAGCAACTTGCATAGCAGGTTTGAAGTTTCAAGCACAATTTATTTAAAAAGTAGTTTGAAGTGGCTTCGATACCAAACATATTTGGTAGCACATATTAAGAAACCATAAGAATTCGACCGGGTTTTCAATTCGAACTACATGCACATACACCATTTAACTAAACATATAGGTTGATGTTATATTCTTTAATTATTTCCGAACTATACAAATATTGTTTAACTATGCCAGGCTTCCCTTAAACAGTTTCGATTTTTGCTTTTAAAAAATCTTTTTCTTAGATCATATACTCGATATTTTCCTCTATTGCACATAGGTTTTGTGAAGACTTAAGCTGCAACCTTGATTGGACCGTTAATCTAATCGTCGTAGATACATCATTAATATCCTCAAACTTAAGCATTCTAGTCAAAATTCAAAACGTTTCAAAGTATGAAATATACAAGGTGACTCTTAATTAAATAAAACCAATTCGGGAAGTGATGGGGGGCACTAACCTGAACAAAAATTATTTGACAGCACATATCTAGTATCCGTCACACCATCCGGAACTATATTAGCCGGAACCACAAACCAACTACGGCATAAGAAACACGATGCATTGTGCATCATTAACCATATAAATCCACCATTATATCATTTTTCGATAGAAACATTGTAATTCCAGCCAGAACCATTCCTTCTACAGCGTAACTAACTATGGCACAAGCAGCACAATGGAACCTTATTATTTCGGCCAAAACGTGATAATGCCAGCCAGAAACCTTATACCTACGACACAATAACCACTATGGATTGTGCATTATTATGCACTATAGGATGTTTCAGCCGGAACCTTGTAATTCCAGCCAGAACCTTATAAAGCCAGCTGGAGTTATACTACAGCCAAACCAACTGTGGCATAAGAAGCACGAAATAGTTAGTTTGGCTGTAGATGGATATGATTCCGGCTGGATTTACTAAGTTCCAGCTGAAATATAAGGATCCAGCTGAAAAAACAGTTAGTGTTTTAAATGTCATAATCAGTTTGGCTGTAGTATGGTTCCGGCTGGCTTTACGTGATTTCGGATAGAACTATAACGTTCCGGCTGAAAAAGCATATAGTACACAATGATGTACAATATAATAGTTCTTCTGCTGTCATAGTTTGTTTGGCTGTATACAACCATAACATCGGTTCCGGCGGGAATTATAAGGTTTCTACCGAAAAATCATATATTGCTGGATTTATAAGGTTCCAGCTGAAAAATTATATACTGCATAATGATGCACAATGCATCGTGCTGTTTATGCCATAGTTGGTTTGGCTGTTTTATTGTTCTGGCTTTATTAGGTTCTGGTTGGAGTTATAAGGTTCCGGCTGTAGTTTGGCTATAAAGTGAATCTTTTATTGGTGGTTACCTTTTGGTGATGATGATATTAATATTAGTATTGATATGTTTTATAAAATTTTGTTCGCTAAGCACTGATAAATTTGTACCTAAAAAAGTTTTAAATCGTTACCAAATTATCCATCACATTTCACTAACGAGTTGATTAAATTTCTCAACTATAACCATAGATGTCGTGTGTAATTTAAGAGTAATCCTTCCTTTATATAATAAAATTAGAAAATTGGAATCACATAAACAGTTCATTAACAAAACCAGAGAAGCTTATAATGAGTATTTACGGATTATTGATTCAAAAATGTATTATGATCCTAAATGTTTTTTGGAAATTTGTTAATTCCAAATGTAAACCATCTGAGGCTGAGCTGCCTACAACTGTTTTAATCAAAAAAGTAGTTTTGATTTAAACGAATTTGTAAATTTTTTAGGGATGTTTTTCAAAGTGTATATATACATATTTGTTGACTGTTCTAACTTTAACTCTAAAGTCTCGTTCAACTTTATATGTGTCTGAATCCGATGTGTCCGATGTACTGAACTCTTTGAAAAATGGTTGTGGTCCGGAAGGAGTTTCTTCGAATATTTTGAAATTGTTGAAATATCAACTTTACTATCCCTTAAAATTATTATTTGAAAAATCTTTAAATACTTCAGTTTTCCCACAGAGATGGAAAATATCTTCAATTACTCCAATCTATAAGGCAGATTATCATTCTAATATGGCCAATTATAGAGGTATCTCTATTTTATCATCAATCTCTAAGCTCTTTGAGATCATATTAAATTACGCAATCGGCTTGTGATTAATAACCCGTTTCATACCGCCCATAAAATCACTGGAGCAATTTTAACGATTTTTAAAACTTTAACGTATTTTGATTCACTAAATATAGTTACAAGCTTTCATCCAGATTTGGCTGGTATTTTCGGAGATATGGAATGTTCCATAAATGGAACAACTAGTAAGAACACTATTTAATTTTTTTTTATTTGCAAATAATTTCAAAATTTATGTAAATACAGCTTATTATTTTTTGTTGTGAAACTGCGGTAAAAATTTTAAATGAAGTGGAATGTCATAATCATAGCTTGAGCATCGGGAACATTTAAATGTAGTGTTCTTTTCGCAAACACGGCAGCACTTTTGCTTGCTGTTTGCTATCTTTATTATGTCATGCCGCTGATTCGATTGTCTAAGAGTTGTATCTAATGATGTCCTCGTCCTACGCCCAATTAATTCAGTATTATAGCTTATATCTGTTGGAATTGATAACAATGCCACAGTTAATTCTCGAGAAAAGGCCAATAATGGCATAGGTTTTTCACACACCATTTTATGTAAGCACCAGGCATTGGAAACCGCGGCATCCAAACATTTCACAAATAAAGGCCACCGCCATTTCTTCCCTTAAATTTTTATGTGATATTGGGAAATAAATCTATCGAATAAATCGACTCCACCCATTCCTTCATTGTAAGCTTTCATAATTTCAGGACGAGGTATTTGAATGTAGCATTTTTGGGCAACGGGTTCAATTGTGCCGCAGTTTGACAGATATGTTGCAACGGAATTATCGTTTCATCTTAGTCCAATACATTGATTATAATCATCAAAATCTCCTTGGTAAAATTCTCTCTCTTTTTTTGAATTCTTTTAAGCCCAGCAATGAGCTTTTTCCAGTTTGGTTATCTCGGACAGTGCCGGACAGTGCAAAATAGCCATCATTGTTCAAACCCGCCATCAGTTAATGCGAGCTAAAAAAATTATCAAAATATACGCGATGGTTCTCCGGCTGCTCAATAATTTCTAAAAGAGTGCGTACTACATTTTCTCCTAGTCCTCTTTCTGGATTGAAAGTCTCGGATTTACCGCCATATGGAAAAAATGTATATAAAAATCTATCTGCAGAGGTCATACACCAAATCTTGTAACCAAATTTAATTTTTTATGAACTTTTTGTATAGCTATGACGTCCGTGATATGGCCACATTGATTCGTCTATAGATAAAATGTGCGAATAAATTCCAAATTTCGAACAATTACTGGATATCATACTCATATAATATGTTCTCTCTTTATAAAATTTATCTGAAGCATCAATTTTATTGTTATCTGCTTAAAATAGATACTTCGTGGCATTGCATTCTTATAATTTTAAAATCATAATCTAAAGATACCGACCATTATAAACTCCTGAAATAATTCAATTGGCGTTTTTTCAGCTAGTAGGTTTTTTAAATGTTCTTTTATCTCGAATTTAATATTTTTCGTTTTTTTCAAAAATTCTATTTTTTGTGATTGAGGCAAACTCCACTTACTGTTGTATATAGGTATAGTGTTACGGTATAATAGTTAGCTCAATGGGACTTAATCCCAGATATAGCATCCAAAATTGGATCATCCAAAATTATTTCCATTGTACCTGCAATATCATCCATATGTATTATTCTCGTGCAGGATATCTTCGTCCAGAAACTCTTCGTTACGTATTCCTCCGAAATCAGCAGGAGGTAAAATAGTAATATCCGGCTGCTCGGGTTCAGCCTCATTTTCATCCTGCCATTTTTCCATTTCAGCCACAGTTTCGGCCAACGTGTAAATTTTTTTGTCATCTACGGTAGTTCCAGTTTTGGACACAGAATAATCACAGCTTAAAATATAGGGTAAATAAACCTCTTTTTCACTTAATTTTAATTATATCCTTTTTGGGCAACTTTAAGGTTTAACTAATTCACAAATTTAATAAAATAATTACAACATGCAGACTAAATTTCACTGACACTAAATTTTATAAAAACGGTGAATCCCAAAAATATAAATCATATTATTTTCAAATAGTCCTACTGTAATATAGATGTCATTCCTGTAAGATAGGGAATACACGATCGTTGGAAATTAGGTGTAAATTTATATGTTCAAAATTGGAACAACGGTAAAAACAGGTTTTAATTTATTTTTATTGTGTATTTTTAAGGTCTTGGAATTATATTGTAATAATCATTGGAGATTTTTATCCTGTGGAATATAATAACTTGAAGTAAATAAATAAAAATGCATCCGGCTGGCGTTATAGACACTATATCTAACCGTTATAGAGATAATCAAGATTGTACTGTAAAATAAGTCATTTTGAATTTCACTCATTACTTAAAAACTATTACTCACAAATTTTTCAAATAAATGATTTCTTATATTGCAAATTAATTGGTTTAATATAATAATTAGGTAAATTGATAATAAGTACAAGAATGGAAAGTTACAATTTGGAAAGTTAAAATTTTGGAGAATCTTTTCGGAAGAAAATGAATGCAGCGAAAAGACCTGACTTGAAAATCACAGCGTGCCAACGAAAATAGGAAGCGATCAGAGATAACATGACGCTTTTGGATCCGAAAAAGGAGGATCCCATAACATTGGCTCAGCAATATCATTTCCGATTATTACACTTGCCCTTAAATGCGAGAATTTTACGCGAAAGGTGCATCAGGCATGTGTGGATTTACATGCTAGTCTACAGATCTATTTAAATCAAGAAGCTAAATGAGTAAATTGAAAGCGCAAAGGGCGTCCACCTCTAGATGGACCTACCTCCCCCAGAGGCTCAGAACAACGAAGGGAACAACATACAAGTTGATGACTTAGGTTGCAGTGGTATTGGACGTTCCGTCGACATCACCCGCACGATACCTGGACAGAGTTACGAAATGGTATGATCGAGCGCTTTAAAGACCGCCGCACTTATTACGAAATTCGGAGAATGGTCGAAGCGCGGTAACAACAACTCAACGAAAGTTTCCTGGACTTCTACAACCACGTATGGACTCTTACCCTACAATGTTGCACACCGCATTCGGACGAGGAGCTCATCCAAATCCTAATAACATAAAGCCGACATTACAATACCACCTAACCGATCGTCAGTTTAGCAGCATCAACGAGCTGATCAAAAGCTGCTCTGCTTGGGAGGAGTCTTTCATCTGGATCAAATCTCTGGCGGATCCTGCAATCCATCTACGACGCGTGATCAATGAGTTACAGGCAGTCCGTATGATGATGCTGGAGCATATGACTCTTATGAGAATTATCCTTTAATTGATGTTCTACCCGATAACTCAGTATCCGCAATTCAAACGGGGAGCAGGTTTCCGTCGGCAGCGGCAAGACGTACTGGTGGACAAGTCCTAGCAGACAGTTCGGAGTTAGTGTACAAACAACATTCAGGTTATGGTAAAAATATCGTGTGCTGCAATTGTTCATATATGGGACACACATTTATGGATTGTCATTTGGCTCCAGTCGGATTATTTTGTTATCGATGTGGGCTTCGAGGTACTATATCTGCGAGATGTCGACGCTGTGCTGAAGAACGAAACGCTCAATCAAAATTGTCGGAAAACCAGAACAGTGGTTCTTGGAGGACTGGGCCTCGAGAATCACCAGAACCACAATGGCAACTCAGACTGGTGTTACAACGGACAAATCCACTCAAACCGATTTTGGAGGATGCAGCGAGCAATACGGACGCGGAAATCCACTCCCAATCGAATCCGACGAAGAAGTAAACTTGTCTGCTAGTAATGATTCCTTTCCCTATCCTTCTTCCTTATCCAATCATCCTTCCCTTTTCGTCGCTCTAAAGTTTTTCTATAATTCCCCGTCATTAGCCAAGTTAGATCGTTTAAAGCGTTCCAAGAAATACTGGAACCACCGCCTTGCAATGAGAAATGACATGATTTCTTCCGTTCTATTCTTCGAGGGTAGTGAGACACGGCCTTACGCCCAGGTCTCATGGTCAGGAGAAACCCATGTCAAATCCCTTTGTTGATTTTCAAAATTTTCCATCTACAATAACTACCGCGAGTGGTCAAGTCGAAAGAGTATTTGGTTATATACGAGCTAATGTCGAATTTAACGGAATTACACAATTTATGAATTTTCACGTTGTTCCTTCGCGAGAACAACCCTTATATTTAGGTGTTGATTTTTGGAATCGTTTTGGAATTTCCCAAAAATTGCCGCGGTAAATAATTCGGACGAATTAGGTGAAAGTACCAACACACCCAAATTCCATATTTTAACTTCTGATGATCGTCGTAAATTGGATATTATTCGCGAATATTTCCCGAGCAGCGATATATTAGGTTTGGGCCGCACATTCCTCATCATATAATCGATGTCGGTTCCGCAAAACCAGTCAAACAACGTTTCTATTCCGTGTCCCCAGCTATCTACAAAAACTCATGTATTCCGAGTTGGATAGGATGTTGTCTTTGGGGGTCATCGAGGAGTCACAAAGCTCCTAGTGTTCACCGGTCACGTTTTAACGTAAGGCCAATGGCAAAGTTCGTTTGTGTTTGGATGCTAAAGACCTGAACGCTTGCATGATTGTAAATAAATTGTAAAATAATAGTAATTGTAAATTTAGTTTCAAACAACATTTTTTCAGATCATTTTTTAAATTTTACAGAAAATGACGAGTTTTGATAAAAAAAAACTTTATTTCACCACTGGTTGAACAGACCAGAGATCAGGTGTCCGTTCCATTGCAAGCTTTACTTGTTATCTCGTTAGAAATCTAAAGGTTCTCATTTCCATTCGAAAATTATTCAATAATATTTTCTTCTTCTCGTCAATTATTGATCGTTACTTCAAATCATGAAATGTGGTTATCTTCGATGACTTTAAACATTAAAATTCCGGACTGAATTTAAAATATTTACTATAACGTCATTTTTTACACAACCTTTTTATTTAATTAGAATTTAAAGAATTTGATTATTTTATATTTTCAGGTTGGTGACCATCCTACAATATTACACTCACACGATAATCTACATTGGGCATCACGCGACCTCGAATTACAGGTAAGCTACTAATAACACACACACACAAATCCGAAATATCGTTTCCTTAATTTTATATTTATAGTTACTTCCTTCACACTATCAAAATGGAATGTTAATTTTACGTTGTACAGCAGAAGTAGATACATTATACGCAGAAAGTACAGAAGCCCCATTGGGGACATCGAGAAAAGAGCCTATCCCAGAAAGGGGTAAGTGAAGATTATTCAAAAATATTAAATTACTATCAGAGCTCCTATCTACATGATTACAACACCGCCCGTTTCACTGCGCTGCCTCCATAAAAACGAAACATAAAATTTATTAAATTATTGATCACTGCTACGAAAAAAATTTTATGTACTAATTTCCCACTTATGTATTTATTAGCAATACATAAAATACGAAAATTCGAAAATAATACCCAGGCCGGCAGTGATGTGTGAAATTTAGTATTTTATGTGCACGCTTGCGAAATGGGTGCAAAAAAAAGACATCAAATTTCCAGAGGAAAATCAAAATTTATAGCCGAGTTAAAATTCCAGTTTTACGAACAGTCCCAAAAAAATGCCATAAATTATCCAATTTTATGAGCATAATTATGTTATCGATAGATAATAAACAATGCGCGCGAATTTAAATCCGCGTTTCGTGAATTTGATAAAATCAATTTTTTTTTCATACTACAGAATTTACAGAATTGGGTGTTGGTATAATACCGTAATATAAAATCGTTGGGTACTCTTTATGGGAAAGTGGTGGTTTAACTTTTAATTTATGGTAAGACAATTTTATTTTTGGGGGGGTCTTATTTTTTATGACGTTTTTTTTATTATTGCGAAGCGTGCGGATATTAAGTTGATAATTTTCTTGATTTGTAATCAAATTTGTTTAATTAACAAGAAGTCATTAAAGACATTGCTAAATCTCAATAATAAGAAGTTATTAATTTTAGCGATTGTCAAAAAATTTTACTCAATATACGAAAAATTTCTACGTAAATTTTATAATGTAAAGTTGTTTGGAAAAAGCTTGCGCTGTGTGGTATTCAAATTGTCAAAAACGATGTTTAGTAAAAATCAGTTTTGACCAGAACTATTGACTCCTTTCTTTAGCATAAACTTAGATGTATAATTGAGGGATTAATACATGATTATCCAAATAAAATATTTAGTTTGTCTATGGTTAGGTTTCAAAGTTTATCGTTTTTTTTTGAAACGCTCAAATCAATTTTTTCAATATTTTACCTCTAAACAGCGAAGAGTTTTTGCGTCAAGATGTTAAAAGACGTAAACTCGAGGGATTTATACATGATTAGTCTTGAAATGACGTAGAAAATTCAAAATTTAGTTTAAAAATATTAAAATTTTAAAAATTACACCAAACGATAAGTTTATTTATTTTACGCCGCAATGACGATAATTTTTGGAAAAAAATAATTTTATAAACTCATTTTATTTTCAATTTTGATTTAAGTTAAAATTCACGTACGGAAGACAAACATCAAATACAAATTTGGTAGTAAACAGTATTTACAAAATTTCTTCGTACACTGAACGAATCAGTTCCTCTACCATAGGAACAATATAATCTACGTTTCTGGTAGTTTTATCTGGTTATTCTCTTCTAATAAAGAACCTTCACCGATTTTTTGGTTTAGATTCTTGAACCATGAAAAGAATCGTGTCTACGAGGCATTTCTCTCGTCGGCCGTGATACTCTTAGTCATTGTAGTGTTTGTTGGAAATCGCTACAAAAGATATCTGTCTTACCCATAACCCCGTTATTTCTGCGAATACCCCACATGGTTCAGTCTACAGCTTCCACAGCTTTCCTGACCAATAGTCAGAGTTACTTCACACATACGAGTGTGGTTGGATGTAATCCCAGAAGCTGCTCCTGCAAGTGTTATTTTGCCTTATCTTCTCACCTCTGCATTTGTTCAGACGTGAACTTCTAGATGCCTAGTCATCGTGTCTGAACTGTAATTTGTTTCAGTGGTATACTCACGATCTACGTAAGGCTCATCAAGCCGTTATTGTGGGTTGGCAATCCGTACTCACTTAATTAATTACTACCAATGGAGATGGTGAAGAAAGATATATAACGCACTCGCCGTTTTCTGCAATATCCTCTTCTGAATTACGTCTTGTATTACGTCTGAAATGTGTCATAACTCGACAGTTTCATCCCAGTGTTGCTGAAACAAGTAGATGATGAGCCTGCAAGGCTGCGTGAAACGTGGGTACGTTACGCCATCGGCTGCCTTTAAAAACATAAACAAAGTTAGTCGGCCTATTTAATATGTACAATATAGTTAAAACCACTTGTATCCTTTTGTGGCTATAGTAGCAGTGACATCAGTTCTTCATCCCAGTGGCACTATTATGACCTTCTCTTAGAATAGGGATTTAGGAAGACTATTTTCATTGCATTTTTGTATCAATTGTATTTTATGTCCTACCTATACTAGAATAGTGGTATTATTCTGGTAATTTCTTGAGAATAGAAAATTGGGGAAACATTTTAAATTAGGGAATCCAAGTCGGTTCTACCCGACTTCGTGTAGTTGGGCAATTATTCACCCCCAGAGACACCCGAAACCATCGGGCATCGCCGCAAACAACCGAAACCGACAACCCTTCTATGCATCTCAACGAAAATGAAAAAAAAAATAAACGTACATATCCCAAAAACATAAACGTACATAGGGAATCCAATTACCCGAATTTCGGGTACCCGACTTTCGGTTTCGTGTTTTTACCATTACCCCACCGGTTTCTACAAACATACGTTTCTATTTTTTCCATTGTCGTTGAGATGCATAGGAGGGTTGTCGGTTTCAGTTGTTTGCAGCATTTCCCGAAGTCTCTGGGGGTAAGTAATTGCCCAACTACACGAAGTCGGTAGAACCGACTTGGATTCCCTATTTTAAATTTAATTTCGATTTAAAAAAAATTTCTGGCATACTAAGGTAAATAGCTAGTGGTATTTTGTTTTTAACAAAATAAAATTGGAAATAATTTTCCCTGCCAATTTAGATATGGTAAAATGATTCCCATGTTATAAATATTTACATCAAACTTTTCTCCTCAGTAGGCCGGAGAAACAATATTTGAGCCGAAATTTCATATAAATTCGGTCCCCAATTTCCTATTAACGGGGAGTTACCAGAATAGAGCCACAGGTTCTAAGTAATAATAAATTTTTTTCCCGTGTATTCCAACCCCTTGTTAACTAAACCCCATCGACATTGTATGTAAGTAAATATCAAATTTAGATTTGGAATATAAAAAATTATACAAAATCTGTTTATAAAATCTAAGCACAACATTACATTATTTTGTTTGACATAAATAATAAACTTCAATCCCTAAATACATAACAAGGATTTTCAAAATAAATACTCATCTATATATAATATTATGAATATATTGATGAAATATTACCCCTTTTACATCAAAAAAGTTAAATTTATAAATTTAATATTTTGAACATCAAAAACGAGAAAAAAATGAAAAGTTTTTCCCTCAACTTCTTAAGAACTTGTTGCGTTCGTGTACAACACAAACAACAACAAGAGAAAATACAAACTTAATCCTTGGAAAATCCCCCCCATATTTTATACACAAAAACCTCTTCTAGAACTACATAGCAAGCACATAAATATACAGCTTTACTTGAATACTCTTTAGACGAGATGATATATTCTTCAACTCAATTCGCACACAAAATGATAAATGTAATTTTAACTAAAAATATGGATGGATAATTCGATTTTGACATAAATACAACAAAACATTTTCGAAACACTTTAAATTTCCGTTATTTTACGAACTTACGACAAAAACGATTTTTCCCCGTCTCATTTCTATATTTACGTGTGTAATGTACCAAAATTGATATACCCAAAACATCAATTAATCAAATTTTCTATTTGTTTCTTGTTAGAATTATATAAAAAGGTATAATGATAGAATTTTGTATTAATAATTTATAAATTTAAAAAAATTATTAAGTGCTTACGAGTACATAGAAATGAATTGTTCGATGACACGAGTTTATGGTAGAATTCCAAGAAAATAGTATGTGATTTGAATATTTAGAATAAATATCATCAACCCCTCTAAGCAGAACACAAAAATTTTGAAACATCCGTCTTTTTAATAATTAATGAAATCGAGTAATTTGATTGACGTCATTAGCTTATTATTAAACCTCTATATTTAAGGGAGGAATGAGAGGTGTTTGTTAAATTGCCACTTTATGCCTAGTACGCAGCTGGCGTGAAATGAAATTAGATGTCCCTGTTTGACTCAATGCGTTTTTATCTGCAGGTAAGATAACAGAAAGCTAAATTTTTGACATTTCATCAATTACAAACTGACATAAAAAATATTTTGACTTTGTTGTAACAAAATAATAATTCAACATGAAGCTATCTGCGTTAAAATTTTACGAAATTCTACAAACTAATTTCCACGGAACATTTATCTGCTTAATTTTGGAGATCAGTGAAAATTTCGTTTCACGTCAGCTGCATACTAGCCTTTATTTTCCGGTGGGCTGTTGATGTCATCGGGGTAGATACTCGATCGGCTAGCAAGCAAGCAATTTGCTAGCCAAAATCCTGGCTAGTCAATCAATTTTAATAAGGAAATTTGATTTTAAAATTAAGTTTTTGAAAAAAAATTTGTTTTTTTTGCGATTGCACAGTAAATTTTGCGACTTGAAAAAAAGAACAGCAAATTTTTGTGTTGTTCTACTGTGCAATTGCAAAAATAAACAAAAATTTTATAAAAAATATAATTTGAAATTCAAATTTTCTTGGTAAAATCGATTGAGTAGCCAGGATTTTGGCTAGCAAATTGCTTGCTTGCTAGCAGAGCCTCCTAAATATAAGAGCCGTAAAATTCCGCCATTTTTTCCACGTGCTTTCCATAGAGGTGAAGCTTTTTGTACTTTTTCATACCAACCAGTGTATTTTAGTATTTTTTTAGAAGCTTTTTTGTATATAAAAACATAAATTCATTGTTTGAATTTTCAATGTGAATGGTTAATTCAATATTCAGGAAAAGCATATTTTAATATTGAGTCATATTATGTTGAGTTAACGCAAACACATTTAAATTAGTCTAACACATTTTTTTTTTGTTCAAACAAGAATTTGTTTATATGTATGTACAGAAAATTAGAAATTAGTATAGAGTGTTCCATAAAAAAGTTCAGCATTATTTTTCCAAAACAAACGTTCGTTAAAAAAGGCTTTTGGAATAGCAATGTAATATGGGGATTATTGTGATTTGGGTTCTATTTCAACATTGTTGATGACAAACTTCGAAAACTGTTTTTTCGTTACTTGTTTAACATTTGATTTTTCATCACAACAAATTCACAGGCTTTATTGTTTATCCTCTAGTATAAACAAAACTGAGCTTCATAAAATAAAAACATTATTCTATGGAGCTTTTTGCAATTACCAAACCAATCAAAAGATGTCGATATGTACATAAATGTAGAAAGCAAATGCGATCAAATTTTAATAATATTTTAAAATTTTCAAGAATATTTAAAACTGCATGCATCTCGTATCATATATGTGAGCATTAATCCAGCGAAATATAGACTCAGTTGCAAAAATGCTCTAAATATTTTACCATTCTCGCAGGTAAATTTACTATTCTCCGCAACGTTGACACCCGTCAAGAGCACCTTCCATTAATTTGTTGATATACGGATGCTAAACGCTCTCGGCTAAGGTGTATGACTGAGAGTTCGTACACATTGTAGAAATTCCCGCGTGGTTCAATAATTATCGTAATTTGTCTTATTAAGATAACGATATTTTAACACAAGCTCAATTCATTGCAGGCCAATTATTTCTGGTTTAAATATTTATTTTATTAATCAGAAGATAGCCAAATTAAATCAATGTAAAATGTTGCAACCCATCAGCCATCAACTGAGAATGATGCAACACGAGCGAATTGGATTGAAATAAAAAAAAAACAAAAATTTGGAAAAAATTGTGACATTTTTCTATTATTGTTTTACAGCGCGCAACAACTATGATGGTGAATATTTTACAACGAAAAGTTTTATTTACGCCAACCGAATAATAAATAAAATTTATAATTGTTTTGAGTTTTATTTTAATTATGTTAAATTATTGTATTAAAGATTTCGCGCTTAATAATAATGGTTTATTTTCGTAAACAGTTATTTAATTATTTTACGCTTTTCTGTAATTTCAAGTAAATTTATTACAGAGACATCTGTAAACGGATTTTCAAATTACAGAAAGCTCGGTTTTGCAATCGAATAAAATTGAAGTTTTTTACGTTTTGTTCTGTTTTGTAATTATTTAATTAAGAAAATCATGACATCGTTGATTTTTTGTATACAAAAATAATTTTCGTAAATAGATTTTGATGTAAAAATTTTATTATTATAATAATATTATTGTTTCTACATGGTGATTCATAAAATTTCGTTTCAGCTCAAGTTTTCTCTTTAATTTTGTTATAAATGGAGAATGTTTAGATTGCTATTAAGTGCATCGTTCATCTCAAAAATTCTGATGTGCATGTGACCAGAATTTACCAAATAAGTTAAATTTTTATAAAACTAAATTTTAAATTGGATGTAAGAGAAATCCGCGGCAGCACCCTTTATTATCTTACTTTATAAACCTACACAACTAAACGGAAAGCTCATTTTTATAGAAAATTAGTAAATTTATGCTCTGCTTTAGTTTAAATTTACCAAATAAATACTACATTATGATGGCTGATTTTCAAATATGTGTTCTTTGAATAGTTTATTAAAAATATAAAATTAAAATTTAGATGATTTGTTTAATTTTTTATTCATAAATTCATGTTCAAAAATTTTGCAATTACCACGGTTTCTTGTAGTAATTCAATAAAAGCTTCCCCTCTACTGAAAGCTCTCCTTTTAATATTACGGCTCTTCGAAATCATAGATGGCTCTGTTGCTAGTCAATCGAGTATCTACCCCTTCATTTTGGTTTAAGATTTTTTAGTGCGTGCTGTTGCTAGCCAGTGTTTTGAATGTTTTTGTGACATAATTAGGCTCGATGCATTTATGTAATTTTCGGATTTGTTGGTGGGTTATACTCAAATTGGTTGGTGTAGTTTGAATTTCGTTATGTTTACCTGAGTTTGATGTACTTGGAATATATTTGATGTTCTTTAAAGGAGTTACTATAGGCGTATAGGCAGACGAATGGCGTTTGGGTTTGTATGTAGAATTATGCCCTATCTGACATTTTTCTGTTTTTGTCATTTGTGAACTAGTCGCGAGTTTTATGTTAGGATTAATTTTTAAAAATTCATTATAATTTTCACTTTAATCACTCCTAAATTCTGTTGTATCACAGTATATGTATTGATTCTGCAATAATGCCAAAAATTATTCAATAAACAATATAATTAAATTGATTGTAATTCGCTTTATCTGCGGCTGCAAGTTGTGTCTCTTGCATCTCTGGATCCACGTTCTCGTCACTACTCATTTTCCGAAGGCTACATCAAATAATGAAACAAAATCACATGCAATTATTACATTTTTAAATTTAAGAATATTGCATTCTAATAAAAATATATTTTGTTTCTATAGTCAGTTTTACGATTTTCTTTCTCGTTAATTTTAACTATTTCCCCATCAGCTAACCAGTAGTTGTTGGGATATCTGGTGGACCATGAAATGAAGTCTGAATATTTTGGGATTTCAACTGGTTTCAGGTGATGATCTTTTTCATTCAAACGATTAGTTATTTGTTGAAGAGGAAATGCGCCTTTTTTACCATTTTTTAAAGTTTGCAAAAAATTTTCAAATTTAAAAGCGCTATATTTAATTAAATGTCCGTATTCTTTTACATCTTTTGCCAAATGAAGCCAAATATGAACGTTATAGCTCAAATTTTCATATATTCGTATTCATTATTTGTCTTACAATCATCTCTATCTGAAAGAATTCGAATAGCGCAAAGCAATTGTAAAAAATGATTGTAATATTGTTTTTCCAATATGCCGTGGAAGACTACCATTGTAGCATATAACAGAAACATTTGAAACTCTATAGCTTTCCAATGTTCCTTTTCATTGAAAGTACGCTGTTTTCCTGCAAATTCTACTGGTAAACAGCTTTGGATAGTTTTAAGGCGCACATTCATTGCAGCTATTGCATTCGTTTTTAATGAAAATGGCTTCTTTTTCATTTTTAGAAATAAGTTTAACATTTGCCGCATAACACCAATAATACGCAATGCATATAATCTACGGGGAAACTAGTTACAAACTCAATGCCTAGTTCCTCTAATTTCACATTGAAATGAATATGGTGCTCCTTTTGCGTCTTCTGTTTGAAATGTTCCTCCGATCGGAGAGGATTATTGAGTCCCGGGAAACAGACACGATTTTCTTTGTAAAAACATTTTATAGTGCGCCTCTATATTAAAAAAAATAAATCAAAATATTAACGTAATTTTTGGTTTTATTCAGAACATACCCACTATAAATGATCTGGCAGAAGCGTCACAGGTAAAACAACGTAATTTCACCGTTAATTTTCGATTTTCAAAAACAATGCCATTGTCAAAAATTTCTTTCATTTCACCTATGACACTTTTCAAAAAAATATTTTGTGGCCGTGGAAAATTCCAATAAGAAAAACGTAATCATATGGAGTAAGACTTCCGAGAATAGTGGTTATTCATAATTGGTTATTTGAGCTCTTTGCTATGGGAACACCATCAATTCCAATGTCTAAATTAATTATTGGATTTGAAAGTGAATTTAATTTAAAAAAAATTTAAGATATTTTTTGACACTCCAATATGTGTCCATTCCCCTTTTGCACAATTTCGCTAGAACTTCGTTCTGATTTTTTTAGTGTTCTGATGTCATTTGGTACAATTGGGTGGTACAAATTTCCTTAAAATTTTAAGCAGCGAATTGGCTGCTTCGTTGGTAATGAAATTCGATACAAAGGTTTTTCATCTGCGTTGTCATGTCAGATGCGAATGAAGAAAACTCGCTTTCATTACTGCATTCATCACCAATGAATTCAGCATTTTCCACCAGACTTTCATTTACAATATTATATCCAATATCAGCTGGCAAATTTAAATTTTTATTCACTTCACTTGTACTATCTGCAGTAACACATATTTTTTTGCTCGATTAAATAATTCGCGAACTTCGTTATCGGTGTCATAATATTTTTTTTTTGTTCATATTGCAAATTTTGTTAATTAAACAGCATTGTACAGCTATACCAAAAAACGATTTATTTCCCTAACATTCCCATTTTTATTCAGCAACACATATAAAGTTGAAGTAAAAAGATGTGGCTGTTATAGTAAAAATACGACTCAGAAACAGTTCAATTTAAACTCAGAAAACTAAGTCAAAATTTGTTTTGTTTCAGATAAAACTGCTGCAGCTAATTTAAAAAAAAATTGAATTAAATAATTGGTTCTTCAAAACCAGGGGCGAAATTTGTAACATCACATTTTCGATACTGTATCGAAATTTGTGTATTTTCTTCCTAAACTGAATTTATAATTTATTTCTTTTCTGTTGCTATCACAACCTACTAGAATAAATGTG